>CAJQUN010000089.1:0-1200000 GCA_907163345.1 Haberlea rhodopensis | reverse complement strand
TGTAAGCAATAACAAAAGATTTAAGAATCTAATAGTAAATAAAAACCTTAACATTACTCGAAGTATTAGACATAACTTGGTGATGGAAATTGAATATAAAATAATAATACAATATATGATTTTTAATTTGAAAACATAATTATATATATACAGTGGCGGAGCTAAGCCAACCACAGCTGTGCATACGTGTATATATATATATATATATATATAACTATTATAATGCCTAAGATCCTTAGACTGACAAATGGTCCGTCCAACTTGAGATAAAAGTCCATTTACCACAATATCTCTTACGACAATTACACTCTTACCAATATCCAATTAACACAATCCCCCTCAGAATATGATTAACCTCAAAAAAAGTTTAACATAAAAACTTACTGGACAAGACTATTAATTTAACAAAAAATCGACTATACTAGCACGAAGCGCGTGCGCGGGAACACTAGTATATATATTTATGTGTATATCTAACATCACTTTGTTTACTGATCACCCGTGAACTCGTCGATATATGTGAATAGGATGCTTTCGCAACGTTTACATGGGTTTGGTGTCATTAGTGGAACAATTAGCGTAAAATTTAAGTGATTTATTCTATTCTTCATGATAAAACTCTAGCGAGTAGCCCTATAAAGTAACATCTCATGCATTCCTCCACAAAAATACATCATCCATCTCTTCTTCTCCAATATCCACCTCTGTAAATTCCTGTTCTCTCTCTTTCATGTCTTGCTTGAATTTGAAGTTGTTTCCCCCTACCAAAGCTTGGAGTATCTTCACCAAGAAACTGCAACTTAGACTAAACAAGCCAAACCTGATAAAGAAACCCAAAACCCAAAATAGTTCCAAGAAAACTTGCAAGAAACATTCATGGCCGATATCCCTTTCGATTCATCCCAAGAAATTCAAAATCAACAAGCGTAGTAAAACAGGCAAAAACCGCCTCTGTTGCATTCAAAAGAGGGAGCATCTTCCTGTTTTTGTGCACCAGCTCTTTGTAGAGCATGCTGATCCTGTGTTGAATCCAGAAGCGTGTGAGGAGAAGATATACCATCATTTGAATACAAGTCGTGCTGTTGATTGTGAGAAGAATCGTGCTTTCGGTTTGCAGAAAAATGGTGTGGAGGAGATCGATGAAAAGATGAGTACAGCAGATGATATGTGGGAGTCTTTGGTTATGGCTTCTTCACAAATGGAGCGGATTGACGAAAGGGCTGAGGAATTCATAGCCAAGTTCCGAGCAGAAATGCAGAATCAAGAAAAGATGGCTCGTTATTTGTAGTATTCAATGAAGTTTTTAACGTGCAGTGTGTTTTCTTATGTTTCTTTCCTTTCTGTTATTTTAAGGATATCCATTGGATGTGTTGCCTATTTTATATCTTAGTTTTGGTGTAATGCCAGCCAGATGAGTTAAATCTTATGCTCTTGATCAATTGTAGCATAAAACAATCTGAGTAGATTCAAGAAATACACCCACTCGGCTCTCGGGGTGGTCGACTTGGTGAAATAGGTGAACATGAAAACCTTTCATCACAAGTTCAACTCCATTTACTAACATTTTCTTGATCGATCCCGTCACACCGGGCTTGCCTTGCTTATATTTAATCTTTCCCGATTCGAAATCAGAATCGAATCATTGGAGCGGTTCACCTGGCTAGAGTGATTTGCAGGCTATTGGCTCAGCCCTAGAGTTACTCAATGCACATCCAAAGGATAGCGACTGCGAGTACCCCGTAATAAAAAAAAATCTAATCAATAGGATTAAGTTGTGCATGACGTGGCTGGCATGATGTTTGGGTCCTAAACCTTTTTTTTCCACACGTCCGAGCAAAAACCCGAACAAACACATAACAATTTTTTTTTATTTCTCCGGAGGCGCAAGACTGAGCAAAAGCATCTAACACATGCAAACAAAATACAGGTGTTTTTACAATTCTCACCCACCATCTTACCTCAACTTTAGAGCCATAATATGAATGCTTCACATTTTTAGAAACAAAAACACACTCGTATTTCCAGATTATAACTACTGCGCAGCTCTTCATTCGGATATTTCTTGAGCCTTTAAACAAATCTGGAACTTTCAATGTAAGAAGTCCTTCATGGGATCATCATGGTGGATCCTCTTCATCCTGTATGCCTCCATGTCCTCTGGAGTAACCTGTATAGAATATGATTTTTCGAGGCGAATTATAATTAAAACTACGAGTATTTAATCATTTTACCCTACAATTTTAGCAAACCTTGCGAGGTAAATGCGTTTATGATTTTCACATGTAAGATTGGTAATATTTGAAAAGAAGGTAATATAATAAATAAATGTACCTCATCGTTCCACTTGACGTTATATTTACGTTTCCTATCATCCTTCTCTTCTCTCCTCCTTTCATCCTCCTAAATAAAGTAAGAAATAAATAGTTAGATATTATTGCACATAATAAAAAGATCAAGGGGATATTTTGACCACCACTACCGTGGCATGCCTATATCCAATTTAAATTATTTATCATACATAAACCAATAGCTGTTGCACAAGAACAGAAATTGATTGCAAGAATTTCACCTTCTGAAGTGCTTCAGCAAGTTTCTTCTGGTCTAGAACTAAATCATCAGGTACTTCAGATCCCCACGTAGCAAGCCTTTTCTCCTCAGCTGTTGAAGGTGTTTCTGAATTCGAATGACAAAAAACATCATCAAAATCACACCACTGTTTATTTGACAATCAGCTGAAACTTATGTAAGAAACATCATAACGCATCAGATAGGGCAAATGAATTCAGGTCATGCTTTGTAAGTGTTTTAAATCGAAAGTGATTCCTAGTTTTTTGCAGAACAAAAAATGTGTTCCACATCGCATGCTTTTAGGTAGCTTTTCTCAATAAGGTCAGGTTTAAAAATTTTGTTTTGTATGTATAAGCATCTCACAAGGGAAGCAATTATCAAAAGGAAGCAAAATAAATGTTAGTCCTTGCAACTCATTTGATATTTTACGCTTCTCTGAATAACGCATGGTACAAAATCCTAACCTTCAAAAGCCTCTTTACGAGCAATATTAGCTTTCATAAGATCTGCAGCAGCTTCAGCTGCTTCAATTCCAGCAGTACCAGTGCAATAGCTATTTCTAACCGTCTGGTGGCAACATTTATAACCCCATTGGTGATCCTTCCACCAAGAACCCCAAACACTGGTATGGTTGTTGATATAAACATCTTCCTCATACTTGCTCTTTGGAAGAGATACTTCCTAGAAATATCAGGCACAGACAGGTTAGACTCCAGTAGAAGGTTCCTTCCGAAAAGACGAATCAGATAACAGTTGTTCAAATATACATTGGAAGATATAGTAAACAGGTTGCTTATTAATTCACTTCATTATTTAATCAATTTCAAAATTGTTAACAAAATACCGATAAAATTGCAAAAACATTAAGATTAGCGACAGATCTTGCACAGGACCAGAGGAAGACAGGAGATTAGAATAAACACACGAAGCACACCATCCACTACCATAGAATACAAGCACAACAATACCATAATGTAAAGGAGCATTCCTGAAGTGTTTGGATAAGTAGATTAAAATTCATGCCAAAAAACCAACCATCTACATACCCAGAGGAAAACAGAACAAGGAAAACAGACAATCAAGCTCAAAATGAAAATATAAAATGATTTTTTTTACAACTCATGAGATATTTAGTTCATTTACTCTCAACTTATATATACTGATATGCAAGTACACAAAAAATGAATAAAGGCACATAACCCTGGTGAAAGAAGACCAGAGAATATTATGAACCCTTACCTGGCCTTTAATAATTCTACCAGCCCGATCGTATTCAACCTCCCTTTCACTTTGACCAAGTAAAAGCTCCTGTGGGAGTTTTTCTTCTGTAGCCGCATTGCCATACTTCTCCATGATAGTGTCTTTATTTTGAAACTTTAACTTCTCTTTATTAATCTTGAAATTTTTATAAAGCAGTTCAGCTTGTGAGGGAGCCGCTTGCAAATGGACATCATGACCCTTGTCAAATGCTTCCCAAGCATGAATATTGAGCTGCTTGAACTCCAAAGCTTGACCACTAACTCTATGGTGATTATCTCCCTAATAAAATATCGGCAAGTCCAAATCATCATCCTGTTTGCATATTAAAATACCAGAACAACAAATAATCTCACTATTTGAAGAGCTTCTATACTTACCGTATAGAACTTTTCATTAGGATCCATATCAGGAAGAGGATCCTCACGCATAGAACGAGTTTTGGGGTCATAATGAGCAGAGTTAACATCAAGATTGAGAAGATATTTTGCAGTATCCTCACGAATACGTAGGTTCCTGAGAGAAATCAACGTGTTAATAGCAGCACAATTTCAATAGACCAACAAAAGAATTTAAAAGATAGGTTCTTCAGCATAATTCCAAATTAAGGCCACAGAGAGGATTCCAGGAGGAATTTTTTAATTGCACATCCCAATCCATGCATGCTTTTGGAAAAAAATATTAGAACGTGCAAACTTTAAATAAAAAAGGTGAATGCTATAACAAACCTAACAGTTCCAGTGCTTCCTCCACCAGTAGTGCGCACACGCTTTTCAACCTTAGCAAAATCCATTTGCTTGCTCTCGTCTACTTTGGCCTCATCAACTTTCAGATCGTCTTCATTATCTTCATCATCACTAACACCATCTTCATCATTTTGATTATTATTTTTCTCCAACTTTTTAAGCTGTTGGTCCTTTAAATAATTGTGCCTTGCTTCATCCCTGGCTTCATACCTACGGACTACATGTTCAAAAGACGCTGCATCATAACCATTCCAACGGTCTCGTTTTCCATCATAGTCAAGCTCAAAGGTCTCTATTTTCTCATCTGGGGCTATATGCTTGCCAGTCCACTTCGCTCCTATTTTGCGGGGCCTTTCCACGCAAGACTTCTTATCATGAGTCATAGCTCCGCAGCTGTAGGAAGTACATAATTAGTCAACCAGTGGAACCACTAGACCCATATGGATAAGAACAAAATGATGCTTAAATATGAGGAATCATAAGAAACGAACAAGATGCACGAGCATAACTGTAATGCAGTAGATATCATGGATTCCCGTAAAGTAGCATTAACATTTACTTATCATACAAGTTCCACCAAAAAAAATCACTGCAAGCAAAAAGATCCAAGTAAAATATTGTTTACCAAACTGCAAAGGTAAACTATCCCAAGTAAAATAGATTTTAACATATTTCCATCGCTGAAGACTCCAGAGTCTGGGTCCGAATCACTACTTTATCACATCCCATCTGGAGTCCGAATCACTACTTCATCACATCCCATCTAAATTCCTCCACCGTAGCACATGACAAATTACATTTGTATTGGCAATAAGAAATATGATATATTGGAAACAAGAAAGGATTGTGAGCAACAACACGTACTCAAACGCACGTACTCAAACAATATATACAGATACGCAGATTAGATAAATAGATAATACGCAGATTAGATAAATAGATAGATACGATGACGTACTTTTCACAGGAGCCCTTTCTGAACTTGTCAGCTTGAAAAGTCTTTGCACCTCTGTCATACCAAGCTTTGGTATAATTTGGATCCGATTTCCACTTCCGTTGATGTTTCAAACTCTAAAAAGCAACAAAGAGAAGAACTTTGTGAATGTCATTGTTCCAGGTTAATAAAAACGATCGAGGAAAACTGCAACGTACCGGTCTCTCTGCATTTAGATACCAAGGAGCCGAAGACATATACTGTGGAATATGAGGGTTGATTTCCTTTCCATCCTCATCCACCTCAGCAGGCGCAAGTCCTGCTTTACGTGCCTCTTCTAACTCAAGTTGTTTCCTATGATCCTCCCTTGACTTAAACGATACTGCAATTCACAATTAGATAAAAAAAAATTAATCAGATTTGGTAAACGAACATATTCAACACATGATGGTTGAAAATCTATAATCCTTGATTCGAAATTAAGAATCGGGTCAGATTGATTGAATTAGAGTGGAAAAAGTTACCTGAAGCAGTAGCCATGTCGTTCTTGTCTCACAAATCGAACGATTTTTTTGTAATATGGAGCCCTAGACGAGGAAATCGAAACAGGGACAATCGTGCGCGAAGAGATTAGGGTAGGGAGGGAGGTGACCCTTTGTTACCACGGAATCATAAAGAATGAAATTTATATATGCTCTTACCTATATTCGTCCTATTAATTCGGCAAAATTACTTAAGTAGTATAAACATAAAAAACAAATCAAAAAATAAGGTTCAAAAGAAAAGTTTTACGGATTTAAAGTGAAACGCGATTTGGAATAGTGTTTTTTCAACAATTTTTTTAAATTTTTTTTTCAAAAGAAAAGTTTTACGGATTTAAAGTGAAACGCGATTTGGAATAGTGTTTTTTCAACAATTTTTTTCTTGTTGGGAAAACATTTCTAAGTTTTGGTGATCACAAATATCTACGGCTTGAAGTGTCTACTGCAACTAAACCTACTGATAGGGGAAATATTGATTCACTCTACAAAGGTCCACCGGACACTTAAAAGACAAAGCTGATTTACCAGGTGAAGAGCTATCTACCGGGTGAAAAGCTATCTATCGGGTGAAAAGATAAGAAGAGATCTACCGGGTCCAAAGACCAAGAGTTATCATCTATCGGATGCAGAGAGTGGACGTCCACTGGAACAAGAGTATCAGCAGACGTCTAAGAAGTTATTAGTTGACTTCAGTCAATCATACTAAGTAACTAATTACTATCCAGCAGATGATGGAAAGGACACCAGCTGACCTTATAACCATCAGATATACAGTAAAGGAGAAGTCATCAGACGTATAAATCAAGAAGACAAAACAAGTACAAACTCACTCTGACAAAAGTTACAACAGAGTGCCGCACTACTATATCAGCGCCACCAATAGTGTCAGATAGAAAGAGCCGTTGATTAGCGAATTGGAAAGAAGCCAAAAAGAATTTGGAAGAAAAATCAGGAAGCTTATTTCACGCAGATCTTTCCAATTGAAGAAAAGTTGTCGTTAGACTGCTATGTCTATAAATACGTCAAGGTGAAGAATGAATAAAGTGCTGAACAATTCAATTAAGATTCAAAATACAAAAATCAACTTCATTCAATTCAAGCAAAACATTCAACACGTTCATTGAAATATTCTGAAGTTTTGCAAGAGCAGCAAAGAAGCCTTATTGTGATCCTGAATGTAATGCTCAAAATAATTTGCAATTAATTATTTGTTTGATTGAGATAAATTATGAGATAATTTACGGGTTTAAATTATTGGGAATCTTTTGTTGGGACAGGAATTCGAATAAATAATTCTGGTTTGAACTTATTGTGTGAATCAAATTAAATGAGAATTCTTAATAATAATATTATTTGAGATGAGATTTAAAAAGAATTAGTAAGGTGTAGATATGGAATTGAGTGGTGTATATTTTAAATTAGGGTTGGATTAAAACACACACATTTATCCAATTTACACATTAAAACCCTCACTCTCATCGCCTCTCTCTCACTCTCATCGCCATCTCTCTTTCTCGGCTACCAGGGAATGACCTTCTCCCCTCTTTCAAGCTCGATTCTTGTTCAGGTTAGTGTGGGATCGAAGCTTTACAACATCTTAGCTATTTAGACGTCTTGCTTTTCGATTTATACTTGATTTTTGGTGCTTTTTCTGATGTTTTGGAATCGAAAATGAACATCTATGCTTGTTCGAAAATCTGCTTCCATTTTGATCGAATTTTCTTGTTGTTTTAGGTTCGATTTCTAACTGCATCTTAGTTTGATTTTATGCTGCAATTTGGTTCGAAAATCTTGCTGTTGAGCTCGAAAAATCTACAACTTCTGGGTTCGGAAATCTGCAGCATTTTGGCTTGAAATACCTGATGTTTTTATGCTAAAAGAATATGCTGATTTGTGGTGTTAAATCATATTGTATTGTGCTCGATTCTCTGCTGTATATTGTTCGAAAATCATGCTGGTTTTGGGTTTAAAAAATGATGCTGAAATGGGTTGAAATCTAGCTGCTGAAATGAATCGAAATTATACTGAAATTGGTCGAGTAATGTTGCTATCATGTTCGAAATTCGCTACTCTTTTGATGAAATGATCAATGTTATTGTTAGGTTTCGGTTCAGAAATCTATTCCTAGTTTAGTTATTTATCCTTTGATTGATGTCACACTATGAACATGGGTGTGTGCATAAGTGTAAGGTTGTGGGCGTATTGATACTAAATTGATATTGAGTTATTGAATTAATGTAGAGCCTTCTCGAGCCTTCGGACAAAGAGAAAGGTAGCTTGACTGCGATTACTGACGATAAGGTATGTAGTGACGTACGAGCTTACTTAAATACATCCTATGCTCCTATTGTTGAATGATGTGTCGTTCTAGTGTTTTGGGTCGTCATTAAGATGTGCGATGTGTATTTGGAGTACGTTTGGTCGTCAGTATATTATGGGATATATATATTTGGGGAATTGGGTGACCATTATGATGTGTGATGTGTATTTTAATATTTGGGTCGCCGTGGGTACGCGCGATGTATGGTTATTATGTTTGGGTCCCCGTGGGTACGCGCGATGTATAATTATTGTGTTTGGATCGCCGTGGGTACATGCGACGTATTATAATTGTGTTTGGGTCGTTGTGGGTACGTGTGATGTATTATCCTTGTGTTTGGTCCCCGTGGATTCGAGCGACATATTATTATTATGATTGGGTCGTCGTGGGTACGAGTGATGTATTATGATTGTATTTGGGTCGCTATTGATTCAAGTGATGTGTACTTATAGTATTTGGGTCGCTGTTGAGACGTGCGATGTGTATTTATAACATTTGGGGTCTCCAATGAGCGAGCGATGTATAAATGTGATATAGAGGTCGCCGCTGGAGTGTACAATGTGATATTATGAAAAGTGGATTTTAGACTGGCCTAATTAGTGTGATTCTTATGGAAATGATAACTTGTGGAGTTATGAGAACATGAACAGCTGGTGGAATCTCACATCGTCTGGATATGCTCAGGGAGTATTTCGTTATTTTACAGCATTATACCTTGTGAATCATGAATTGCTTATCTATTATAACTGTGATTATTATCTTGGTGTGTTCACCCGTGTGGGGGCTGTTTCTGTAGAAACATGTAACAGGTCAAGCTTTTGGGAAGCATGAGGAGATAGTACTGAGGCGTATAGAAGAGCTGCAGGATCTAGTTGAGCTAGATGTCCCTAGTGTAATGGTTTAGAATTATTATCATCATTTCATTGGATTGTAATATTTTGGCTCCTTATTGCTTATAATTATCTCCCCTTTTTAGATAATTTCCCTGGCTGGGAATTTATATCTTGTTTTGATTCTGAAAAGTATTGTGATTTCCCTGGCTGGGAACGTTTATCTTTGGATTATGATGTGTATAGATTGAGGGTGTTTTTGGTGGTGTATTTTTTTTTGAATAGTCCAATTTATGGGGAGATTCTGCCCAAATTTTTATAGAATCAATATCACCACTTTAGAGTCATATCATCGTTATATTATTGTTAATTCGGATTTACTGTAAGCGGGGTCTTACATTAATGGTATCAGAGCCAGGTTAGATGTCTGGGCTAGCTAATGTCTAGCGTGAATTGAGTACAGTGGTTCTGATTTGCATTTTGAGCGAATTAGATGTCTAGCTTGAATTGAGGTCAATGGCTAGATGCTTAGACTAGTTCAAGGTCTACTATGACTTGAGACTTTGAGATGTTCTAGTAGTGTTTTGGCCCATGTGTAGGCGAGTGTCTCGCTGATTATGAGTATTAGACCTTCTAGTAGTGTTTTGGCCCATGTGTAGGCGAGTGTCTCGCTGATTATGAGTATTAGACCTTAGCAGCATATGCATCGAGGAGAATGTTATATGTAGGCAGTATATTATTGAGGTACCAGGTATGAGGTACTTGTTGAGAGTGCTTGACCAATGTGATTGATAGAGTTAATTGAGGGTTTTTGTTTTGCATGTTATGCTTCCGCATGATAGTTGAGAAGTGTTCAATACACTTAAATTTTTCTTACACCCTTAATTGAGCCAGGACTGAATGATTAAATGATATTCCTTTTTGGTATCTTTGTGACACGAGGTGATATTAAAGATACGACTGTCAAGATTGTTGTCAATGTTACGTGTTGACATGAGATTTTTATCCATGTCGTGATTACATGAGAATACCATAGTGTGTTACGGTATCATAGATACTTGTTGATGAATTGAATTAAAGTGGAAAATGTTAACAATAATATAGTTGTTACTGTAGGGTTTACCAATGTGAATTATAAATATCATGCAATATAGATATTGCAATATATTGTTCTTGCTTATTAAGTAGGCGATGAGGAATAATTATTGTGCCATTGTTATAAATTGCGAAGGGAAAATTGTGCCGCAATTATAGCAAGCGATTGAGATTACTTTTGCCACCATTATAGCATGCAATGGGTAAATTGTACCGCTGCTATAACGAGTAAAGGAGTATAGTGATTTTGTGTATTATATGTGCCACTGGTTGGCGTAAAGCTACAATATGTGTGTCACGAATTGATACTAGACTATTATGCTGAGCGGAATTACTTGATGATTAAGCGAATGTATAATACAGATGTGTGTACTTCGTTTCATGGGCACATTCGTGCTTAACGATTGTGGTTTCGAGTTCTTGGTAAATGATTACCAATGATTAATACGCATATATGTGACAATGTGGATATGTCACGAGTAGTCGACACGTGTATGTGTGACGATGTGAATATGCCACGGGTAGCTTGTGCTACGTATATTATATGTGACAATGTGGTTATGCCATGAGTAGTCAACACGTATATGTGTGACGATGTGAATATGACATGGGTAGCTTGTGCTACGTATATTATATGTGACAATGTGGATATGCCACGAGTAGTCGACACGTATATGCGTGACGATGTGAATATGCCATGGCTAGCTAGTACTACATATATTATATGTGATGAGGTGGATATGCCACGGATAGTCGACACATATGTGTGTGAGACGATGTGAATAAGTCACGAGTAGTGTATACTACGTTATGTGTGAGCATGTGGATGTATTACGAGTAGCTGATGCTACGAATATTTTGATGAGGTGGATATACCAGAGATAAATCATGCTATGTGTTTTTGTGAGGTGTGAGGATGCCACGAGTAGTTGGTACATGAGTATATATATTCGATGAGTTGGCTACGGCAAAGCAGGTTGTGCTTTATAGGTAGTGTTGAGGAAACTACGTACTTATATTGCGATGCGTATAATTGACGTGATTACATCATACACGTGTAAAATTATAGATCCTAATGAGTTAGGAGTGAGATGAAAATTATTGAGGACATTGAAATGTCCAGATGTGTTATTTTATTAGAGAAGTGTTAAATGTTGATCTACGGTCTCTAATTTGTGAGTATTTTTAATGATTTACTCATGATGGAACTTACTAATCGTAAGAAAGTGGTATAAGGACAAGTACAGTGGTTTATACCAGATAGAAGTTTGTGATACATGTGATGGTGATATATGTATAGATCATGAGGTTTGAGGTTAGCTATAGTTTGACGGTTTGATGTCATGGTCATATATTGGGACCGGTGTAGTTACCTATATTTGTCATTGATGACATTTATGGTGAATCGTACGTTGGTACGACGTGGGGTCATAGTGAACTAGCTGCAGTCGCTGCAATGATTTTGATTGGATATAAATATAAACCTCTATATTGACGTGTATAATGATCTGATTTCATTGGTACGAGTATTAGTGGTTACAAGTGGAATTGATAACTATGTCGGTTGTCGTTATTTTCATTTGGATATTATCGCATTGAGGATGAAATTGTGAAGAACTGTTCCTAATCAAGTGTTTAATTATTCCACAATGATTATTTATTTGTAAACAGTGGAAGTTTTTTTTTTTTTTGGTTAAAGTCCAGCCAACAAGTGGCTCTAAAAATTTCGGCATGACCTCGTGCACGAGGGACATACCAGTAAAAAATGAAAAGTACAAAATCATATCCCAGTACAGTACATAATACCATATCATGCATCATAGGCATCCAGCACATAATCCGTACTCAAAATATTTACATAATACCATAGCATGCACAATAAATCTCCAGCACACATTTTATACTCAAAATATTTACATAATACCATCAGCAGTAAAGAAACAACAAATATTCACCAATAATCAAGACTGGACGGAAATAAACTAAATTTGCAGAGTTATACGATCCAGGACACACCCTGGTATAATTTAACTATCCTATGACTGGGAAAGAGGCAAAAGAAACTACCCCAGGTAAGACTTCAACGAGTATTCTCTCTTTGGGATCCTGGTTACCTGTAATACCTACCATTGTCCACACACAAAGACAACAACAGCCCCCTACGGGGTGAGCCAAAGCCCAATATGAAACTATCAAGTAAATACAACATGCATCTATAAAATGTGATATATGATGTAATGTAGTGCAATGTAATGCAATGCATGTAAGGTACAATGGGTCGAAACTCAAGATACCAAATCGGAGTCCAAAGAAAGGTATCAACAATCAATATCAAGCTCGAGCAGAGGGTGACATCACACGCACATTGCGCTAGGAGAATCATCCTATGTGATGTGCTCGTCCATCCCTCGTGTCTAGGTCCGGTGACACGCGTGTGACTACGGTCGCTACCTATACTGCATGTCATCGCCGTGCTCGTCGTCCCCGACACTCAGAGTAAATCAACTCTGTGATGCCCCGAAATTAATTATATGCAAATTGAGCATTAATGATGTTAATGTTGATAATTGATTTATGTGTTGAAATTAATTATGAAGTTGAAAAGCTTAGTCACATGATAGGTGTAACCCGGGGGGGGGGGGGGGGGGGGTTGCATTTCAGGGTGCATGTTATGCATGTTAGAAAATAAGGTGTTAACATGATTTTAACTATGTTGATGGTTAATTATGAGGAAAGTATGATTTAGTGGAAGTTTAATGCATTTTTGTAAATGCTTTTAAAATACCATGTTGGGGTATTTTATACATCATGTTAATTTGTGGTACAATTTTAATAACCCCACTATATTCCCCTTTTATCCCATTTTCCCTTAACTTCTTCCCCACCACTCAAAAACCCCCAATTCTCTCCCAAAGCCCTAACCTCACCCCATTTTCGAAATCCCTCAAAGGAGGAAGGAGGAAACTCCACAAAACTTGTGTTTGTGTAATCTTTGTTAAGATTTGGAGTCTTCAAGAGGTATGGAACCCTTCCTAAAGTTTTTATGAAGTTTGGATTTGAAATGGGATGATTTTGAAGTGATTTATGTGGGCTTGTTTGGGTATATGTTGTATGTTGTTGGGGTATGATTTTTGAAGTGTTTTAAGTGGGTTTTAGTGGGTTATGATGTTATTGTTATTGTTGGGAAGTTTGGTGTTGAAAGGTATGAGAATAAGCTTGGAAAATGCACACAAAAATGGTGGAATCGCGGCCACTGGAAGTGGCGATCGATCGCTACAAAAGCAGCGATCGATCGCCGAGAGGCAGTACGCGAAGATGAGGATAGGCGATCGATCGCCTCAAATGGCGCGATCGATCGCCAACGTCCAGTAGCCAAATGAGCATCAGGCGATCGATCGCCTCATTTTAAGCGATCGATCGCCGCTAAGTGAAAAATCGGGCGATCGATCGCCTCATTTTGAGCGATCGATCGCCACTGTTCAAAAGTTGAAAAATGATGATTTTTGTTGAATTTTTGGTATTGGGCTATTGTTTAGCTTCTAATATCAATTTGTATGGTTATGTAGAACCGTCCCAGGTACCCACAACTTCAAGGAGATAAAGTTCTACAATTTCTCCTTCTTTTGGAATTAAGGTACGTAAGAGACGTACGAGCATCGGACGGTAAACCATACCCTTACATATTATGATGATATTTACGATGATGATTATGATGATGATGTTTATGATGATGATGTTTACGATGATGTTTATGATGATGATGTTTACGATGATGTTTATGACGATGATGCTTACGATGATATTTATGATGATGATGTTTACGAAGATGTTTATGATGATGATGTTTACGAAGATGTTTATGATGATGATGTTTACGATGATGTTTATGATGATGATGCTTACGATGATGAGTATGATGACGATGTTTATGATGATGATGTTTACGATGATGATTATGATAAGTAAGTTCATGATGATGATGTTTATGATGACGATTGCGATAAGTAAGTTTATAACAATGTTATACGATGTTTATAAAAGGGTAAGATACCCATATGGTAAGATGCCATACAATGTTATAAGGTGGTAAGACGCCACGGGGTAAGATGCCCATATAGTAAGATGTCATACGATGTTATTGTGTGGTAAGATGCCACGGGGTAAGATGCCCATATGGTAAGAGGCCATACGATGTTATTGTGTGGTAAGATGCCACGGGGTAAGAAGCCCATGTGGTAAGATGCCATACAATGTTATAATGTGGTAAGACGCCACGGGGTAAGATGCCCATATGGTAAGATGCCATACAATGTTATAATGTGGTAAGACGCCACGGGGTAAGATGTCCATATGTAAGATGCCATACAATGTTATTGTGTGGTAAGATGCCACGGGGTAAGATGCCCATATGGTAAGAGGCCATACGATGTTATTGTGTGGTAAGATACCACGGGGTAAGATGCCCATATGCATGAAGGTAAAACAGGGTTAACAAGAAGAAGTTAACGAATAACCAGTAAATTACTTAACCGAGACTTCGTACATTTACTGTTGTATCTTGTTATGATGCTTAAATGATGATGATGTTATAAGATGATGAAGTTATAAGATGATGATGCTTATATGACGATGATGTTATAAATGATGATATGTATAAGATGATAATGCTTATATGATGATGATGCTGTAAGACGACGATATTTATAAGACGTCGATTTTAATCATTCATGTCGAGAATTAATGATCTTAAGTATGGCTATGAAACAGGGACAACCAAAAAGGGGTTAATGCAATTAACCAGGAAGTATACGTTACCAATTACTTTCATGCATTTATTTATATGCCATTGCCCTATGATGTTAAGTAACGATATACATGCTCATGATGGGTTGTTCCTGTAGGTACACTTTGGACTAAAGGACTAAGGGCCGGGTTGAGGCAGTGAGCTATGAGGAGCATGAAAGATGTTAGGATTCAGGATTTCTGCATAGTCTCTACTCTAGTAGTAGTATAATTCTATCGCTTAACATTCGTATTGAGAATGTAATTAATTAAGGTTGAAATTTCATTATTGGCCTGAAATCTTTTGCTCAATGCTACAATCTGAACCCTAAGACATTATTAATGCTTATTTAGTCCATAAATTGTGTATTAAGATGAGGTTAAGGTAGGAAGACCCTACATTAGTGGTATCAGAGCAGTGGTTAGATAATCCGGGAATGAGTGAAGGGTAGCCTTAGCAATAAGTTGGCTAGGTGCTTACTTTTAAACATGTTTTATGCATATGTTGCATATGAAGTATATGATGTTGTACGAACATGTTTTGTTTCTCTAACGATGTATCATATGAACTGCTTTTGGGTATTGTTGTTAACCCTTATCTTGCAGTATGGCAGCAAATGTCAACAAGTTTTGTGGAAAGGCACCATATATGTACTTCTCCGTCGCCCACGCCTCTTGGAGTCTCGACCCCCGCTGGAAGAAGTTTGATAACTGATCAGATTGGTTAAGACGGCCTCAGTTATTTTGAGGATAACGAACTGAGGACAGACTTGATTGTTCTGGGGATGTCAGTTTGTAGGCATTGATGTTCTGAACAGGTATCAGGCAGTTGTGGACTGCAGACAATGACTGTCCGATTCAGGTCTGATATGGGAGTCCGATGGACATTCTATGGGGATGATTTCCGTTCAAGGATTCCGTTATCTGTTGTCAAGATGGCACAGTTATTGGAACGAGACCACAAAGGATATTTCAACCATACTGTGGTTACTACTGAAAGAAGAAAGAGTTAAAGGTTGAGGATGTGCCCGTAGTGGCGGTGTTTCCTGATGCATTTTCGGAAGAGATTCCCGGATTCCCACCGACGAGAGAGGTCGAGTTTGGGATTAAGTTACTACCAGGGACGCCTACCATTTCTCGTGCCCGTATGGGATGGCACCAGCGGAGTTAAGGGAATTAAAGGTTCAGTTGCAAGAGCTCCTTGGCAAGGACTATATACACCCTAGCATATCGCCTTGGGATGCACCAGTCCTATTTGTCGAAAAGAAAGATAGTTCGTTGCGGTTGTGCACCGATTTCAGACAACTGAACAAAGTCATAGTGAAGAATAAGTATCCGCTTCCGGGGATCGACGATTTGTTTGATCAGCTGCAGAGTACGAGGCTCTACAGTAAGATTGATCTGAGATCGGGGATCATCAGATTCGAGTTTGAGAGGACGATGTACAGAAGACAGCTTCCAAGACCTTATGTGGGCACTACGGATTCTTAGTCATGCCCTTTGGGGTGACGGATGCCCCAACCATTTTATGAACCTGATGAACAGGGTGATCCAACCATGTTTGGATCAGTTCGTCATAGTTTCATTGACGATGTACTTATTTACTCTCGAACTGAAGAGGAACATGTAAGGCACTTGAGAACAGTACTCCAGATCCTTAGGGATCATCAGTTGTATGCAAAGCTCAGTAAGTACGAGTTCTGGTCGAGCAGTGTAGTATTCTTGGATCATGTTATATCAAGATCGCTAAGCCGCTGGCACGGTTGACTCAGGAAGGAGTCACATTCTTTTGGTCCGAAGCTTGTGAGAAAAGCTTCCAAGGATTGAAGCGTCGTCTGACGACAGTGCCAGGGTTGGTGATTCCTTCTGAAGATAAGAGGTTGCCTTGTACACGAATACATCACTTCAAGGTTTGGGCTATGTGTTGATGCGAGATAAGCTTGTGCTGGCTTATGCATCGAGGCGGTTGAAACCACATGAAGCTAAGTACCCAGTCCACGATTTGGAGCTGGCAGCCATTATGTTTGCCTTGGAATTTGGAGGCATTACTTGGATGGTACGTCGTTTACCATCTACACGGACCATAAGAGCCTGAAGTTTTATTCACACAGGCTGAGTTGAATATGCGACAAAGAAGATGAATGGACTTACTCAAGGATTTTGACTGTAAGATTGAGTACCATCCCGGTAAAGCAACTTAATAGCAGGCACCTTAAGTCGGAAGTGAAAAGTACTGCTGAGGACACTATGTGTTTATCAACTATTATGAGGTTCAAGGATGGTCATCTATAGTACTTCAAGGACGGCCATCAAAGTCAGAGTGGCAGAAGATGATGCATTGAAATTGGACAACCGATGGGTAGTCCCAGATACACCAGAGTTGCGTAGAGGAATATTGGAGCGAGCTCACAGTAGTCGGTTCAGTATCCACCCAGGGGGAAAGAAGATGTACAAAGATCTATGCGATCAATCTGGTGGAGACGCATGAAGCGTGAGGTGATCATTTGCGTTAAAAGATGTTTGATCTGCCATCAGGTAAAGGCAGAAAGGCAGAGGCCTTATGGCGAGCTGAAGAGCTCGGAAGTACCCCCCCAATGGAAGTGGGAGCATGTATTTATGGACTTTGTAACCCACTTGCCAAGAGCGGCCTCTGGATTCGATGCGATCTGGTGATCGTGGATAGGCTGACGAAGTAGCTCACTTCATCCTTTGTCATGTGTCTTTCACATACCTAAGGATGGCCATTTATATGTGCGGGATGTAGTGAGGTTGCATAGAGTACCAGTCTCGATTGTGTCTGACAGAGACCCAAGGTTTACTCCACATTTCGGGGAGGGTCTCCAGACGGCTTTAGGCACCGAGGTGAGACTGAGTACGGCCTATCACCCCCAGGCAGACGGCCAGACAGAGCGTACCCTTCAGACGCTCGAGGACATGTTGAGGGCATATGTTTTGGAGTTTGATACTCCGTGGCAAGATTCGGTGCCAATGATGGAGTCCTCCTATAAACAACTATCAGGCGAGCATTCAAATGGCCCCTTTTGAAGCTCTTTACGGACGACGATGTAGGTCACCGCTATATTGGGAGGACTTGACTAGTAAAGCGGTCGGATGACCGGATATGATTAAGGATATGTAAGACAAGATTAAGCTGATACGCCAAAAGATGAAGGTGACCCAGGATAGGCAAGCAGCCTATGCCAACAAGCGGCGATGACCGCTAGAATTCCAAGTAGAAGACAGGGTCTTCTTGAAAATCTCACCCTCCAGAGGTGTAGTTCGTTTTGGTATGCAGGGAAGTTATCCCCGAAGTATGTTGGTCCATATGAAGTATTGCAGCGTACTAGTACTTTGGCTTACCGTTTGGCTCTACCGCCGTCTTTATCTGGGATTCATGCTGTTTTCCACGTTTCTATGCTACGGAAGTATGAGCCAGACCCGTCTCATGTTTTACAGCCTACTGAAGTACAGTTGGACTCAGATGTATCCTACGTTGAACGACCGGTCAGAATTCTGGATCGTGAGGATCGCAGATTTTGAAGTAAAGTTATACCAATGGTCAAAGTTCAGTGGGATCGTCGGGGTGTCGAGGAGGCCACGTGGGAGACGGAATGGTATATGGTGCAGCACTACCCGGAACTATTTTCTGGTATGATTTATGTTTAGTTTTATTTTGGGTAAGTGCATGCGATTTCGAGGACGAAATCTTATAAGTAGGGGAGTAATGTGATGCCCCGAAATTAATTATATGCAAATTGAGCATTAATGATGTTAATGTTGATAATTGATTTATGTGTTGAAATTAATTATCAAGTTGAAAAGCTTAGTCACATGATAGGCGTAACCCGGGGGGGGGGGGGGGGGGGTTGCATTCAGGGTGCATGTTATGCATGTTAGAAAATAAGGTGTTAACATGATTTTAACTATGTTGATGGTTAATTATGAGGAAAGTTAGTGGAAGTTTAATGCATTTTTGTAAATGCTTTTAAAATACCATGTTGGGGTATTTTATACATCATGTTAATTTGTGGTACAATTTTAATAACCCCACTATATTCCCCTTTTATCCCATTTTCCCTTAACTTCTTCCCCACCACTCAAAAACCCCCAATTCTCTCCCAAAGCCCTAACCTCACCCCATTTTCGAAATCCCTCAAAGGAGGAAGGAGGAAACTCCACAAAACTTGTGTTTGTGTGATCTTTGTTAAGATTTGGAGTCTTCAAGAGGTATGGAACCCTTCCTAAAGTTTTTATGAAGTTTGGATTTGAAATGGGATGATTTTGAAGTGATTTATGTGGGCTTGTTTGGGTATATGTTGTATGTTGTTGGGGTATGATTTTTGAAGTGTTTTAAGTGGGTTTTAGTGGGTTATGATGTTATTGTTATTGTTGGGAAGTTTGGTGTTGAAAGGTATGAGAATAAGCTTGGAAAATGCACACAAAAATGGTGGAATCGCGGCCACTGGAAGTGGCGATCGATCGCTACAAAAGCAGCGATCGATCGCCGAGAGGCAGTACGCGAAGATGAGGATAGGCGATCGATCGCCTCAAATGGCGCGATCGATCGCCAACGTCCAGTAGCCAAATGAGCATCAGGCGATCGATCGCCTCATTTTAAGCGATCGATCGCCGCTAAGTGAAAAATCGGGCGATCGATCGCCTCATTTTGAGCGATCGATCGCCACTGTTCAAAAGTTGAAAAATGATGATTTTTGTTGAATTTTTGGTATTGGGCTATTGTTTAGCTTCTAATATCAATTTGTATGGTTATGTAGAACCGTCCCAGGTACCCACAACTTCAAGGAGATAAAGTTCTACAATTTCTCCTTCTTTTGGAATTAAGGTACGTAAGAGACGTACGAGCATCGGACGGTAAACCATACCCTTACATATTATGATGATATTTACGATGATGATTATGATGATGATGTTTATGATGATGATGTTTACGATGATGTTTATGATGATGATGTTTACGATGATGTTTATGACGATGATGCTTACGATGATATTTATGATGATGATGATGTTTACGAAGATGTTTATGATGATGATGTTTACGAAGATGTTTATGATGATGATGTTTACGATGATGTTTATGATGATGATGCTTACGATGATGAGTATGATGACGATGTTTATGATGATGATGTTTACGATGATGATTATGATAAGTAAGTTCATGATGATGATGTTTATGATGACGATTGCGATAAGTAAGTTTATAACAATGTTATACGATGTTTATAAAAGGGTAAGATACCCATATGGTAAGATGCCATACAATGTTATAAGGTGGTAAGACGCCACGGGGTAAGATGCCCATATAGTAAGATGTCATACGATGTTATTGTGTGGTAAGATGCCACGGGGTAAGATGCCCATATGGTAAGAGGCCATACGATGTTATTGTGTGGTAAGATGCCACGGGGTAAGAAGCCCATGTGGTAAGATGCCATACAATGTTATAATGTGGTAAGACGCCACGGGGTAAGATGCCCATATGGTAAGATGCCATACAATGTTATAATGTGGTAAGACGCCACGGGGTAAGATGCCCATATGGTAAGATGCCATACAATGTTATTGTGTGGTAAGATGCCACGGGGTAAGATGCACATATGGTAAGAGGCCATACGATGTTATTGTGTGGTAAGATACCACGGGGTAAGATGCCCATATGCATGAAGGTAAAACAGGGTTAACAAGAAGAAGTTAACGAATAACCAGTAAATTACTTAACCGAGACTTCGTACATTTGCTGTTGTATCTTGTTATGATGCTTAAATGATGATGATGTTATAAGATGATGAAGTTATAAGATGATGATGCTTATATGACGATGATGTTATAAATGATGATATGTATAAGATGATAATGCTTATATGATGATGATGCTGTAAGACGACGATATTTATAAGACGTCGATTTTAATCATTCATGTCGAGAATTAATGATCTTAAGTATGGCTATGAAACAGGGACAACCAAAAAGGGGTTAATGCAATTAACCAGGAAGTATACGTTACCAATTACTTTCATGCATTTATTTATATGCCATTGCCCTATGATGTTAAGTAACGATATACATGCTCATGATGGGTTGTTCCTGTAGGTACACTTTGGACTAAAGGACTAAGGGCCGTGTTGAGGCAGTGAGATATGAGGAGCATGAAAGATGTTAGGATTCAGGATTTCTGCATAGTCTCTACTCTAGTAGTAGTATAATTCTATCGCTTTAACATTCGTATTGAGAATGTAATTAATTAAGGTTGAAATTTCATTATTGGCCTGAAATCTTTTGCTCAATGCTACAATCTGAACCCTAAGACGTTATTAATGCTTATTTAGTCCATAAATTGTGTATTAAGATGAGGTTAAGGTAGGAAGACCCTACAAACTCAATCATCAAGGAAATGGATAGATCAACATGATATGCCCAACATGTATGTCATATATCGGTGTATATTTATCAAAATGATGTGTGTTAACAAACATTTATTTTCATACATCGATATGCCAATCATGAATGCTTATGATTCAATTAAAATCACATAGCCAAGTAGTTTCACATAGCCAGGTAGTTTCACGTAATTCACGTAAGTTCAGCAATTCATATATCAAATAATATAGATACATGTCGTATGTTACCGATCGCAACATACCTATTTCTTTCATTGTTCTAGAAGTTGAATATTGTCATCATAGTTCGTGGAACTCCAATGCCGTATGTTAATCTAAGCAAATGCATACAACACCATTATTTATACTAATCTACTATTTCATTTAATTCACAATTTAAGAAAATGAGGAATATTTTAAAACTCCAATCATAATCCAATCATAATCGAGAATGATGTTTCTGAACTTATATCTTATCTATCAGATCGTTTCACATCTTAACTAAGAGTCTTTAGAATCATTCAATACATTCTCTAGTATTACATGAGTTATCTATCAATATTGATTAACCGACTTCGTCTAGTCCAATCGTTATCATTTTATTGGTCACTTTTTCCTATCAATTTCCAGATTAAATCCATTCATTTCAGCAACTAAAAATGGTATATTTCAACTGTCAAATTTTGATTAAACTCAGAGCAGATATTTGGATTTCAAAGCATGATATTTGACCCAAAGTAGCAGCATATACCTACTCATATACACTTCAGCAATTACACATTCTCATACTAGCTAAGATGCACACACATGCACCCAAGTAGTACTTTCTTAATTCCTATCAATAACTTTTCGATCCCTGGCAGGAACAAAGTGCTACAAGCGTTTATGAGCAACAACCAACACTTTTAACAGCATCAAATGCCCCAAATATTTTATCGCTTTTCCCCCAAAAGAACGCCCCACAACAGAGTAGAGTTCAAAAATATTAGCTGGGCACATTGATCTCACATGCAGCAAGGTCTTGGGCCAAAAAACCACAGAAAAATCGTGTACAAAACAGCAAGGAATTCAAGTCTACAAGCAACAAAATTTTGAATTCTAAACTGCAAGATTTTCGCCCAATAATGTTCCAAAACCATAACAAAGCCATACCATAATATATTCAATAATTAACGCTCCAAATGAAAGCCAAAACTTTGATTTAAAATCTGGAAAAATCGAAAATAAGTTTACCCATTTTTTGTGAACAGTAACCGAGCCTTGCATGCACAAAATCCGGCCACCACGGCAGCTGGAAGGGCGGCGGCCGGAGGGGAAACATCGGTCATGGTGAGGGGAAGGGATTAGACATGCATAATCGAAACAATTGAAGATCAAAACGAAGAAATCGAACGGAAAACTCAAGAACCCTAAAAATCGAAATTGAACGTTTTAGAGCAAAATCCGAAAGATTCAGAAACTCTCACAGTGGATTCTTGGTGTGGAAATGACCGCCGGTGAGTTGGCTACATGGTGGTAGGTTGGACGCGCCGGAAGGAGGTCGGACGGTGACGAGCGCAGGGCTTTTATGGGCGAGGGTCGGAGTCACGCGGGAGAGCAGACGGGAAACAGAGAGAGGGTCGGGGTATGTGCATGTTTTTACATGTTTTTGTATGTGTTTCGGAAATGACCCATATTACATATTAGTAGTTGCATCCTAGCCCAGTTGTACATTGAAGTGTCACCGGTGCACAGATAAATTAAATTTACAGTCAATAATTGGGATTTATACACTACTAAAAACACAAAATTAAATTCTTCATTTAGATAATTTATTTCAAAAATATTATCGGAGTATATTTTACAATTTCAAAACTATTTTATGTTCCAATTAAATTGTCAATTGACATTCACATTGTCAATTTCATATCTAATTAATTAATTCCAAATTAATTATTAATTAATTACCAAATTATATTTATTTTACAATAATCAAATCTCGGGGCCTTACACTTCTCCCACACTTACACAGATTTCGTCCTCGAAATCACAAACATAGATCCAGATCAACGCTGAAGACAGCAGATGGATCAGAATACATGACAGGATATATTGAATACAATAGAACAAATATATATCCTCACGATCCAAAACGCAAACAAGATGTTTAACACGAAAGATCAAGTCCAATCTCATCAAGCTGAAAGACATGATAGCTTCAATTAATATATCCGCGTCAAAGCAACATGAAGAAAAATGCATCGCGAGCGACCGATAAAGCTAGTGGCAATGCCAATCTATAGGCAAGATGTCATGCCTCGATATGACGTATACATATGTTAGATGATTATGGTGTAATTATGATTAATTACAGTACGATGTGGACTCGGATTCGGGTTGAACCGAGCACTATTAATGTTATGCATGAAAGAAATCACATAGTTGCCTTCTAATGTGTCTTGCATTTAACATGAATTTGGAGAGAATGTGTATTTGCATTTGGAGTGCATGTGGAGGTGATAAGATATAACTAAATATCAGATTATAAACACATACCTCACCTCAAATCACCTAGTAATCTCTACACATTTTCTCTCATCCTCTTGGAATTGTTGTGGGAGTTGGCTTGGCAAGAACATCAAGCAAAGATATACTTTGGTAAGGAAAGTAGAAGTTCATGCTTTGGTATCATACTTGATAGATATATGTGTTTAATGTATCAAACTTGAAGTATGTGAGTTGGTGAAAGAAAGATGGAATTGATATGAGTTATAGTGCAACGAATTGAGTTGTAATGATAATTGAGATTTCATGAAACATGTTTAAATGTTGATTTTCGAGTTATAGAAGAAGAAACATGGAGATAAGCTCAAAAATCGCCATGGTTTGAAATTTCTGTTGTCGACCGATCGATCGCTAGAAGTGTACCGATCGATCGGTAAAACAGGGGAAAGTAAGGCGGTTCATGTACCGATCGATCGCTGAAAGCGACCGATCGATCGGTGAAATGCCGTAGCATTTTTAAGAAATTCAAACATTTAAGCGATCGATCGCTAGCTTTTGACCGACCGATCGCTAGGGTTGCTTGTTGAACCGATCGATCGCTAGAGTGACCGATCGATCGGTAGACTTAATATGTTATATTTTTGTAACTTGTGATAATGATGCCTAGCATAACATGATATATTATTGGCATTGTTGTAGCACCATCACAGGGGACAGGACAACGAGGCAATTAGCCAGTGACGACTGATTTATCTCGCTTGTGTCGCTTTACAGTTACGTGTTGACGTACGGAGTATAGATATTGTGTGATGATGTTATGAGATTGATATCATATGAATTGTGTTATGTTAGTATCATATGATTGGTAGTATCATATGCCTGTACATTCATGGATATCATGTGTTTGAGATATACGCCTGGTTTGGGTATATGCTCGGTTATGTATTTGAGATATACGCCTGGTTTGGGTATATGCTCGGTTATGTTACATAGAGATATACGCCTGGTTTGGGTATATGCTCGGTTATGTTACATAGAGATATACGACTGGTTTGGGTATATGCTCGGTTATCCTATATAGAGATATACGCCGGTTTTTGGGTATATGCTCTGGCTATTATCATTTGATGACGGTACTATGATATGTGCTGCTAATATGAAGATGTGAGGTGGTTCCACTGACATATTGAGCTGAATAGGCATATCATTTTGGTCTCGTGATAATAGGGTAATTGTTGAGACATGTCATGACATTGTGCATTTGTGGATGCATGATACAGAACATTCACGTTAGATGATTTATTGTGCTTTATCATTGTTATTAATATTGTGTTTTGATATCGCACTGAGATAGTTGTTTATCTATACTCACGTTTTGTGAATGTTTCTGTAGGATTTCATAGACGTGGGAATCGTGAGTCTTATTCCGCTGCGAGGTGAACCACTGCATAGGAGTTGTACTGGATTAGGTTGTTAATTCTACATGTAATGTATATGTGAAAAAGTTATTTCGTTTTTGTACGAGTGGTTTTGGTACATCTGCAACAACCTATTAGTAAGAAACTCTTAAACAGTGTATGAATTACTTAATTCTGACTCACATATGTATGCTTAATTAAATACATAATGGATTAAGTAACGAGGACCCCACATTAGTGGTATCAGAGCAGTGGTTCGAGAACGGGGTGAACATGGGTAGAGGAAGTGTATTAGGGAGTTACCTAAACACTTGAAATCATGTTAGGATTTGGAATATGATGTTATTCTAACATGTTATATATTTGTGAATGTTATTGTTAACCCTTGATCAACAGTTATGACAGACAGAGGGTATCATGAGGATGTTGGGGATGCCATGAGTGGCAATGCTAGTGTGAGGATGGTGCCTGTACCACCACCACCAATTGAGCAAGGGCCAGTGGAACAGGTATTGTTGCCTGGAGAATTGACGTTGACGCAGTTTCTGAGTTATCAGCCACCAAGGTTTGAGGGGACTGAATCAGGGGAACTGGCGGAGGAATGGCTGGAACGCGTGGAACAGATATTTGTATCAGCACCGTGTGCCAAGACTGCTTGGTTACGTTTAGCTGAATTTCAGTTGGCTAAGAAAGCTATGATGTGGTGGAAATCCACAGTACTTGAGTTGAGGGCTCAAGGACAGACAGTTAACTGGGATGTGTTTAGAACGAAGTTCCTTGAGCATTATTTCTCTGTTGCTGCAAGACAGAGGAAAGATGATGAATTTACAAACTTGAGACAGGGAGCAATGACAGTATCGGACTATGCGGTACACTATTCTTTACTCCGGTATGTGCCACATATCGCTGTAAACACAAAAGCAAAGATCAGACAGTTTGTGAAAGGTTTGAGGCCTGAATTATTTGATAGGGTAATGTCCAATAACCCTACATCATATGAAGAAGCGCTGACTAGAGCCGAGATGGCTGAGATTGTTGTAGGGGTATATAAAGATGTTGGACAAGCCCAACCACCTACATCTGAAAGTATGAGACCTAGAGGAGAACCATTTAAATCACCACGAGGTGGTGTATCTTCATCTAGGTTTAGTGGGAAACATTTTGGACCACGGAAAGGGGATGACCGAAGAGCGAAGGGACAGCTCCAAGGTAGTAGTAGTGGCACTGGTGTGCAATGCTTTAAATGTGGTGGACCACAGTTGAAACGAGATTGTCCTCAATTGAATCCAATAGTTTGTTTCCGTTGTGGGAGACCAGGACATGTGATCCGTGATTGTCCTCAAGTGGGTGGACAACATAGGAGAGGATCAATGTCAGAAAATACAGTGCAGCAGAGACCACAGGGTGTACCACAGTCTGGTGGAGGACAGAGGACAGGACCACCTCAGGCTCAGGTGTATGCACTGAATAGGGAGGAAGCAGAGGCAGCTCCTGATGATGTGATAGCGGGTAAGTGTACTTTGTTTACTTATCCTGTTTTACTGTTGATTGATACTGGTGCATCACATCCTTTTATTGCACAAGCCTTTATTGATCAGTATCATAAATGCTCGTCTCCACTGTTGATGCCTCTTTATGTTTCGACACCCATGGGAACTACTGTGATGGCTTGTCAGAGTGTGTCTGATTGTGATATTCAGTTTGAGACTGAGTATGGACTACAAGCTGATTTGATTGTGTTAGATATGACAGATTTTGATTGCATCCTTGGAATCGATGTGTTGAGTAAATATCAGTCTGTTGTGGATTGTAGTCAGAAGATTGTGAGATTTCAGTCTGATACTGGAAATCAATGGTATTTCTCTGGCCAGGGATCGAGGGCAAAGATTCCTTTGATATCAGCAATCCCAATGTCGCGTTTGTTAAAACGTGGACATGCGGGTTATTTGATTTATGCCCTTGATGTAACTGAACAGAAAAGAGAAAGAAAAGTGGAGGAGATACCAGTGGTTGCAGAATATGCGGATGTGTTTCTAGATGAGATACCTGGATTCCCACCGAGTCGAGAAGTAGAATTTGGTATTGATTTGATACCTGGTACTTCTGCAATTTCACGAGCTCCTTATCGGATGGCACCAACTGAATTGAAAGAAATGAAAACTCAATTGCAAGATTTATTGGACAAGGGGTACATACGTCCTAGTGTATCGCCTTGGGGTGCTCCGGTATTGTTTGTTAAGAAGAAGGATGGGAGAATGCGATTGTGTATTGACTATCGACAATTGAACAAGGTAACAATAAAGAATAAATATCATCTTCCTCGTATTGATGATTTGTTTGATCAGTTGCAGGGATCAAGGATTTATTCTAAGATTGATTTGAGGTCAGGATATCATCAAATACGTGTGAGGGAAGGAGATATACTGAAGACAGCATTCAGAACTCGTTATGGACATTATGAGTTTCTTGTGATGCCATTTGGAGTGACAAATGCTCCAGCTGTCTTTATGAGTTTAATGAATCGAGTATTTCAAGAATACCTTGATCGTTTTGTCATTGTCTTTATCGATGATATACTGATCTATTCACAGAGTGATGCAAAACATGTTCAACATTTACATATGGTATTGCAATTGTTGAGGACACATCAGTTATATGCCAAACTCAGTAAGTGTGAGTTTTGGTTGACTAGTGTCGGCTTTTTAGGGCATGTAATTTCAGAAGAAGGTATATCAGTTGATCCGAAGAAAGTCGAAGCAGTGTTGAATTGGTCAGCACCTACTTCTGTACCAGAGATTCGTAGTTTCTTGGGTTTGGCTGGATATTATAGACGGTTTGTTGAAGGATTTTCAGCAATTGCCAAAACATTGACACATTTGACACAGAAGGGAGTATCGTTTCGATGGTCAGAGGCTTGTGAGCATAGTTTTTAGGAATTGAAACATCGATTGACTACAGCTCCAGTCTTAATCATTCCATCGGAACATGACAGGTTTGCCTTATATACTGATGCATCATTACTAGGTTTGGGTTGTGTATTGATGCAGGATAAACATGTAGTGGCTTATGCATCACGACAGTTGAAGCCACATGAAATGAGATATCCAGTGCATGATCTGGAATTAGCTGCCATTGTCTTTGCATTGAAGATATGGCGACATTATTTATATCGTACGTCGTTTACCATATACACAGATCATAAGAGTTTAAAGTTTTTATTCACTCAAGCAGAGTTAAATATGAGGCAAAGGAGATGGATGGATCTGTTGAAAGATTATGATTGTGAGATTGAATATCATCCAGGAAAAGCTAATCTTACAACAGATGCCTTGAGTCGAAAAGTACATCATACAGCTGATGAGATGATTCATTTATCAGTGTTGATGACTTCTTGTTGTACTTTGGGTTATGATTTTGATGTGGAAACAGTGCCAGTACGGGTATCAATATTATTAGTTGAACCCGATATTTTTGACAAAATCAGAAAGGCACAAATGACTGATGATGAGGTACAACATTGGAAAGAACTGATCAGTCAAGGACAAACATCGCAGTTTGTACTTACAAGTGATGGAATTCTGAAATATAGAAACTGTTGGGTAGTACCTGCGATATTGGGACTACGCCAAGAACTACTACAACGTGCTCATTGTAGTAGATACAGTATACATCCTGGAGGGAAGAAAATGTATCATGATTTACGTACACAATTTTGGTGGAAACGTATGAAACAGGATGTGTTGAACTTTATGAAACGGTGTTTGATCTGTCAACAAGTGAAAGCGGAAAGACAGAAACCAGGATGTGAATTACATAGTTTGGAAATTCCTCAGTGGAAATGGGAACATATCACCATGGATTTTGTGACTCATTTACCACGGACGTCTTCTAGTTGCGATGCTATTTGAGTGATCGTTGATCGACTCACCAAAGTATCTCATTTTGTGCCATATTGTATGACATTTACATATCTGAGAATGGCACAGTTGTACATTCAACATGTAGTGAGACTACATGGTATATCAGTTTCCATTGTGTCGGATAGGGATCCGAGATTTACTTCTCATTTTTGGGAAGGGTTACAGATAGCATTGGGAACTGAAGTGCGGTTGAGTACAGCATATCATCCTCAGACACATGGACAAACAGAGCGTACGATACAGATGCTTGAGGATATGTTGCGTGCCCGTGTATTAGAGTTTGATACCTCTTGGCAAGAGTCATTGCCATTAGTGGAATTTTCATATAACAACAGTTATCAATCTAGTATACAGATGGCACCCTTTGAGGCTTTGTATGGGCGACGATGTAGATCGCCATTGTATTGGGATGATGTGGATCAGTCTTCTTTACATGGACCGGATATGATTCATGAAATGGAAGAGAAAAGTGAAGTTAATTCGATTGAAACTTAAAGCTGCTCAGGACAGACAGGCTGCTTATGCCAATAAGCGACGTAGACCACTTGAATTTCAAGTTGGTGACCGTGTGTTCTTGAAAATCTCACCTTTTAAAGGTGTAGTACGGTTTGGTAAGCGTGGAAAATTATCTCCACGGTATGTTGGTCCGTATGAGGTATTGCAACGTATTGGTACGTTGGCATATCGTTTGGCACTACCACCGGCCTTGAGTAGTATTCATGATGTCTTTCATGTTTCACTGTTGAGGAAGTATGAACCAGATCCGAGTCATGTATTACAGTTACCTGATATACAGTTGGATACAGATGTGTCGTATGAGGAACGACCGTTATGATATTGGATCGAGCTGAACGCAGGTTACGTAATAAAGTGATTCCTATGGTTAAAGTACAGTGGGACAGAAGGGGTGTCGAAGAGGCAACGTGGGAGACGGAGCAACATATGATACAACAGTATCCTGAGTTGTTTAATGGTATGATTTTACAGTTTTATGATACGGTTGTATACATGATCATGTTTCCTATCTTCTTATAGTAGGATTGTTAAGTTGCGTATCAAGATATGCATGTTATGTATATACAATTTTGAGGACGAAATTCAATAGGTGGGGGAGAAATGTCATGCCTCGATATGACGTATACATATGTTAGATGATTATGGTGTAATTATGATTAATTACAGTACGATGTGGACTCGGATTCGGGTTGAACCGAGCACTATTAATGTTATGCATGAATGAAATCACATAGTTGCCTTCTAATGTGTCTTGCATTTAACATGAATTTGGAGAGAATGTGTATTTGCATTTGGAGTGCATGTGGAGGTGATAAGATATAACTAAATATCAGATTATAAACACATACCTCACCTCAAATCACCTAGTAATCTCTACACATTTTCTCTCATCCTCTTGGAATTGTTGTGGGAGTTGGCTTGGCAAGAACATCAAGCAAAGATATACTTTGGTAAGGAAAGTAGAAGTTCATGCTTTGGTATCATACTTGATAGATATATGTGTTTAATGTATCAAACTTGAAGTATGTGAGTTGGTGAAAGAAAGATGGAATTGATATGAGTTATAGTGCAACGAATTGAGTTGTATGTTGATAGAAACATGTTTATATGATAATTGAGATTTCATGAAACATGTTTAAATGTTGATTTTCGAGTTATAGAAGAAGAAACATGGAGATAAGCTCAAAAATCGCCATGGTTTAAAATTTCTGTTGTCGACCGATCGATCGCTGAAAGCGACCGATCGATCGGTGAAATGCCGTAGCATTTTTAAGAAATTCAAACATTTAAGCGATCGATTGCTAGCTTTTGACCGACCGATCGCTAGGGTTGCTTGTTGAACCGATCGATCGCTAGAGTGACCGATCGATCGGTAGACTTAATATGTTATATTTTTGTAACTTGTGATAATGATGCCTATCATAACATGATATATTATTGGCATTGTTGTAGCACCATCACAGGGGACAGGACAACGAGGCAATTAGCCAGTGACGACTGATTTATCTCGCTTGTGTCGCTTTACAGTTACGTGTTGACGTACGGAGTATAGATATTGTGTGATGATGTTATGAGATTGATATCATATGAATTGTGTTAGTATCATATGATTGGTAGTATCATATGCCTGTACATTCATGGATATCATGTGTTTGAGATATACGCCTGGTTTGGGTATATGCTCGGTTATGTATTTGAGATATACGCCTGGTTTGGGTATATGCTCGGTTATGTTACATAGAGATATACGCCTGGTTTGGGTATATGCTCGGTTATGTTACATAGAGATATACGACTGGTTTGGGTATATGCTCGGTTATGCTATATAGAGATATACGCCGGTTTTTGGGTATATGCTCTGGCTATTATCATTTGAGGACGGTACTATGATATGTGCTGCTAATATGAAGATGTGAGGTGGTTCCACTGACATATTGAGCTGAATAGGCATATCATTTTGTCTCGTGATAATAGGGTAATTGTTGAGACATGTCATGACATTGTGCATTTGTGGATGCATGATACATAACATTCACATTAGATGATTTATTGTGCTTTATCATTGTTATTGATATTGTGTTTTGATATCGCACTGAGATAGTTGTTTATCTATACTCACGTTTTGTGAATGTTTCTGTAGGATTTCATAGACGTGGGAATCGTGAGTCTTATTCCGCTGCGAGGTGAACCACTGCATAGGAGTTGTACTGGATTAGGTTGTTAATTCTACATGTAATGTATATGTGAAAAAGTTATTTCGTTTTGTACGAGTGGTTTTGGTACATCTGCAACAACCTATTAGTAAGAAACTCTTAAACAGTGTATGAATTACTTAATTCTGACTCACATATGTATGCTTAATTAAATACATAATGGATTAAGTAACGAGGACCCCACACAAGATTTCCAGTTAAGTCTCAGATCTTGTACAGTCAACACAACAAGGTGGTAATGTCTCGCTTGCCAAAACGATTTAGCGTCTCGAAAGAGAAATTTTCAGAAGTACACGATCTCCTAACTGAAATTCTATGGTTCGTCTTCGTTTAGAAGCATAACTAGGTTGACGATCCTGGGCAACCATCATCCGCTAACCGATTAACTGAATCTTATCATTCGTTTATCGTATTCATTTACTACAGTCACTGGTTTTTCACTGATTTCTTTCCAGGCTAAAAGCAATCTACAGCTTCTTTCCTAAAAGGTTTCAAAAGATGTCAAACCTTTGCTCGTTTGGTAGGTATAAATATAGAAACTTCGATTAATGGCACAACTTCTGTTGGGATATGCCCTAAGACAAGTCATTAGATGATTGTTTTGACATACAATGTTTATGATTTTATGAATGGCAATTCATTATTATATATTATTCTTTTAACTGTGCAATGTGAATTAATATATATGTTAATGTCCTTAGAATAATATTGTATTATTCTTAAAGATGTCTCTAGTCAAGTATTATCATGAATATGGATAATGATAATACGTAGAGACTAGTATGTGTTGATCGATGAATTGTTCATTGATATGAGATATCAAATCAACATATGGGTACATGTTAGAGAACGATGTACTGGACAGACCCACCATGAGAATGCAACATGGATAGTTATATGATCGTCATATGCAATTCTCATAGTGATAATAATGTATGTAATCCTTACGACTTGTGATCCCAACATAAGGAGTTATGTATCTTGATATCGTCAAACGTTACCCGTAACAGGGTAATCTATAAAGGAGACTATTGGATACACTACGAATTATGTAGAGGGATGTTGACTGATCGAGATAGGATTTGTCCCTCCTATATAACAGGAGATGTGTTTGGCCCTTGATCAAGTGAGAACTAAAATGCATGGCCATGCTCGAATGAGTCGATATGAGATATCGAGCTTATTCGTTTATTCTAGTTCTACGTGGGGATCAAGAAAAAGAGATTGAATATACGAGTATGACTATTCCATGACTCGTGTTCAATCTAAACACAAAGGACAAAGGGATTAAGTTGCATGGTTAATATTATCACAAGTTCTAAAGGTTATGTCGAGTCATTGACATTCTTGGAATTTGGGTAGCCTCGATGTGTTGCTAGACACCGCTCCTTGCTTGCGACATAAAATGAGATTTTATGTCACTGCCAACATTGCAAGATCCTATCGGGTCGCACAAAAGATTAAATCGAGAAGGGAAATTATATTCATAGGAGGAATTAAATAATTAAGAGAGGTCTTAATTAATTATCATTAAATTAAATCATGGGCTTAAGCCCATTAGGCTTTATGAAAGCCTTTAATTAAATGATATATAAAGGGATTGCATGGTGATTAATTAGAGGAAGACAATTCATATCATTCAACCTAAAAACCACAAAAGGCACACGGCCGCCTATCAACTTGAGCTCTCGGCTTTCATAGTCGTGTGGTTCTTGGTGTGTTGTGCCATCCTTTTCGATTTAGAATCGAGTGTGCTTCTTGTTCCGGTTTAATAAGTTGTCTAGCAACTTGTTATTAAACTATCCCTTCACCCGATTTGATCGTGTGGATACCGTTGAGGCAAAACTAGACAAGTTTTGCTAGTGACTCGGAGGAGGCGTTGGACGTGGTGCAGCTCCGTGGAATCTGCTCAAACACGCTACAAGGGTGAGACCTTCGTATATCCTTTATCCGATATGATAACCTTAGTATAGATCCGCGGTTTAGTAATCCTAAATTTTAAATTCCGCTGCGTTGTATGCTCTAAGGATTACTTACAGTGGTATCAGAGCCGTGTACAAGGCTCATATCGGATTTATATGGTTAAATAGTTTAATCATATTTAGATTAATATTGCATGCTATAAAATTGTATATAATCATATATGATATGAGTAAATTGAGTTTGTGAAAATCATCGTAATGTATTTGATATAATTGGCGAATAATTGTATACGATACACGAAAGCGTAAAATCGAGGTGTTAGCTCATGCATGGCTCACGGCCGACGCCACCAAAGGGCTAGGGTTTCGAACCCTAGTCACCATGGCTCACGGCCGACGCCACCAAAGGGCTAGGGTTTCGAACCCTAGTCACCATGGCTCACGGCCGCCGCATGAGCTAGGGTTTCGAACCCATTGGCACGTGCATGGCCGAGCAGCCGCCGCTTAAGGGCTAGGGTTCGGACCCTGGCTCGAGCGTGGGCCGAGCCGCCGCACAAATTAGGGTTTTGAACCCATTGGCTCGTGACGGCTAGCTCATGACGGCTAGGGTTTCGAACCCTAGCAGCCGTGCATGGGCTCGGCCGGCCGCCGCTCAATGGTTCGGCCATGGGCTAGGGTTTCGAACCCTAGGCCTATAATTGGTCCAGCCGTGGTCCATGTTGGTTCGAACCATGGTGGTTCGTAGCTAAGTCGAAATTAGTTCGTGGCATGTGATGTCCCGAGCGTACGATAATTTTTTCAAAAATTCTATTTTACAGTTTTAATTTAAATTAATTTTAAAATGTTTAGAATTTAATTAATTAAATGTTAATGCATGCTTTATGTGTTGTTTGAGCATGGTGCGTGGTTATAGCCCTTTGACCTATTAGATAGGATTTGTGAATGTTTGTAATTTATAATACGACCTGCGTGTCGTGCCTTCTCTATTTTATTCTAAATGTAATCCCTCCCCTATGTTCCCCTCGAATGTGAATCGAGGAATTCTATATCTTGTAAATAGTGTAGTTTATTTTATTGATGGTGATCAATGAAGATGGAGCATCGTGCCGGGATGAGGAGGCCATTCACAAATTGGAGCCAAAGGAAGGTGCTTAGAAGTTACCTTAGGTTGACTCTTAGGATTTTCTCATTGGCTTGAGAAAATCATTAGTAGGGGCTATAACCATGTCACATTTAATTATGTATGTTGATGCATGATTTATCTTATGTTTTAGATTGATAATAGTATTACACATATATGTAGATATGTATACAACTATATGTAGTGGACATATTTTAAATTATCAAACTAATCATGAGATCAATAAATCCCTCTAAAATATTAAGTTTTAGATGCCTTCCAAAATTAAAAGTACTCGTCAATAACTTCGATTGTACATGTGTGGGTTTGCCAAAGCAAAGCACCGTGGCAATCTTAGTAAGGCGCGAAATGATAATAGTGATATCCGTTATACTTTAAATTGGGTACGACTTAACTAGGTTATCTCAATAGGATTGGGAACCTAGAGGCATAGGTTGGATAATAATTCATTTGATGAATTGAACAAAGCGTTGTTCGTCCAACTATCCAAGAATTATATGTGATATAATTGACAAAGTGTTGTCTACCTAAATAACCGAGTCTTGGGCGATTAGCCAAAGCTAACTCAAGATTAGGCGAAATATGGATCTTGGCCCCACTAAAGGTTTTGAGGGTTGATATTTTTTAAACAAAATAGTGGGAGCATCATTTAATGTAAGACCATGTTAAATGATTAAATCATAAACTTATTTTGCATATTTATATTGTAGATATCCATGGCAACTAACAACGTATCAAACACATTATCACTGCGATCGGTCCTTGAGAAGGACAAACTAAATGGGACAAATTTCCTAGACTGGCATAGGAACTTGAGGATAGTCCTCAAACAAGAAAAGAAACAATATGTCCAATAGGACCCCTTGCCCGCTGAGGAACCTCCCCTAACAGCTACAAGAGCTGATAAAGATGCTTACAAGAAGCATCAGAGTGACGCACTTGATGTTGGGTGCCTTATGCTTGCCACCATGAACTCTGAGCTTCAGAAGCAACATGAGGAAATGGAGGCGTTCGATATGATCGAACACTTAAACCAATTGTACCAACAGCAAGCTAGACAAGAGAGGTATGACGTCTCTAAAGCGTTGTTCCAGTGCAGGATGGTAGAGGGAAGCCTAGTTGGAACTCATGTGCTCAAGATGATTGGGTACATTGAGAATCTGGACAAGCTGGGTTTTCCATTGGACCAAGAGTTGGCCACCGATGTGATCTTGCAATCGTTGCCTGAGAGCTTCAGTCAATTCGTAGTAAATTACAATATGACTGACATGGAAAAGACTCTACCACAATTGTTTGGTATGTTGAGAACATATGAAGCAAATACAAAGAAGACTAAGGCCACAAATGTTCTTATTGTGAATAAGGGCAAAGGAAAGGCCAAAGCTAAAGGCAATAAGAAAGCAAAGAAGGTCTTTGTTAAATCTAAGCCAAAGTCTTATGCACTGAAACCAAAGGGAGGGATAGCGAAGGAAGGGAACTGTTTCCATTGCGGTGAGACCGGCCATTGGAAAAGAAACTGCAAAGTATATCTGGAGGATCTAAAGAAAGGAAGTATGACTTCCGCTTCAGGTATTTTTGTTATAGAAGTCAATTTATCTACTTCTTCATCATGGGTATTAGATACTGGATGTGGATCTCACATTTGTGTAAATGTGCAGGACCTCAAAAAGAGTAGATTGTTGGCGAAAGGCGAAGTTGATCTCCGAGTTGGAAATGGAGCAAGAGTTGCTGCATTAGCTATAGGAGATTATTATTTATCTTTGCCTTCTGGTTTATCATTGATTTTAAAAGACTGTTATTTTGTGCCATCCATTACCAAAAACATAATTTCTATTTCTTGTTTAGACAAGTGTGGTTTTTCATTTATAATAAAGGACAACTGTTGTTCTATTTATTTAAATGATATGTTTTATGCTAGCGCACAAATGGTGAATGGTCTTTATTTATTAAATCTTGATATGCCTATCTATAACATAAATACTAAAAGGATTAAAAATAATGATTGTAATCCAACTTATCTATGGCATTGTCGCTTGGGCCACATAAACGAGAACCGCATATCTAAACTTCATAAGGATGGAGTATTAGATTCATTTGATTTTGAATCATATGAAACATGCGAATCTTGTTTAATGGGCAAGATGACTAAAGCCCCTTTCAAGGGACATGTTGAAAGGGCAAATGTTTTATTGGGACTAATATATAGTGATGTATGTGGACCAATAAGTACACAAGCTAGAGGTGGTTTTCAATACTTCGTTACATTTACTGATGACCTCAGTAGATATGGGTATGTGTACCTAATGAAGCATAAGCATGAAACCTTTGAAAAGTTCAAAGATTTCAAGAATGAAGTACAAAACCAACTTGGCAAAAGTATCAAAATCCTTCGATCAGATCGAGGAGGTGAATACTTAAGCCAAGAGTTTCATGACTATCTAAAGGAGTGTGGGATAGTCCCACAACTCACTCCTCCGTATACTCCACAATGGAATGGTGTATCCGAGAGGAGAAATCGAACCTTGTTAGACATGGTTAGATCAATGATGAGTCATGCAGATCTTCCGATATCGTTTTGGGGACACGCTCTAGAAACAAGCGATTTTCTTACTGAACCGTGTTCCATCTAAATCAGTGGAAAAGACACCATATGAGATATGGACTGGGAGGCATCCTAGTATGTCTTTTATGAAGATTTGGGGTTGTGAGGCTTTCGTTAGACGTCACGCCGCTAACAAACTTGGATCCAAATCTGATAAGTGTTTATTTGTGGGGTATCCTAAGGAAACAAAAGGATATTATTTCTATTATCCCACCGAGAACAAAGTAGTTGTTGCTCGGACTGGTGTATTTCTTGAAAGAGAATTTATTTCTAGAAAAACCAGTGGGAGAAAAATAGAACTTAGTGAAGTTAAACCACAAGAAAACACTGAACCTGAGATTGAGATGGAAACAGAGCAGGCACCGCAATCTGTTGTGGAAGAAGTACCTGCTCAAGAGACACAATCCCAGCGTAGGTCTGTAAGAGAACACCGGGAGCCACAGAGATATGGATTTCTTGTGACTCAACAAGGTGACTTACTACTTATTGATGAGGATGAGCCGTCATCTTATCAACAAGCTATAATGGGCACTGATTCTGAGAAATGGCAAGAGGCCATGAAATCTGAGATGGAATCCATGTATGCAAACCAAGTATGGACTTTGGTTGATCCACCTGAAGGGGTACGACCCATAGGGTGCAAATGGATTTTCAAGAAAAGACCGATATGGATGGTAATGTACAAACCTATAAAGGTCGGCTGGTTGCAAAAGGATTCAAACAAATTCATGGTATTGACTATGATGAAACCTTTTCACCAGTGGCCATGGTTAAATCCATAAGGATCTTGCTTGCAATAGCTGCATTTCATGATTATGAAATCTGGCAGATGGATGTCAAAACAGCTTTCCTTAATGGAAATCTGCTCGAGGATGTGTACATGACACAGCCCGAGGGTTTTGTCGATCCAAAGGATGCTGGAAAGATATGCAAGCTACAACGATCCATTTATGGATTGAAGCAAGCTTCTCGGAGTTGGAATCTTCGATTTGATGATGCAATCAAAGAGTTTGGTTTTATCAAAAACGAAGATGAACCTTGTGTCTACAAGAAGGTCAGTGGGAGCGTAATCATTTTCCTAGTGTTGTATGTAGATGACATACTTCTCATTGGAAATGATATCCCTACCTTGCAATCTGTAAAGATTTGGCTAGGGAATTGCTTTTCGATGAAAGACTTGGGAGAAGCCACCTATGTATTAGAAATCAAGATCTATAGAGATACATCGAGAAGGCTTCTTGGCCTAAGTCAAAGTACATACATAGACAAAGTGCTTAAAAGGTTTAGCATGCAAGAATCAAAGAAAGGATTCGTGCCTATGACGCATGGCATTTATCTCTCGAAGGAACAGTGTCCTTCAACACCAGATGAGAGACAACGCATGAGTAAGATTTCATATGCACCAGCTATTGGATCTATCATGTATGCCATGATATGTACTCATCCCGATGTATCGTATGCTTTGAGCATGACGAGCAGATATCAAGTTGATCCAGGTGAAGGTCACTGGATTGCTGTCAAGAACATCCTGAAGTACTTGAGAAGGACTAAGGATACATTCTTGATTTATGGAGGTGAGGAAGAGCTCAATGTAATAGGTTACACTGATGCAAGCTTCCAAACCGACAAAGATGATTTTCGATCGCAATCTGGATATGTGTATTGCCTAAATGGAGGTGCTGTGAGCTGGAAGAGTTCAAAGCAAGAAACAATAGCCGATTCTACAACGGAAGCTGAGTATATTGCTGCCTCGGATGCAGCAAAGGAAGCTATTTGGATGAGGAAGTTCATTTCAGAACTTGGAGTGGTGCCTAGCATTAAAGATCCGATAGAACTCTATTGTGACAACAATAGAGCGATCGCATTGGCTAAGGAACCTAGATCTCACCAAAGATCCAAGCACATACTTAGGCGTTTCCATTTCATTCGAGAAATCGTTGAAATGGGAGATCTTAAAATATGCAAAGTACCAACAGATGATAACGTATCTGAACCATTGACGAAGCCACTGTCACAGCAGAAGCATGATCGTCATACTAGATCTCTAGGCATTAGGTATATGTCTGAGTGGTCTTAGTGCAAGTGGGAGATTTGTTGGGATATGCCCTAAGACAAGTCATTAGATGATTGTTTTGACATACAATGTTTATGATTTTATGAATGGCAATTCATTATTATATATTATTCTTTTAACTGTGCAATGTGAATTAATATATATGTTAATGTCCTTAGAATAATATTGTATTATTCTTAAAGATGTCCCTAGTCAAGTATTATCATGAATATGGATAATGATAATACGTAGAGACTAGTATGTGTTGATCGATGAATTGTTCAATGATATGAGATATCAAATCAACATATGGGTACATGTTAGAGAACGATGTACTGGACAGACCCACCATGAGAATGCAACATGGATAGTTATATGATCGTCATATGCAATTCTCATAGTGATAATAATGTATGTAATCCTTACGACTTGTGATCATCAGAGATCCCAACATAAGGAGTTATGTATCTTGATATCCGTCAAACGTTACCCGTAACAGGGTAATCTGTAAAGGAGACTATTGGATACACTACGAATTATGTAGAGGGATGTTGACTGATCGAGATAGGATTTGTCCCTCCTATATAACAGGAGATGTGTTTGGCCCTTGATCAAGTGAGAACTAAAATGCATGGCCATGCTCGAATGAGTCGATATGAGATATCGAGCTTATTCGTTTATTCTAGTTCTACGTGGGGATCAAGAAAAAGAGATTGAATATACGAGTATGACTATTCCATGACTCGTGTTCAATCTAAACACAAAGGACAAAGGGATTAAGTTGCATGGTTAATATTATCACAAGTTCTAAAGGTTATGTCGAGTCATTGACATTCTTGTAATTTGGGTAGCCTCTATGTGTTGCTAGACACCGCTCCTTGCTTGCGACATAAAATGAGATTTTATGTCACTGCCAACATTACAAGATCCTATCGGGTCGCACAAAAGATTAAATCGAGAAGGGAAATTATATTCATAGGATGAATTAAATAATTAAGAGGAGTCTTAATTAATTATCATTAAATTAAATCATGGGCTTAAGCCCATGAGGCTTTATGAAAGCCTTTAATTAAATGATATATAAAGGGATTGCATGGTGATTAATTAGAGGAAGACAATTCATATCATTCAACCTAAAAACCAAAAAAGGCACACGGCCGCCTATCAACTTGAGCTCTCGGCTTTCATAGCCGTGTGGTTCTTGGTGTGTTGTGCCATCCTTTTCGATTTAGAATCGTGTGTGCTTCTTGTTCCGGTTTAATAACTTGTCTAGCAACTTGTTATTAAACTATCCCTTCACCCGATTTGATCGTGTGGATACCGTTGAGGCAAAACTAGACAAGTTTTGCTAGTGACTCGGAGGAGGCGTTGGACGTGGTGCAGCTCCGTGGAATCTGCTCAAACACGCTACAAGGGTGAGACCTTCGTATATCCTTTATCCGATATGATAACCTTAGTATAGATCCGCGGTTTAGTAATCCTAAATTTTAAATTCCGCTGCGTTGTATGCTCTAAGGATTACTTACAACTTCATGCCCTCCAAAGTCAACATCATTTGCTACAGTACGTAACCTATCCTCGATAAACAACAGATCATATTTGTAAGAAGATAAGTCCGTCCGTAAGGAATGAAAAGTCCAGACTTAGGAAATCGATCACTAATGTTCAAAACAGCATCAAAGTCTCTGGGTGATCGAGGAATACAGGTCACAAAATCCATAGCCATACGTTCTCCATCCCATGGGACTGTTAAAGCCATAAAGCAACCCTCTAGTTTTATCCATTTGATTTAAACTTGTTGACAACCCCAACAATTTACAATGCATCAGTAATCTTCTTATCTCCTATATCTCCATCAGAACTGAGGTCTCATAGTCGTATGCATCTTTCGTCTTCAGGGTAATACTGTTTTCACAGTTATGAACTCCTCTAATAAGTACATAGATCAAATCAAAATTATCAGGAACAACTTATCAATGATTAAGTTGTAAAAACTAGCAAGGATGTCCTGAAGTTTCAAATTCTACAGATTCCTGAGTTTGAACATCAATTCGTTAGGCTTAACTGATTTTAGAAATAAATGCCGGCTCAACTTGAAATGCTGAAACAACGATAGAATTTCTGGTTTGAATGAGTATCTCAGTTAGAAGTACAGATATCAGCATGCACTTGGTGATACGAACAAAAAGTAGAATAACTCGCGGACTTTATGACTGAGGACAGCCGTAGCAACATTCATTCGTCTAGAATGATATTGAGCTTCACCATCGTAATCCTTGAAGAGCTTCACATCGTAATTCATCAACCTGCATTGCCTCGTATTCAGATCAGAATAGATTTTTTAAGTTCTTGTGGTCCGAATAAAACAAATTTTCCCCCGTATAAATAATGACGTCAAATTTTTAAAACAAAACATTTGTTTCCAGTTCAAAACTATATACAGGGTCTCAAGAAAACATATTTCATACTCATCTGACCGAATACATTTTCAACTTTTCTCTGTCAGTTGAGTAATAGGTTTAGCCATTTTTCAAAAACAATCCTTTCGATAAATCAACATTTGAAATCCCGCTAAATCACAAAACATCGGACCTCATGAACATTTGTAGGTCTTAGCCCGTTTAACGCTACTTCGACCTTAGTTGAATCAACAGAAATGCTACGTCACGAAATTACGTGGCTCAAGAGTATCACTTCGATCATCCAAAATTTCCATTTGGGTAGCTTAGCAAATAGAATCATTTCCTAATAGGAAACTGAAAGACCGATTCAGATCTGTCCTACTTTTCTTCGATGTCAGAAGGAATTGATAAAAACAAATGCGGAGGTTCATCAAAGAACCAAAGTTACGCTCGTCTGATCAGAGAAATATCTGACTCGCTTGAGTTAATCGCATAAGAGATGTGAGATTTTTATATTCTTCACTATCGATGGGAAAGGTCAATCCCGCTAAATAACATGATAGAAAGATTTCTATCCTGTGCAATCCACATTCAGGCTGGATGGACTGGTCAGAAATATTTCACATATGGAATCTGAGATATCGCTTCAGATATTAACACCTCCTGGTTTCATCTCAAAAATAAGTACAATTTGGGTGAAATTTGTCAAAAGATTCGACTCGTCGAGTTCAAGAATATCAAGAATTCGAAGCCTCGTATGACATAATCGTACATCGAGCAAACAAGATAGATTTAGGCAGATTTTTGTTTTGGATTGACACCTGATGCGATTCAGAACTCAGATTCTTTAATAGACGTACAAAATCATCCTAAGATATTGAATCAGGTAAATCCTTAACATAAGACAATCATTGTTGAAATTGTCTCAATTCAATAACGAGTCAAGGTTTCTTTATCGATATGCTTACAAATCTTCATCGCAAGTATCTTCAAAGGTTCTATCATTTTTCAAATTTTCTCAAAACTTTACCACAGTCCACAAGTGCACATATTCCAAACCAAGTTAAAACTCAGGTCCACGCAAATTCTATTCTTTAATATACCCAAACTTATCAATTCAATTAACCTGAGATTCCTAATAGTTCTGAGCATGGTTTCGTGTTCAACACTACTGTCGTTCGATCTCCAGGTCTGGGTTCGTACCAATTTTACATTTTCAGAAAATTCAGCTTTGCTTGAAATAGATTCTATGGTGCCTTTACGCAAAGTTCGTATATATCATTTCATTAATGGTTTTCAAATATATTGAACCATTTCTAGCATTTATTCCATTATTTTTGCGCATCGTTCAATTCATGTTCCGGGTGTACATCTGTACATTCTCTTATTATGCATTCTGATGAGTCATAACATTTGTCCTTCGTCTATGTTATTAACACATAATAACTTCAAGGCTCAAATATTTTCTTAGAATTTAGATTTTGAATAATTTACATTTCATTATTCTTAATTTTTCACTTCATCTCAGTCAAAGTATGAAGTACCGCAACACATAATGAATTTTGACTTGGACATCTTGTCCTAAAGTTTCATCTACTCACAAAATCAACTAACATCAAACTACTTATTGAAATCATGTTCTGAAGATTCGATTATACTTCAAATTAGCCATCTCAGCATTAAATTTCCTTTCAAAAATTTTGAGATACATGGGAATTCATCCTAAGGATAAAACTTCCCAAAGATTCTCGATCTATATCTCATATTTTGTATTTTCTCAACATTTCATGATGTTTTATACAACTCAATCTTGATTACACCATCAAATCTATATCTCAGTTCATCAAAGCCAGCATCTAACTATGTTTTCATACAACATATTCGTTAGTTCATTCTTTTTACTTTTTGTAAAGCTATCATATCTTCAACTCATTTGTTATAGCTATATATCATTCTTTTCGAGCATTACAATACCGAAATCGAAATAGCTTTATGTCCTATAGATATCAATCCCATTCAAGGACTCTCATTTCAATTATCTCATAATTCAATAGATAATGTTATTCTCAACAGGTTCCAGAGCAACTTCATGCTCAATGTCCTCATACTCATTAAAATTTCATTGTTCAAAGACATTTTAATTATTAATATTTCATAAAACAGTTTGAATGTCTCATGATATGCATAATCTTCATTTATTTAACCTAATGTAGATTCGTTCAACAATAACAGGCTTTGTAGGTGCTCGAGTGTAACCCTTTCCCTACTAAGTTTTATCAAACATAAACAGTAATGTATCGATATCGTGGTCAATATCAATACGACACGACTCAGCATACTCAAATATAATTCACATATTGACATCAACTATTTCAATCCAAATCATGTAAGAGCAAATAAGTCAAAAAAGCTTCAAACACATACGCACATGTTCATTCGTGCCTATTCAAAGTGTACACAAGACTCAAAAGTAGAGCATTCCCAGTTATGCTCTGATACCATAATGTGAGGACCCGTTCCTAATCAAGTGTTTAATTATCCCACAATGATTATTTATTTGTAAACAGTGGAAGATTTTATTTATTTTTTATTTTTTGTTAAAGTCCTGCCAACAAGTGGCTCTAAAAATTTCGGCATGACCTCCGCGCACGAGGGACATAACAGTAAAAAATGAAAAGCACAAAATCATATCACAGTACAGTACATAATACCATAGCATGCATCATAGGCATCCATCACATAATACGTACTCAAAATATTTACATAATATCATAGCATGCACAATAAATCTCCAGCACACATTTTATACTCAAAATATTTACATAATACCATCAGCAGTAATTAAACAGCAAATATTCACCAATAATCAAGACTGGATGGAAATAAACTAAATTTACATAGTTATATGATCCAGGACACACCCTGATATAATTTAACTATCCTACGACTGGGAAAGAGACAAAAGAAACAACCTCAGGTAAGACTTCAATGAGTATTCCCTCTTTGGGATCCTGGTTACCTGTAATACCTATCATTGTCCACACACAAAGACAACAACAGCCCCCTACGGGGTGAGCCAAAGCCCAATATAAAACTCTCAAGTAAATACAACATGCATCTATAAAATGTGATATATGATGTAATGCAGTGCAATGTAATGCAATGCACGTAAGGTACAATGTATCGAAACTCAAGATACCAAATCGGAGTCCAAAGAAAGGTATCAACAATCAATATCAAGCTCGAGCAGAGGGTGACATCACACGCACATTGAGCTAGGAGAATCATCCTATGTGTTCTGCTCGTCCATCCCTCGTGTCTAGGTCCCGTGACACGCGCGTGACTACAGTCGCTGTGATATCCCTGAAATAATAAATTGCAATTTGGGCATTAATTGTGTTTATGTGATTTTTAATGGTGATAATTAATATTTGTGTTGACAGTAATTATCTTGGTGAAATGCTTAGTCACATGGTAGGAGTTACCAGGTAGAGCATTCAGGGTGCATGTTATGCACGTGGGGTAATGGGGTGCTTTAATGGTTTAATTGTGATGGTGGGTAATTATTTGGTGGATCATGCATTTAATTGGGATTTTGTTGCATTTTGGAATAATGCTTTTAAAATATCATGTTGGGATATTTTATACATCATGTTAATTGTTGGGTACACTTTTAATTATTTTTCCCTTAACCCCACTATCCCACCTTTACCAATTACTTTACCAAAAATCCCCAACTTCTCTCCCAACCCTAACCATTCTTCTATTTTCGTTTTTGGCTAAAAAGTGGAGGGGAAATTCTTGCAAAAAGCTTGTTTGTGGAAATTTTTGTGAGATTTAGAGCCCCCAAGATGTATGGATACCTCCTTGGTATTTTTATGGTGTTTGGTTTAGTTTTGAAATGGTTTTGGATGGTTTTGAAATGGGTTTGTTTTGGGTTGGTGTTATTTTGGTTGGGTGTTGGATTTATGGTTGTTTTAAGGTGTATTTCGGAGGTTTATGATGTTATTTATGTTGTTGGTTGGTTTAAGTGTTGTTATGGTTTGGGTTGAAAATGGTCTGCAAAAATGGTGGAATTCGATGTACAGGGGCCAGCGATCGATCGTCCGTTCTTGGCGATCGATCGCGAGCCAACAGTAGGCTCCAGAGGCAATTGGCAATTGATCGCCACATCTTAGCGATTGATCGGTGAGGCTGGCGATCGATCGCGCCAAATGTGGCGATCGATCGCCGAAGGGTGAAAAATTTGGAATCGGGCAGTAAGGTCTCACGATCGATCGCCCGTCACAGGCGATCGATCGCGAAAGGCAAAATGTGGCATTTTTGGTTATTTTTGTGGAATTTTTGATATTGGACTATTATTGGCTCCTAATATTGATTTGTGTGAATGTGTAGAACCATCCCAGGTGGCCACACAACTCAGGAGATAAAGTCCACGACACCACACATTTTGGGACTAAGGTACGTAGTGAGACGTACGGGCATCGGACAGTAAAACGTATTTATTACGCTTTGAATTAGTTATGCATTATGGTTGCATACATGATTGGATATGCATTATGGTTGCATGTAATTGTGAGTCGAGATTATATTACAGTGATGAAGAATACTTGCCGCCTTCATGTCGAAGCGATGATAGAATACTTGCCGCTATCATATTTTAGCGATGAAGAATATTTGCCGCAAATATGTCGAAGCGAAGGATAATGCCGCTGTCATATTGATGCGAGGGATATTATGCCGCTAATATGTCGAAGCGAGGGGTATTAATGAAGCTGTCATGTAAACGCGAGGGGTATTATGCCACTGATATAATAAGACTGGGATTGGCCATTGGTATACACGGAATGGATGCATGTCATGACATACATTATTGGTATTATAATCCATTGATTATGATTATGGTACAGGGACAACCAACGGAGCTTTTAAATGTGTTAAATACAGGAAGTGTATCGCATTTACGAATTATGCATTTGAATTGCTATCATATTATTGTGAATATGATTTATATACATGCTCATGGTCTTAGGGTTGTTCCTGTAGGTACTTTTGGGCGGACGAGCTAAGGCGGGTTGATGCGGTGAGCTAGTGAGGAGTGCTTTCGGTAGCAGGCACATTTTTTTGTATAGTATCTACTCTAGGAGTAGTGTAAAGCTATAGGATTAACATTCATTGGTTGGGAATGTAACTAATCCCTTTTGGAACTTTATTTTGGCACTGTAATCTAATAGCTCAAGGCATCAACACAACTTTTATACTCCGTTTATGCATGGAAATTTTATTTACGCCTTTAATCCGCATTTAAGGAACTAGGGTCCTTACATTAGTGGTATCAGAGCAGTGGTTAAAGAACCCGGGAATGAGTGAAGGGTAGCCTTAGCATGGTTGGCTAGGTGTTTACATTTGGGCATGTTTATGCATGTGGTGCATATTGGTGTATAAATTGTTATACTAACATGCTTATTATCGTTCATGTTATCTAACGACATAACATATATATTGTTTGGAGTTGTGGTTAACCTTTGTATTACAGCATGGCGGCTATGAATGCGGGGAACCTCAATGAAGAGGTTGGTGATATTGGGAGCGTGAATGCTAGCATTGGTCAGGCAAATCCTTTACCTCCTCCTGCTGTAGGCATGGAGCCGGCTACTCAGTTGTTATTACCAGGGGAGCTTAGTCTGACTCAGTTTCTGACCTTTCACCCACCCATGTTTGAAGGAACAGAGACAGGGGAAGTGGCCGAAGAGTGGCTAGAGAGATTGGAACAGATATTTGTGTCTGCGCCGTGTGCTAGGACGGCTTGGTTAAGGCTGGCAGAATTCCAACTGGCAAAGAAGTCTTCTATGTGGTGGAAGACGACGGTGATGGAACTGAGAGCTCAGGGCATGGTGATTGACTGGACTTTATTTCGGACTCGGTTTCTAAACCGATACTTCTCGGCTGCGGCTAGGCAATCAAAGGATGATGAATTTACAAACTTGAAGCAAGGGAACCGGACGGTATCGGACTATGCCATGCACTACTCATCACTATTGAGGTATGTACCACACATCGCTACAAACGGGCATGCCAAGATGAGGCACTTTCTGAAGGGGCTACGACCGGAATTATTTGATCGGGTTATTTCTAACAACCCGACATCTTTTGATGATGCACTGGTTAGAGCGGAGTTAGCAGAGATAGGGGTGAGCGCTTATCCTGAGGCCATACCCTCACCCGTTCCATCACAAAGATCTACATCGGAGAATCTGAGGCCCCGGGGGGGATCTTTCAAGTCAAGAGGGACTTCTTCTTCTTCTTCCCGATTTAGCGGAAGGCGGCCGGATGGCCGAAAGCAAGGGGACCGGAGAGGTGGTGCATCTACTTATGGGAGACCAACTCAAGCTGGTAGAGTTGGAGATATTAAGTGTCACTTTTGCGGAGGGCCGCATTTGATGCGTGACTGTTCTGCGTGCTACATATGTGGCAGGTCGGGCCACATTGCTCGGCGCTGTCCTAATCGGAAAGGACAGACGGATCTCAGGGAAGGTCGATGGAGGTTTTCTAGTGGTACAGTTCAGCAGAGGCCACCAATGGTGCCTCGACATATGGGAGGACAGGCTATGGGGCCACCTCAGGGACAGGTCTATGCATTGACCAGGGAGCGGGCCGATGCAGCTCCAGAGGAGGTGATAGCTGGTAAGTGCCTTCTATTTACATATTCCGCATTTATTTTGATAGACACAGGTGGTTCGCACTCCTTTGTGTCTGTGGACTTTGTGGCTAGACATCATATGTGCACGTCTCCGTTACCCAAGTCTTATTGGTCTCGACACCCACTGGAAATAAAGTTGTTGCTGATCAGTTTCTGATGGACGACCTCATTTATTTTGAGGGCAATGAGATAAAGACAGATTTGATTGTATTGGGTATGTCAACTTTGACTGCATTGTGGGCATCGACATTCTGAACAGATACCAGGCAGTGGTAGATTGTCGGCAGAGGACAGTTCGGTTCAGATCTCATTTGGGAGTTCAGTGGACTTTCTATGGCAACGGGTCTCGTGCGAAGATTCCGTTGATTTCGGCAATCAAAATGTCCCAATTGTTGGAACGTGGACACACGGGCTACCTCATCTATGCCGTGGACACGTCGGGAAAGGGTAAAGAGTTGAGGATTGAGGATGTACCAGTGGTGGTGGAATTTACTGATGTGTTCCCGGAGGAGATCCCCGGATTCCCACCGGCAAGGGAAGTCGAGTTTGAGATTGAGTTGTTACCGGGGACATCCGCTATTTCTCGTGCCCCTTACCGGATGGCACCGGCAGAGTTAAGAGAACTGAAGGAGCAATTGCAGGAGCTCCTTGACAAAGGATATATACGCCCTAGCGTATCGCCTTGGGGCGCACCGGTTTTTTTTGAGAAAGAAAGACGGTTCGATGCGTTTGTGCATCGATTAGGCAACTGAACAAGGCTACGGTGAAGAACAAGTATCCTCTTCCAAGGATTGACGACTTGTTTGATCAGTTGCAAGGCACGAAGCTGTATAGCAAAATTGATTTGAGATCCGGGTACCACCAGATACGGGTCAGGGAGGAGGATGTACAGAAGATAGCATTTTGGACTCGATATGGGCACTACGAGTTCTTAGTGATGCCGTTCGGTGTGACGAACGCCCCGGCTGTCTTTATGAGCTTGATGAACCGGGTGTTCCAACCCTATCTGGATCAGTTCGTCATTGTGTTTATTGACGATATACTCATCTACTCCTGGATCGAGGAAGAGTACGTGAGACACTTGAGGACAGTGCTCCAGATCCTCAGAGATCACCAGTTATATGCCAAGCTCAGTAAGTGCGAGTTTTGGTTGAGCATTGTAGTATTTCTGGGGCATGTCATATCTAGCAGTGAGATTTCAGTGGACCCCAGGAAGATTGAGGCTGTGATGGAGTGGGCTGCACCCACTTCTGTGCCCGAGATTTGGAGTTTTCTTGGTTTGGCTGGTTATTACCGACGCTTCGTCGAGGGATTTTCTAAGATTGCTAAGCCACTGACGCAGTTGACCCAAAAGGGAGTACCCTTCTTTTAGTCAGAGGCTTGCGAGGGGAGCTTCCAAGAGTTGAAGCACCGATTGACAACGGCGCCGGTATTGGTGATTCCTACGGAGAACAAGAGGTTTGTCCTTTATACTGACGCATCACTGCAGGGCTTGGGGTGTATACTGATGCAAGATAAGCATGTGGTAGCTTATGCATCGAGGCAGTTGAAGCTGCATGAGGCTAGGTACCCAGTCCATGATTTGGAATTGGCAGCTATTATCTTTGCCCTTAAGATTTGGAGGCATTATTTGTATGGTACATCTTTTACCATATATACGGATCATAAGAGACTGAAATTCTTGTTCACTCAGGCAGAATTGAATATGTGTTAGAGGAGATGGATGGATCTACTTAAAGACCATGACTGTGAGATAGAGTACCATCCAGGGAAAGCCAATTTGACAGCAGACGCCTTGAGTCAGAAGGTGAAGAATACTGCTGAGGATGTCATGCATTTGTCGGCTATGATGACTTCTTGTTGCCATCTGAGCTATAACTTCGATGTGGACACATCGCCAGTTTGGGTATCGACCTTATTGGCTGAGCCAGATATCTATGAGAATATCAGGAGAGCTCAGAGGACAGATGATGAGGTTCCGAGATGGTCATCATTGGCACTTCAGGGTCAGCCATCAAAGTTCAGAGTGGCTGAGGATGGCTCTTTGAGACTTGGTAACCGATGGGTGGTTCCATGTACGCCGGAGTTGCGTAGAGGAATCTTGGAGCGAGCTCATAGTAGCCGATTCAGTATCCACCCAGGAGGGAGGAAGATGTATAAGGACTTATGCGATCAGTTTTGGTGGAAGCGGATGAAGCGTGATGTGATCGCTTTTGTCAAGGGGTGTTTGATCTGTCAGCAGGTTAAGGCAAAGAGGCAGAGACCCGGTGGCGAACTAAGGAGCTTAGAGATATCGGAGTGGAAGTGGGAACACATATCTATGGACTTTGTGACCCACTTGCCGAGGACTACTTTGGGTTGTGATGCCATTTGGGTGATCATTGACAGGCTGACGAAGGTAGCTCACTTCATTCCCTACAGTATGACGTACACATACTTGAGGATGGCTCAGTTGTATGTCCGGGACATAGTGAGACTGCATGGGATTCCAGTGTCTATTGTATCTGACAGAGATCCGCGGTTCACATCTCATTTCTGGGGAGGTCTTCAGTCAGCATTGGGTACTGAGGTGAGATTGAGTACGGCATATCATCCCCAGACGGACGGTCAGACTGAGCGTACTATACAGACGCTCGAGGACATGCTACGAGATTGTGTGTTGGAGTTTGATGCCTCATGGCAAGATTCTTTGGCCTTGGTAGAGTTTTCATACAACAAAAGCTATCAGGCGAGTATTCAGATGGCACCGTTTGAGGCTTTATATGGTAGGCGTTGCAGGTCGCCATTATAATGGGATGACTTGACCAGTAAAGCAGTGGGAGGACCCGAACTGATTCGGGAGATGGAGGATAAGGTGAAGGTTATCCGTCAGAAAATGAAGGCAGCCCAGGACAGACAGGCAGCCTATGCGAATAAACGGCGGAGACCGTTGGAGTTTCAGTTGGGAGACAGAGTCTTTTTGAGGATCTCACCTTTCAGGGGTGTGGTTCGGTTTGGTATGCGTGGTAAATTGTCTCCGATGTATGTGGGACCATATGAAATCTTACATCGCATTGGTACCTTGGCTTATCGTTTGGCACTACCACCGTCGTTGTCTGGTATTCACGACGTGTTCCATGTATCTATGCTGCGGAAGTATGAGCCGGATCCGTCACATGTATTGCAGCCTTCTGAGGTTCAATTGGATTCTGATGTATCATATGAGGAACGGCCAGTCAGGATTTTGGATAGGGCGGATCGCAGACTTCGGAACAAAGTGATACCGATGGTCAAGGTTCAGTGGGATCGCAGGGGTGTCGAGGAGGCCACGTGGGAGACGGAGCGGCATATGATGCAGCACTACCCGGAGTTATTTTCTGGTATGTGATTTATGTTCGGTTTCAATTTGGGTAAGTGCATGCGATTTCGAGGGTGAAATCATATAAGTAGGGGAGTATTGTGATATCCCTTAAATAATTAATTACAATTTGGGCATTAATTGTGTTTATGTGATTTTTAATGGTGATAATTAATATTTGTGTTGACAGTAATTATCTTGGTGAAATGCTTAGTCACATGGTAGGAGTGACCCGGTAGAACATTTCAGGGTGCATGTTATGTACGTGGGGTAATTGGGTGCTTTAATGGTTTAATTGTGATGGTGGGTAATTATTTGGTGGATCATGCATTTAATTGGGATTTTGTTGCATTTTGGAATAATGCTTTTAAAATATCATGTTGGGATATTTTATACATCATGTTAATTGTTGGGGTACAATTTTAATTATTTTTCCCTTAACCCCACTATCCCACCTTTACCAATTACTTTACCAAAAATCCCCAACTTCTCTCCCAACCCTAACCATTCTTCTATTTTCGTTTTTGGCTAAAAAGTGGAGGGGAAATTCTTGCAAAAAGTTTGTTTGTGGAAAGTTTTGTGAGATTTAGAGCCCCCAAGATGTATGGATACCTCCTTGGTATTTTTATGGTGTTTGGTTTAGTTTTGAAATGGTTTTGGATGGTTTTGAAATAGGTTTGTTTTGGGTTGGTGTTAATTTGGTTGGGTGTTGAATTTATGGTTGTTTTAAGGTGTATTTCGGAGGTTTATGATGTTATTTATGTTGTTGGTTTGATGGTTTAAGTGTTGGTATGGTTTGGGTGAAAATGGTGTGCAAAAATGGTGGAATTCGATGTACAGGGGCCAGAGATCGATCGCCCGTTCTTGGCGATCGATCGCGAGCCAACAGTAGGCTCCAAGGGCTATTGGCGATCGATCGGTGAGGCTGGCGATCGATCGCGCCAAATGTGGCGATCGATCGCGGAAGGGTGAAAAATTTGGAATCGGGCAGTAAGGTCTCGCGATCGATCGCCCGTCACAGGCGATCGATCGCGAAAGGCAAAATGTGGCATTTTTGGTTATTTTTGTGGAATTTTTGATATTGGACTATTATTGGCTCCTAGTATTGATTTGTGTGAATGTGTAGAACCATCCAGGTGGCCACATAACTCAGGAGATAAAGTCCACAACACCACACATTTTGGGACTAATGTACGTAGTGAGACGTACGGGCATCGGACGGTAAACCGTATTTATTACGCTTTGAATTAGTTATGCATTATGGTTGCATACATGATTGGATATGCATTATGGTTGCATGTACTTGTGAGTCGAGATTATATTACAGTGATGAAGAATACTTGCCACCTTCATGTCTAAGCGATGATAGAATACTTGCCGCTATCATATTTTAGCGATGAAGAATATTTTCCACAAATATGTCGAAGCGAAGGATAATGCCGCTGTCATATTGATGCGAGGGATATTATGCCGCTAATATGTCGAAGCGAGGGGTATTAATGCCGCTGTCATGTAAACGCGAGGGGTATTATGCCACTGATATAATAAGACTGGATTGGCCATTGGTATACACGGAATGGATGCATGTCATGACATACATTATTGGTATTATAATCCATTGATTATGATTATGGTACAGGGACAACCAAGGGAGCTTTTAAATGTGTTAAATACAGGAAGTGTATCGCATTTACGAATTATGCATTTGAATTGCTATCATATTATTGTGAATATGATTTATATACATGCTCATGGTCTTAGGGTTGTTCCTGTAGGTACTTTTGGGCGGACGGGCTAAGACGGGTTGATGCGGTGAGCTAGTGAGGAGTGCTTTCGGTAGCAGACACATTTTTTTGTATAGTATCTACTCTAGGAGTAGTGTAAAGCTATAGGATTAACATTCATTGGTTGGGAATGTAACTAATCTCTTTTGGAACTTTATTTTGGCACTGTAATCTAATAGCTCAAGGCATCAACACAACTTTTATACTCCGTTTATGCATGGAAATTTTATTTACGCCTTTAATCCGCATTAAGGAACTAGGGTCCTTACAGTCGCTACCTATACTGCATATCATCGCTGTGCTCGTCGTCCCCGACACTCAGAGCAAATCAACTCAATCATCAAGGAAATGGATAGATCAACATGATATGCCCAACTTGTATGTCATATATCGATGTAGATTTATCAAATGATGTTTGTTAACAAAATATTTATTTTCATACATCGATATGCCAATCATGAATGCTTATGATTCAATTAAAATCACATAGCCAAGTAGTCTCACATAGCCAGGTAGTTTCACGTAATTCACGTAAGTTCAGCAATTTATATATCAAATAATATTGTGACACCCCGAAATAATTATATGCAATTTGGGCATTAATTATGTTTATATGATTAATTATGGTGATAATTGATTTATGTGTTGGAATTAATTATCTTGATGAAATGCTTAGTCACATGGTAGGCGTGACCTGGGGGGTTGCATTTCAGGGTACATGTTATGCATGTTGGAAAATAAGGTGTTAACATGATTTAATTATATCGATTGATAATTATGTGGAAGATATGAATTTATTGAGAGTTTAGTGCATTTTTTTGTAAAATGCTTTTAAAATACCATGTTGGGGTATTTTGTGCATCATGTTAATTTTGGAGTACATTTTTAATAACCCTTTACCCCACCTTTTACCCATCACTTTACTTTCACTCTACACACCACTCTTAAATCCCCAATTCTCATCCCCAACCCTAACCCACCTCACATTTTTGAAATTGAGCAAAAGGGGAAGGAGAAATCTTCTCAAAATCTTGATTTGTGAGATTATTGGTAGGATTTGGAGTCCTCAAGAGGTATGGACCCTTCCTAAAGTTTTAATGGTGTTTGGTTTTGAAATGGGTTGGTATTTGAGTTTTTATGTGGGTTTGTTTTTGGGTATGTGTATATGTGGTTCGGGTATGATTGTTGAAATGTTTTATGAGGTTTTTGTGGTGATGAGTTGTTGGGATGTCTTTGGTTTAAGATGTGTTGGTTTATTTTGTAGTTTTATGCACAAAAATGGAGTTTACCCAAAAATGTCGCAGCGACCGATCGATCGGTAGCAGGGCAACGATCGATCGGCGCAAGTGCGTAGCGAGGGGTGATATTTCTTTACTTACCGATCGATCGGTGATAGTGACCGATCGATCGGTGGATGGCTAGCGATCGATCGGTACCGTGGACCGATCGATCGGTGAAAGGCCGTAGCTAAATTCTTAAATTCGGATGTTTACCGATCGATCGGTAGCTTGGACCGATCGATCGGTAGAGCGATTTTGCTGAAAATTATTTTCTTGGCATAATTGATGGAATTTTTGGTATTTGGCTATTATTTGGCTTCTAATATTGATTTTATGGTTGTGTAGAACCATCCCAGGTATCAACAACTTCAAGGAGATAAAGTTCTTCAACTTCTCCACTTTTGAGATTAAGGTACGTAAGAGACGTACGGGCATCGGACGGTAAAACACACTCCTATACTATGACTATGCAATGATTGCATAAGTATTTATGTAACAGGTTGATGATGTTAATGATAAGTAAGTGTACGATGATGATTATGATAAGTAAAGATACGATGATGTTTATGATAAGTGAGGATGATGTTTATGATGAGTAGGATGTTATGATGTTTATGATGTATGTTAAACTATGTTATTAGAAATGGTAGAGTGTTCCGGTGGTTGTTATGTGCAAGCGAGGAAGGTACTTACCGCTGACATAGCTAGCGAGGAGATATATCCGCTATCAAGGAGTAGCGAGGGTTATCACAGTACCGCTATATGTCGAGCGAGGGGTCCAATTGTGCCGCTGACATAACAGAACCAGAACAGTCACATTTCTAATTAACATTGTTGATTATGGGCATATATGTGAAGTACGATTTTAATCATTTATGTCAAGAACTAATGATTACATACATGAATATGAAACATGGACAACAAAAGTGGGTTAATGCGATTAACCAGGAAGTATATGTTAATGATTATTTTATACATTTATTTATATGCCATTATCTTATGATGTTAAGTAATGATGTACATGCTCATGATGGGTTGTCTCTGTAGGTACACTTTTGGACTGAAGGGCTAAGGGTCGAGTTGAGGCAGTGAGCTACAAGGAGCACAAAAAGGAATAGGATTCAGGATGATAGTATCTACTCTAGGAGTAGTATAAACCTATAATGTTAGCATTCGTTTGTGGGAATGTAACTAATAAGTTTTGAAACTTTATTTTTGGCCTGTAATCCCGTTAGCTCATGTAACAACCGGAACCCTAAGATGTTATTAATGCATGTTTAGTCCATAATACGTTATTATAATCATGTTAAGGTAGGAAGACCCTACATTAGTGGTATCAGAGCAGTGGTTAAAGAAGCCGGGAATGAGTGAAGGGTAGCCTTAGCAATAAGTTCGCTAGGTGCTCCTTTTAAACATGTTTTGTGCATATGTTGCATATGAAGTATATGACCATTATACTAACATGTTATGGTTTTCTAACGGTGTATTATATGAACTGCTTTTGGGTATTGTTGTTAACCCTTGTGTTGCAGCATGGCAGCAAATGTGGAAGTGGGTGATGCAATTAGTGTTAATGCAAGTGCTGGGCGTACAAATCCCCTACCACCGCCAGCCTTGGGCGAAGAACCCTCTGAGCAACAGTTACTACCTGGGGAGCTAAGTTTGGCTCAGTTTCTGGCATACCGACCCCCGATGTTCGAAGGAACTGAGACAGGGGAACTGGCCGAGGAGTGGTTAGAAAGGATGGAACAGATATTTGTGGCAACTCCATGTGCGAAGCCAGCATGGATAAGGTTAGCGGAATTCCAATTGGCCAAGAAGGCATCGATGTGGTGGAAGACCACAGTGGTAGAGCAAGAGGCTCAGGGGCAGGAAATAAATTGGAAGATGTTTCGAACTCGGTTTCTGACCCGCTACTTTTCAGCTGCTGCACGACAGGCTAAGGAGGATGAGTCTACCAACTTAAAGCAAGGCACCATGCCGGTATCGGACTATGCTCTTCATTATTGTTCTTTACTCCGATATGTGCCCCATGTTGCTGCGAATACCCAAGCAAAGATGAGACATTTCATGAAAGGTTTGAGGCCGGAATTGTATGACAGGGTGGTTACTTATGGCCCTGCTTGCTTTGATGACACCCTTTCACGGGCTGAGCTAGCCGAACTGAGAGTTGGTGCGTATCCTGATGTCGTGCCACCTCCAGCACCCCCTCAGAAATCTACTTCTCATAATTTGAAGCCGAGGGGTGATCAGTTCAAGCCAATGGGGAACACATCAGCTTCGAGGTTCAGTGGTAAGAGGCCCGAGAATCGTTGGAAAGGAAACCGTAGGAATGACGCCCCGTCAGGAAGAGGACAATCTCGGGAGGCAGATTTGGGAAGGTCCAGTGCTCTCTTTGTGGGCAACAACATTCAACGAAAGACTGCGTAGGTTGTTACGTATGTGGCAATAAGGGCCAGTTTGCTCGGCAATGTCCCAATCGGGAGGGACAACAGAACTCTACACGGAGGCCTACGGACAGAGCAGTGCAGCACAGGCCACCGTTTGTACCGAGGCAGTATGGAGGTCAGCCTATGGGGCCACCTCAGGGGCAAGTTTATGCATTGAAAAGGGAGCAGGCTACAGCGGCTCCGGAGGAAGTGATAGCGGGTACGTGTCTTTTATTTACGCACCCTGCTTTTATATGGATAGACACAGGTGCGTCACACTCTTTTGTGTCGACAAGTTTTGTGGAAAGGCACCACATATGCACTTCTCCGTCGCCCATGCTTCTTGTAGTCTCGACACCCGCTGGAAGAAGTTTGATTGTTGATCGGATTGTCTATGACGGCCTCATTTATTTTGAGGGTAACAAGCTAAGGTCAGATTTGATTGTTCTGGGAATGTCAGACTTCGATTGCATTATGGGCATCGATGTGCTGAACAGGTATCAGGCAGTTGTGAACTGCAGGCAGAGGACTGTCCGGTTCAGGTCTGATATGGGAGTCAAGTGGACATTCTATGGGGATGGTTCCCGTTCAAAGATCCCGTTGATTTCTGCTGTCAAGATGGCACAGTTGTTGGAATGGGGCCATACAGGATATCTCATCTATGATGTTGATATTACTGAAAAGAGGGAAGAAAAGGTCGAGGATGTGCCCGTAGTGGCGGAGTTTCCTGATGTCTTTCCGGAAGAGATTTCCGGATTTCCAACGACGAGAGAGGTCGAGTTTGGGATTGAGCTACTACCGGGGACGTCTGCCATTTCTCGTGCCCCGTATAGGATGGCACCAGCGGAGTTAAGGGAGTTGAAGGTTCAGTTGCAAGAGCTCCTTGATAAGGGTTACATACGCCCTAGCGTATCGCCCTGGGGTGCACCCGTCCTATTTGTCAAAAAGAAAGATGGTTCAATGCGTCTGTGCATCGATTACAGGCAACTGAACAAAGCCACAGTGAAGAATAAGTATCCACTTCCGAGGATCGATGATTTGTTTGACCAGTTGCAGGGTACGATGCTCTACAGTAAGATCGATCTGAGGTCGGGGTACCATCAGATTCGGGTAAGGGGAGATGACGTTCAGAAGACAGCTTTCAGGACTAGGTATGTGCACTATGAATTCTTAGTCATGCCTTTTGGGGTGACAAATGCCCCAGCTGTCTTTATGAGTCTGATGAACAGAGTATTTAAACCATATTTGGATCAGTTTGTCATTGTTTTCATTGACGATATGCTCATTTACTCTCGGACCGAAGAGGAACACGTGAAGCACTTGAAGATAGTACCCCAGATCCTTAGGGATCATCAGTTATATGCAAAGCTCAGAAAGTGCGAGTTCTGGTTGAGCAGTGTGGTGTTCTTGGGTCATGTTATATCTAGCAGCGGGATATCTGTAGATCCCAGGAAGGTTGAAGCTGTGATGGAGTGGGCTGCACCCACTTCTGTACCCGAGATACGGAGCTTCCTCGGCTTGGCCGGTTATTATCGACGTTTTGTCAAAGGTTTTTCAAAGATTGCCAAACCCCTGACACAGTTGACTCAGAAAGGAGTCCCGTTCTATTGGTCCGAAGCTTGTGAGGAAAGCTTCCAAGAATTGAAGCGTCGTTTGACTACGACCTGTATTGGCGAATCCTTCTGAGAATAAGAGGTTTGCCTTGTACACAAATGCATCACTGCAGGGTTTGGGATGTGTGTTGATGCAAGATAAGCATGTGGTGGCTTATGCATCGAGGCAGCTGAAGCCACATGAGGCTAGGTATCCAGTCCATGATTTAGAGCTGGCAGCCATTATATTTGCCTTGAAGATTTGGAGACATCACCTGTATGGTACGGCGTTTACCATCTATTCAGACCATAAGAGCCTGAAGTTTTTGTTCACGCAGGCTGAATTGAATATGCGACAAAGAAGATGGATGGATTTACTCAATGATTATGATTGTGAAATTGAGTACCATCCTGGTAAAGCAAACTTGATAGCAGACGCCTTAAGTCGGAAGGTGAAGAGTAATGCTGAGGATGCCATGAGTTTATCAGCTATGGTGACTTCTTATTGCCATCTGGGCTATGATTTTGATGTGGACACATCGCCGGTGCGAGTATCGACCTTATTGGCTGAGCCAGACATATTTGAGGCTATTAGGAAAGTCCAGAGGTCGGATGATGAGGTTCAGAGATGGTCATCGATAGTACTTCAGGGACAGCCATCAAAGTTCAGAGTGGCTGAGGATGATTCCTTGAGGCTCGGCAACCGCTGGGTAGTTCCGGGTATGCCGGAGTTGCGTAGAGGAATCCTGTAGCGAGCTCATAGTAGCCGATTTAGTATCCACCCAGGAGGAAGAAAAATGTATAGGGACCTATGTGGTCAGTTCTTGTGGAGACGGATGAAGCGTGATGATCGCCTTTGTTAAAAGATGTTTGATCTGCCAGCAAGTAAAGGCAGAGAGGCAGAGGCCTTGTGGCGAGCTGAAGAGTTTAGAGGTACCTGAATGGAAGTGGGAGCACATATTTATGGACTTCGTGACCCACTTGCCAAGGACGGCCTCTGGATTTGATGCGATCTGGGTGATCGTGGATAGGCTGACGAAAGTGGCTCATTTCATCCCTTACTGTATGTCTTTCACATACCTAAATATGGCCCAATTATATGTACGGGATGTGGTGAGGTTGCATGGGGTTCCAGTCTCGATTGTGTCTGACAGAGACCCAAGGTTTACTTTACATTTCTGGGAGGGTCTCCAGATAGCTTCGGGCACAGAGGTGAGACTGAGTACAGCTGTTGGGAAAATGATTTCTAAGTTTTGGTGATTACAAACATCAACCGGACAATACATCAACTGGGTGAAGACATCAACTGGATGGACATCAACCGGACAATACATCAACCGGGTGAAGACATCAACTGGATGGACATCAACCGGACAATACATCAACCGGGTGAAGACATCAACTGGATGGACATCAACCGGACAATACATCAACCGAATGAAGACATCAACTGGTGAAGACATCAACTGGATGGACATCAACCGGACAATACATCAACCGGATGAAGACATCAACTGGTGAAGACATCAACTGGATGGACATCAACCGGACAAGACATCAACCGGGTGAAGACATCACCGTACAAGCTATCAACCGGATAAACTTAAACTGGATGGACATCTACGGAACAACTATCGACTGAATAGTCTCTCACTGAACAAGGACATCAACTGGTCATAAGAGGATGAACGACCAGTTGAACAAAGAAAACCAGCATAAGTCTAAGCTTCCAGTTAGAGCACTAAGCAACGAGACAAAATCAGTACAACATTCTCTGACAAAGGTACAACAGAGCGGCGCACCCTGCTATATCTCCGCCACCATTATCGTCAGAGTGAAAAGAGCCGTTGCTTTACAAAATAGGAAAGAAGATAATATGAAATTGGAAAGCTAATCTCTTCCATATACAGAAAGGCTACCGTTGGACAACCAAACCTATAAATACATCCAAGCAGAGAATGAAGAGGAGCTGAGCGATTTTCAACTAAGAGATATACTTCAAAGCAAACAAGAAAGTCATACTACTGATATTCCAAACGTTCAGCAAAGAGCAGACAAACAGCAAAACTGAATCTGTGATAGATTATCTTCAATTGAAGTCTGCTTCTCAAAAAACTCTCAAAGCTAGAAAGTTTATTCTGTAAAGAGTGTTATAGAATCCATTGTAACCAAAAGTTAAGAAGAGTGTGATTGCTAGGAGTTTAGGCCAAGTGTGTTAGTGCCTAAGAAGGTTGTATACTGTAAAGTGTAAACCAAGTCTTCTAGTGAATCCTTCCTGCAAAGGAAGAAGGGGAGACGTAGAAGCGTTGTACTTCGAACTTCCAGAAACAACTCTCGTGTTATTTGTTTATTGCTTTATTACTTCAGTTTTATTCCTCACAAGTTCTGTAGACGTCTTCCGCACTATAATAAGTGTCTACTGACTTGCCTCATATTGAGAAGCAACTGTAATACTTAACAGTTTACAGTTAACCAGAAAAGAAATCGAAATTGTATCTAGTGTTTATTCAACCCCCCCCCCCCCCTCCCCTTCTAAACACTACCCCGATCCTAACAAGTGGTATCAGAGCTTAGGTCTTCTCAATCTTGAGAAATTACCATTTACCAAAAACTGATGGCCTCATTCAGCAAGATTCCAATGTTCAAGAAAGACGAATATGATGACTGGAGAATCCGTATGCAAGCACATCTAAGTGCTCAAGATGATGATATGTGGTATGTAATCACTGAAGGACCTTTGAAGATCATGAAAATCAATACAGCTGCTTCTATCACAAGTGGTGATCCACAAATGGTAGAAAAGGAAAGATCTCAATGGTCAAATGAAGACAAGAAAAAAGCAAATCTAGACAACGTTGCTAAGGACATTCTGTTCAAAATTTGGACAAAAATATGTTCAACAAAATAAAAATGTGCCCTACCGCCAAAGAAATCTGGGAGAAGATTGCTCAACTCTGTGAAGGAAATGATCAAACCAAAGAAAACAAGCTTACTGTGGCTTTACAGAAGTTTGAGCATATCAAAATGATAAATGGAGAAACTCTCAACGAGTACGATGAAAGAGTGACTGGAATAATTAATGAACTAAGCAGTCTGGGTAAGGAGTTACCCAACAGAGAAGTCACTCTCAAAATAATGAGAGGTCTACCAAGAGAATGGGATGTCAAGACCATTGCTATGAGAGAATCGAAGGACATCAACAAGATAGATCTACATGATCTGTTTGCTGATTTAAAAGCCTATGAATTCGAATTAGGCATTCGGGTTGAAGATGAACCAAATACCAGTCAACCAACCAAAGCTCTCACTGCATCAGGAGTCTCTGCCTACTCCTACAGAAATGACTCCAGAAAAGATGTGTAATGATGCTATGGCAATGTTTGTAAAGAAGTTTGGGAAATTCATGAAGAAGAATCAGAGACCTTATCAATCATATCCTCGGAGGCAAAATTCCAAAGGAAATTCAGAAGAAGAAGAGCGAGTATGCTTCAACTGCCTCAAACCAGGGCACTTCATTGCGGACTGTCCTAAACCCAAAAAGGATGATCACAAAAGAGGATCCAAGGATTACAGAAAATCCAAAGAAACCAGAAGATCATCCAAAAAGGACAGAGATCAAAAGGTTTTGATTGGCAGAAGAAAGTAAGAGCAAATGGGCTGATTCTGAATCAGAATCAGAAGAGTTAACTAGCTCATCCAGCGAGAGTGAAGACGAGGAAGTCCACTGCTTAATGGCAAATAATGAAAATGAGGTACATGAATCTAACCTATCTGAATTTACACATAGTGAACTTACCAATGCATTGCAGGACATGATCAATGAGTATCGGACGCTATATGAATCTTTTGAAAGCTATAAGACTGAGAACTCAACCCAAACTGAAACGCATAAAAACAAGCTTGATTGTGAACAATCAAGGGAGTTGAACTGCCTAAGGGAAACAAGCCAGTCTCCTAGTGAAGGAAAGAGATGAAGCCAAGAATGCTTACCAGAAACTTAGCAAACTGGTTAGCACTTGGAATGCGTCGACTACCAGAAAGGATGAAATGCTTGAGTCTATAAGGCTTGCTGGTGATTTAACAGGCATAGGCTATAACAACAATGAAGGCAGTTCATCTGGTAATGAACCTCAACTGTGTCTAACAAAAAGCAAGGTTCAATCAATGAACTTTGTAAGATCTAGCACAGTATATGACCCTTATGAACTGGTTAAAAAACCTGTTAAAGCAACACTCATCAAGGAACAGGCACAGCACAGAGGTATCGGTTATGTAGAACCACTCAAAGAGGCTAAACCGAGGCAAAAGTTCAGAAATGAACTTAAACCTACTGGTCGAGCAGCTAGAGAGGTTAGACCCAACTGGTACAACAACTGTAAACCTGTCCAGAAGAGGTATATGCTAAATAACAGGAACTACAAACCAAAAGCACATGCATACACAGATTATCACACTTCACAGTCAAAATTATCACCAATATTCTTAAATGCACACACATTTCAGAACACACACCGACCTAAGTCATTCAGGGTCATACAAGTGTGGGTTCCGAAAGGACTAATCCTACCTGGACCCAAGTAGGATTGGGTACCAATCATTCTATCGCTTTAATTGCAGGAAACTAGAATGCATCCAGTTCGGAGCTCATAATGGTTCCTGGACAGCGGGTGCTCTAGACATATGACAGGGAATGTGAGCTTATTGTCTGAGCTGGTGGACTCCACCGGACCCAGAATAACTTTTAGAGATAACGCGAAAGGTAGAACCGTGGGTAAGGGTAAGATTATCTACGGTAACATCATCATTAAAGATATTCTTTTAGTTGAAAATCTATGCTATAACTTGATTAGCATAAGTCAACTATGCGACAATGGTCATTCCGTAGAATTCAATCAGCACTCATGCACAATTAAATCTATTGATGGCAGTATATTACTTGTAGGTAGAAGGCATGATAACACATATAAAATTGATTGGAATCTTAATCAACCTACCTCTTCTACTTGCTTACTTGCCATGAATTTTTCCAAAAATTGGCTTTGGCACAAACGGTTGAGTCACTTAAATTTTAAAACTATTGCCAGTCTGCGTAAACTTGATCTAGTTATTGGACTGCCCCAAATTGAGTTCTCAAAAGACAAGATCTGTGCAGCATGCCAACTTGGTAAGCAAATCAGATCCTCCTTTAAGAACAAAGGGAGTAAATCTTCTTCTCGGTGCCTAGAGTTGCTGCATATGGATCTGTTTGGTCCAATACCAGTAACAAGTCTAGGGGGAATGAAGTATACCCTAGTGGTAATAGACGATTACACTCGTTTCACGTGGGTCTTGTTCCTAAGTAGGCAAAGATCAGGCTACTCCAAAGCTGATCAAATTACTGAAAAGACTCCAAAATGAGAAATCATGTGGGATAGATAGAATTCGCAGTGATAAAGGTACTGAGTTCACCAATCAATCACTCGAATCATATCTAGATGACCTTGGTATTAAACACGAATACTCTGCAGCTAGAACTCCTCAACAAAACGGAGTTGCTGAGCGTAGGAACCGCACTTTGAAAGAAGCTGCGCGAACTATGCTCGCGGAATCAGAAATATCGCAGAGATTTTGGGCAGAAGCTGTCAACACAGCATGTTATACGCAGAACAGATCAATGATTAATAAGCGAGCAAATAAAACCCCTTATGAGATCTGGAATGGCAGTAAGCCAAATATTTCCTATTTCCATGTGTTTGGTTGCAAATGTTTTATTCACAACAATGGAAAGACTCATCTCACCGCATTTGATGCCAAATCTGATGCTGGAATATTCCTTGGCTATTCTACAGTTAGTAAGGCATTCAGAGTATTTAATAATAGAACTCTTAATGTAGAAGAATCAGTGCATGTAAAATTTGATGAACCTACTGATTGTATACTATCTGATATACAAATCAACAACTTGAGTAATCGACTGGAAAGCACTTACATTGACGAAAATGTTGATGATGAGATTGATTACAGAAGCAGGACTGGCTGCTCCTTAGAACCAGAAGTTCCTGAAGCTCAAGCAGAGGAGTCTGCTGGCCAACAAGCACTGCAGCCAGCTACAAATGAAACAGTTGCATCTACCCCTGCTGCAGTAGAAGGAACTAATGAGAAAGATGAGTCAATCAGAACCTCTGATTTGCCTACTCACATCCAGTCAACTGAAGAACTCAACCCTCTTGGACCTTCGCTCCGGTGGAAGAAGGATCATCCACCTGAGCAGGTCATCGGTAACCCTCTTGCTCCTCTACGCACCAGAGGACAAATGATTAATGAATTTCTTCATGCTGCATTCATATCTCATATAGAACCTAAGAAGATTGATGAAGCTATATTAGACCCAAGTTGGGTAGAAGCAATGCAGGAAGAACTAAATCAGTTTGAGCGAAACAAAGTATGGTATCTAGTACCACGACCACAGCATCACACTGTAATTGGCACCAAATGGGTGTTTAGAAATAATTAGACGAAAACGGTACAGTAATCAGAAATAAGGCAAGATTAGTTGCACAGGGCTACAGACAGGAAGAAGGCATTGATTTCGATGAAACCTTTGACCCTGTAGCTCGACTAGAAGCAATTCGCATATTTCTTGCATTTGCTGTGTTTAAAGACTTTAAAGTCTATCAGATGGATGTTAAGAGTGCATTTATTAACGGCAAACTCCAGGAAGAAGTTTATGTTGAACAACCTCCTGGATTTGAAAACCATCAGGAGCCATCTCATGTTTTCCGTCTCAATAAAGCTTTGTATGGTCTAAAGCAAGCTCCTCGTGCCTGGTATGAAACTTTATCAAAATATTTGACAGAGCACAATTTTATTATTGGCACGGTGGACAAGACCCTTTTTAAATTTACAAAGGGAGATCATACTCTGCTAGTTCAAATTTATGTTGATGATATTATCTTCGGAAGTACTAACTCAAAATTGTGCGAAAGATTCTCTAAAATTATGCAGGACCAATTTGAGATGAGCATGATGGGAGAACTATAATTTTTCTTAGGATTGCAAGTCAAGCAATCTAGTGAAGGAATCCTGATAAATCAGTCTAAATACACTTAAGAGCTACTGAAGAAATATGGAATGAGTACCAGCTCAGCTGCTGCTACACCAATGAGCTCATCTGCCAAACTCGACTTGGATAATTCAGGAATACCAGTCGAAGTTACAATGTATCGAGGCATAATCGGATCTTTACTATATTTGACAGCCAGCCGACCAGATATTATGTTTGCAGTATGTATGTGCGCCCGGTTTCAAGCAAATCCCAAGCAGTCGCACTTCACTGCTGTTAAAAGGATCCTAAAATATTTGAAAGCCACTGAGAATGTCGGTCTATGGTATCCAAGAGACTCAACCTTCAATCTTATTGGATACTCAGATGCTGACTATGCTGGATGCAAAATTGACAGGAAAAGCACCAGTGGGTATTGTCAATTCCTTGGTGATCGATTGATATAATGGGGTTGCAAGAAACAGACATCCATTGCAACTTCCACTGCAGAGGCAGAGTACCTTGCTGCTGGAAGCTGCTGTGCTCAACTGCTCTGGATTCAGCAACAACTCAGAGACTATGGAATTGAGTCCACAGAGGCTCCTATTTTCTGTGACAATATGTCTGCCATTGCCATAACATACAATCCAGTTCTTCATAATCGTACTAAACATATTGACATCCGTCATCATTTTATCAGAGATCATGTTATGAAGAAAGAAATTTGGCTGGAGTACATTTCTACCGAACAACAGGCAGCAGACATTTTCACAAAACCCCTACCGGACGCTAAGTTTTCTTACTTTCGAAATATTCTTGGTTTAATTGAAATTACTTCTTGATTATTTTGTTGGGGTAATGAATTCAGGGGGAATTAGTTAGTTTATGTGCATAAATTTAGGGGGAATTACTGTTATAGTTCTATCATGGTTATTTAAGCTCAGCTGGTAATACAATGGTCAGCTGCAGTAGGTGTATCCGAACCAGTAGGACTCCACATCCAGTGGATGTTTTCCTACCAGTCGAACCCTACATACCAGCTGATGTTACCAAATATGCTTTGACAAAAATAACCCTCGATACTTATTAACCTAATGAACGTCGGAATTCAAAATTACTTTTGTATAAAAATAAATTATTTCACTCTCCGCCTAAATCCTGTCCTTTTATTTATTTGTTAAATCTTTTTAAATCGTTAGATGATCGCCACGTATACATGTGTCCGCTCATCTACAGTACGACGTTACATATACTTTCTTATTCACCGCCATTAGTTTCACTACTCTTCTTCTCCAACAAATCACTGCGATTATCTTCTCTTTCAGAAACCTTACTCTAACAAATTGCTGCTGCTTCTTCCTCTTACTCATTCAAAATGTCGAAGAATGTTCAGCCGAGTTTCATCACTAATGCTATTCACATCGATTTTCATTCTATATACACATCCTCTGATGAAGAGACCAAGGAGTTGATACAAAGGCTGGATACCTCCGGACTCCTGGTAATCCTGAGACTAGACCCCCTCATTTTACAAGAACGAGCTACAAGAGTTCTTTGCTACGGCCAAGGTTGTGGATGACACCGTGATGGCATCCGTCTCTGGACAGTCGGTCACCATCACCCAACCAGAATTTGCCACACACCTGTGCCTTCCCTCCACCGGACTCACTGATTTTTCCACTATTCCAGCGGAACTAAGATAAGAGATGCGTCTCACAGTTTCGGACTCTGCTCATCGCCTTCAACGTCCTCCTTTCAGGAAAGTATTGATGAAGAGTCATTATCGACAACTGGCGGACATAATCTCCAAGGGGCTCCTATGTAAGGCAGGATCATTTGATATGATTACCCCTGAAAAGTTTGACGTTATGAGTGCTATATGCAAAGGGTTGGAGATAAACTGGTCAGCTGTGTTATTTCAAATACTGACTAGTCTCGTAGTATCTGGCAAGGGTCAATCAGGTTTTTCTCTCCCGCTAAGCAGTCTTTTTGAGAGCAAACACATTAAGACAGGGGCTCTCTCACACCTTCATCCAGGGAGACTCATCACTACAAGTATCTTCAGCTTCATCGCCAACGAAGTGGCAGAGAAGGCGGGGTGACAAAGCGTCGCTTGACTCAGGTAATCAGTGACTCTGAACAGACTGTCTCGGAATCCGCCGAGTCTTCTCCCCCTCCTCCCCCTCCTAAGAAGCCCAGAACACGAAAAGCTGCTACTCAGGCCGCCCGACAGACAGACATTGCAGCCTCCGATACTATCTCCTCCGCCGGTCCTACAGACGTAAATCCTGATAGGGAACCCATCCCAGCCATCCCTTCAACTGAGGAACCAACTGCTTCATTAGCCATGGTGCCTGCTCCTTCAATGGTTCCAGTTGACACTCCGTCAGCACTGGTGAGCTCTCAGCAAGCACCAGGCTCTATCAGCTTCAGGACACCCAAGTCATTATGTCCATACTGTCATCCCAAGACCACCCCTGCTGGAAAAGGAAAATCTCTTACGGCTCCAGTGTCCACTCCTGTTGCCTTCGAGATTCAAATGGTCATGGATACAGTGGAAGCCAAATTACAACCACAGCTGGAGATTTTTGATCGATGGGTAAAGGCCCGTATCAAGGTTCGATTAGATGATTTTGATCAAATTCTGGATCAGGCTAGGGCAGATGAGAACAAAATCCTAGCATATCTTCAAATCTCAGACCCTGAAACAAGCTTGAAGCTGCGAGATGTTTTTAGCCTGATGATCTATGTGGGTGAACTTCAGGCCCTGGTTGAAACCCGCCTTCACCAATTTAACGGTAATTCAGGAATAGCGAATCATGATAGAGCTGTTCTAAATGCTCTTGGACCCAAGCTCGAAATGGCTGAGCTTGCTCTTCATGATATTCGCATATCCACTGGGATTCACTCTTGCTCCACTGCTGAAACTGTTGCCAGCCCTGATCAGCCGTATCTACAAACGGTCATTGCAAATTTGGAAATTGTCCCCTCTTCTGTGGAGCTCACTTCTACTGCTCTGGAGACCACTCCCACTAGAGCAGAGGCCACACCATCTACTCCCAGCTCTCATAATGATCAACAGCCCCAACCAATGGTTGTTGATCATACAATTGTAGATGCAGTCATACAGACAGTGGTTCAGCAGGTTACTATATCCTCTGCCAATCCTGAACCCAGGTGAGTCTTCACACTCAAATGATCACACCCAGTCGTATGCTGCTGCGGTTGATCAACCCACTACTACTTTGGCTGCTCCACAAAATGAAGAAAATGCCATTTTGGCTGTAACTATCTCAGATTCTACAGCTGCACCAATTGTTGAAGCTCCTATGTTGCCCTCCACTGCAGTTGAAGATGCTCATCTCAGCGCTCTTGTCCCTACTACTGATACACCACTGATTGCTGCAGATCCGTCCATGGTTCAAGAGCTTTCTGAAGATTTTTTTGTCTTTACAAACCCTCTGGACGAGCCTCCGAACATTGCTGCACAGCTAGCCAATCTCTCCACTGCTATATCAGCACTAGCAAGCGATGTTCATAAACTTAAGCAGGAAGAGCGAACTGCAACTCTCATTCTAGGCACTCATCAGCAGCACACGGACTTTCAATTCCAGTAAGTCTACCGGGACTTAAGTAGTCTAACGACTACTGTCACCAGACTTCAAACCTTTGCTGAGAATGCAGTGGCGGATGCTTTTACTAGAATTGGCCAGGCGCGTCTTCAGATCACTCAAAATAATGAATCTCTTCATGCTGCCACCTCAATGGCTCTTGGAGAAAAGATTGACGACGCCAAGAAAATCTTGACCGATCAGTTGGCCACCATGCAGGCAGCATTTGCTTCTCAAATTCAAGATATATGCAACAGCCTGCCTGCAGCCCCTCAAATAATTCGCAGACTACCTGAACCCAGCCGAACTGCTCCCTCAACACAGCGGGCTTCCAGTTCAACTGCTCGTTCATCCCCTGCAACTGGAGCACTCACTCAGTCCAGACCAACTGCTCAACCAAGATCTCGGAGTCCACGCCAACCTCCTGCCGAAAAACGCGACTATTCCAAACATTGGCTCGGGCGCAAATAGTATCGTTTTCTGACTCCTTCTTAATTACCCTTATCTATTTACTGTTTTAAATTGGACTGTCTCTTTGTATTCACTATTCAACGTAAATGCATTCACACTTATAGCAACCTTGTTTTTCCTATAAATAGCGGTTATTGTTTGCTCACATAACACACATTCACTCAACATGATTACTTTCAAGCTATTCAAAATTCCCTGGTTTTCTGTTAGATCTTATTCTGCTTCATGTGTTTATTACTTATCTAAATCAACCCCTCATGGGTTGATTACTTATCTAACCCGGCTCCCTTAAGCTTCAGCGTTTGGATCCTGTTCTGATGCTCCTCATCAGTCAGGAACTGCTCACAGGGGTTGTATGGGTGCTGATGACAAAAAGGGGGAAGACAGAGATAGACTATTCTCATTAGGTGAATCCATGAACCATGGAAGCTGCCTGATGAATATACGTATGACTCTTCCCGACCTTCTCTCTGAAACAAGGTGGATCGAACTCTTTCTCCCCGCACCAGGTGGATTGAAGCTCTCCGGTCTACTTTGTTTATTTAAAGAGAAATTTGTCATGTATCAGCTATTTTGTGTAAAAATAGATTTGTTTTAGATTCTATTCAAAGTGTAAGAATTCATCTTAAATAAAGATGAATCTCTCTAAATTGTCCAGTTTGATTACAACTTGTAATCTGCTTATATTTAATGAAAATTTCTTTTACATTATGTCTTCAAGTATTTTCAGGATTCTCATCTTAGTTACTCAAGTAGAAAATCAATTACTGCTTAGTTTTGTCATCACCAAAAAGGGGGAAATTGTTGGGAAAATGATTTCTAAGTTTTGGTGATTACAAACATCAACCGGACAATACATCAACCGGGTGAAGACATCAACTGGATGGACATCAACCGGACAATACATCAACCGGGTGAAGACATCAACTGGATGAACATCAACCGGACAATACATCAACCGGGTGAAGACATCAACTGGATGGACATCAACCGGACAATACATCAACCGAATGAAGACATCAACTGGTGAAGACATCAACTGGATGGACATCAACCGGAATACATCAACCGGATGAAGACATCAACTGGTGAAGACATCAACTGGATGGACATCAACCGGACAAGACATCAACCGGGTGAAGACATCAACCGTATAAGCTATCAACCGGATAAACTTAAACTGGATGGACATCTACTGAACAACTATCGACTGAATAGTCTCTCACTGAACAAGGACATCAACTGTTCATAAGAGGATGAACGACCAGTTGAACAAAGAAAACCAGCAGAAGTCTAAGCTTCCAGTTAGAGCACTAAGCAACGAGACAAAATCAGTACAACATTCTCTGACAAAGGTACAACAGAGCGGCGCACCCTGCTATATCTCCGCCACCATTACTGTCAGAGTGAAAAGAGCCGTTGCTTTACAAAATAGGAAAGAAGATAATATGAAATTGGAAAGCTAATCTCTTCCATATACAGAAAGGCTACCGTTGGACAACCAAACCTATAAATACATCCAAGCAGAGAATGAAGAGGAGCTGAGTGATTTTCAACTAAGAGATATACTTCAAAGCAAACAAGAAAGTCATACTACTGATATTCCAAACGTTCAGCAAAGAGCAGACAAACAGCAAAACTGAATCTGTGATAGATTATCTTCAATTGAAGTCTGCTGCTCAAAAAACTCTCAAAGCTAGAAAGTTTATTCTGTAAAGAGTGTTATCCATTGTAACCAAAAGTTAAGAAGAGTGTGATTGCTAGGAGTTTAGGCCAAGTGTGTTAGTGCCTAAGAAGGTTGTATACTGTAAAGTGTAAACCAAGTCTTCTAGTGAATCCTTCCTGCAAAGGAAGAAGGGGAGACGTAGAAGCGTTGTGCTTCGAACTTCCAGAAACAACTCTCGTGTTATTTGTTTATTGCTTTATTACTTCAGTTTTATTCCTCACAAGTTCTGTAGACGTCTTCCGCACTAGAATAAGTGTCTACTGACTTGCCTGATATTGAGAAGCAACTGTAATACTTAACAGTTTACAGTTAACTAGAAAAGAAATCGAAATTGTATCTAGTGTTTATTCAACCCCCCCCCCCCCCTTCTAAGCACTACCCCGATCCTAACAACAGCTTATCACCCTCAGACAGACGGCCAGACTGAGTGTACTATACAGACGCTCGAAAATATGCTGAGGGCATGTGTTTTGGAGTTTGATACTCCATGGCAGGATTCAGTGGCACTGGTGGAGTTCTCCTATAATAACAGCTATCAGACGAGCATTCAAATGGCCCCTTTTGAAGCTCTTTACGGACGACGCTGTAGGTCACCGCTGTATTGGGAGGACTTGACTAGTAAAGCGGTCGGAGGACCGGATATGATTAGGGATATGGAAGGAAAGATTAAGTTGATACGCCAGAAGATGAAAGCGGCCCAGGATAGGCAAGCAGCCTATGCCAATAAGCGACGACGACCGCTAGAATTCCAGTTAGGAAACAAGGTCTTCTTGAAAATCTCACCCTTCAGGGGTGTGGCTCGGTTTGGTATGCGGGGGAAGTTATCTCCGAGGTATGTTGGGCCGTATGAAGTATTGCAACGTATCGGTACATTGGCCTACCATTTGGCTCTACCGCAATCCTTATCTGGCATACATGATGTTTTTCACGTCTCTATGTTACGAAAGTATGAGCCAGACCCGTCTCATGTCTTACAGCCTACTGAAGTACAGTTGGACTCAGATGTATCCTACGTAGAACGACCAATCAGAATTCTAGATCGAGAGGATCGCAGATTACGAAGCAAGATTATACCGATGGTAAAAGTTCAGTGGGATCGTCGGGGTGTCGATGAGGCTACGTGGGAGACGGAACGGCATATGGTGCAGCATTACCCGGAACTATTTTCTGGTATGTGATTTATGTTTAGTTTCTTTTTGGGGTAAGTGCATGCGATTTCGAGGACGAAATCTTATAAGTAGGGGAGTATTGTGACACCCCAAAATAATTATATGCAATTTGGGAATTAATTATGTTTATATGATTAATTATGGTGATAACTGATTTATGTGTTGGAATTAATTATCTTGATGAAATGCTTAGTCACATGGTAGGCGTGACCTGGGGGGTTGCATTTCAGGGTACATGTTATGCATGTTGGAAAATAAGGTGTTAACATGATTTAATTATATCGATTGATAATTATGTGGAAGATATGAATTTATTGAGAGTTTAGTGCATTTTTTGTAAAATGCTTTTAAAATGCCATGTTGGGTATTTGTGCATCATGTTAATTTTGGAGTACAATTTTAATAACCCTTTACCCCACCTTTTACCCATCACTTTATTTTCACTCTACACACCACTCTTAAATCCCCAATTCTCTTCCCCAACCCTAACCCACCTCACATTTTCGAAATTGAGCAAAAGAGGAAGGAGAAATCTTCTCAAAATCTTGATTTGTGAGATTATTGGTAGGATTTGGAGTCCTCAAGAGGTATGGAACCCTTCCTAAGTGTTTTAATGGTGTTTGGTTTTGAAATGGGTTGGTATTTGAGTTTTTATGTGGGTTTCTTTTTGGGTATGTGTATATGTGGTTGGGGTATGATTGTTGAAGTGTTTTATGAGGTTTTTGTGGTGATGAGTTGTTGGGATGTCTTTGGTTTAAGATGTGTTGGTTTATTTGGTAGTTTTATGCACAAAAATGGAGTTTACCCAAAAATGTCGCAGCGATCGATCGATCGGTAGCAGGGCAACGATCGATCGGCGCAAGTGCATAGCGAGGGGTGATATTTCTTTACTTACCGATCGATCGGTGATAGTGACCGATCGATCGGTGGATGGCTAGCGATCGATCGGTACCTTGGACCAATCGATCGGTTAAAGGCCGTAGCTAAATTCTTAAATTCGGATGTTTACCGATCGATCGGTAGCTTGGACCGATCGATCGGTAGAGCGATTTTGCTGAAAATTATTTTCAATGCATAATTGATGGAATTTTTGGTATTTGGCTATTATTTGGCTTCTAATATTGATTTGTATGGTTGTGTAGAACCATCCCACGTACCAACAACTTCAAGGAGATAAAGTTCTTCAACTTCTCCACTTTTGAGATTAAGGTACGTAAGAGACGTACGGGCATCGGACGGTAAAACACACTCATATACTATGACTATGCAATGATTGCATAAGTATTTATGTAACAGGTCGGATTGAGGCAGTGAGCTACAAGGAGCACAAAAAGGAATAGGATTTAGGATGATAGTATCTACTCTAGGAGTAGTATAAACCTATAATGTTAGCATTCGTTTGTGGGAATGTAACTAATAAGTTTTGAAACTTTATTTTTGGCCTGTAATCCCGTTAGCTCATGTAACAACCGGAACCCTAAGATGTTATTAATGCATGTTTAGTCCATAATACGTTATTATAATCATGTTAAGGTAGGAAGACCCTACAACAGATATCTGTCGTATGTTACCGATCGCAACATACCTATTTCTTTCATTGTTCTAGAAGTTGAATATTGTCATCATAGTTCGTGGAACTCCAATGCCATATGTTAATCTAAGCAAATGTATACAACACCATTATTTATACTCATCTACTATTTCCTTTAATTCACAATTTAAGAAAATGAGGAATATTTTAAAATCCAATCATAATCCAATCACAATCATAATCGAGAATGATGTTTATGAACTTATATCTTATCTATCAGATCGTTTCACATCTTAACTAAGAGTCTTTAGAATCATTCAATACATTCTCTAGTATTACATGAGTTATCTATCAATATTGATTAACCGACTTCGTCTAGTCCAATCGTTATCATTTTATTTGTTCACTTCTTCCTATCAATTTCCAGATTCAATCCATTCATTTCAGCAACTAAAAATGGTATATTTCAACTGTCAAATTTCGATTAAACTCAGAGAAGATATTTGGATTTCAAAGCATGATATTTGACCCAAAGTAGCAGCATATACCTACTCATATACACTTCAGCAATTACACATTCTCATACTAGCTAAGATGCACACACATGCACCCAAGTAGTACTTTCTTATTCCTATCAATAACTTTTCGTTTCCCTAGCAGGAACAAAGTGCTACAATCGTTTATGAGCAACAACCAACAATTTTAACAACATCAAATGCCCCAAAAATTCCATCGCTTTTCCCCCAAAAGAACGCCCCACAACAGAGTAGAGTTCAAAAATATTAGCTGGGCACATTGATCTCACATGCAGCATGGTCTTGGGCCAAACAAACCACAGAAAATCTTGTACACAACAGCAAGGAATTCAAGTCTACAAGCAACAAAATTTTGAATTCCAAACTGCAAGATTTTCACCCAATAATGTTCCAAAACCATAACAAAGCCATACCATAATACATTCAATAATTAACGCTCCAAATGAAAGCCAAAATTTCGATTTAAAATCTGGAAAAATCGAAAATAAGTTTACCCATTTTTTGTGAACAGTATTTGAGCCTTGCATGCACGAAATCCGGTGACCACGGCGGCTGGAAGGACGGCGGCCGGAGAGGAAACATCGGTCATGGTTAGGGGAAGGGATTAGACATGCATAGCCGAAACAATTGAAGATCAAAACGAAGAAACCGAACGGAAAACTGAAGAACCTCACAAATAAAAATCGAACGTTTCAGAGCAAAATCCGGAAGATTCAGAAACTCTCACCGTGGATTCTTGGTGTGGAAATGATCGCCGGTGAGTTGGCTACATGGTTGTAGGTCGGACGCGCTGGAAGGCGGTCGGACGGCGACGGGCGCAGGGCTTTTATGGGCGAGGGTCGGAGTCACGCGGGAGAGCAGACGGGATATAGAGAGAGGGTCGGGTATGTGCATGTTTTTACACTGTTTTTGTATGTGTTTCGGAAATGACCCATATTACATATTAGTAGTTGCATCCTAGCCCAGTTTTGTACATCGAAGTGTCACCGGTGCACAGATAAATTAAATTTACAGTCAACAATTGGGATTTATACACTACTAAAAATACGAAATTAAATTCTTCATTTAGATAATTTATTTCAAAAATATTATCGAAGTATATTTTACAATTTCAAAAAAATATTTCATGTTCCAATTAAATTGTCAGTTGACATTCACATTGTCAATTTCATATCTAATTAATTAATTCCAAATTAATTATTAAATAGTTACCAAATTATATTTAATTTAAAATAATCAAATATCGGGGCCTGCCTTACAGAAATGGTGAACCGTAACTGGAATTGTGGATATAGTTGGTGTGGTGACACCGCTATATTAATTGTATCTCTTAAGGAGATAATGTTGTACGATGAGTATTTGTTTGGAGTGTACCTGTCGTGGAGACAATGTGGTATTGATTGCATGCCGTTAGTTTGTTAATTGTTTGAGCATTAATGGTGGTGGATCTAGTAATTGCTCCAAGTTAATTGTGTGAGGAAGCGTATTAAGAGTGATGCTTCCGAGTAATTGAGTACTATTATTTTAGTACAGAGCATCAGTAAAGTTGTGTACGAGTACGAGAGTGTACTTGTGATTCTTATGATATTGGCATTAATGCACTATCACAAGTTATTAAGAATGCATTTTGATTGTTCAGACAATGGTTCGAGTTTGGGAGTTCGTATGCATAATGCCTTCTTTGAAGGAAAGAGGTATTTTGATACCTGTTTGGAATCTTGGAGAGATTCGATGAGTTGGTGTGATTGGTGTCGATGTACATGTTCTGTGAGAATCATGTGATTTTGTGAGCATGTTCTATAGTGTGCTCGAACAAGATGAGATTTCTTGGAGTGAATATATATTGATATCTGTATTAATATGGGTTTGTATAAACCAGTTGTTGAGGATTGCCCAATTTGAGTTACAGATGGTGCAACGTTCCTCTCGGAATGTAGAATTCTATTATTTGTAACAACGCTGGAGAATTAGGGACTGGGATGAGATAGAGTATACCACTCGTTTCCTTCGAAGCAGTGTGTGTCTGACGTTGTAGACCTCAAGTTATTGATATTGTAGATATGATGTTTATGATGGAAACACGAGTGTTTCCTTTGGTTAAAGTCAGTGAAAAGGCGAGGTATTAATAAAGCTACGTGGGAAACAGAACGACTCATGATACAACACTACCTTAAACTGTTGCTGATATGTGAATGCTTTTGATAAGTGTGTGCTTAAATTTCGGGGTTGAAATTTCTCTGAGTATGGGGGAATTGTAATGCTCAAAATAATTTGCAATTAATTATCTGATTGAGATAAATTATGAGATAATTTAAGGGTTTAAATTATTGGGAATCGTTTGTTGGGACAGGAATTCGAATAAATAATTTCGGATTGAACTTATTGTGTGAATCAAATTAAATGAGAATTCTTAATAAAATTATTATTTGAGATGAGATTTAAATAGAATCAGTAAGGTGTAGATATGAAATTGAGTGGTGTATATTTTAAACTAGGGTTGGATTTAAAACACACACATTTATCCAATTTACACATTAAAACCCTCACTCTCATCGCCTCTCTCACTCTCATCGCCATCTCTCTTTCTCGGCTGCCAGGGAACGACTGTCACCTCTTTCAAGCTCGATTCTTGTTCAGGTTAGTGTGGGATCGAAGCTTTACAACATCTTAGCTATTTAGACGTCTTGCTTTTCGATTTATACTTGATTTTTGGTGCTTTTTCTGATGTTTTGGAATCGAAAATGAACAGCTATGCTTGTTCGAAAATCTGCTACCATTTTGATCGATTTTCTTGTTGTTTTAGGTTCGATTTCTAACTGCATCTTAGTTCGATTTTATGCTGCAATTTTGTTCGAAAATCTTGCTGTTGAGCTCGAAAAATCTACAACATTTGGGTTCGAAAATCTGCAGCATTTTGGCTTGAAATACCTGTTGTTTTTATGCTAAAAGAATATGCTGATTTGTGGTTTTAAATCATACTGTATTGTGCTCGATTCTCTTCTGTATAGTTCGAAAATCATGCTGGTTTTGGATTTAAAAAATAATGCTGAAATGGGTTGAAATCTAGCTGCTGAAATGAATCGAAATTATGCTGAAATTGGTCGAGTAATGTTACTATCATGTTCGAAATTCGCTACTCTTTTGATGAAAGGATTAATGTTATTGTTAGGTTTCGGTTCAGAAATCCATTCGTAGTTTAGTTATTTATCCTTTGATTGATGTCACAATATGAACATGGGTGTGTGCATAAGTGTAAGGTTGTGGGCGTATAAATATTGATACTAAATTGATGTTGAGTTATTGAATTAATGTAGAGCCTTCTCGAGCCTCGAGACAAAGAGAAAGGTAGCTTGACTACGATTACTGACGATAAGGTATGTAGTTGTGGGACCCGACTCGGGCACATATTGCTTTAACCCTTATCCGGTACCACATTCTCTAAGAACATTACGTACGATGGTTTCAAAACCTTTTTAGAAATAGCGGAAGCGTTTAGTCAAATATTCATTTTTAGTAGCGGAAGCGCTTATACATTCTAATTAGTAACAAAATACATCACAGTACAAACTCCTTATAATAGTCCGACACTTAATAAAGGAGAAAATACTATAACAGTCCCGGTAAGCCAACATTTCCATTTTCCTAATTTTCCTCCGGTTCTGGCTCCGGTACTCCTGTATCTGGAACTCACAATAAATTACAAGGAAAACAGAGGTTAAGTCTTTGAGGACTTAGTGAGGGAATAACAATGGCTTTATATCTGTAATTATCAAACAATGCAATTTCTCAATATGATATGTCATGTAACAAGGATCTTGCAGTCAAGTAATTGTCAATAATGAACAGTGATGATTTAGGATTTCAGAGTGAATATCGTGGGCTAAAGAGGTGGCTCCCACCAGACAGTTTGGTGTAGCACTTTTTCCAACATATTCAGATAGGATCTGTACATTCAGTCATTTACGAGCCAAGGTGAACCATTCTCCGGACCGTGAAACGGTGCGCGTTGTTCAGATGAACCATATACCCGGACTGTCATCCGTTGTTCATTGGACTCACTTTCCGGGCCGAAGCCGCGTTGTCCAGTGGATAAATATCCAGGGCTCCATTCATTCAGTCACTCAGTCAAATGATTCGTTCAATCAAAGGAATCGATTAGTAATCGATAACATTCAAGATAAATAAACATGCAGATCAAGATGACCAATGGGACGAGATAATGTACAATATGATGACAATATATAAAAGGTGAGATAATGAATAACAAGATATTGTAAATTCCAGGCCAAATGCCAAAAGGGCTATATAACAAGAATTCGGTAGTACACCTCACCTCACTATTTGATGTCTTACTGGATTGGCTCGATTTTGAACCCAGATGTCAAATAAAGTCCTATAAACATAATATAAGTAATTTTGGTGTTTAGCAACCCAGATATGTTGTTGAATCTTCTGCAAATCATTTTTTTGTACAAAACTTGTCCGGGTAATTTCTAAATAAGACTTTAAAAATTCAGTTAAAAATCAAGTTTAAGTCGAAACTTCACGAAACTTTCCAGAAATGCCTTAAATCAGTCCAGCAACGTTCGCCGATCGGAATTTTGACAAAGTTGTCGGCGCGTGTGGTACACGCGCCACCGTGACGGCGCGTGGCAGTGCTCTGGCGGACACGCGCGGATGAAATTTTTACAGTATGATCGCCTCGCTTCGATCTACAACTTTTGTTCAGAAACCATTTTGAAATTCCAAACCGATTTTGCCCAGAATTCTATTTTTCGAAATGATTAACGAGGTGTTTTGGTCGCCGGAATCCGTTCGTAAGGCGGCAATTTGGGCGATCGGCCGACATACCCATAAACCTTAACACATTTTGAACAACTTTCATTTTATACACAAGATCAAAATCGGTTTTAAAATAGAAGAAATGAAGGCATGAACACGCTACCTCAAAACAGATTTCTGGGTTGCATTTCTGCAAATGTTCTTCACGGGTTTTCCATTTTTCTGGGTGATTTGGCTTTGATTTTGTTACACCTCTCAAACTAAATGTTTTCTGTGTGTATAAGGATGATTGTGTGAAATTTTTCGGATTTTTTTGGAGGAGGTTTGGTATTTTCCTCATAATTTTCTTATTTCTACTCCTATTTTCTACCTATTTCCCACACTCTCTCTCTCTAATTTGCTCTTGAATTTGTGTCTTCAATCTGATGAAATGGGGGGTATTTATAGGGGTTTTGCATGGATTGGGGCTTTAAGGAGTTGGCATGTGTTGGGGCAATTTTATTGACAAGTGTATACCTAATTCTTAATTAAATATTTTATTTTATTAATTAATATTATGGAATATAATTAAACATAAATTCATAAATTATTATTATTATTATTTATTTATTTTTTGTTTAGGATTATTATTTTAGTAGCATTGAAGATACCTTCAAATTATTTTTGTCCAATTTTGTAATTAATATTTTTGGGGTGTTACAATCTCCCCTCCTTCAAGGAATCTGGTCCCCAGATTCCATCATTGTCACCGCAAAACTCTGAAGCCTTGAGTTGAAATCTTCTTTCCATGTCCTAGCTTCCTTTGACATGATTTCAGTTGCGTAACGTGGTTCTTCATCTAGCCGATCTTCTGTTGTTGTCGTCGAGTCGAGAAAACTACACTCGTGGTTTTCCATTTCTGGTGAGCAGCATGGTCTACTATGACTCTATGAGCTTGTGAATAACGATCCCTTTAGTATTTGGATAAGAATCAAGAAGTAGAAGAAGAAACGCATGGTTGAGAGAGAGAAAAAAATATTTTATTCCACTACCCGGGAATGAATGCAGGGCGTAGGTATTCAAAGAAAATGTCAATATCAACATCAAACTTTTGATATCAAGTCCTAATTAATCCATGACCGGATTTGAAATGACAAAGAAACTGGGTGGAGTAGTGTATGTCCGCAAAAGGTTCTCTGGCTGAAAGAGTGAGCGACTTTAAAAAGGGAGGAAAATGTTAGGCTCAAATCCAACCTCAGGTAATGATTTTACTGAGACTTCCTCTCTGGTAGCTATATTTACCTCGGTTTGAGTTTCTCATCTCTTCTATCTGTCCTTGATTCCAATGTAGATATTACCACCATCTATCATTTATGATTGATGGCATCTGGTAGCTGGTGTAGTCGCAACTGTGAAGTCACTTCCTTGGTATAGCAGTTTATGTGTGCTTGATGTTTGAACAACCAGTCCATGCTCAGCATAGTCGTAATCATGTATGTAGCTTGCCTAAATTTGCCAGATATTCTAGTTCGTAGAATTTTTAGTAGGTAATTCTTATAGACGATGTCGGTGGTTACTTCAATCTTATTGGTAAAACTGATTTTTAGATGATATGCCAATTGTTATCAGTATAATAAAAGAATGTGTAGCTCTAGGGTCGAACAAAATTTAGTCAACTTTTGAAAGTCAAATAACGGTACCTTCAACCACAACGATAGGGTCAACTTCTTCATTTCCCATTAAGGCATAAGCCCTTGCTGGGATTCTCGGTTTTTGTGGCGGTGGTATCTTCTGGGTCCTTTTTGGGCAATCTTGGATACGATGTTGTTCACTTCCACAGACCAGACATTTTCCGTTCTTTCTCCAGCAGTTCTCTTCCTTGTGAGTGGGCATCTTGCAATAGCCACATTTTGGCGCATTAACATTACCCAAGTCTCTTTGTGGTTTCTGTCCAGTTGGTTCTCCAATCATTTCCTTTCCAAGATTCCTCTTCTTGTTGCTTGTGTCTGTCAAATTTGGGTTATAGAGCTTTTTTTCCCTCTGCTCTCTTTGGATCAATGATTTGATATCGGATTCAACTCGTAACGCTTGGTTGACTGCAGAAAGATAATTAGTGGATTCGGTGGATAGTGTGGCCCAACGGATATCAAGATTTAAGCCTTGAATGAATTTCTTAGTTTTCCTTGGTTCATCATCTATATAATGTGGAGCATAGTGAATTAGTCGGTGGAATTCAGCCTCGTATTCAGCTACAGTATGTCTTCCTTGTACCAAATCCATAAACTCTCGTTCACGAGTGTTCAGTATTACCTGCGTAACATATTTCTCCTCGAATGCACGTAGATAATTCACCCAGGTCCTCGGGGTTTGATTTCTTTTCCATTGGTGATCTATGACTCTCCACCAGTGATGAGCTGCATCTTCAAATTGATAGACAGCAAAGCTGACCTTCTGTTCATCAGAATAGTTGAGAACAGTAAAAATTCTCTCAACTTTGAGTAACCACTCTTCTGCATGATGGGCATTAGGGGTTCCGTAGAATTTAGGTGGGTGGAACCTCAGAAATCGCTCAAGTGCTCTATCTAGTGGTTCTTCATTCCTCGTGACGTTTCGTGGAGGATTTTGTTGACAGAATTGCATGAACTGTTGTAAAATTTCCATCGCATTCCTGTTGGGTAGCTCTTGTCGAGGATGCTGTTCTTCTTGATCGTCGTTCCTTCTTGGGTTACGTACTTCCTCAGGAAAATTTTCCTCATTTCCTTGATTTCTCGTGTGAGAGCTACCACCAAGTGACGATGACATCGTAGCTCGTGAATTATTTCTTGACGACATCATCAAATTTATGAGAAAGTGGTGATTTAAAACATATTTATTTTTGAATATGGAGTTAATATTAATAATGCACAAAATTAATTAACTAGAGTAAGGTAAAGTCACCATTATCTGAAATTGTGACAATTGTGGAATAACAAAGTTTGGTGATATACTATCAATCCTCATTGGTTGTTCCGGGTTTACTCGATCTGAGTGTCAACCAAATATTCTCAATCTTTTTCGATCTCGGCATATGCACCTAACTCTTTAGGTTACTAATAGTTGGTTGCTCTTTCTTACCAAGGTGTTATCAGCATTCATGTATGAGCACTAAAGACTTTTACCCTGAAATAAACCATTCAACTTCATCAATATCTTACAACCCAAAGCATAAAATTCTTATGGAGTTTATTCTATTACCCAAAGATATTTCATAATAGACTGGGAGCCTGGGCTCTGATACCACCTCTGTGGGACCCGACTCGGGCACAAATTAATTTATCCCTTATCCGGTACCACATTCTCTAAGAACATTACGCACGATGGTTTCAAAACCTTTTCGGAAATGGCGGAAGCGTTTAGTCAAACATTCATTTTTAGTAGCGGAAGCGCTTATACATTCTAATTAGTAACAAAATACATCACAGTACAAACTCCTTATAATAGTCCGACACTTAATAAAGGAGAAAATACTATAACAGTCCCGGTAAGCCAACATTTCCATTTTCCTAATTTTCCTCCGGTTCTGGCTCCGGTACTCCTGTATCTGGAACTCACAATAAATTACAAGGAAAACAGAGGTTAAGTCTTTGAGGACTTAGTGAGGGAATAACAATGGCTTTATATCTGTAATTATCAAACTATGCAATTTCTCAATATGATATGTCATGTAACAAGGATCTTGCAGTCAAGTAATTGTCAATAATGAACAGTGATGATTTAGGATTTCAGAGTGAATATCGTGGGCTAAAGAGGTGGCTCCCACCAGACAGTTTGGTGTAGCACTTTTTCCAACATATTCAGATAGGATCTGTACATTCAGTCATTTACGAGCCAAGGTGAACCATTCTCCGACCGTGAAACAGGTGCGCGTTGTTCAGATGAACCATATACCCGGACTGTCATCCGTTGTTCATTGGACTCACTTTCCGGGCCGAAGCCGCGTTGTCCAGTGGATAAATATCCAGGGCTCCATTCATTCAGTCACTCAGTCAAATGATTCGTTCAATCAAAGGAATCGATTAGTAATCGATAACATTCAAGATAAATAAACATGCAGATCAAGATGACCAATGGGACGAGATAATGTACAATATGATGACAATATATAAAAGGTGAGATAATGAATAACAAGATATTGTAAATTCCAGGCCAAATGCCAAAAGGGCTATATAACAAGAATTCGGTAGTACACCTCACCTCACTATTTGATGTCTTACTGGATTAGCTCGATTTTGAACTCAGATGTCAAATAAAGTCCTATAAACATAATATAAGTAATTTTGGTGTTTAGCAACCCAGATATGTTGTTGAATCTTCTGCAAATCATTTTTTTGTACAAAACTTGTCCGGGTAATTACTAAATAAGACTTTAAAAATTCTTTAAAAATCAAGTTTAAGTCGAAACTTCACGAAACTTTCCAGAAATGCCTTAAATCAGTCCAGCAACGTTCGCCGATCGGAATTTTGACAAAGTTGTCGGCGCGTGTGGTACACGCGCCACCGTGACGGCGCGTGGCAGTGCTCCGGCGGACACGCGCGGATGAAAGTTTTACAGTATGATCGCCTCGCTTCGATCTACAACTTTTGTTCAGAAACCATTTTGAAATTCCAAACCGATTTTGCCCAGAATTCTATTTTTCGAAATGATTAACGAGGTGTTTTGGTCGCCGGAATCCGTTCGTAAGGCGGCAGTTTGGGCGATCGGCCGACATACCCATAAACCTTAACACATTTTGAACAACTTTCATTTTATACACAGGATCAAAATCGGTTTTAAAATAGAAGAAATGAAGGCATGAACACGCTACCTCAAAACAGATTTCTGGGTTGCATTTCTGCAAATGTTCTTCAACGGGTTTTCCATTTTTCTGGGTGATTTGGCTTTGATTTTGTTACACCTCTCAAACTAAATGTTTTCTGTGTGTATAAGGATGATTGTGTGAAATTTTCGGATTTTTTGGAGGAGGTTTGGAATTTTCCTCATAATTTTCTTATTTCTACTCTATTTTCTACCTATTTCCCACACTCTCTCTCTCTAATTTGCTCTTGAATTTGTGTCTTCAATCTGATGAAATGGGGGGTATTTATAGGGGTTTTGCATGGATTGGGGCTTTAAGGAGTTGTCATGTGTTGGGGCAATTTTATTGACAAGTGTATACCTAATTCTTAATTAAATATTTTCTTTTATTAATTAATATTATGGAATATAATTAAACATAAATTCATAAATTATTATTATTATTATTTATTTATTTATTTTGTTTAGGATGATTATTTTAGTAGCATTGAAGATACCTTCAAATTATTTTTGTCCAATTTTGTAATTAATATTTTTGGGGTGTTACAGTAGTGACGTACGAGCTTACTTAAATACATCCAATGTTGTTATTGTTGAACGATGTGTCGTTCTAGCTGTTTTGGGTCACCATTAAGATGTGCGATGTGTATTTGGAGTATGTTTGGTCGTCAGTATATTATGGGATATATATATTTGGGAAATTGGGTCACCATTATGATGTGTGATGTGTATTTTAATATTTGGGTCGCTGTGGGTACGCGCTATGTATAGTTGTTATGTTTGGGTCACCGCGGGTATGCGCGATGTATAATTATTGTGTTTGGGTCGCCGTGGGTACGTGCGACGTATTATAATTGTGTTTGGGTCGTTGTGGTTACGTGCGATGTATTGTCCTTGTGTTTGGTCGCCGTGGGTTCGAGCGACGTATTATTATTATGATTGGGTCGCCGTGGGTACGAGCAATGTATTACGATTGTATTTGGGTCGCTGTTGATTCAAGTGATGTGTAATAGTATTTGGGTCACCGTTGAAACGTGCGATGTGTATTTATAACATTTGGGGTCTCCGCTGAGCGAGCGATGTATTAATGTGATATAGAGGTCGCCGCTGGAGTGTACGGTGTGATATTATGAAAAGTGGATTTTAGACTGGCCTAATTATTATGATTCTTATGGAAATGATAACTTGTGGAGTTTGAGAACATGGACAGCTGGTGGAATCTCACATCGTCTGGATATACTCAGGGAGTATTTCATTATTTTACAGCATTATACCTTGTGAATCATGAATTGCATATCTATTATAACTGTGATTATTATCTTGGTGTGTTCACCCGTGCGGGGGCTGTTTCTGTACAAACCGGTAACAAGTCTAGCTTTTGGGAAGCATGAGGAGATAGTACTTAGGCGTATAGAAGAGCGGCATGATCTAGTTGAGCTAGATGTCCATAGTGTAATGGTTTAGAATTATTGTCATCATTTCTTGGATTGTAATATTTTGGCTCCTTATTGCTTATAATTATCTCCCCTTTTTAGATAATTTCCTGGCTGAGAATTTATATCTTGTTTTGATTCTAAAAAGTATTAGTGATTTCCGTGGCTGGGAACGTTTATCTTTGGATTATGATGTGTATAGATTGAGGGTTTTTTTGGTGGTGTATTTTTTTTTGATAGTCCAATTTATGTCGAGACTCTGCCCAAATTTTTATAGAATCAATATCACCACTTTAGAGTCATATCGTCGTATATTATTGTTAATTCGGATTTACTGTAAGCGGGGTCTTACACTGAAGATCAAAGCCTACTGGTCTGCTGCTTAAGAACACTTAAAGCTTAGATATTTATACTTTGTGTAAGTGTTGTAAAGCACGTTGTAAGCAACTAAGAAAGTTGTATTGCTAGGAGTTTAGGCCAAGCTATGTGAGTGCCTAAGAAGGTTGTATGCGTAAAGTGTAAGCCAAAGTCTTCTAGTGTAACCTTTCTGCAAATGAAGAAGGGGAGACATAGAAGCGTTGTGCTTCGAACTTCCAGAACATATCTTGTGTCATTTACTTACTGCATATTATCATTCAGTTACTTTATCTCACAAGTTCAGCAGACGTCTTCTGCGCTATTACTAGTGTCTGCTGACTTGCTATCAATTGAGAACCTACTGCAGTACTTAACAGTCTGCTGTAATAAGAAGAATCAAAATTTAATCTAGTATTTATTCAACCCCCATTCTAAACACTACTCCGATCCTAACAAGTGGTATCAGAGCAAGGTCTTCTCAATTCTGAGAAATACTAAGAACTGATGGCCTCATTCAGCAAGATCCCGATGTTCAAGAAAGATGAATATGATGACTGTAGAATTCGGATCAAGCACATCTGAGTACTCAAGACGATGACATGTGGTTCGTCATCACTGACGGACCAATGATGATCATGAAGGTCAACACAACGACCATTACCAGTGGTGAACCTCAAAGGTTGAACAGGACAGAGCATCCTAGACCAATGAGTGAAAGAAAAAAAGCAAATCTGGACAATGTAGCCAAGGATATCTTGTTCAAAACATTGGACAAGAATATATTCAATAAAATCAAGATGTGTCCCACTGCTAAGGATATTTGGGAAAAGATTGCACAGCTGTGTGAAGGAAATTACCAAACCAAAGGAAAAAAGCTTACTGTCTCTCTACAGAAGTTTGAGAACATTAAAATGATATCCGGAGAAACTCTCAATGAATATGATGAGAGAGTAACTTGAATCATCAATGAACTCAATAGCCTGGGTAAGGACTTATCAAATAGATAAGTTACCCTAAAAGTCATGAGAGGTCTCCCAAGAGAATGAGATGTGAAGACCATTGTTATGAGAGAATCCAAAGATTTAAACAAGATAGATCTGCACGAACTATTTGTTGACTTAAAGGCATACTGAGTTTGAGCTAGGGATTCGGGTTGAAGATGAACCCAGCATCAGTCAACCAACCAAAGCCATTGATGCATTAGAGTCCATGTCCACTATAACATAGATGACTCCTGAACAAATGTGTAATGATGTAATGTCGCTTGTTGTCAAAAATTTGGCAAATTCATGAAGAAAAATCAGAAGACTTACTAGACTTGTTCAAGGAAGCAGAACTTCAAAAATAGATCAGATGAAGATGATCATGTCTACTTCAACTGCCTAACCATGACATTTTATTTGCTGATTGTACAAAGCCAAAGAAGGATAATCAAAAGAAAGCATCCAAGGACTATAAGAAGTCTAAGGAAAAGAGAAGATCATCCAGAAGAGACGGAGATCATAAAGTACTTGTTGCTGAGGAAAACAAGAGCAAATAGCTGATTCAGAATCAGAATCAGATGAATCTTCGAGCTCATCTAGTAAAAGTGAAGATGAAGGAGTCCATTGTCTTATGGCAAATGATGACAGTGAGGTAACTGATTTTAACCTTTCTGAATTTACACATAATGAACTCATTAACACACTGCAAGACATGATAAATGAGTATCAAATGTTGTATGAGTCATTCGAGAACTATAAGACTGAACATTCAAGCCCAATCGAACAGCTGGATAGTAAACTTGATTGTGAACAATCAAGGGAACTGGAATGCCTAAGGGAAAAAGTAAGTCTGCTTGAGAAAGAAAAGGACGAAGCTAAATGTGCCCACCAGAAACTTATCAAGCTGGTTAAACACTTCAACTGCCCGAAAAGATGAGATACTTGAGCCAATAAGGCTTGCTGGTGATCTTGCCGGTATAGGCTATATCAATAATGACAGTAAGTATTAAATCTCAGCTGTGTCTGGATAAAAACAAGTTTTAAACAATGAACTTTGTTAGATCCAGTACAGTATATGAATCAAGTGAATTGGTTAAGGAACCTGTCAAGACAACACTCGTTAAGGAACATGCATCACATAAAGGTATTGGTTATGTTGAGCCAGTAGAGAAAGCTAGACCGGCGCAGAAGTTCAAAAATGGACATAAAGCTCACTGGTCAAGCAACTCTAGAGGTGAAACCCAACTGGTATTATAATTGTATGCCTGTTCAGAAGAGATATATGATTCCCAACATGAACCAAAAACCAAAACAGCATGCATACACTCGCCATTACACGCAACATCCTAGAACACCATCACCATTTACTGCACACACATTTCAGGACACACACAGACCCACACGGCTCAGGGTTATCCAAGTGTGGGTTCCGAAAGACTAATCCTGTCTGGACCCAAGTAGGATTGGGTACCAATAAAATCATCGTTTTAATTGTAGAGATCTAGAATCCAGCAAGTTCGGAGCTTGGAGTGGTTTCTGGACAGTGGATGTTCTAGACATATGATGGGAAGTGCTTGTTTGCTGTATGAGTTAGTAAACACTAACGGACCAAGAATAACTTTTGGTGACAACGCAAAAGGTAAAACTGTGTGTAAGGGTAAGATTATCCACGGTAACAGTTTTATTAAAGATGTACTGTTAGTTGAACATCTATGATATAACTTGATTAGTATTAGTCAACTATGTGATAATGGTCACTCAGTAGAATTCAACAAGTACACGTGCACAATTAAATCTACGGATGGTAGTACACTGCTTGCAGGTAAGAGGCATGATAAGACTTATAAGATTTTCTGGAATTTTGATCAGCGTACATCACCTACTTGTTTTGCTGCTTTGAATAATTCCAACTTTGGCACAAACGGTTGAGTCACTTAAATTTTAAAACTATTGTCAGTCTGTGTAAGCTTGATTTAGTCGATGGACTGCCCCAAATAGAGTTCTCTAAAGACAAGATATGTTCAGCATGCCAGCTTGTTAAGCAGATCGGATCTACCTTTAAGAACAGAGGGAGTAAATCTTCTTCTCGGTGCCTAGAGTTGCTGCACATGGATCTTTTTGGTCCTACACCAGTAACAAGTCTAGGGGGAATGAAGTATACCCTGGTGTTAATAGACAATTACTCTCATTTTACATGGGTCTTGTTCCTAAGTGGCAAAGATCAGGCTACTCCAAAGCTAATCAAACTACTGAAAAGACTACAAAATGAGAAATTGTGTGGGATAGATAGAATTCGCAGTGATAAGGGTACCGAGTTTACCAATCAGTCACTCGAATCATATCTAGATGACCTTGGTATTAAACTCAAATACTCTGCTGCTAGAACTCCACAGCAAAACGGAGCTGTTGAGCGTAGGAACAACACTTTGAAAGAAGCTGTGGGAACTATGCTTGCAGAATCAGAAATCTCGTAGAGATTTTGGGCAGAAGCAGTTAATAAAGCTTGATATACTCAGAACAGATCGATTATTAATAAACGAGCAAACAAAACACCATATGAGATCTGGAATGGCAGTAAGCCAAATATTTCTTATTTCCATGTGTTTGGTTGCAAATGTTTTATTCACAACAATGGAAAGACTCATCTCACCGGTTTTGATGCTAAATCTGATGCTGGAATATTTCTTGGCTACTCTACTGTTAGTAAAGCATTCAGAGTATTTAACAACAGAACGCTTACAGTAGAAGAATCTATTCATGTGAAATTCGATGAATCCTTTGATAATCCTGTATCTGAACTGCAAATCAATAATTTGAGTAATCGATTAGAAAATACTCATATTGATGACAATTATGATGATGAGTTGGGTTACAGAAGTAGGGTCGACTGCATTTTAGAGCCATGAAGTCCCAGAAGCACAAGCAGAGGTACCTGCTGGTCCACAAGGGTTGAATCCTGCTGTCGAGGATAGTACTGTGCATACCCCTGCTGTAGTAGATAGAGCAAACGTCGATGATGAGTCAATACAATCTACTGAGCTGCCAACTCAAATTCATATCAACGAAGAAACAAATCCTCTTGGACCTCCGCGCCGGTGGAAGAAGGATCATCCACCCGGGCAGGTAATATGTAACTCTGCTGCTCCTCTACGCACCAGAGGACAGATGATTAATGAATTTCTTCATGCTGCATTCATCTCTCATATAGAACCTAAGAAGATGGATGATGCTATTTTAGATCCAAGCTGGATAGAAGCCATGCAGGAAGAACTTAATTAGTTTGAGAGAAACAAAGTATGGCACTTAGTACCACGTCCCCCGCATCACACTGGCATAGGTACCAAGTGGGTATTTAGAAATAAATTGGACGAGAATGGCACTGTAATCAGGAATAAAGCAAGACTAGTTGCACAGGGATACAGACAGGAAGAAGGCATCGAATTCGATGAAACTTTTGCCCTTGTAGCTCGATTAGAACCCGCATTTGCTGCTTTTAAAGACTTTAAAGTCTATCATATGGACGTTAAGAATGCTTTTCTTAACGGCAAACTCCAGGAAGAAGTCTATGTTGAACAGCCTCCTGGGTTTGCGAGCCATCAACAGTTTCTCTGTTTATAAATTGAACAAAGCTTTGTATGGTTTGAAACAAGATCCTCGAGCATGGTATGACTCTGTCAAAGTACTTGATTGAGCTTGACTTTACCATTGGCACGATGGACAAGACCCTTTTCAAATTTACTAAGGGTGACCATACCCTTAGTCTATGTTGAACAGCCTCCTGGGTTTGCGAGCCATCCACATTCTTTCTCTGTTTATAAATTGAACAAAGCTTTGTATGGTTTGAAACAAGCTCCTCGAGCATGGTATGAGACTCTGTCAAAGTATTGACTGAGCATGACTTTACCATTGGCACGGTGGACAAGACCCTTTTCAAATTTACTAAGGGTGACCATACCCTACTGGTTCAAATTTATGTTGATGATATTATTTTTGGAAGTACTAACTCAAAACTTTGCGAAAGATTTTCCAAAATCATGCAGGATCAGCTGAGATGAGCATGATGGGAGAATTATTATTTTTCTTAGTATTGCAAGTCAAGCAATCTAATGAAGGAATCCTGATCAACCAGTTGAAGTACACCAAATAACTGCTAAAGGAATATGGAATGAGTGCTAGTTCAGCAGCAGCCACACCTATGAGTTCATCTGCTAAACTGGATTTGGATAAAGCAGGCATACTTGTCGAAGTCACACTGTATCGCGGTATTATCGAATCTTTACTATATTTGACAGCCAGCAGACCAGACATCATGTTTGTTGTATGTATGTGTGCTCGCTTCCAATCAAATCCTAAGCAATCAAACTTCACTGCTACTAAAATGATTCTCAAGTATCTAAAAGGAACTGACAATGTTGATCTCTGGTATCCCAAGGATTCAACGTTTAATTTAGTTGGATATTTAGATGATGATTACGCATGATACAAAATTGATAGGAAAAGTACCAGTGAATATTGTATATTCCTAGGGGATAGATTGATCTCATGGGGTTGCAAAAAGCATACATCCATCGCAACGTCTACTGCAGAGGCAGAATACCTTGCTGCTGAAAGATGTTGTGCTCAACTGCTATGGATTCAACAGTAACTAAGAGACTATGGAATTGAGTCCAATGAGGCACCAATCTTTTGTGATAATACATCTGACATAGCTATCACGTATAATACAGTTCTTCATTCTCGGACCAAGCATATTGACATTCGTCATCACTTCATCCGAGATCATGTAATGAAGAAGGAAATTCGGTTGGAATACATATCCACCGAACAACAAGCAGCAGATATCTTCACAAAACCACTACCGTACTCTTTTTCCTACTTTCACAATATACTTGGTTTAATTGATATAACCAAATGATCTTATTTGTTTAATTTCTCCCTTACGATAAATTCAGGGGGGGTTACATTTAGATATTGCATGACTTTAGGGGAAATATTAATTAAGGGGGAACTTTTGTGTTACTGAAAAAGAGCTTCTAGCCATAGTTTTCGCATTCGATAAGTTTCACTCCTATCTATGTCTTGCCAAAGTTATCGTCTACACCGATCATGCTGCACTTAAGTACTTACTTGCAAAGAAAGATGCCAAACCACGCTTGATTAGGTGGATATTGTTGTTGCAAGAATTTGACTTGGAGATAAAAGATAAGAAGGGTGTAGAGAATGTGGTAGCAGATCATTTATCTCGAATTGAAAATGGCGATGATACAATTGAAAGTGAGGTAGAAGAAATTAATGAGAAATTTCCTGATGAGCAACTGTTTAACGCTGACGTTTTACCTTGGTATGCACATTATGCGAATTATATTGCTAGTGGTATTCTCCCACAAAATCTGACTTTTTATCAAAAGAAAAAAAAAGAAATTTCTGAGGTTAAACATCTTATGTGGGAGGAGCCCTACTTGTTCAAAGTTTGTGCAGATAACATGATAAGGAGATGTATCCCGAGGGGAATATGCAATCTATCTTGAAGCGATGCCCCGGTGGAGAGATAGGTGGGCATTTTGGCCCAACCAAAACAGCTGCTAATGTCTTGAATCCGGCTTTTATTGGCCAACTTTGTTTAAGGATGCATTCAGGAATGTTTCCACATGTGATAGATGTCAAAGGGTCAGTAATATCTCTAGGAGGAATGAATTGCCCTTAAATAATATTCTTAAATGCGAGCTTTTTGATGTGTGGGGAATAGATTTCATGGGACCTTTCTCAAGTTCATGCTCAAACAAATACATACTTGTCGCTGTGGATTATGTGTCAAAGCGGGTTGAGGCGGAAGCTTTGCGCACAAATGATGCTCGAGTAGTTGTGCAATTTTTGAAAAGAATTTTTTTACTCGTTTTCGCACCCCTCGAGCAATTATTAGTGATGGTGGCACTCATTTTCGCAACAAACAATTTGAAAATCTTTTGAGTAAATATGGTGTCACCCACAAAGTGTCTTCGCCTTACCACCCACAAACTAGTGGACAAGTTGAGATTTCAAACCGAGAGTTGAAACGTATTTAGAAAAGACAATGACTCTAAGCCGGAAGGATTGGTCCTTGCGCTTAGATGATGCCTTATGGGCTTACCAGACTGCTTTTAAGACACCTATTGGCACATCACCCTATAGGTTGGTATTTGGTAAGGCATGTCACCTCCCTGTTGAACTTGAGCATAAAGCATATTGGGCAATTAAATGGCTAAACTTTGATTGTCATGTTGCAGGTGAAAAACATGTTTTACAGCTGAATGAGATGGAGGAGTTTAGGAATCAGGCATATGAGAATGCCAAGATTTACAAAGAGAAAACCAAGAAGTGGCATGACTCTCATATACAAAGGAGGGAATTCAATGTAGGAGATACAGTACTCTTGTTCAACTCCAGACTGCGACTCTTTCCAAGTAAACTACGTTCTCGCTGGTATGGACCATTCACAGTCTCCAAGGTATACCCATCTGGCGCTATTGAAGTTACCGAACCCAATAAGGGCACATTCACAGTAAATGGGAAACATTTGAAGCACAACCACATAAACGAGGAAGTCGAGATGTGCGCCTCTATCTGCTATCTTGATGACTGAGAGAAAGGAGGTGACAGTCCAGCTTGGGACTATAATTTTCTTCTCTCTATCTCTTGTTTGTTTTTCAATTTTAGTTGCATTTGTTTATTTTTCCCGATCCTAACTCCGTGAGTTAACTTTCATATGCATAAAATGGAATAGATCAATTTTTGGTGTGGCGGATCGAGCATTGAAATAAATGAAGTGTAAAATTTTCTGAGGTTGGCGATCGATCGAGAATAATTCTCGATCGATCGCCCGAGGTCAACAAAGGAAAAAAAATTATGCCTCTCTCGATCGATCGAGAATAATTCTCGATCGATCGAGAGAGGTTACAAAAAAAAAACCTATCTCTCTCGATCGATCGAGAGACAGAAAATTTTGTTTCTAAAAAAGAAGCCGGACGCTGCAGAAGAGCAAAATTTTCACTCTCCTCAACCGAAAAAAATCGCCCCTTTTGCCCTAATCACGAAATTTCTCTTCTAATCTTTCCAATAACTCAAATATCTCACAATTTATGATGCTTAGATTCTTCTAATTACATTTTTGGTTATAGATCTGAAGATTCGAGGGCTGAATTGGGGGTAACTACATCATAAGGAGGAACTCAAACCAAGTGGTTTTAAAAATTCTTTGGTATTTGGCTTCAATCTTTTTACATATCAATAGACCGGTGCATAATTTTGTTTGGGTATACAAAGATGAGCTTTTTGATGTATTTGGTGGAGTTGCGTTAAGTGAATAGATAAGTTTGTGGGAATTTGAGCTTAGTTGTTGATTGTTGGTGATTTGTTGTGAATTACTTTTGGTTGTTGGGATTGAAGCGGGGTGGTTTGTGAACTTGAGAAAAAAAAAGATAATGGCTCCCAAGAAAAAGCAGAAGCAAGTCGAAGCCACCATTTCTTCTCAAGATTATGATGGACTTAGATTTGTGAACTCCGTAGCAGCGGAATTATACCCCAGCTACCATCGAAAACCCCTCAGTCGCGAAAGGGGAATGAACATTGATAGAATTGAATGCCCCTTGATTCAAGAAGCACGACGAAGAGGATGTTTGAATTTATTCAGCAGCCTATTGATGCAGTGGTCCCTTTTGTGCGGGAATTCTATACCAATTTAAGGACTATCCGCCGAGATTCAAGCAATGTTGTGTTTGTACAGGGGTAAGATGTGGAGTTCAATCAATTCAAAATCAATGAAATTTATCGGATGCCTTCAATAAAGGATAGTGAGTACAAAGCCTTCAGGAAAAGTCAAATCAACTATGATGAGGTACTCTCTGTTATCAGTGTTCAGGAGACAGATTGGCAAAGGACCAACCTTGGAGATCCCCAGTTGGTCCTTAAGAATTATTTGAAATCGGAGGCACATGTGTGGTTCTCATTCATAGCCTCACGTGTCATGCCATCGACCCACACTTCTGAAGTTACAAAAGAGAGAGCTGCCCTGGTATAGGCCATACTCACTGGGCAAACGGTGGACCTGGGGTATATTATAAATGATCATATCAGCGACATCGAACGAGTCCGCCCACCTCCGCATTACCATTTCCATCTACCATCACTGCTCTATGCAAGAAATGTGGAGTGAAATGGGGCACCGATGAAGAACTCCTACCACCCAAAGGCCCAATAGTGGTTGATGGACCACCACCTCCTACACCCCGACGTAGGGCAGAGCCACGACCTTCGAGCAGTAGACCTACTGGCCCATCATCATCTTCCGCTGTAGCACATACATCTATCACCTTGGATTCCCTCCACAGAGATCTCCAAGACATATGCCTGGAGCAGCTGGACATTAGAAACGTGCAAAGGGAAATCCATTTGGACCAAGAACAGATGAGTCAGCGCCATATGGAGTTCATGCAATATCAATGTGCATGGAACACTGCCTTGGCCCAAGGTTTCCGGCTATCTAGTTCCCACCAGAGCCACACTTTCAGCCATACCAGCCATATCAACCACCACCTCCTGAATTTCCACCATATCCGCCATATTAGCCGTATCAGCTGGAGGAGCCATACTACCCAGTACCCCCGCCGGAGCATGATGAGGACGACGATCACTGACGATCGTCGTCGAGGTATGTGTTTTCTTTTGCGCTTATTATTTACTGTACATTGAGGGCAATGCACGTACTAAGTTTGGGGGGTGTTTACTGATTCCTACTGTTTCTCTTGCTACTTGTCTTGCATACTTGTTCTATCATGGGACTAAATTGTTCTTGAGGACATAAACAATTTTTCTGTGAAAAATGAGTTCATCGTTAAGAAATAATGAACTATACTTGCAAAGGTATTGCATGATGAAATTAATTCCCATCTCAATTAGAGTCGTGAAAATTTTTTACTGGTTTGTGAATATCCTTTGTTGAGTTGATATGTCAAAATTAAGGAACATTTTGGGCACTTTGAGTCATGATTGAGTGAAATATTGAAAAGTAAAAAATTTTGTTAACCATGGTTTGTCTTAAGTTTCTTAGAGCACTCTAGAACCTATTTGAAGGCACTTCGAGGTGAAATTTTATAATTCTGAACTGGACTTGGACATGATTTAGGCGATCTCGTTTGAGCCTTTCAAGCTTACCTAGTCTATATCAATCCATAGTGTCCCATTTTGAGCTTTATTGAAAAAAGAATGGTTTATGCATTGCATATAATTAAGACCCCATTCGACATTCTTGGCAAACTCATTATACCTACCCTTATATGAGCCTAAATGAAAAAAAATTTATCCCTATCCGAAGGGAGTATAATGAATCTCGTTCGATACATGTGAATTGTTATATCTTAATGAGCTTATTGAAAAAGATTGATGAATAAGAAAAAGAGCAAAAAGAAAAGAGAAGAAAAAGCCTTGAAAAAAAAGCATGTATATAAGACCCAAAGTGGCCAAGGCTAGACAAGAAAAAGAAGAGGAGATTGAAATGTGCGAAAATTTGAATTGTATATGATTATACTCTCTTCTTTGCGCTTATCTTACCTTTTCTTTGAAACCCCAAGGCTTGACATTATAAGCTTAAAAAAGATCTTTTGATCCAAGTCTAGGGAATAATTATATTAGTAGATAAGTGCTTGAAAAGTAGGCTTATGGAGTGCTTAATAGTAATCTTGACTTTGAATTTATTAGCATTATTTGATCGTGAAAATATGTATGAAACTCAAGATTGACAATAGCACACACGCACGTTCCGATTTTGCGATTTGCTTGGCTTAGGAGAAACCATTCTTGTTGATTTTTGATTTACTCTTGTTGATGTGTTAGTGGGATTTCTGAGCTTTTATATTTGAGTTGTTAAGTTAATTCGATTAAAGTATTGAGGATGAACTCTACATTTTGATCTTATTGCTTGCTCGAGGACGATCAAGTCTAAGTTTGGGGGAGTTGATAAGGGTGAATTTTACGCTTATTTTACAATGATTTTTACTGATTTTCGTGTTGATTCATGGATGATGTTACGCTTTTTGGTATTTATTTATTTTGTTTCAGGAATCTAGGTCGGAATTGGAAGAAGTAAGCTAGAATGATGAAAACAGACCAAATCGAGGCCAAAAGTGAAGAATTTGGACATTCACATGCTCGATCGATCGGCAGAAATGCTCGATCGATCGAGCGAGGCAGGAAAATTCATCAGCGAGAAGGAGTGTTGCTCGATCGATCGAAACATATGCTCGATCAATCGATGAGCTTTCTCGATCGATCGGCAGTTGATCTCGATCGATCGAGCGTGGCAGGGAATTTCATTGTCGAGAATGTTGAGTGCTCGATCGATCGAGAGAATTTCTCGATCGATCAAGCGACAGAGTTTTCTGGAAAAAAAATACCGTATTGAATTTGGTAAATTGGGAACACTTCTATCCAACCTCTACCATATATTTACCAGACCTAGGGCACGAATTGTGGTTGTTCAACATCATATTTTACCCTACATAGCAGCCTCTTATCATCCTTCATCATCCACCAAGTTTAAGAGTAAAAATCCTTTGAAGTGCAAGGAAGGAAGCAAGAGAAGAAGCTACGGTGCAACGCACGGAATCGACTCCTTCGTTTATCGTACTTCTAAACTTTTTATTTGTTTTTATTTTTGGATTCATGATGTTTATTTGGTTGAGAAACATTTATTCATCTTGTTATTTTGATTTGAATATGAACTAAGTTTTTTTATCAAGATTATGGAAACTTGTGTTTGAGTTGATGATTTGAATGTTTCTTTAGTAGATTGATTCTTTTGTGCATGATTTATAACTTTAATGTTATCAAAGCTTTGCTAAATTTGATTGATTTGTGAGAATTATAATTTAGATTGAGAGATTAAATTATAATACGCTTGAGTAAATCACGTTGTATATTCAAGATTTAGATCGAGAGATTAAATTACATATGTGATAACTTTGGATTGAAAGATTTAAAGTTAGAGGTTTTCATAGAGATTTATGCAATATTAAATTGGTGATTAAGTGAACGAAAGTTACTTGTTTCAATTTGATATTTGTTTCAATATAGCTTGAGAAAGTGTATTGAATATTTTAAGGGAACCAACCACCTAAAGAATTAATTGGATATTAATTGTTTTCACAAATGAATCATTGACAATAACACAAGTGACCCGACGTCTTGATAAATTTCTCGAGTGGAATTCTTTCGCATCTTCAAAGTAGTTGATTTAATTTTCAATTTTTAAGTATTTCTTTTGATTAGTTAATTATTCGTTTATTTGTAGGCTAAATATAATTTTTCTAATTTTATTTGGTACTTATACGTTAGTCTCTGTGGGTACAGCATCCCTACTTTTTAATCATTATACTAAAACTTGACACCATGCACTTGAGGTATTTAATCGCGTTACTCTGGAAAATAATTGTTTAAAATAAAAGCGATCAGTAATTATCGAATATACGAGTTGAGTTGATGATGATGATGGTGAAAATGAAAGTAAGGGGATATTTGAGTAAAAAGGGATGCCTAGCGCATGATGAGTACGAGAAATGAATGAGAATCATGAGCATGTTGGCCTTGTAATGATACTAGTTATGAATGGGTATATAACGACGTATTGTTGAGTTATCATTTATTTCGCTAATGAATATTGCGATTATAGATGTTGGTAACGGAACTTGGTAATTTGTAAAATGATGAATAGTAGCAACTTGAGGGATCATTTACTATGTCTGGAAATGAACAGGAAGTGTCTCTTTAAGATATTGTATCATTTCCTTTACGATTATTAACGGTGTATTTGATAATCTTTATGCTTATCCTGTTATATATGGTCACCCCGTGTTGGGGGTTGTCTCTGTTGAAACAGGTACAACAGGTACTCTGATATTTGGGATCGTAAGTTTGAGCTTCAGTGAATGATGCTGCTTCCAAGAGCGTAGTATATGTATGACTGATGGCACTTGTGATATACACATTTAAATTGGTATTCATTTATTCGTTGCTCGTCTGTGGGCACTTGATGCCTGTATATGATTGGTATGCATGTAACGATAATCTCATTTCGTTCTAGTTGTAGATGTGTGTTATGTTGAGGAGATAATGCATTATGAATTGAGTATTGAGGAATTGATTATGCATTTGTTTCAGGATCGATTCCGGGGGTGGGTTGCCATTCCACACCCGAGTTCAACCAACTTGAGCTTCAATAGCTCGTGTTCTTGAAATGATGCACCGAGAGATTATATCGAGTTCGGTTACAAAACCGAGCGGAAGACACTCGACATAACCCGCTCTAAACCGATTAACTATTTGAAATACATTTTAAAGATATGCAAGAAAGTAAATAAACAAGCATTTGTTTCTGGAAGTTCGAAGCACAACGCTTCTACATCTCCCCTTCTTCCATCTCATGGAAGGATACACTAGAAGACTTTGATTTATACAACTCTTTGTACAAACCCGGTCCAGTTGGGCATTCCCCATCCATCTAGAACTCCTAGCAACTCAACTATGTATGTTCTTTAATGTCTCACATACAAAGACCTCTCAATCGGTTGTGATGAATCAACAACCGTTACAATGATATTCACTCTTCTATTTTAGCTCACAAATATAATGAATAGAGTGAATACAAAGGCACAAATGATCTCCTAACAGATCTGATACAGCAAGGTAAGAGGTGCCAAAGGTTTGAGGAGTGCTCTTCATTTAGCAGCTTTTGTCTTTGAAGTTCCTCAATTGAATCCCAAGTGGGTTTGCTTTGGAAGGCTTGGATTGATATTCAATCAGCTGTTATTGAGCTTCCAAATCATGTATATATAGCCCCAAGTAATGATCTATACGTTAGATACACGAATATAACCGTTGGGACAATTTTGGTAAGCTTTCAAACATTGCAACGGTCATATTCTGCTTCTGGGCTATTTTTGGAAGTCTGCTGGTCTGGTCAACTGGTCTGGTCAGCTGGTCTGAGGTCTGCTGGTTCAGCATCAGCTGGCCTGGGGTCTGCTTGTACCAGTTGGTCTGAGGTCTGCTGGTACAGCATCAGCTGGCGAAGGTCTGCTGGTACCAGTTGCTCTGAGGTCTGCTGGTACCAGTTGGTCTGAGGTCTGCTGGTACCAGTTGGTTTGAGTTCTGCTGGTACAGCATCAGCTGGCCAAGGTCTGCTGGTACCAGTTGGTCTGAGGTCTGCTGGTACCCTGCTGCCCAACATCTGTTGTTCTGTTCTCTTGGTTATATCTCTTGATTCGTTGATTTCTGGGCAAAGTAATCTTCATAAAAGTTGTAGCCCTTTCTCTTAGCTTTCCACGGAATCAAGAATCGCTTGATTTCGAGTTTGTATGAGAGAGTTATACTAGAAATACGAGGCAATGGTCCTGCTGTATGTTTGCTGGATGCAGCAGCACATGGCATGACTTGCAGAAGATTTTTGTCCATCTTAACGTCCGGTTCAGTCTTTCACTTCCAAAGATGACTTGTAGATCTTTGTCTTAGCTTTCCAACCCATACTGAATCATATCGTTTCGATAAGCGAGCTGAGAGTTATGGCTAATATACCACAGCTGCTACAATCTGTCCGCTGCTGTTTGAGCTTTGTACCAGCAAGCTCTTGCATACATGTTTTCGTCATGTAAACCTTCGAATCTAGTCTGCTGGCCTGAAATATGACTTGTAGAGCATTGAGTTGGCTATCCAACCCCTTTAGAATCAGGTCGTTTCAATATCCGAGCTATGAGATATGATCAATTTAGTCAGCAGCGCTCGGGGTCTACTGGATGCTGAATTCTCATTTCAGCAACCAAACTCAAGGCCATATCTTAGCAGATCATCAAGCTGTAAAATATCATCTATGAACTGCACACTTGATGAAATATGTTAGTAACACAATAACAAGTTTTGTTAACATCAAAACCAAGATTATTCGGGTTTCCAAAACCCAACAGTCACATTACAGGTAAATGTAAGTTGCAGCATTTTATAGTAAGCATAATAAACATTTGATAAAAATACTTAAAAACATCATTTTTCATAATGTGACGAAAAATAATATACTTTCATATCCAAAATAACTTTCACACATATATGGTTTAATCCGAGCAGTCAACGGAACTAAATTTCACAAAACGGAATCATAACGGAAATAACTGCACAGATAACCAACTAAACGTAACAGAAACGAATAACAATATCATATAATGTTTTAACATTATAGAATTAATCATTAAACATAGTCATGCTGTAATGAAACAAATGCATACTCAAATACGGATGTGACACAATGATATCATTCCAGACTATACCCGCTGGAAGGGTATCGACAGATATTATACCCCCTCTATCCTCGGGCAAAACGAAATGCGTTTCTTTACTCTCGTCGCCAACGAGCCGAAAGTATGCGCGTTTTTATCCTCGTCGCAATGCGAGACACAACGAAACGAAAATGTCCACAGTTCACAAACCTCAAATCGTATTCACCGAATCAAGACAAACATGGCCTTTCAAAATAGTTTTTCACACACAATAAAATGTTATTCAAAATTCTATTTTTCAACAAAATACATTTCTTATCAAAAATCATCCTTCAAAATAATTCTTGCATGCTTACTATCCGAAAATCATTTCAAAAATAAACAAAACGAAAAACTTAAAATAATTTGCGGAAAATTGCAACTCCATTTACGTACCTCAAAGCTTCTTAACAATGTTCAAGCTACAAACCTTCCCACAATCTCCGATATCAAGGATTTCCTATTATCCATTTCAACATTATCAAAACCATAATCATTTAACTTGGTTCTAACACAACCAAACAAAATCCTAACTCTTTGAAATCCAGTAGTATTTCCGAAATACAAATCTCAGTTCTTAAAAATTATAGTAACCATTTTTCAAAAACCATCTTCGAATACCAGGGTACATTTTCTGTAAAATCTTCGAACATACACTACATTTTCGAACAAATCACCATCTCAAATCTTCCAAAATTCCATTAACATTTTCGGACTAAATTTCCAGTAACATCTAAAAAAAAAACAGTAGGAATTTTCCAACTCAATTCCAGAAACATATTTTGGAACAACCATCTTAACAAAAATGTGTTCTTGACAATATAACACCACATACTTCAAACTAATCCCAATTCTCTAACCTAAAAATCCAAAAACAGAAAATAAAATCGAAAACCGATAAAAATTTCGAAACATAAAAATCAAATTTTCATACCAATTGTTACAAGTTCAGCTCCAATTCCGATTTCCTCTCGATTGCTTGTTCTTACTTGGATCTGGAATGATTTCCGAACTCAAATCGAAAATTTAGAAAATCTGAACATTTTATTTTCTGGAGTTGGAGCCGACGAAATTTCTTCGGATTTACCATGGTTCTTGTGGGTAGGAAATTAAATAGCTTATCAGTTACCATGGTGAGGAGGTGAAGGGACGAGGAAGACGATCGGTTGAGGAGAAGATGAAGGAGGCGAACGAAAGATGAAATGAACGAGCAACGAAGAAGACAAAGTGAGTGACGAAGAGGGGAGAAACCAATCTGACAAAATTTTTGGGGAAATAACTCGATTCTTACTATTACTATTTTTATTATTATTAAAAAAATATTATTATAATTATTCTTATTAGTAGATATTAATTATTATTTATTTATTATTATTAATATTATAACTTATAACTTGCACAATATTTGGGTCAATAAATTCCTTAAAAATTGAACCATTACAATCTCCATACATTCTAAAAAGTTTCGTCCTCGAAACTTGCATCGCATTTTACATCTGGATATTTAGCATATAGTTCTTCTTCTTTTTCACATGTTGCTTCATCGGGTGAATGATTACTCCACTGAACCTTAACAAAAGGAATTGTCTTAGTTCGTAGAATTCTTTCTTGACGATCGAGTATCTTGATTGGATATTCTGAATATGTACACTCCTTGGATACCTCAATCTCTGTTGCCTGAAGCACATGACTTTCATCTGGAACATACTTCCTGAGCATCGACACATGAAATACATTATGTACTCGGTATAGTTCCGGAGGTAGAGCAAGTCGATAAGCCAAAGTTCCTATTCTTTCCAAAATTTCATATGGTCCTATGAATCTCAGACTTAACTTCCCATGCTTGCCAAATCTCATTACTCCTCTGAATGGTGATACTTTCAAGTATACCTTATCCCCTTGCTGAAATTCTAAATCTCTTCTGCGAATATCAGCCCAACTTTTCTGTCGACTCTGAGCTGTAAGTAACCTCTGTTTGATGATGGAAACATTTTCATTCGTGAGTTTGATCAACTCTGGTCTTCCAATACTTTTTCTCCAACATCAAACCAACACTGTGGTGTTCGACATTTCCCTCCATACAAAGCTTCGAATGGTGCCATTTGAATACTGGATTGATAACTGTTATTGTACACAAACTCTGCCAGTTTCAGATGACGATCCCACTGTTGGGATATGCCCTAAGACAAGTCATTAGATGATTGTTTAAGACATACAATGTTTATGGATTTATGAATGGCAATTCATTATTGTATATTATTCTTTTAACTGTGCATTGTGAATTAATATATATGTTAATGTCCTTAGAATAATATTGTATTATTCTTAAAGATGTTACTAGTCAAGTATTATCATGAAAGGGATAATGATAATACGTAGAGACTAGTATATGTTGATCGATGAATTGTTCATTGATATGAGATATCAAATCAACATATGGGTACATGTTAGAGAACGATGTACTGAACAGACCCACCATGAGAATGCAACATGGATAGTTATATGATCGTCATATGCAATTCTCATAGTGATAATAATGTATGTAATCCTTACGACTTGTGATCATCAGAGATCCCAACATAAGGAGTTATGTATCTTGATATTGTCAAACGTTACCCGTAACAGGGTATACTATAAAGGCGACTATTGGATACACTACGAATTATGTAGAGGGATGTTGACTGATCGAGATAGGATTTGTCCCTCCTATATAACAGGAGATGTGTTTGGCCCTTGATCAAGTGAGAACTAAAATGCATGGCCATGCTCGAATGAGTCGATATGAGATATCGAGCTTATTCGTTTATTCTAGTTCTACTTGGGGATCAAGAAATAGAGATTGAATATACGAGTATGACTATTCCATGACTCGTGTTCAATCTAAACACAAAGGACAAAGGGATTAAGTTACATGATTAATATTATCACGAGTTCTAAAGGTTATGTCGAGTCATTGACATTCTCGTAATTTGGGTAGCATCGATGTGTTGCTAGATACCGCTCGATGCTTGCGACATAAAATGAGATTTTATGTCACTGCCAACATTACGAGATCCTATCGGGTCGCACAAAAGATTAAATCGAGAAGGGAAATTAAATTCATGGGATGAATTAAATAATTAAGAGGAGTCTTAATTAATTATCATAAGGATTAATTAAATCATGGGCTTAAGCCCATGAAGCTTTAAGAAAGCCTTTAATTAATTATATTTAATATGATTGCAAGGTGATTAATTGGAAGACAATTAATAACACTCAAAACCCTACACAAGCAAGAGAAAAACGGCCGCATCATCACAAGAGCTCTCGGCCTCCTTCAAAGTCGAGGGGTTCTTTGTGGTTTGGTGGTTGTTTCGATTGTGAATCGAGTTTGTTTCGTGTATAGGATTAATAACAAGTCTAGCAACTTGTTAGTAAACCATCCCTTCATTCGATTCGATCGTGTGGATACCGTTGAGGCAAAACCATTCGTGTTTTGCTATTGACTCGGAGAAGGCGTAGGACGTGGTGCAGCTCCGTGGATTCGGCTTCAAACACGCTACAAGGGTAAGACACTTGTAATTCTCTAATCCGATATGAATCCCTATGTATAGATCGCTGGTTTGTAATCCCAAAATTTTATTCCGCTGCGTTGTATGCTCATGGGGTTACTTCCAGTGGTATCAGAGCTGTGTACAAGGCTCATATCGGATTTTATGTGGTTAAATAGTTTAATCATGTTAGAATTAATATTGCATGCTATTTAAAACTGTATTTTCATATATGATATGGAAAAATCGATTTTGTGAAGATCATCGTATGATAATATATATGATATAATTGACGGATCAAAATATATGATAATTCGTGATCAAAAACCGGAACATGGCTCGTGTAGGCTCACGGCCGAGGCCACCAAGGTGCTAGGGTTTCGAACCCTAGTCACCATGGCTCGGCCGCCGCTACAAAGTGGCTAGGGTTTTGAACCCTAGTCAAATTGGCCTCTCGGCCGCCGCCTAAGAGCTAGGGTTCGGACCCTGGCTCGAGCATGGGTCAAGCCGTCGCACTATCTAGGGTTTTGAACTCTTTTGGCTCGATAAAGTATTGAGAAGGTGCAAGTTGGCTCGATAGAATCAAGATGGTGCAAGGCGGCTAGGGTTTTGAACCCTAGCAGCGCCGCACCCAAGCCGCCGCATGGACCATGGCTCGGCCATGGGCTAGGGTTTCGACCCTAGGCCCACTATTGGTCCAGCCGTGGGTTTTGGTTCGAATCATGGTGGTTCGTGTTTTAGTCGCTTTAGTTCGTGGCATGTGATGTCCCGAGCGTACGATAATTTTTCAAAAAATTATTTTACAGTTTTAATTAGAATTAAATTTAAATTGTTTAGAATTTAATTAATTAAATGTTAATGCATGCTTTATGTGTTGTTTGAGCATGGTGCGTGGTTATAGCCCTTTGACCTATTAGATAGGATTTGTGAATGATTGTAATTTATAATACGACCTGCGTGTCGTGCCTTTCTCTATTTCATTCTAAATGTTATCCCTCCCCTATGTTCCCCTCGAATGTGAATCGAGGAATTCTATATCTTGTAAAATAGTGTAGTTTATTTTATTGATGGTGATCAATGAAGATGGAGCATCGTGCCGGGATGAGGAGGCCATTCACAAATTGGAGCCAAAGGAAGGTGCTTATGAAGTTACCTTAGGTTGACTCATAGGAGTTTCTCATTGGCTTGAGAAACTCATTAGTAGGGGCTATAACCATGTCACGTTTTAATTATGTATGTTGATGCATGATTTATCTTATGTTTTAGTTTGATAATAGTATTACACATATATGTAGATATGTATACAACTATATGTAGTGGACATATTTTAAATTATCAAATTAATCATGAGATCAATAAATCCCTCTAAAATATTAAGTTTTAGATGCCTTCCAAATAAAAGTACTCGTCAATAACTTCGATTGTACATGTGTGGGTTTGCCAAAGCAAAGCACCGTGGCAATCTTAGTAAGGCGCGAAAGGATAAAAGTGATATCCGTCATACTTTAATTGGGTACGACTTAACTAGGTTATCTCAATAGGATTGGGAACCTAGAGGCATGGGTTGGATTATAATTCATTTGATGAATTGAACAAAGTGTTGTTCGTCCAACTATCCAAGAATTATATGTGATGTAATTGACAAAGTGTTGTCTACCTAAATAACCGAGTCTTGGGCGATTAGCCAAAGCTAACTCAAGATTAAGTGAAATATGGATCTTGGCCCACTAAAGGTTTCGAGGGTTGATATTTTTCAAACAAAATAGTGGGAGTATCATTTAATATAAGACCATGTTAAATGATTTAAATCATAAACTTATTTTGCATATTTATATTGTAGATATCCATGGCAACTACAAACGTTACTAGCACTTTATCACTGCGATCGGTCCTTGAGAAGGACAAATTAAATGGGACAAATTTCCTAGACTGGCATAGGAACTTGAGGATAGTCCTCAAACAAGAAAAGAAACAATATGTTCTAGAGGAACCCTTGCTCGCTGAGGAACCTCCCCTAACAGCTACAAGAGCTGAAAAAGATGCTTACAAGAAGCATCAGAGTGACGCACTTGATGTTGGGTGCCTCATGCTTGCCACTATGAACTCTGAGCTTCAGAAGCAACATGAGGAAATGGAGGCGTTCGATATGATCGAACACTTAAAGCAGTTGTACCAACAGCAAGCTAGACAAGAGAGGTATGACGTCTCTAAAGCGTTATTCCAGTGCAGGATGGTAGAAGGAAGCTTAGTTGGAACTCATGTGCTCAAGATGATTGGGTACATTGAGAATCTGGACAAGCTAGGTTTTCCATTGGACCAAGAGTTGGCCACCGATGTAATCTTGCAATCGTTGCCGGAGAGCTTCAGTCAATTTGTAGTAAATTACAATATGACTGATATGGAAAAGACTCTGCCCCAGTTGCTTGGTATGTTGAGAACATATGAAGCAAACACTAAAAAGACTAAGGCCACAAATGTCCTTATTGTGAATAAAGGCAAAGGAAGGGCCAAAACTAAAGGCAACAAGAAAGCAAAGAAGGTCTTTGCTAAATCTAAGCCAAAGTCTTCTGCACTAAAGCCAAAGGGAGGGATAGCAAAGGAAGGGAACTGTTTCCATTGCGGTGAGACCGGCCATTGGAAAAGAAACTGCAAAGTATATCTGGAGGATCTAAAGAAAGGAAGTGTGACTTCCGCTTCAGGTATTTTTGTTATAGAAGTCAATTTATCTACTTCTTCATCTTGGGTATTAGATACTGGATGTGGATCTCACATTTGTGTAAATGTGCAGGATCTCAAAAGGAGTAGGGCATTGGCAAAAGGTGAAGTTGATCTCCGAGTTGGAAATGGAGCAAGAGTTGCTGCATTAGCTATAGGAGATTATCATTTAGCTTTACCTTCTGGTTTATCGTTGATTTTAAAAGACTGTTATTTTGTGCCTTCAATTACTAAAAACATTATATCTATTTCTTGTTTGGACAAGTATGGTTTTTCATTTATAATAAAGGACAATTGTTGTTCTATTTATTTAAATGATATGTTTTATGCTAGTGCACAAATGGTGAATGGTCTTTATGTATTAAATCTTGATATGCCTATCTATAACATAAATACTAAAAGGATTAAAAATAATGATTGTAATCCGACTTATCTCTGGCACTGTCGCTTGGGCCACATAAACGAGAACCGCATATCTAAACTTCATAAGGATGGAGTATTAGATTCATTTGATTTTTAATCATATGAAACATGCGAATCTTGTTTAATGGGCAAGATGACTAAAGCCCCTTTCAAGGGACATGTTGAAAGGGCAAATGTTTTATTGGGACTAATACATAGTGATGTATGTGGACCAATAAGTACACAAGCTAGAGGTGGTTTTCAATACTTCGTTACATTTACTGATGACCTCAGTAGATATGGGTATGTGTACCTAATGAAACATAAACATGAAACCTTTGAAAAGTTCAAAGATTTCAAGAATGAAGTACAAAACCAACTTGGCAAAAGTATCAAAATCCTTCGATCAGATCGAGGAGGAGAATACTTAAGCCAAGAGTTTCATGACTATCTAAAGGAGTGTGGGATAGTCCCACAACTCACTCCTCCGTATACTCCACAATGGAATGGTGTATCCGAGAGGAGAAATCGAACCTTGTTAGACATGGTTAGATCAATGATGAGTCATGCAGATCTTCCGATATCATTTTGGGGACACGCTCTAGAAACAGCGATTTTCTTACTGAACCGTGTTCGATCTAAATCAGTGGAAAAGACACCATATGAGATATGGACTGGGAAGCGTCCCAGTATGTCTTTTATGAAGATTTGGGGTTGTGAGGCTTTCGTTAGACGTCACGCCACTAACAAACTTGGACCCAAATATGATAAGTGTTTATTTGTGGGGTATCCTAAGGAAACGAAAGGATACTATTTCTATTATCCCACCGAGAACAAAATAGTTGTTGCTCGGACTGGTGTATTTCTTGAAAGAGAATTTATTTCTAGAAAAACCAGTGGGAGAAAAATAGAACTTAGTGAAGTTCAACCACAAGAAAACACTGAACCTGAAATTGAGATGGAAACAGAGCAGGCACCACAAACTGTTGTGGAAGAAGCACCTGCTCAAGAGACACAAGCCCAGCGTAGGTCTGTAAGAGTACACCGGGAGCCAGAGAGATATGGATTTCTTGTGACTCAACAAGGTGACTTACTACTTATTGATGAGGATGAGCCGTCATCTTATCAACAAGCTATAATGGGCAATGATTCTGAGAAATGGCAAGAAGCCATGAAATCTGAGATGGAATCCATGTATGCAAACCAAGTATGGACTTTGGTTGATCCACCTGAAGGGGTACGACCCATAGGGTGCAAATGGATTTTCAAGAAAAAGACCGATATGGATGGTAATGTACAAACCTATAAAGGTCGGCTGGTTGCAAAAGGATTCAAACAAATTCATGGTATTGACTATGATGAAACCTTTTCACCAGTGGCCATGGTTAAATCCATAAGGATCTTACTTGCAATAGCTGCATTTCATGATTATGAAATCTGGCAGATGGATGTCAAAACAGCTTTCCTTAATGGAAATCTGCTCGAGGATGTGTACATGACACAGCCCGAGGGTTTTGTCGATCCAAAGGATGCTGGAAAGATATGCAAGCTACAACGATCCATTTATGGATTGAAGCAAGCTTCTCGGAGTTGGAATCTTCGTTTTGATGATGCAATCAAAGAGTTTGGTTTTATCAAAAATGAAGATGAACCTTGTGTCTACAAGAAGGTCAGTGGGAGCGTAATCATTTTCCTAGTGTTGTATGTAGATGACATACTTCTTATTGGAAATGATATCCCTGCCTTGCAATCTGTAAAGATTTGGCTAGGGAACTGCTTTTCGATGAAAGACTTAGGAGAAGCTACCTATGTGTTAGGAATCAAGATCTATAGAGATAGATCGAGAAGGCTTCTTGGTCTAAGTCAAAGTACATACATAGACAAGGTTCTTAAAAGGTTTAGCATGCAAGAATCCAAGAAAGGATTCGTGCCTATGACACATGGTATTTATCTCTCGAAGGAACAGTGTCCTTCAACACCAGATGAGAGACAACGCATGAGTAAGATTCCATACGCATCAGCTATTGGATCTATCATGTATGCCATGATATGTACTCGTCCCGATGTATCGTATGCTTTGAGCATGACGAGCAGATATCAAGTTGATCCAGGTGAAGGTCACTGGATTGCTGTCAAGAATATCCTAAAGTACTTGAGAAGGACTAAGGATACATTCTTGATTTATGGAGGTGAGGAAGAGCTCAATGTAATGGGTTACACTGATGCAAGCTTCCAAACCGACAAAGATGATTTTCGATCGCAATCTGGATATGTGTATTGCCTAAATGGAGGTGCTGTGAGCTGGAAGAGTTCAAAGCAAGAAACAGTAGCCGATTCTACAACGGAAGCTGAGTATATTGCTGCCTCGGATGCAGCAAAGGAAGCTGTTTGGATGAGGAAGTTCATTTCTGAACTTGGAGTGGTGCCTAGCATTAAAGATCCGATAGAACTCTATTGTGACAACAATGGAGCGATCGCATTGGCTAAGGAACCAAGATCTCACCAAAGATCCAAGCACATACTTAGGCGTTTCCATTTCATTCGAGAAATCGTTGAAAGGGGAGATGTTAAAATATGCAAAGTACCAACAGATGATAATGTATCTGACCCATTGACGAAGCCGCTGTCACAGCAGAAGCATGATCGTCATACTAGATCTCTAGGCATTATGTATATGTCTGAGTGGTCTTAGTGCAAGTGGGAGATTTGTTGGGATATGCCCTAAGACAAGTCATTAGATGATTGTTTAAGACATACAATGTTTATGGATTTATGAATGGCAATTCATTATTGTATATTATTCTTTTAACTGTGCATTGTGAATTAATATATATGTTAATGTCCTTAGAATAATATTGTATTATTCTTAAAGATGTTCCTAGTCAAGTATTATCATGAAAGGGATAATGATAATACGTAGAGACTAGTATATGTTGATCGATGAATTGTTCATTGATATGAGATATCAAATCAACATATGGGTACATGTTAGAGAACGATGTACTGAACAGACCCACCATGAGAATGCAACATGGATAGTTATATGATCGTCATATGCAATTCTCATAGTGATAATAATGTATGTAATCCTTACGACTTGTGATCATCAGAGATCCCAACATAAGGAGTTATGTATCTTGATATCGTCAAACGTTACCCGTAACAGGGTATACTATAAAGGCGACTATTGGATACACTACGAATTATGTAGAGGGATGTTGACTGATCGAGATAGGATTTGTCCCTCCTATATAACAGGAGATGTGTTTGGCCCTTGATCAAGTGAGAACTAAAATGCATGGCCATGCTCAAATGAGTCGATATGAGATATCGAGCTTATTCGTTTATTCTAGTTCTACTTGGGGATCAAGAAATAGAGATTGAATATACGAGTATGACTATTCCATGACTCGTGTTCAATCTAAACACAAAGGACAAAGGGATTAAGTTACATGATTAATATTATCACGAGTTCTAAAGGTTATGTCGAGTCATTGACATTCTCGTAATTTGGGTAGCATCGATGTGTTGCTAGATACCGCTCGATGCTTGCGACATAAAATGAGATTTTATGTCACTGCCAACATTACGAGATCCTATCGGGTCGCACAAAAGATTAAATCGAGAAGGGAAATTAAATTCATGGGATGAATTAAATAATTAAGAGGAGCCTTAATTAATTATCATAAGGATTAATTAAATCATGGGCTTAAGCCCATGAAGCTTTAAGAAAGCCTTTAATTAATTATATTTAATATGATTGCAAGGTGATTAATTGGAAGACAATTAATAACACTCAAAACCCTACACAAGCAAGAGAAAAACGGCCGCATCATCACAAGAGCTCTCGGCCTCCTTCAAAGTCGAGGGGTTCTTTGTGGTTTGGTGGTTGTTTCGATTGTGAATCGAGTTTGTTTCGTGTATAGGATTAATAACAAGTCTAGCAACTTGTTATTAAACCATCCCTTCATTCGATTCGATCGTGTGGATACCGTTGAGGCAAAACCATTCGTGTTTTGCTATTGACTCGGAGAAGGCGTAGGACGTGGTGCAGCTCCGTGGATTCGGCTTCAAACACGCTACAAGGGTAAGACACTTGTAATTCTCTAATCCGATATGAATCCCTATGTATAGATCGCTGGTTTGTAATCCCAAAATTTTATTCCGCTGCGTTGTATGCTCATGGGGTTACTTACACCCACTGTCCTTGAAAATCCAAAATACATGTTCTAAGTAAATCCTCAATAATTTGAATCGTTCTCTCAGGCTGTCCGTCCGTCTTTGGATGGAAAGCTGTACTGTATTTCAAATTCGTTCCCAACACAGATTGTAAACTCTTCCAGAATTGTGAGGTGAATCGAGCATCTCGATCAGATATGATACTGACTGGTATCCCGTGCAAACACACCACTTGATCAATGTAAAGCCGTGCTAAATCATTCATTGATGTGGTCTTCTTCATTGGTATAAAGTGAGCACACTTAGTAAGTCGATCAACAATAACCCAAACTGAATCTTTTTGTGTCGTAGTCTTGGGTAATCCGGTCACAAAGTCCATAGTAATATGCTCCCATTTCCAGTTTGGTATGTCCAAGTTTCTCAGTGTTCCTGCTGGCTTTTGCCTTCCAACTTTCACTTGTTGACACACTAAACACTTAGACACAAACTTTACGACATCTTGCTTCATTCCTGGCCACCAAAATAATTGTTTCATATCTTGATACATTTTATTCTGTCCTGGATGCATGGCCAATATTGTCTGATGTGAATCTTGTAAGACTTCGCCCCTAAGTGTTGATACAGCTGGAACGAATAGTCTATCATTGAATCTCAATGTCCCATCTTCATGCTTTCTAAAATTTTCTTGGTTTGATTGAGCCTTTTGTGATAAAGTCTGCCACATAGGATCCTTTGATTGTGCTTCCTTAATCCTGAGAATAAGATCAGGTTGCACCATGAGATTACACAACATCGTCGTCCCATTTTGGACGTCTCTTGATTCGACATTCAGATTTAACTTTGACATCTCGTCAATGAGTTTCTGTTGCGTAGTCAATAGCATTGATCCATAACTCTTCCTGCTTAATGCATCTGCTACCGCATTACTCTTTCCAGGATGATAGTGCAATTTCACATCATAGTCCTTGATCAGTTCTAACCATCTTCTCTGTCTCATATTCAACTCATTTTGAGTAAAAAATATACTTTAAGCTCTTGTGATCAGTGTAGATATCAAATGTGGTTCCATATAAGTAGTGTCGCCATAATTTCAGCGCAAAAACCACTGTTGTCAGTTCCAGGTCATGAGTGGGGTACCTTATTTCGTGTTCTTTCAACTGTCGTGAAGCATATGCAATCACCTTTCCATTTTGCATAAGTACACAACCTAACCCCTCCTTTGATGCATCACTGTAGATACAAAATCCTTCATGTCCATCCGGCAATGTAAGAATAGGTGCCGTCACAAGTAGATCTTTCAACTTCTCAAAACTTGCCTGACACTTAGAATCCCATTCAAACTTTACTCCCTTTCTTGTTAACTTTGTAAGGGGTAATGCAACTCGAGAAAATCCTTCCACAAATTTTCGGTAATATCCAGCCAATCCCAGAAAACTTCGAATTTCTGTTACTAATGTCGGAACTTTCCAATTGGTAATGGCTTGAATCTTTGCTGAGTCTACTCGGATTCCTTGAGTATCAATGATGTGTCCAAGACCAAGGACTGAAGATTACCATAAAAGGTAAGAAGACAAAGAAGAGCTTACCTGACAGTCGCCGAAAGCATGAACCAGAACGACAACTACCCTAAAGAAGAAGACTGCAGCTTACTCAGAGTTTAAGCAGAGTCAAGAGTTGCACATTAAGGGAAATAATGTCGTTGGTACATGCAACTATATAAGGATGTAACAGAAGAGCTCAAAAGGAGTCTGATCAATCGAAAAACGCAAAAGAAAGCAAAACAGCACAAGTTTACAAGCTCAGACTTTTTCGAGCTGAAAACCTTCATAAGCACAAGCATATTGTAATATTTGATCATATTAGGATCATTGTGTGCATAGACTAAAGTCTATCTTTTGTATTCTGTACTGAGATAAAGAAGTGAGAATCAATTGTAACTGTCAGACAGAGTGTGTCTGAACAGATCGAGAGACTAGGAGTTTCAGTCTGGTAGTGAGGTAAATCCAGCTGAATCGGGTTTGTACAACAGGATTGTATAAATCAAAGTCTTCTAGTGGAATCCTTCCTTAATTGGAAGAAGGGGAGACGTAGAAGGATTACACCACATTCGAACTTCCAGAAACATATTCCGTGTTTTATCATTCTGCATTCGTTTTACTATTCAAGCAAGTGTATGGTTGTGCTTAAAAGATCACCCACAGAAATGATTTTCATGAAGCTAAAAGTCTGAACACTTCGTATGGCCTTCTGTACTTCTCACACCAATTTCCCTCCACTTTTACCGACTGGTTCCCTTCTTCTATACCCCTTTCGTTATTTGTTTCATCAGTGTGGATGTGTGATTCATCTCTTCGTTTGTTTATGTGGAATCGAAGCTAATTGATTCTGAAGTTGACAGGTTACTCCTTGGGAACAATTTCATTTCATATGAAATTTGATCCTCAATTTTATCTTCCTACAGGAAACGATGGCAGTGTTCTCTCTCTCATCCTTATCCATAATTGCATCTTCTTTAGCAACAAGATGAATGTTGGTAAAATTAACAGGACCAAACCGTGTGTCTAAAGCCGTCAAAAATTCCGTCCAACCATAACTGAATCCATTTTTTTGCATCCACTCGTACCAATCTAAAGCACCAACATCCAAGTAATAAGAAGCGATTATTAAGGGCTTTGAATCCGACTGATTGTAGTGATCAAAGTACCTTTGAGCTTGAGAAACCCATGTCGATGGATTATGTCCCAAAAAAAAGCGCGGCAGCACCCTGTATCCAATTTGTGCCAAATCCTCGATCGGTGTTCTGAGTATCTAGCAATTGGGGATGAGTTGGTTGTAATACAATGACTTGAGACGACCAAATTTCTGAAACTTCCTTCGTGTAAGTGCTCTCTGCTATCTTACAATGAACACTTTCGGAAATTTAAGATATAATGCTTTAAGGAAACAAACACTTCACTCTCAACATTCAATGATTCAGAAGGAATTTCTTCCAACGAGGCGTGTTGCTATCGCCGCAAACTAGAAAAATTTGTAATTTCAAAATTGGAACAGCAAGGAGCACACGTAATGGAGCGCACTTTACGTAAATTAGGACAAAAACTAAGCACAAATACACAATGCGATGAAGCAAACTGAAGGAAATGAAACTTCTTCAATGCATTGATGTAGAAAACCCAATCGAAGAGCTAAAAGATATCACAGCAAGTTCGCTCGGAATGTTTGCTACTCCGAATCAAAATTGGTAGATCACAATGCCAAATGAAATCAGTGGCAATGACAATCGCTCCAGCAACAAACGCATGAAGAACAAAGAGAAGACAAAATCAATCACAACTCGACGCGATCACCGACGATAATTCGATCGTAGAGTGCTCAAATCAGAAGAATGTATGCAATTATTGTTGGGTATCAAATATCTTTCAATATTTCAAATACTTAGAATTAGGATTATTGAAAGATTGAGGAGAAACTCTCGGACAGAAGAATTTTAATAGCAAATGTAAAACAGAGAAAATAATAGAAGACACAAGTGAAATGAACAATTGATGGGAGATAATTTATTTTTTATTTATTTTGAATTATCAATTTATCATCCTTACTTGTACAATTGATGCTGAAATTACAAAGTCCACGAACTAATTCAATACACATGAGCATCATTAATTCATTAGCATATATTTTTGACTAAGAATCAGATAGGTGTATGATTGCTTGCAACCAAACGAATAAACTAAGGCCTGCCAATGCATGCTTGCCATTGAATTCCATATGTTGAATATTACAAATTAATATTTTATACCCCTTCTTAATTTGTAATGGACATACGATTCTTGAAAGTGCTCCAATTTTCCTGAAGGTATTGACTTTGTAAATTGATCTGTTATTTGCTCTTGTAAGCCCCGAGATTTGATTACTGCTAATTAAATATAATTTATGAAGTAATTAATTAATTAAATGTGAAATTGATAATTAAATCGAAACATGATATATTTTTGATTTGATCAAATAAACTTCGATAATATTATATAAATAATTTAGTAAAATAAAGAACTAAATTTATAATATAGTAGTACATGTAAATCAGAAATGTCGATTGTAAATTTAATATATCAGATATACATACATGAACCGGAGCACAACTATTAATGTGTGTAGGACACAATTTACACACACTAAAAACATTAAAACCCACGCATACACACGCATCAGATTTCAGAATAAAAAACCGTAGCTTTCTCTTCTCCCTGCTCCCACTCTCACGTCCGACCATTCACCATAAAACCCCTGCGCCCGTCGCCGTCCGGCCATAAACCGCCGAGCTCGACCCACCACCACCTTCCCCTCTCTCAGGCGCACGTTTCCATACCAAGAAGTGGAGGTTTTCGTCGCGGATTGAGTCGAATTTCGCCAGAAAGCGAAAAGTTCGAAAACTAGGGTTCATCCGAAATTTTGTGCGATTTAGTTCAGCTTTTGCTTAGGTAATCCTCCCTTACTCCTTATTGTTCTTCCCCTGCAAATATTGTAAGATTGGTTCGAAATTATCGATGCATATTGGGTTTTGGCCGATTGATTTTCAGTAATTGAGGATGAAAATGCTTATTCCTTGCTTTGGTCGATGTTAACCAGTTTAAACCATGTTCTAGCTTAATGAATCATGTATGAGAAAATTGTAGGAACTTTGAATTACATTTTCTGTTTGGATCGATCAGTATTGACTCCCTCGGAAATTCTGATAGTGCATGGATGGTTTTATGCGTGAGTAATAGCTTTGGTTTAGTTTGTGCTACCATGATGGAGTCTTTGTAGTTTCATTTCTTGCTGAAATAATAGAATAGGAAAATGTAGGAATGCTTTGGCTTTAGTACTACATTTGGGGGAAATGTGGATTGATTCTTGCATATAAGGGTTGAAGAAGTTGGTGCTGGGTTGCTTACTGATCGGTGTTGGGAAATTGGGTAGTTTTCCTTCGGCATTGAATTCAGAAACATGATGCATGTTTTCGTTTGAAATTTCTGCTTTTTTGGGTTCGGATTGGTGCTGGTTAAGAATAAGTATCCCCTTATTCGAATTGGTTCAGAAACATCTAATTATTAACTTCAAGTTAATTATTCATTAGTTCATAAATTATATTTAATTAGCATTAATCAAATCCCAGTACCTTACACATTTTATTTGAAATACCAAATGAGTTATATATTTGAGTTATCCGCAATCTACGCGTTATCGTTAATAAGTATTTTATCCATGCGATTTGTAAATAACATTTTACTCGATTATGACATCGTTAGTAGACACATTACCACATATGATTTGTAAGTAAGGATTTTCTCCACTATGATTTGCAGAACATAGCATATTGCCACCTCACGTTATATATAGATGGACCTTTTTTCACCTATTCACAAACCACATGTGATACAATACACAAAACTCTATATATTTGGACAAATAATATTTCTGCTTTTATCATAACTTCAATGGGGTGAAGTCGCGAACTGTTTAAAGGCAAACATTTCGACCGCCAGTGGACCGGTTTCATTTTCCCGGCGAGATTTCACAATAGCAATGAGCAACTCCCATCCCCTTTGATTCTACGTGGCTGCGGAGCTACTTCGTATAACTATAGTTCACACAGCAGACATCTTCTCCGATATCGTCCATATTCTTGGGGAGTAGTGAGTTTTCGGCCTGTTTGCCCTCTTGTATAAGGCCCTTTGCCCTTTGTTTTGTTAAAGTTTTCTTTAACACGTTTCTAGATCTTTTTATCAAAATAAACTGATGGGGATTTGTTTGACGGATTCACTTTGTTGAAACTTGATTTGGGTAGCCAAGGGCGAGGTGAGTTCAATGTGATTCCTCCGCCCATCGTCTGTTTGATGAAACATGTGACTGAGATTGATGCACTCTATTCTGGTTTTTTAGTATTGTTATGGGCTATGTAAACAGCCAAGATCGCTTGCTTTGAAAATTAGTCAAGTTGACAAAATAAATCATTTTGGACGTATTGGGTGATTAGGGGCAATTTCTTGATTCATGGAAGCAACTATTATTTGTTTGCTGGAGGGTAGCGTTTGTGAAACATGTGTTAAAAGCTGCGAAAGAAACATATTGTATTTCGATTGGTTTTCTGTTGAGTGAGGCTTATCAGGATGAGCTTTTGTTTTTTGTTATGCTTGAGGTTCTCTTTTCTGGCTTCATACTATACTCTGAAACTGAAACGATCTTGTATTCTTGTACATAAGTGCTGCTTAAGATTCGCTTGGGGACTTGGTAGAGTGTTGTGAAAATGCAGTAGATGGTAGGGGGAGAATATCCATCTTTTTGTAAGATACTCGTTTCTTATATTTAAGTTGGTGATTATGCTTTGATACATTTGATAGAAATTATTTCAATGAAAAGGTAGGCTATATTTTTCTTGCAACGGTTGGCTAACCTCATTGCATTTGGTTTTCCTTACTATTATTATTTGAAAGATTTGGCAATTACATTTATGTAATGATAATGAAATTTACTTTCATCCATCTTCTCCAAGGGAATTTAAGTGTAATTTTATTTTTTGGTTATAGCTACAGGAACTTTGATATTTCCATTCTTCGGCATCAGTTTCCCATTAAATGACGGCTTATTGGTGCATAATTTCGGTGAAATGACTTGGTATGTGAGTGTTTAATTTGTGTTTGGGACACCCATTTTGTTGTGCCGGTAGGTCAAGGATCGGCCCACTGTTGAAACGGAGATGTGGTTGGGTAGTAGGTATGCACTCTCATACTTGGAGTTTGCGGCAAATTTCCCTAAATCACTATGCCGAGCCTGTTCATATTCAGATATTCCGTACAAGAGAACAAAAATGGCACCATTGCAGGTATTTTCCACCTTGGTGTAGATCTGAGTCAGTATATTTTTGAAGGTCAAAAAGTTGAAAAGCTTTCCTAAATAAGGATATATGAGTCGGATAAATGCTGTTAGTAATATTTGAACTCAGTAATTATGATAGAATCTTAAGACTTAAAAAGTATGATCTGAAGAAAAGTTGGATTCTTTAAAAAAAAAAATTGTACTTAAAAAGTATGATCTGAGAAAAGATGGATTTTCTAAAAAACAAATTTGTACTTAGCAATGATAATAAAATGAAGACAATCAAGTAAATCTATTGTAATGGTGCAGATTTAAAATTATTTTACATTTCTTATTTAAAGGGGGAGCATCAGCCACAACCTACTTACTCCTCATCTTTTTTATGTTTTGGTTGTGCAGATGTAAGCATTTGGGCTTGCATTACATTTTCTGTTTTTAGTTTTATTGGTATATTATGTTGGTTGATAACAGTGGTCACTCTTACTTATTTTGTTATTTGCAGGATCGGAGAATGATAGACAGGTTCAGTTTACGGGCCAAAGGAGGTGAAGGTGGCAATGGTTGCACCAGCTCTCGTCGTAGTCGTCATGATCGTCGTGGCATTCCTGATGGTAGATTTACTATTATGCTGGACTTGTAGGGATATTTCTTTTTCTTGATTCGATTGATGTTCAGCCCATAACAATTAAAAGTGCAAGGCACACAGGATGGCAGGTGGCTTGTTGCCTAGGCGTGAGGTAAGATGCGCCCGCCCAACTTATTGGATCGACTCTGCCATGCACAATAAGACAATATTCTAGAAAGTATATATATGAAGAATATTATTTTCCTAGCTATCATTATATATTTTTGTTACACGATGCAAGAGTGGGAGAAAAGATCTCTTGTATATTTCATATCTAATAATGAAAAAATGATAAGAGTATTTATACCAGTAAACAACCTAAGAAACCTAAGTTCTAAAGACACTTCAAATTTAAATCTAGATCATTATCTTCTAATCTAGATAAACAATAAAGATAAAATCATATATATTAATACTTATCTCCAACACTCCCCCTCAAGCTAGAGAGTATATATTTATCATTCCTAACTTGCTTGTTAACTGATCAAAGGCTGCCTTTGATAAGCTCTTAGTCAAAATGTCTGCGATTTGATGTCCTGAAGGAACATAAATCATGCATACACTCTTGTCTTCAATCTTTTCTTTTATAAAATGCATGTCGATCTCAACATGCTTTGTTTATCATGGTGAACTGGATTATGAGCAATGTTGACTGCTGCTTTATTGTCACAGTAAAGCTTCATCGGTTATTTGTTAGGATTCCTCCAATAATCTCGATAGCCAAATGCCTTCACAGAGTCCTTGAGCAACAGCTCGAAATTCTGTCTCTGCACTGTTTCTAGACACCACTGATGTGACAAGATTTCCCCACACATAAGTACAGTAACGAGTAGTTGATCTTCTATCCACTATTGATCCAGCCAAATCAGCATCAGTATAAACCTCAATATCCCGTGATTTTTTTCGAAGAACATGCCTATTCCGGGACTGCCCTTTAGATTCTTAGATACCTCAGAATTCTTCAGACTACCTCAAGATGATGGTTACATGGAGAATGCATGAATTGGCTTGCAACAACTCACAACAAACGCAATATCTGGTCTCGTGTGTGATAAGTAAAAATTAGTTTACCTACCATACGTTGATAACTTTCTCAATCAACTTTGTTAGTGTCATCACCTAATCCAAGTTTCAGATTTTGCTCCACAGGTGTCTCAACGGTTTGCAACCCAACATACCTGTTTCTTTTAGTAGATCCAAGGTATATTTTCTTTGGCTTATTGTGATCCCTACCTTGCTTCGTGCTACTTCCATACCCAAGAAATACCGCATGTTTCCAAGTCCTTAACCTCAAATTCAGCAGCCAAAAAATTCTTCAGCTTGTGAGCTTCTTCGATATTATCACCTGTCATAATAATATCGTCCACATATACTATCAAGACTGTTATCTTTCCATCATCCGAGTGTCTGAAAAATAGAGTATGATCAGTCTGTGATTGAGAGTATCCTCTACTTTTAATTGTTTTGTTAAACCTTTCAAACCAGGCCCTGGGGGATTGTTTGAGACCATAAAGAGACTTCTTTTGTTGCATACTTGGTTTCCCTCTTTTCTGTCTCCAAAACCAGGGGGAAGTTCCATGTATATTTCTTCATTTAAATCACCATTTAGGAAGGCATTTTTAATGTCTAGTTGTTGTAATGACCAATCAAGATTAGCAGCTAAAGATAATAGAACTCTTACTTTGTTTAACTTTGCTACTGGAGCAAAAGACTCATGGTAGTAAATACCTGCAGTTTGAGTGAATCCCCTCTAGCTTTACCTCTCAATGCTTCCATCTGCTTTATACTTGATACTGAATACTCATTTGCACCCTACTGGCTTCTTATCTTTTGGTAAAGATGTAATCTCCCATGTCCCATTTTTATTCAATGCATTCATCTCCTCTACCACGGCCTTACTCCATTCTGGACTTGCAAGGGCCTCATGAATATCCCTTGGAATCTCAATGCTCAACAGATTGCATGTGAAATTTCGAAAACTTGGAGACAATGCATTGTAGGAAATAAATTGTACTATAGGGTGAGCTGTGCATTGCCTTTTTGATTTTTGAAGTGCAATAGGAATATCAAGGTCCGAAAGAGTTACCTCAGGTTCAATGACTTCTTGAGTAGGATCCGGTTCGTCTTCTTAACCTTGCTGATCATTGGGTGGTTGTATCATAGGAAGCTTGTTCCGCCTCGAATAAACAAATAATTCAGGTCTTGCTTCAACTCCCCCTGCCTCGAGTTCTCTGATATTAGTTATAGGCAGCGTACATTCAGGTTTTGAAAAGTGCTGGTTGGTTGGTTCGAATGGGTCTATGACACACCACAACTGAGCTTCAATGTTGTTCTCCCCCCTGAAGTGAAGCCGGGGAAAAAAGATTGAGACTCGAAGAAGTGACATCCATAGAAACAAAAAAATTGTTCAAAGTGGGGGGAGTAACATTTGTAACCACGTTGATTTGGGGAATAACCGATGAAGATGCATTTGATGGCTCGTGGATTGAGTTTGGATGTATTCGGGGAATGATTGTGGATAAAGTGTGTGTGGTGTCAATGAGGATATGGGCTGGAAATGAGGATATTCCCTTTGAGGTATAGACAAAGGAGTGTGAAGATCAAGCGCACGGTTGGACATTCGATTTGTCAAGTATGTGGCGGTGAGAACGACTTCCGTCATAAATATTTAGGGACATTCATAGTAAAGATTAAACTGGCTATTTCCAAAAGGTGACGATTATTTCTCTCAGGACAAGTACTGTAGTGGATAATACCGTGTTGGGCAAGGTAATCCCCAAGATTTGAATTAAAGAATTCACGTCCATTGTCAATGCGAAAGGATTGTAACGTGGTTTGAAATTGAGTTTTGATTATGGCATTGAATTTTTGAAAGAGGAGGGTTGTTTCGTATTTGTCCTTGAGTAAATATACCCAACACAACCTGGTATGATCGTCAATAAACGAAAGTAACCATCGTGCACCTGAGTGTGTGTACACGAGAGGGCCCCTATATGTCACTATGATTAGTGCAAAAGGGCGGCTATATTTATAGGGTTTAGAAAGTAATGTAGAACGTGTGTATTTGGCCAATTGACAAACTTCGCAAGAGAACAAAATTGGATTTTTATTACCAAATAAAACTGGGAACAGATGTTTTAAATATCGAAAATTCAAATGCCCTAATCTACGATGCCATAACAAAATCAAAGCGTTACTAGAAACGGAAAGAAAATAACCTGCAACTTGACAAACTAGTTTATTCGTGGAAGGAATGTCTTCAAAGTGATAAAGTCCTCCCTCAACTCTAGCATTGCCAATCGTCTTCCCCGAACCCAGCTCCTGAAAAATGCAACCCGAGGCAGAGAATTTAGCAATGCAATTATGATGTTTTGTCAACATACTGATTGATAATAGATTGCATGTCAAATTTGGGACATGAAGCACAAATGAAGGGTCAAGGAAGCAAAAAGACGAATAGAACATAACCCAGCCACAGTGGATAAAGAGATATCCGCAATTCGGACTTTAAGATTACCAGGACAAGGACTAGTATATGATGAAAATAATGTGGGATTACCTGTCATATGATCAGAAAGCACCTGAATCGAGGATCCAGGGGGAGCAGCCTCTGTCGAAGCACTAAGAGCATTCGGAGCAGTACCTGAGGCTGCAAAGAGCACGCTGCTGAAGGGGACTAAGAGTTTGACAAATTTAGCAAACGTTGCAACTGCTCCATTTGGTCTCGGCTAAGCGAAACATTAACCTTGTCAGACGAGGATGCTGATTGCGGTGGAGTAGGAGCCAGAGTGGTCTGAAAAACTTTTCCTTCTTTCCCTTTGTTACGTGGTTTCCAATTGGCTGGTTTGCCATGCAACTTCCAACAATTAGCTTTGAGTGTGATATGGCCGATTGCAATACTCACACTTAACCGGTTCATCAGTGTTAGGAAATCCCATAGAACCATTTTGTTTTTCTTTCCAAGGAGGGGGCCCTTTAGAGATAAAAGCAGATAGTTCGGGAGGTGCGATGGATGAAGGAAAGGAGGAAGTGACATCACCTAGCATAAATCGGTGTCTGTTTTCTTCGCGGCGAACCTCGGAGAAGACTTCTCGGATAGTAGGAAGAGTCCCACGATTGAGAATTCTGCCCCGCGCCTCATCCAATTCTTTGTTAAGCCCCGTCCGTTAGGAAATCATAAATCCTCTCTTTTTCAATAAGCTTCCAGAACTTGATATTCGTCTCTGGTTCACCCCAATCACTGAAATAAAACTGATCTAATTCCTGCCAAAAATTGTCAAGTGTGAAGTGGTCGGTGACAGCAAGGTTTCCTTGTTTGGTTTTACGGAGCTTGGTTTTCAATTGAAATAGTTGCGGACAATTGCCAAGGTCTGGGTATGTTTCTGTGCCAGCATCCCAAATCGCTTTGGCAGTGCGTAGAAACAAATAATTCTGGCTGATTCGCGTCTCCATTGAATTGATCAACCAAGCCACGACAAAAGAATTTTCGAGTTCCCATGTTGGCCGGACTGAATCACCATCAGCCGGCCTGACTTTTTCTTCAGAAATGTAGCCAATCTTGCCTAAGCCACGAATAACAATTAGGATGTATTGTGACCATTGTGAAAAATTTCTGAAGTTAATTTATGGTTGGTGATCTGTAAAGACGAAGAGTGTAAGGACCCCCATGCCCTTAACCCTCTATTAGTGTATTAACCCATGTATTTAGTGCATACAATCATGTAATCACGGGGAAAACCACATGCAAGTATAGTATAATATACCATCTATAAAATCTCTTGCATTAGAACCACATAATGTTCAAATCCCCCAACCAAGTCCACTTGCATAACATGCACCCTTATAATACACTAACATGTTCTCAATTCATTTAGCAATTCTTCTCATTAATTGCATGCCACATATAAATGAATAGAAAAAGGCCATGCCCTTTATACAACCCATATACACATATAAACGTGCTCACATGCGAGCACCCAATGAATGAATGTGTATTTAATGTATAAAATACAGTGCTCAATACCGATACTGGTACTTCGGTCCTGGAAGCACCTCCAATCCATAGCTCGATCCCAACTCCGGAGCTACCGATGTACCTGTTCCACCTGCCCCAACAGAGAGCCCCACACGGGGTGAACATACCAATACCACCGATCCAATAATCACAATATTACATTATATAATTTACAGAATGTAAAGCGGTGAATTTAAAAGACACTCCCTGAATAGTGTCATCCTCATACGGGATCCCCTGTGCTGTTCCTGTTCTCAAAATAACCGAAACCATCAAATTCCCAAAAGCCAATTAATCATTTCATTGATTAACTAATCCATTCAATAATTGCCAATTTCTATAATTAATGAATTCCAATCATTTATAATGATCATAGATAACACGTATCTAAACAATATATTTCCACATTCCCATTTCATCGCTTGCTCAGTAGCAGCGGCATTCATAACCATTGCTCGCTCCATAGCGACAACATCTCAACCATTGCTCGCTCCATAGCGGCACCATATAGTTCCCAATACATACCCATTCATGGCAATAACAGCATATCATGCATTTCAAAGTTGCAATAAAATGAAAGGCTATACTCGTACGTTATACGTACCTTATAATTCCGTAGTCCGAATCAAACCTTGCATTGGTCCCGTGACCCGATGAATTATGTGCTAAACACAATTAATAATTCACAATTAATTACAAGCACGCAACCACGTGCCCAAGCACGTTCACAACCTCCAATTATATCGTCAATCCATTACGATTAACCATTTTAAAAGCCCCCGGGCGAAGCATGCAACGATTCAAAGACCAACCAAAATTTCCCAAAAATATTGGCCTCTCGATCGATCGAACATGAGTCTCGATCGATCGAGAGCCACAACATATTTTGGCGACAAAAATCCTTTGCGCGCGATCGATCGGTGAGACTGACCGATCGATCGCCAGGCGCCCGCGATCGATCGCCAGGCGCCCGCGATCGATCGCCAACACTGTTCATCATCTTCCAATTTTCGGAATTACGCGCGATCGATCGTGCCCCTATTGACGATCGATCGACGGGCACTGAACAAGCCCAAAAATGGCGTTTTATGGTGTAAAACCCACAAATAAACAAACCCAACACCCATTTTACCAATAAACCTCAACATAAACACCACAAATCTTCCTTAAACATACCACCCCAAAAGTCTTTAAAATCCAAAAACTCATACCCTCAAACCTTAACCAAAGAGCACAAAACTACTACCAAATCGAAGATAAATGCGAGGAGAAGAATAATACCTTATTATCTTCGAGAAATCCGGCTCCCAAATCGAGCCTCCGTCGATTTTTGCTCAAAGGAGAAAAGGGGAAGGGTTGGTGAAATGTGTTGGCTTGAGAGAGAGGAGAGACGAGAGAAAACCAATCCAAATCCTTGAACATCGAGTCCACTTGGTATATATATACTACCAAGGCCCAAAAATCCCGAGTCCTCCACAAATACATCATGACTCATTAAAAATAATCTGTGTTCAATAATTATCTCTCAATCTCAATTTTCATTACCAGCCCCAACTCAAAGCACCCCGGACCCCATATCCCACCAAAAACCAAATTTCAAGGTTTATCACCACGATGAGAATACAATCTCAACCCTTGGATCCAACGACCCCAAATACCGGATTTAAATTCCCCCGGAGTCCCAACACCGCAATTAATTCGTAATAGCCACAATTAAAATCCATTAAGGATTATTACCACACCGGGATTTACACCAATAATCCCCGGGCATCACAATTATCACCCACTAATAAAATTTCGTCCTCGAAATTTGCACATGCGTAATCCACGTACTGCCAAGATCACCCAATCCAAGCTGATCCACTTCGTCGAATCATGAGCGCATCATGAACGACATACCAACTGCGAGTACACCGACATTGCACCAAATTTCTGGAATGGAGTAACCTCCCAAACCATTACAACTTAAAAGACGTCAACATACCTCGATGCTAACCACCCAAAAGCAGTCAATCAACCTTAACTGCTAACCAAACGAATCATTCATGATTCCAACATAGATATCACCCCAAAGATATCTCTACAACTTAGCCTACGACATACATCGTTACCAATGAACCACTAGTACACCACAGTGTACTTAAACTAAACCCGGTTTCCACTCTCCAAATCCATCTCCATCAACGGAGTAGTTGCATCATTTTGCAACTCGGATCGGGCAACTCACGGCTACCGATCGACACAAACACATCTCCACGGCTACCGATCGACACAAACACATCTCCAAAGATGCCTACGTCCGTGTGTTCCAGAAGTCATATATTGGTCCAAACACACCATCGAGACTCCACAAAGTCGCAAGTTCCCATAGAGAACATACAAGAAAATCGATTGTATTCTCGCCACCTGTGTCAACAACGACACCCAACAAGTTCAATCCTGGACATCCCCTCGTTTACCCTAGGATAAAACAATCTTAACACAGAGATACTGTCAAATTACTCAGAATGAACTACCATGTCCTCAATACACGACAATCCCTCCTCAAGGGAGTCAACCAGACCTCACGATCATTCTTCAGAATACATCGTGTCGTTGAGATTATCAATCTCAAGATGCCACAATCTCTCACCACAGATTCATTCATCCAAGCATACTAACCCAATGCTCGACAGTACCAAGGAAAAAAAATGTTGTCATTCGTATACACACACCGGTATACATGTCTAAGCACCAATACCACATGCATACTCAATGCAATCGACTCGGGTATCACCAATCATACCCAAAAGTCCCAATTACAACTGTCAATTCCCAGTTATTCTCACCCCGCGGAGAATAATGATTGACGGATCAACGACCAATGGTGTGATTCCTACATCAACACTACACAAACCGACTCATCGAATTTTTCAAAGATTCCCAATAGGTAGGTATATCAATACCGTTTTTCTCATAAGGAAAGTGTCATGAACCCATGACCCTCCAACCTCGAACTATCGTTCGGAAAAACTGGATATATTGATACCAAATATATTCCGGAGTGCATCCTTGCCACTATTACCAATGCAAAACACATATACACGACGTATACCCATTCTAACGATGCTCTGGACTAATGCCATAGTACTCCACATCTCGAGCATTTCCCCAGAGACGTATTCTCGTACGTCTCACCAAAAATATAAAGCCATTACTTAGTCCAACACCAGTAATGCTTACCGTGGCTGATTCACAATCAACCTCGATCAACACCAGCTGTCTCCATGACGGTATGCTCCAAATCTCTCCAAGATATACGATCGATATAGTAGTGTTACCCCACTAATTGTATCCCAAAATTTTGATCGTGTCCCCCATTGCATTCCATATGCAAGGATTCTCAACCAGAGCTAACAACGACTTGTTGACACTCACGTTGGTACTCCCAACAAAATTGAGCTGTCCCAGTACAAATCCCTCAAAATATATAACGTATAAACGTTATCGTGAGGTACTCCCTGCCTCAAACCTCATGCCACATAGTGACTACAAGAGTCCACTATAAACCCTCATCGTATCATCATACGATTCACCAAACCCGGTTCCAATGAGCAGTATAATGGCTAAGTCAAGCTCACTATAACCAAACCTACCAACGTATCACACGTTCCACCCCGGTATACCATACGTATCATCCATTAGAGTAGTGGGTCATCACCCAATATTTCTCTAACATCCAGGCACAACGGACATTCCGATGTCCTTACTCAACCACAATGCAATCCTAATCCATTAGGATTTATTCAACACTTCCATGTGTGGGTGTGACCATGTCTACCATACGTCACATCGATAAATGCAAGTAGCTTCCTCAATAACTACTCCTACCACCAGTCACTTGGCCATAGCCATCCCAACGAGTATACCCAAAGGTACCACTACTCATAAAATATTTACCTCAAATGTGCGTTGCGGTACACTCCCTGTACGGCACATCCATTTATTTATCGAGCAAACCTGTTCGGCATAATGGTCTCGTCAACCGGTGACTCAGACACTACCCTGTCCCCACCACTCGCACTCCAACCATACGACTAAATACATATACCTAAATGTATTATTCATCGTACACCTGTCTACATAGAACATTTACTATGTCATCGTCATCTTGTGACGGTACATGTCAACACATGACATCCACAATATCATTGTCAACCGTGACTCTATATCTCAATACATGACATCCACAATATCGCTCACAAAATAGTAATCTACCATAACTCATCGCTATTAAGATAGCGGCGTACATGCCAATAGCGGTACGCAATCAGCACCCATTGCTCGAAGATATAATCAGCGGTATGAGCCCTCGCTATATAATCAGCGGCATGAAACATCGCTACATAATCAGCGGTATGAACCCTCGCTATAGAATCAGCAGCATAAATCATCGATATAGATATCCGGCGGTATGAACCATCGCCATAGAATTAGCGGATGTACCATCGCTATATATACCCGGCGGCATGAACCATCGCCATATATACCCGGCGGAATGAACCATAGCTATATATACCCGGCGGCATGAACCATCGCCATAGAATTATTTGAATGTACCATCGCTATATATATACCTGGCGGCATGAATCATCGCCATAGAATTAGCGGAATGAACCATCGTTATATATATACCCGGCGGCATGAACTAGCGGAATGTACCATCGCTATATGTATCTGGCGGCATGAATCATCGCCATAGAATTAACGGCATGAACCATCGCTATATATATACCCGGCGGCATGAACCATCGCCATAGAATTAGCGGAATGTACCATCGCTATATGTATCCGGCGGCATGAATCATCGCCATAGAATTAGCCAATCTCTAGCCTTGTTATAGCAGTGTATTTTAATGCACCTCGCTTGCCATGACCGCGGCACTAATACCCCTCGCTTCGACATATCAGCGGCACTGAATAACCTCGCTTCAAATGCGACATGCGGAATTTACCATCGCTTCAACATTTAGCGGCAAATATTCTTTCCTCGCTACGATATGACAGCGGCAAGTATTCTATCATCGCTTCAAATGACAGCGGCAAAGCGTTAAAATCATCACTCGCATATAACGACGACTCATGGGGGTATGCACCAAGCATCCAATCTATACCTGCAACCACAATGCATAATTCAATATGTATACAAAGTACATGTTAATCACCAATGATAGTCTTGTTATAACAGTGTATTTTAATGCACATCGCTAGTCATGACCAAGGCACTAATACCCCTCACTTCGACATATCAGCGGCATCGAATAACCTCGCTTCAAATGCGACATGCGGAATTTACCATCGCTTCAACATTTAACGGCAAATATTCTTTCCTCGCTTTGATATGACAGGGACAAGTATTCTATCATCGCTTCAAATGACGACAGCAAAGCATTAAAATCATCACTCGAGTATAACAATGACTATACATGCTATGGACCAAACATCCAATATGTATATGCAATCACAATGCATAATCCAAGATGTATATAAAATACATGTTACCGTTTGGTGCCCGTCAACCCTGGCCGTAGCCCTCCATGCCGAAACGTACCTATAGGAACGACCCCAAACCATGAGCATATAATAATCCATATTCACCACAATATGATTATAATGAGTAAAGCATAAACCATAAGTACAAGGTACTTCCTGTATTCCAATGCATTTATAAACGCTCCCTTTGGTTGTCCCTGTACCACAACTCATAACCATAATCAATGGATTATATTACGGTTCCATAAATGTCATGGCATATAATTATTCCATTAACATGTTCCTAGGCCCTCAACACCCCCAAAGAGCAAACCACTGCTCTGATACCACTAATGTAAGAACCCCCGTGCCCTTAACCCTCTATTAGTGTATTAACCCATGTATTTAGTGCATACAATAATGTAATCACGGGGCAAACCACATGCAAGTGTAGTATAATATACCATCTATAAAATCTCTTGCATTAAATCACTTGCATTAAATCACTTGCATTAGAACCACATAATGTTCAAATCCCCCAACCAAGTCCACTTGCATAGCATGCACCCTTAGAATACACTAACATGTTCTCAATTCATTTAGTAATTCCTCTCATTAATTGCATGCCACATATAAATGAAAAGAGAGGCCATGCCCTTTATACAACCCATATACACATTTAAACGTGCTCACATGCGAGCACCCAATGAATGAATGTGTATTTAATGTATAAAATACTGTGCTCAATACCGGTACTGGTACTTCGGTCCTGGAAGCACCTCCAATCCATAGCTCGATCCCAACTTCGGAGCTACCGATGTACCTGTTCCACCTGCCCCAACAGAGAGCCCCACACGGGGTGAACATACCAATACCACCGATCCAATAATCACAATATTACATTATATAATTACAGAATGTAAAGCGGTGAATTTAAAAGACACTCTCTGAATAGTGTCATCCTCATACGAGATCCTCTGTGCTGTTCCTGTTCTCAAAATAACCGAAACCATCAAATTCCCAAAAGCCAGTTAATCATTTCATTGATTAACTAATCCATTTAATAATTGCCAATTTCTATAATTAATGAATTCCAATCATTTATAATGATCATAGATAACACGTATCTAAACAATATATTTCCACATTCCCATTTCATCGCTTGCTCAGTAGCAGCGGCATTCATAACCGATGTACGCTCCATAGCGACAACATCTCAACCATTGCTCGTTCCATAGCGGCACCATATAGTTCCCAATACACACCCATTCATGGCAATAACAGTATATCATGCATTTCAAAGTTTCAATAATATGAAAGGCTATGTACGTATAACAGCTCGTACGTTATACGTACCTTATAATTCCGTAGTCCAAATCAATCCTTGTCTTGGTCCTGTGACCCGATGAATTATGTGCTAAACACAATTAATAATTCACAGTTAATTACAAGCACGCAACCACGTGCCGAAGCACGTTCACAACCTCTAATTATATCGTCAATCCATGGCAATAACCATTTTAAAAGACCCCGGGCAAAGCATGCAACGATTCAAAGACCAACCAAAATTTCCCAAAAATATTGGCCTCTCGATCGATCGGAGATGAGTCTCGATCGATCGAGAGCCACAACAGATTTTGGCAACAAAAATCCTTTGCGCGCGATCGATCGCCGAGACTGACCGATCGATCGCCAGACGCCCGCGATCGATCGGTGGTCTTGCGCGATCGATCGCCAACATTGTTCACCATCTTCCAATTTTCGGAATTACGCGCGATCGATCGGGCCCTATCGCCGATCGATCGGCGAGCACCGAACAAGCCCAAAAATGGCGTTTTATGGTTTAAAACCCCCAAATAAACAAACCCAACACCCATTTTACCAATAAACCTCAACATAAACACCACAAATCTTCCTTAAACATACCACCTCAAAAATCTTTAAAATCCAAAAACTCATACCCAACTCAAACCTTAACCAAAGAGCACAAAACTAATACCAAATCGAAGATAAATGCGATGAGAAGAATAATACCTTATTATCTTCGAGAAATCCGGCTCCCAAATCGAGCCTCCATCGATTTTTGCTCAAAGGAGAAAAGGGGAAGGGTTGGGGAAATGGGTTGGCGTGAGAGAGAGGAGAGATGAGAGAAAACCAATCCAAATCCTTGAACATCGAGTCCACTTGGTATATATATAGTACTAAGGCTCAAAAATCTCGAGTCCTCCACAAAGACATCATGACTCATTAAAAATCATATGTGTTCAATAATTATCTCTCAATCTCAATTTTCATTACCAGCCCCAACTCAAAGCACCCGGACCCAAGATCCCACCAAAAACCAAATTCCAAGGTTTATCACCACGATGAGAATACAATCGCAACCCTTGGATCCAACGACCCCAAATACCGGATTTAAAATCCCCGGGAGTCCCAACACCGCAATTAATTCGTAATTGCCATAATTAAAATTCATTAAGGATTATTACCACACCGGGATTTACACCAATAATCCCCGTGCATCACAAAGAGTCTAAATTTGTAGATTGGTGTGTTGGAGGAGGCGGTGGTAGCGATGTTTTGAGTGAGTCATCGTTCGAGCCGCTTGCTGCCCCAGTAAAATCCGTTTTAACCATCTCAATTTACGAAGATGAACAGAGAAAGAAACGTGCGATGAAGACATATCACAGTTAATTCTGTGAAATTGAAATTGCGTTGAACTGATCGCAATTAGAGTACAACGAGAAACAAAATTGCGATTAGCAAATCAATTTCTGATTCAATCGGTGAATCAATTTCTGTTTGACCGATGAATCAACTTCGAATTGACGATGAAAAAAATGAGATCGATAAAAAAGCCTATGGCTCGTGATACCATGTTACACGATGAAAGAGTGGGAGAAAAGATCCCTTGAATATTTCGTATCTAATAATGAAAAATGATAAGAGTATTTATACAAGTAAACAACCTAAGAAACCTAAGTTACAAGGACTCTTCAAATTTTGATCTAGATCATTATCTTCTAATCTAGATAAACAATAAAGATAAAATCATATCTAATAATATTTATCTCCAACAATTTTACTAACTGTTCAACTATAATTAAACGTATGTTCCTTAGTTATGAGCAAAAATGACTACTACAATGAATTTTACCTTGAATTCATGCAATCCTTAAATTAACGGCATTCAAAAGCATGATCCGAGCCTTTCGAGGCACGTGAAGGAAAAAGGCTCCACTTTTGCTTGCACCTGGATGTGAGGACCAATCCTCATTGCTGCACGAGCCCACATGCACATATTGAGGGCTTTAATAACTATGGTTCAGTTTCTGAACAATGTTGCCTCTCGGAGCCACCACCCCCCTTTTTGTCTGCCAGCTTCAGCATTCAGTCCTCTTTAGGCGATATATTTGAAATTTGTTTTGTTGACTTTTGCTATTGTCTTTCTTTCACAATCTGATGTGCTCCATGATGTAGGTGGCAATGGAGGAAGAGGTGGAGACGTGGTTCTAGAATGTTCTGCAGCAGTATGGGACTTCAGCAGGCTGCAACATCATATTGTAAACCACCTATTTTCTCATATCCTCAGTTGTTTAATCTTACTCCTGCTTTTTGTGCACACCATCTTTCTTATTTGAGGGGTATATGTGGTTGTTTATGCATATGTATTCTTCCCTTGAGAGGCTTGGATTAATTTTCTAACTTTATCCTAGAATGCAAAGAGAGGTGGCCATGGATCTTCAAAAAATATGATAGGATGTCGAGGATCAGACAAGGTTTGTATTATGCATTTATTGATCTCATCTAGTTTCAGCAACTCTCTCCAGCATAAACTCTGTTAGGATTGATTGACAATGCATAAAATAGATTGTTCAGGTACCTGTTGGTACGGTACTTCATGTTCTTGAGGGTGAAATTTCTTCTTTGGTTGAGAAAGAATCTTCTGGAGTCTTGGATCCTTGGGACATTCCTGGGACCCTTGATACAGGTTCATCTATATCTTCTCGGCCCTCTCTCACTGGCACGACCAGAAAGTTGGATCAGACCGACATTATTGTCGAGGACTCATCTTATTCGAGCAAAGGAACCTTCAAAGACCCAATTTGCACGTCGGAATTTGAAAATTTCCCTCAATTTTCTACTTCCAGAGACAAATCAAGAAACCAACAGTATATACATGAAACATATGGTGAGTGCAAGGATTTGGATGGTGAAGTAACTATGTCTGGATCTGATTGTGAGGAAGATTTGGCTGAGACACAACAAATACAATATAATGTTGCAGAATTAACACATCCTGGCCAACAAATAATAATCGCCCAGGGCGGGGAAGGTGGCTTGGGGAATTCAAACTCCGCAAAAGGTTCAAAGATGTGCAGAGATACCAACTTAAACACTGAAGTTTCTGATGATGACCTCGGTACGCAACTCAACCTTGGCTTCCCTGGTTCAGAGGTCATACTTATGTTGGAACTCAAGAGTATTGGAGATGTAGGCCTCGTAGGAATGCCCAATGCTGGTAAAAGCACTCTTCTTGGTGCCATGTCAAGAGCTAAACCTACGGTTGGTCATTATGCATTCACTACCTTGAGGCCTAACTTAGGAAAACTAAACTACAACGATATTTCCATCACTGTGGCCGACATCCCTGGTCTTATTCGGGGAGCGCATGAAAATCGTGGCCTTGGACATGCTTTCTTACGTCACATAGAACGCACCCGAGTCTTGGCTTATGTGGTGGACTTGGCAACTGCATTAAATGGTAGAAATGGTATTCCTCCTTGGGAACAACTAAAAGATTTGTTGTTGGAGTTGGAGTTTTATCAAGAGGGGTTGTCGAATCGCCCATCGTTAGTTGTGGCAAATAAAATCGTTGAAGATGGAGCCGAAGCAGTGTACGAAGAATTAAGACAAAGAGTGCGTGATGTACAAATTTTTCCGGTTAGTGCTGTTCTTGAAGAAGGAATAGATGAGCTAAAATCTGGTCTGAAGATGCTTGTGAATGGAGAGGACTCGTCGAGGTTAAAAATAGATAATATTAGTCTTAGTTAGTAGGAGGTTGTCGAGGATTTTTGTTTACATACAACGCTAAATGATCTATTTTAATTAAAAACATTAAAAATATTTTTGTTTGCAAGTTTAGTATGGATGTGGTATAGTATAAATTAAATGTGATCTTTTTTGTATTTACTATTTAATTTTTTCCAAAGTATTTTTATTTTTTTATAAATCGGAAGTAGAATACGTAACTACATCTTAATAATTTAATTTAGTAAATTAAATCTTTTATTATCTCAAATTTTCATTTATTTTATTTAGTGTGGGAGGAGCTAAATCAATTTTTGAATTCAACGCGACTCGAACTCGAGTCTGCTCAAAGTTGGCATTAACTCTTATCCATCATGGCATGGCAAGACTGTGGGCTCAAATTTTCATTTGATTGAATTAGTAGCTTCTAGGTAGAAATATCATGTGGTAGAATGACTCGGAAAGTATTATTAGCGTACGCTAAATTACCTTATTAAATATATGTAAATATATAGATTATATAGATTTTAAATGGAACTTAAACAATTTATAAAAAAATTTAAAAAATTGACTTCGTTTATCGGGTTTTTTAACATAATAACCCTATTTTAAAAAATATTTAACAAATAACCTGAAATAAAAAATATTTACAAACTGACAAGACACGCCAATCCAGTTGACGTCTTCAAAAAAAGACGCAAATTGGATTGGCGTGTCCATCTTTTAAAGTTGGACACGCCAATTAAATTAGCGAGTCCAACTTTTAAAGTTGGACATGCCAATTAAGTTTGCATGTCCAACTTTGGTTTTTTTTTTTTTTAGCTTTTTTAAAACAAATAAACTTAAAACAAAATATATAATAAAAATTATGTCTCATCTTATCAGATAAATTGCAAATATCACGTTCATATTTTTCAAATTTTTCTTAACATTTTTTTATTATAAAATTTGTAAAGATAAGTATGCAATAGTTGGAGTAATGCCTCATGACAATGATACTTATTCAATTCGTTGGTTTGAAGTGGAACCATGTATTGTGTTTCACATCATCAAGTGTTAAGAGGAAGATGTCGAGGTAAATATATAATTATCCGTTTTAGCATGAAATTTTACCATGTCAGCTGTCGTTCCCATACAAAAGATCACGGAATGGCCGAAACGGGAACAACAATTATCATGGTAAGGTTTAATGCTAAAACGAATATGTTTCGCGGTTGTCGCGAATTGGAAAGACAATTTTGCGACTTGGAATTGTGATTTTGCTGCTCGGACGGCCGTGACGGAACAAATTTAATTTTTTTCAAAATAAAATTTATATAATTGTATTTTTCTATCTCATCATCTTCCTCTTAACAATAGATGATGTGAAACACAACACATGGTTCTATTCAAACCAACGAACGATATCAGATCCCCGTCATGATGCATTACTCCAATAATAAAAAAATGTTAAGTAAAATTTGAAAAATATGGACGCGATTTTTGTAATTTATCTGATAAGGTGAGACATAAAATTTATTATATATTTTATTTAAGTTTATTTGTTTTAAAAAAAAACTAAAAAATAACACAAATTTGATTGGCATGTCCAACTCTAAAATATGGACACGCCAATCCAGTTGATGTCTTCTTTTAAAGAGACCAACTGGGTTCATGTCTGTTCAATTTGTAAATATATTTTATTTAAGGTTGTTTTGTTAAATATTTTTTAAAAATTGGTTATTATATTAAAAAACCCTTAAGAAATTTCATCAAAATTGTTCTTCATTTATAACCTTTACCTTTTTTTATCCATGACCTTCGCATTACGTGTAACAATACGTAAAAACTATAAAACACATGATACAATATTTAAAAAAAACCAAGATCATTTATGCAGAATAATCTAGTAAATTCTCCCTAAAATTAGTGATAACAGTGCGAAGAAAACAAAGGTTTCTAACATCACATTACAATGAAAAACGACATCTAGCACCATCAAGAAACCGATCCGTGTGCCACCCCTTAGCCCGAACTTCAGATAGAAACGGCGAAAACACGCTATCCATCCTATCGTAAGCCTCTTCCAACACATCCTCGCTCGGCTTACGAAACGAATCATGGATATCTGCAGCATATGCAGCGACTAACCATCCTCTCAATGCGTCTTCACCCGTGGCGTTGCGCTCCAATATCAAGTCTGTCCATTTTGCTCCACGGCTAAGTATGAATCTTTCATCGGGGAATCTTTCTTTGACTTGGTGCAGCTCGGAAGGCTTGAGAACCTCGTGTATAGCTCTTCCTATCTTAACATTACCGGCTTCCTCTATTAGTCGTCCAGGGAATAAGAGATCTTCTCGATGCCTTAAATCAGCCGGACTAGAAATTCTACCCCTCTGGTTTAAAATCATCAAAAGCTCAAGTTATTACAGACGCGGATTTGGTTAATATTTATCGCTTGTTCGGTACTAAACCTTTAAAAAGTCGGCAACAATCATAGCGGTTCTCTGTGGATTGAGGGTGTTGATTGGAGTTGCACGCATCTCTTCGCTGACACAATAAACGTGTATCAAGGACAGGAACGGTCCGACAATCAACTGCAAGATGGCTCGGAATCATAAAAGACCATTGTACAATGTCATCCTCAAGTGGCATACCAACAATGATACCATTTACTCACACAATCATATCATTTTACCGAAAGTAGATAATATAGAGATTTATCATGAAAAGTCTTCAGGGGGTCTCGAAATTGCAATATGTACACAAGCTAAAAAAAGAAGCCATTTCGTAGCTTCATTGACAGTGAACCCCATGCAACAATTAAGCATTTAATCTCAATGACGAGAGTGAACCCCATGGGGTCATAAAACAACACCAAGATAAAACCCTCTATCCTTCATTCTTCGCACCAAATATGAAAATTAGGAGTCACAAACTGTTTTTTTTAAGTGATCGTAACGATCATCTGATGACGATAATGACACCCTCTAAGTTTCCTAGCCCTTGTATTTACTTTAGAACCATTACTTTAACGATTATCGTGCGTGTTTAAGGCTCAATGTAAGCTCATTCTAATCATATTCAATATAACCCTCTCAGTGTTACAAATATCACTGAAAGCAAACCATACTGGCAGATTTAGTATCTTAATTGCCTTTATCCCTGCATCAGATCTATAATTCTAACCACGTATTAAAGTAGAGCACATTAGAGTAACTATCGAATTGAACGGAAAATGTAAAATCCTGTCATTAATATTGCTGCTTTAAAATGTGAATAAAATATCATTATTCTCCAGAAGCCGCTGGAGCCCCAGTCCCCACTCTGCCAACCCATCCGGCCATCAAAATGTGGCTCCGCACCTAAACAGGTAACCGAAAGTGCACCTTCCCAACCATTATACTTAGTAAATATAAACCTGAACAAAAACCTAGAAGCAAATTGGTTGATGTACTGTTTCTAAAGATAAATATATAAATTTAGAATAGCTGGATCACAATCAGAGATGGCAACTAAACAGAGAGCAACAAGCAAGGTACCTTGCCCTTCATAGACAAGCAAACAGTAGATGCTAACTGAATTCCCACTCCTATTCCAAGAACATTGCACAGAGTTGATATGGCTTCACCTTTAGCAAAAAGATCGCTGAGATTTCCCTCTTTTGCAAATGAAGAATAAATGGGCAGTCTAGTTGCTCTTGCAGCAACAACTGCCATTCCCTGATGAAATAAGAATAAAACTATTCATATATTCAACAACAGCATATGAATATAATGACACGAGAACACTTCATACTTTGCCTTACTTGAAAAATAAAATAAGCGTGTGTAGCAAATATTGAACTCACCTTAGCGAAATTTCCTAGCCCAGCCATTTCAAGAAATAACTGCGGGCATAAAGGGGAAAGGACTTCCAGACCAGCACCCAAATCATACAGAACATCAGCTACAAGTAGGAAGGTTCATCTCTATCAATCATCTCCCAGATAGATAGAGAACTTAAACAAGATTGCAGCCAAAACCAAAATACAAACCCAAAATTCTCCAGCTTTTAGGCTCCGAGTCCATTCTTGCACCCAAATTGCTAGATATGAGCTTTCCAACATGCTGCATTCCATCTTTCAAAATCTGCATTTGATCGAAATCCAAATTAAAAAACCCAACTTGACCAACTTCAATAATTTGTCCAACAAATAAATTCTTACCCAACTGACAGCGGTAGCCTGTGCTGGAGTAGGTCTCAAGCCTGCAGCAAATAGCAGTGACTGAAAGGGATTAAGACATTAAGAGTGCGTACTATGGTGGCAGCATGTGAATTGTTAAGACAATTAAACAGTAGCCAATATGACCTGCCATGGAAAAAATCTCAGAAATAATACTAGCAGAAGAAGACCTGAGTTGATAACACAGATAATGTTGCACTGGTGAAGTGCTGCAAGGCTCGGAACTGTGTGTATCTAAGATATCCTTCGTTCACACTGTAAATGCAAGATGCCCCAACCCAAACAATAAATCACGACTTGTACTTTAGACCCGAATCGAGGAGGATATTAAATGCAAATTACCTATATGGATATCCTGAGGGAAAGAACTTATTCAGGAATGATTCAACCACTCTACGGGAAGCAGGTCTTGCATCATCAACTATCGTCATCTGTTTACAGTCACCAAAATATACTTTCAGGTATATGTAGGATTTCTATCAAACAAAATACCAACAAGTATTCAGCCATGCCCTCAAACTACTAAGTTCTTACGAGGCCATTAGGACAGTCATTGTCCTCAAACACGTACTTTTCAAGAAAGTAAATTTTGCCTCAAATCCAAAAAAGTCACTGTCTCCGATTCTATGAAGTAAAGAGAACCCGGAACATGTTCGTGTCTCATCACTTAGAGAATAATAACATCCAGAAAATATACAAAAAGAAGAATCATAAACACTATGACTATTCAGTTAGAACTAGCTCAAGGACATGCAATATTGAAAATTCAAATAAAAATAAAAATGGGTTCAGCATTTCTCCATATAAGTAGCTCTTTCGGACCAGCAAGAACAAAAGAAATGAAAAGTTAGCTCACTGATAATCGACCATCGGCTTCGAACTCAAACCGGCGAGACACCGAATCCGAAGTTTCAATCCAGTACACGGGTATTGGCGGCGTGGAATCAATTGAATCCTTCCTGAACATTTTCAATATTTCCTGTAAAGTACCCACAAAATAAGACTTCAAATAACCAAAACAATGGTCAGAGAGAGAAGAGGCGAGGGGAAAGTAAAAGAGAAATAGGAGGAAAATAAGTGATATTCATTTGTTTGTAAGGGAAGCAAAACGAAGAAGAAGAGACCGAAAAAATCATGGGCAGTCACAGCGGAAATCGAAGGGATAAAAGCCGCAGCCGCCGGCAAAGTCGGGAGTTTTTCGAGCAGGCCGATAAGGAAAATCGTTGGAGTATGCCACCCAAGTACCCAACTACTAAAAATAAATTTTCTAAAAAAAAAAAAAAAAACTTCTAAAAACAATTATAAAAATAATGACGACTTAATAATAGTGAAGTTTAATAATTTTAGTAGTGATAAGGTTGCTATCTTTTTAAGGATAGTTACTACTGACTACGGTTTAGAACCGTTCGGTTAGACGGTTTAGAACAGCCAGTTCTACAGTTCAAAAAACATCGACCTATAACATTAACATCTATTGACAGTTCCGGTTACAGTTCATGAACCGTCGGTTCCGGTTACGGTTCATGAGCCATCGGTTACGGTTCCGTTTTATAGTTAACCAACGATTACGGTTATGGTTTGACACTTCTTTTTTAAAAAAAAATTATTAAAATCTGAAAAAGTGTAAAAAGTATTTGAATGTGTTTTCCTCCACAGATGTTATAAAATGACGTGAAACAAATTCAAGTTCAAATAATCAAAAGGTGTAAGATATATTTGTTTGATTAATATATAAATTATAACACTCTATTAGATCAACTAGGCTATTATAGTTTAGTGGTAGAACTAATTATTCAAGTTGGAGATCATGAATTCAAATCTACATTTTAACATATGTTTTAAATTTAAAAATGTAAAGAAAATTAAAATAAACCTTTGAACTAATGGTTCACGGGTTAGAAAATTGTTACCCTTAACCAGCCTCCTATAGACCGTCCGATTACGGACCGGTTCATGTCCGATTCAGGATCATTTACGACCATTGGTCGGGTCTAGTTCCTACGGGGTAGCAACCAATAAACCTAAATGTTTAAAGCTCCATCGTTGAAATAAATATAGGATTCAAACTATTTATATATTTCTAGCATCAATGATACTTTTATTACGATATAAAGTCAAATATATTACATTGGAATATAATCAAATCAACATAAAAAAAGTGTAAAGAATTTAAAGTACATAACATTTTTTCTTATTAATATTTTCCTCAAATTCACTCATCAAATATGATTGATCATTTGAGGAGGATGGGTGTCTTCTTGCCATTAGACTTGAACCTTTTTTGTTGTTGTTTCCATACTACTTCTCAATCTTTTTCAAATATATTGCGTCGAAATGATATCAAATCAACATACGAAAATATGAAAGAGATGTACAGAATTTAAAACACAATAAATTTAGCCATCAAATTTGTTTTTTTTTCTTCACAATAAAGAGATATACTCTCTTTACTTTAAAAAATATCATTCATTGTGTAAGAGTTCTAATCTTTATCCCGATTGTATTCATCTTGTTGCTCGCCTTTGGCTTTGGTTGATGTAGCATTCATACCGAATTGTCCATGGTATATGTTAAATGAGATATGAATATGATTTTTGAAATATAAATTTACACATATACATATACGAGTTACTTTGCATAAATCTTGTATGAGGCTTACTCTACTCAGAAGAATAAACATTTGAATTCTATTTAATGAAACAAAGAACAAAAGAATATGAAAATAGATGATTGATCATTTGAAGATGACATCTTCTTGCCATTTGACTTGATCCTTTTTTTTTCCAAACTACTTCTTGATCTTTTTCAATATATATATATATATATATATATATATATATAAACAATAAAATTTTGGACAATTTGGTATGAATAATGTATCATCAATCAAAGGCTAAAAACAAGATATAACCAACCATGATAAAAATTATAACTTTTATAACAATAAATGACATATATTTTTAATAGTAAAGACGCGATCTCTCTTTATTGGGAAAATAAATTTGATTCCATTTAATGTATTTTAATTTTTTTTACATTTTTACACTTATATTTACATATATTTCTTGCCTTTTTTAAAGTGATTCTTGGACGATTTTACGCTTTAGGTTATATTTTTCTATATTTCCAGGAATCTAGTGAAAATGCAAGAAATACCTGAAAACCCCATTTTATGTACTGAAAGGTGGTACTAGAACAAAACGAGCCAAGACATTGGAAAGACACTAAAAAGAGTTGAGTTGATGAAATTGAAGCAGGCGATCGATCACTACGAGGCAGTAAAGCGAGGAAAATTTCATACAAGAAGGCAATCGATAGCCTAAAAAGGAAAAATTGATTGCATTGGGGCAGAAGGTTTAGGTGATCGACTGCCACTCAAGAAGAGATCGATCGTCATAGAGATAAAGTTGAAGAGATCGATCGACATGGCCATAGAGATCGATCGCCAACAGAGTCATGTCCGAGAAAACTCCTTATTTAAGTTATGGGCTATATTTTGGTACCAGATTTGATGGGCTCGAATTTTTCACTATAGGGTTCTTCATCTGATTGTTTACCCTAGACTTGGGAGGAGCCACAACATACAAGCTGGAGATTCAAAGCAACGCAGCGGGAGACGGGATCGGATCAATGCAAGGAGTCAACGCCTAGCGATTTTCTATATTTCTTAACTTTGTTTTGGCTTATTATTCAGATTTCAATGTTTATTATGTTGTTTAATATGATAAAACATTATTTTTGCTTTAGTATGCTAGGCTAAGTCGTTTATCGAGATTAGGGGATCTTTTGTATGAACTAGGGGTGGTTACCGGATCAAACCGGTCCGGTCCGGACCGGAACCGGCCGGTTCCGGGCCCGTTATGGGCGGAACCGGTCCGATCCGGTAAGGAACCGGATAGGATCCGGTTTCGGTTCCACCGGTTCCAACCCGGAACCGGATTTTTCTTTCTGTTTTTTTTTTAAAAAAAAAGGAAAAAAGGAAAGGATTTATCGAATTTTTTTTTTTTTTTTTTTTTTAAAAAATGGATCCAGTTCCGGATCCGTTTGGTCCGGAACCGGTAAGATACCGGATCCGGAACGGTAGAACCGATCCGGTCCGGTATCAAACCGGTTCCGGACCAATTCGGGACCGGTTAGTCCGGTTTCGGACCGGACTAACCGGTCCGGTTTCGGACCGGGTCCCGGACCGGGTCCGGATCGACCCGGTCCGATAAGCACCCGTAGTATGAACCCACAATTTTAATTCTAGTTTTTGATTGAGTTTTTGGTATCTTTGTGTTTGTGGTATGTTTTAATGCTTTTAAGGGATTAGCTACCATTTGAATGATGTTAGTTTGCAATTGAGATCGAGAGATACAATTGTAATACGAAACAAATAAAGCAAACCGTGGATTTCAGATCGAGATCGAGAGATGGCTTCAAATACATGAGTTATAACTATAGATATCTAGTAGTCGAAGGCTATGAGTTTTCACGAAACATGTGCAATAGTGATTTGTTAAATAAGTAAACGAGAGTTACTTACAGCAAATTGATATTAGATTTAATATCGAGAGAATATATTAGATACAGACGAAAAACTTGTCACCTAAGATGCATTAACCTTGATTACGATTAGTAGATGAATTGTGGGGAATACTTAAGTGAACCGAAGTCTCGATATTTATCTCTACTATTTACTTTATTCTATCTTTGTGTTTTGGTTATTTTTTGAACTTGAGTAAAGTAGTAAATCGTTCATAACAATTTCGTAGGTTAAATATAGTTAAACTAATTAAATCTGGTAATTGCTACTAGTCCCTGTGGGTGCGACATCCGACTTTCTTTATTATACTAAAACTTGACACCATGCATTTGCGGTATAATCGCGCCACACTAGAAAATAATTGTTTAAAACAAACGCGATCAAGTTTTTGGCGCCGTTGCCGGGGAGTAGTTTAAGTAAAATCATTAGAGATTAGTTGACTTTAGTTTAGCCATTTTTATTATTAATATTTTTTTACTACTTTTGTTACAGTGTCTACTATTTCACTACTACCGTTTCTTCCTTGGTTTGATTTTTGCAAGTAGTTGTCTTCGTTGTGCATGCTACGGAGCAACAACCCTATATTAGAGCCACTTGACTTAGAGATCGAACGAACTTGTCGTATACTTCGAAGAGAAGCTCAAGCGATGGCTGGGAATAATCAAGGAGTGAATGGTGAACAACATGACGAGGAAGTGCCAATTACACGATACATGATGGACTATGCACAACCTACATTCAAGGCATTATGTCTAGCATCACTAGACCGAGGGTGAAAGCTAATAATTTCGAGATCAAACCGGACATTATTCAGACGATTCAACATTCGGTGCAATTTGGAGGATCGACCACTGAAGATCCCAATGCTCACATCTCCAACTTTTTGGAGATTTGCGATACGTTTAAGCATAATGGCGTTACTGACGACACCATCAGGTTAAGATTGTTCCCTTTCTCTTTAAAAGATAAAGCTAAAAGTTGGTTGCATTCTTTGCCTGCAGGTTTTATCACTACGTGGGATGAGATGGTGCAGTTATTTCTCTCCAAATACTTCCCACCATCAAAGACTGCAAATATGCGCAATGACATCACCACATTCACTCAACATGATCACGAGACATTATACGAGGCTTGCGAACACTTCAAGGATTTACTGAGAAGATGTCAACATCATGACCTCCCTATCTGTTGCGGGTAAAAACATTTTATAACGGTCTATTTTTCTGTTGATCGCTCTATGATTGATGCAGCATCAGGAGGTATCATCATGAGAAGAGCACTTGAAGCATCCTACAAACTTCTTGAGGAGATGGCTTCTAATAGCTATCAATGGCAGTCGAGAGGAATATGCCAAAGAGATCAATTGGGGTACATCAAGTCGATAAGATGACATCAAAGCCGCCCAGTTGGAAGCATTGACTAAGAAGATTGACAGTTTGAGCATGACAGCGATGCAAGCTCAAGTGATCGGATGTGAATTATGTGGAGGCAATCATCCGAGCACGGAATGCCAAACAAGTAACCCTTTCATTCAAACTAATGAGAGTGCCAATTTTGTAGGTAATCGACCACCACAGGGCAACTCCTACTCCAACAATTATAACCAACCGTGGAGGAATCACCCAAACTTCTCTTGGTCCAACCAAAAGAATGTTTTGAACTGACAACCTCCATCGGGCTATCCACCAAAGCAGAGCATGGAAGATTTGCTTACCAAGTTCATTACATCAACAGAGAACATAATGCAAAATCAAGATGCTTCAATAAAGAACTTGGAAACTCAAGTGGGACAGTTGGCAAACATTCTGGCTGGTCGAACTCAAGGGACATTGCCTAGCGATATCGAAAAGAATCCAAAAGAGCAAGTAAATGCGATATCATTGAGAAGTGGTAAGCAAATCGGATCACCTAGTGAGAAGAAAGAGGAAGCGGAGGAAGTGCAAGAAGAGGAAAGCGAAAAGACTGAGGAAAGAGTTGAAGAGAAAGGTAAGTCTTCTACCAAGACACCCATCACACCACCCACGTAGGTACATATCACACCTCCTGTTAGGATCGGTCCGGAGTGTTTAGAGGGGGGGGGGGGGGGGTGAATGAACACTCCTAGTAAAAATTAATCCCTTGTGATTTCTTTCGGATTAGTGAAAGAAATTTGTTTCTTAATCAACTCTTTTATAGAACAGACCACTGAATGCATAAGTGCGGAACGGTCTGTTTATATTTGTAAGAGCGGCTCGATGGCTTGAATGAAAGAATAGTGCAGAAAGATAAGAACACAGAATATGTTTCTGGAAGTTCGAAGGTGGTGTAATCCTTCTACGTATCCCCTTCTTCCAATTAAGGAAGGTTTATACTAGAAGACTTTGATTTATACAATCCTGTTGTACAAACCCGATTCAGGCTGGATTTACCTCACTACCAATCTGAAACTCCTAGTCACTCGATCTACTCAGACACACTCTGTCTGACAATTACAATATGTTTCTCACTTCTATTTTTCAACACAGAATACACAAGATGCGCACAGTGATCCTAAATGATCAAATGTTACAAAGTAATCGTGCTTAAGAATAATGTCAGCTCGAGAGCTTCTGAGCTTGTAAGCTTGTGCTGTTTTGCTTTCTTGTGCGTTTTTCAATTGATCAGCGAGAGTCCTGTATATTCCTTTTGTTGCATCCTTTTATAGTTGTAAGTACCAACGGCATTATTTCCCTTAATGTGCAACTTTGACTCTGCTTAAACTCTGAGTAAGCTACAGTCTTCTTCTTCAGGATACTTGCCATTCTGGTTCATACTTTCGGCGACTGTCAGGTGGGCTCTTCTTTGTCTTCTTACCTTTTATGACAATCTTCAGTCTTTGGTCCTTTGTAGCATTAATTACGACATTAAATGCTACAATAAATAGCCGTTAATGATTCAGACTGAGGAGCCATTCTTTATGTATCCTTGACTGCTCTGATCTGATAAAGATTGAGATCGATCTGAAGCATCGATTTAGTCAGTCTGAAATCCATCGATCCGATCTGATATGCTTTGTCATCTTATCAGCTTGATCTGTTTTGGGCGATCGATCTGGTCAGTCTGATTTCACTCGATCAGGTCAGATATGTTTTGTCATCTTTAAAATCTCATCGATAAGGTCCGGAACTAACAAATTCCCCCTTTTTGATGATGACAAAACCTAGCTTCTAAGTCTTTTTAACCAGTCTGATAGGAACACTGAAGCGTATACTTTCGGATCGATTACTTCTTCTTGTTCAAAATAAATGAACATTGATCGATTAAGCCTTTTATTATAGTTCAAAATAAATGAACAATGACTTAATTGAAAGGGGATTTTTATTGATCACCAAAAATCCTAAATACAGACAGTCTGATAATTCTATTTTCTAGAAGACTGAGACTGATGCGGCCTGAAGTCTTTTTCTTTTCCCCCTTTTTGTCAGCAGCAATCTCTTGGAGAAAGTCTACAACTTGTGCTAGCTGAGCGCTGATAGCGTCAAGACAAACGTCTTGAGCGAGGAGGGAATTGTTGACGGATGCTCTGACTTGAGTGGCTAGCTTGATCTGCTCTTTTCTCAGGCTGTTCTTATAAGTGGCTTGCTGAGAAAACAGATCATTTATGCCTCACTGAAGGCTGCCGATACTGGCTTTCATCTTCTCTTTGAATGAATCAAAGTCCAAAGCTGTAAGCCTCTGACCTTGATGAACTTCTAGAACACGTTGAGAGAGCGACATGCAGTTGTCAGAGAGGTGCTGAAGAGTCCTTGCCAGAAATGGAGGTGCATCAGATTGTCGGCTTGGAGAGTGATCTGATGATGATAGTCATGATCATCTTCTTCAGCAATCGGCACAAGTGAAGATACAGCAGCTTGGTGACTTTCGGACCGGATCAAGGTGACCAGATCCAAAGAAAATGCTTGTAAGAAAGCCATATCTTCATCTGATTGGACTGGAGGAGTGCTGGGTCTGGAAGGCTCCTCAAGTTGTAGAGCTGCAACAACAGTGGATACCACCAGATCCGGATCGACGAACTCTGGTGCGCCAACTGTTGCAAGTTCTGCGGTTGGACTGATTTGAACGTGGGAGTCTGACGATCCCAAAGGAATAGATGTTGTTGGAGAGTCCAACAACACGTTCAATGGTTCATCATCTGTAGCAGACGGAGCATTAGACAATGGCTGCTCCGCTGTCTGATCTGCTACTAGTTCTGCAGTCTGCGCTGCTGGCTGATCTTCAGTCTGGTCTGCTGCCCCAGAGGGAACAACCTCAACAAAAGGTTCTGCCAGAGTCTTGCTTGCAGATGGATGATCCGGGCTGGTTACTGGAGTAGATATGCTGATTTTCTGTCGTTGAAATCGGACAGCTAAGTGGAGAGCATGAATATCCATCTCTAATTGAGCAATAACAGCCCCATCATCTCTGGCAGTTGGAGCATTCGGATCGAAGTTCTCTTTCTTAGCAGCTAGGAGCAGAGTGGCCAGTCTGAATCTTTGATTTGCCGTAAATAGCTCTTTGCGCTGCACGGCAAGCCGAACATCATCGGTCTCTGTCCCCTTCAGAACTTCCTCTTCCATCTTCTTCAGTCTGCTCAACTTTCCGAAGAACATCTCAATGTGGTTGATAGTCCGGTACTCGACGTATTCATCAAAGACCACAATGAGTGCCTTCACATTCTCATCAACATCCTCCATAGCAATGTCGATGGCTGTCTGCGCTGCAGATTTGGGTTTAGAGGAGATTGGTTAGGAAAGAATGGCTTTGCCCTTGCCTGTGGAAGATGGAGATTTAATCCCTGATTGGGTATAGTCTCCCAACTCAGTGATAACAATCCCTTTGACCACGGGGATGGCAGAAGGGACTCGGATGGTTACTTTGGGTGCAGTGGTTGAAGTGGTTGAAATTTGGGTTGTAGGTTGGGGTGCAGGGGTGACTTTTGTTGGAGGCAATATGGGTAAGGCTTTTGATTTGGTAATCTGGGTTCTTGGCTTCTTGGGAAGTGGCTTGGTTGGTGGCGAGGGAGCAGACTGAGTTTCTTCAGAATCAGTCTGGATGGTTAGCTTTCGCTTGACCCGAGGTTTGCGCGCAACAGCTTGTTCTTCGCCCTTCTCAATCTTGACTACAGCCAGAGTAGTAGGAGTAGGCGGAGCACTCTTGGACTTCAGCAGGGCGAGCCCTTTGGAGTTTAGAATCTTGAAGGGACTGAGAGCGGACTGCTTTCCCAGCTCGATGTCTAAGGACTCCAGTAGCTTGCTGAGAGGAACATCAAAGCATACGGCCTATTTTGATGCAATCACTGTTTCCATCAGAACTCCAAAAAGAATCACGGACCAGTTCATCTTCTGTCCGGATACAATAGCCGCCATAGCCCTGAACTTCTCTGCGGTTACAGCGTCAAAACTTCCTGCTTTGCCCAAAAGAGGCTTGCCAACGATTTTGCACAGCACCTGGAAATGAAAAAGCATTTCCTTCTTCTTAAACGAGGGTTGCAGGCGGTGGCCAAAAATAGAAATCTTCCCTTGAAGAGCTGAGAGTGACTCTTGAGGAATCTGTCCAAACTCTGTCAGTCCGGAATTGGGGAGGCCAAAGGTCTTGGCCAGCGTCATCGGCGAGATCTCAAATGATTTGCCCTTGACAGAGGTGGATATTGATGTCTTTTAGGAGACGGCATTGGCGAATAGTTCGCGGATTTCAGATTCATAAACACCTGTGCCGCACTCCAGAATGTTCCTCAAGCCAGATGATTCCAAAGCTCGGAAGATGGACACCATCTCTGCATCTTCTGCCCTGTAAATGTCATTAAACTCAATGGAGAGAGAGTTGTGAGTAATGGTAGCCATTGGAATGAAGGTAAAAGAGTGCGAAGATTTAGGAGAGTGAGAGAATAAGAAAGCAGATAGCGGTAAATTGTAAAAAGTGAAAGAAGATGAAATGTTCAGCCCGCTAAATAGGAGAGAGAAGACACGTGTCTTTATCTCGATGACTGATAAAAGGAAATTCAAAATAAACGGTCAGGATAACAGATAGATAAGGCGGTTAAAATGCGATCAGTCCGGGCTGGTTTTGTTATAAAAAAAATTTATTGACCAGACAGATCATAGGATAACATCAGATTGACATGGATCGGTCTGAAAGTTCGGACCGGTCTGTGTCTTTCTGAACATTGTATTATCGAGCTGTGGCAACAAAAATCTTTAAGAGCGAAAGTAAGAAAACATCTAAACTATTAAGATAAGTCAATTAAACCAAGAATTTGACGGAAATAATTAAACTTAGCCTCTGGGAGCGGTTTGGTGAAGATGTCTGCTGCTTGATGCTCTGTTGAGATGTGCTCGATCCGAATTTCCTTTTTGCCAACATGATCTCGAATAAAATGATGTCGTATATCAATATGCTTTGTTCGAGAGTGCAGAACTGGATTATACGTTATAGCGATTGCACTTGTGTTGTCGCAAAATATCGGAGAGTCAACAGCTTGGATGCCATAGTCTTTGAGCTGGTGTTGAATCCAGAGCATTTGAGCGCAACAGCTTCCAGCGGCTAGATACTCTGCTTCAGCTGTAGATGTGGCAATCGATGTCTGCTTTTTACTGAACCAAGAGATCAATCTTTCACCTAGAAATTGACATGTTCCACTGGTGCTTTTACGATCAATCTTACACCCAGCGTAGTCTGCGTCTGAATATCCGATCAAGCTGAAGTTTGAATCTTTGGAGTACCAAAGACCAACGTTCTGAGATCCTTTTAAGTATTTCAGAATACGCTTGGCAGCAATAAAATGTGATTGCTTTGTTCTGACTGAAATCTGGCGCACATACAGACTGAGAACATAATATCTGGCCGGCTCGCTGTAAGATACAATAGCGATCCGATTAGTCCTCTAGACATGGTTACTTCAACTGCCGTTCCCCCTTCGTCTTTGTCTAACTTGATTGTTGGACTCATTGGAGTTGATGCAGTTGAGCATGTTTCCATTCCAAATCTCTTGAGGAGCTCTTTGGTATACTTGGTCTGGTTGATGAAAATATCATTGTTGAGCTGTTTTACTTGGAGACCCAAAAAGAATGAAAGTTCTCCCATCATGCTCATCTCAAACTGTCCCTGCATTAACTTAGAAAATTTCTCGCACAATTTGGGGTTAGTTGACCCAAATATTATGTCATCAACATAAATCTGAACTAATAGGGTATGTTCCCCCTTAATAAATTTAAAGAGAGTTTTATCTACTGAGCCGATCTGAAAATCATGGTTCAGCAGAAATTGAGATAGAGTGTCATACCAGGCTCTTGGAGCTTGTTTCAGACCATACACTGCTTTATTCAGTAGATACACATGATTGGGATACAAATGGTTCTTAAATCCAGGTGGTTGCTCAATGTAGACTTCTTCCTGAAGCTTTCCATTAAGAAAAGCGCTCTTGACGTCCATCTGATATACTTTGAAGTCTTTAAAGGCAGCATATGCAAGAAAGATTCGGATAGCTTCAAGTCTGGCGACTGGTGCAAATGATTCATCGAAGTCGATTCCTTCTTCTTGTCTGAATCCTTGTGCCACCAGTATGGCTTTGTTTCTAACCACAGTTCCATCTGCGTCCAGCTTATTTCTGAAGACCCATCTGGTTCCAATAACAGGCAGATCGCTTGGTCTGGGGGTTAGACTCCAAACTTGATTTTGTTCGAATTGATTTAGCTCTTCTTGCATGGCCTTAATCCAGTTGAAATCAGTCAACGCTTCATCGATCTTCTTAGGTTCCAGAGTTGAGATGAAAGCAGCATGTGTGAATTCATCCATCATCTGTCCTCTGGTTCTGATCGGTGCAGAGGGACTACCAATCACTAGATTAGGTGGATGCTTCTTAGTCCATCGATAGCTTGACTCTGGATTGTCTGGTCCGGTCGGATGAGTAGTAGCAGCATGATCAGCATCTGCTTTAACATTTGAGTGAGGAACATCCGGATCAGCTCGATCTGAAGAAGCTTCAATGCCTTGATCCGGTCTGTCTGGTACTTCTGGTTCTGGTGGATTGTCTCTTGACCTGTTAGCTACAATCTCATCATCACTGTTAGCTTCGAGATGGATATTTTCCATCTGATTTTGAATTGATTCTTTGTTGCCCTCAACACATAAAGATTCATCAAAAACTACATGAACAGATTCTTCTACAGTTAAGGTACGATTATTGAAAATTTTATAAGCTTTACTAGTTGATGAATATCCCAAGAATATTCCATTATCTGACTTAGCTTCAAATGCTGTAAGATGATTCTTACCATTGTTATGAACGAAGCATTTGCAGCCAAAAACATGAAAGTGAGAAATAGATGGTCCGTTACCAGTCCATATTTCATATGGAGTAAGGTTCAGCTTCTTGTTGATCATAGACCGATTTTGAGTGTAGCAAGCAGTGTTTACAGCTTCTGCTCAGAACGTTTGCGAAATACCAGAATCAGCAAGCATTGTTCTTGCTGCTTCCTTGAGCGTTCTGTTTCTTCGTTCTGCAACTCCATTCTGTTGAGGAGTTCGAGGGCTGAAAACTCATGCTTGATTCCATGATCTTCTAGAAAGGATTCAAGATTCTGATTTGAAAATTCAGTGCCTTTGTCACTGCGAATCCTGTCTATGCTGGATGATTTCTCATTCTGAGTGCGTTTCAGCAGCTTGATCAACTTCGGACCGGTCTGATCTTTACTGCTAAAAAATATAGTCCATGTGAAAGCGTGAGTAATCATCAATAACAACAAGAGTATACCGCATTCCCCCTAAACTTGTTATTTGTATAGGACCAAACAAGTCCATATGCAGTAGTTCTAAACAACGGGAGGAGGATTTGGCATTCTTGTTTTTGAAGGATGATCTGATCTGTTTGCCCATTTGGCAAGCTTCACAGATCTTATCCTTAGCAAAATCGATCTTGGACAGACCGATAACTAAATCATGTTTACACAGGCTAGAGATAGTCTTAAAATTGATATGATTCAAGTTTTTATGCCATAGCCAGCGTTTATTATCATTGTTAGCGATGAAGCAAGTAGGATTATCAGGTTGAGCATGATTCCAGTTAATCTTATATGTATTTCCAATCCTGATTCCTACAAGCATGGTTATACCGTCTGATGATTTAACAGTGCAAGTGTATTTGTGAAATTCTACAGCATAACCATTATCACAGAGTTGACTTATACTAATCATATTATAGCACAGATTTTCAACTAACAGCACATCATTGATAATAATGTTACCATGGACAATCTTACCCTTGCCCACGGTCTTACCCTTTGAGTTATCTCCGAAGATGATCTTGGGTCCAGTACATTCTATGACTTCAGACAGCAGCTCGATATTTCCAGTAATGTGACGAGAACACCCACTGTCCAAATACCAGTATGATGCGAGTTTCTTCGATACCTGTCATCAAATATAATTATTGTTGGTACCCAATCCTATTTGGGTCCAGAACGGATTAGCCCTTTGGGAACCCACACCTGTATCAGCTTCAATGGCTTGTGTGTGTAAGGTGTGCTGTGTGCTGGTCTGTTTCGATGTTGTGTGTGATAATGTGTGCGCTGTGGAAGCCTTTGATTCTCATAAGGTGGTCTATATCTTCGTTGAATCGGTTTTGAATTATAGTAATTGTATTGTCTTCCTCGCCTTCGATCTTGCACCCTTAGATTTGGTCTAAAAGACGCAAAGCTTGCTGGTGCCTTTTCTTTGGCTTGGTTGACATATCCAATTCCTTTTCTCAAACCTTGATTCATGAAAGAGACTCCCGTTTGAATCGTAGGTGCTTCAGTCTCATATACTGTGCTGGATTTAACAAATGTCATTTTTTTGATTTTGTTCTTTACCAGCAACAATTCAGATTCATCTTTGGTGGATTCTTTGGTTTCAAAAACTATGCCGGTGAAATCACCAACGTTTCTTTGTACCTCTTGTAATTCTTCCAAAGATGTTCTGGATTTTGTCCATGTCTTGAATATATGAGAAAGCTTAGCATTTTGTGTGCTAATTCTCTTATTTTCTTCATGGAGCTGATCGTAGGAGATTTTCAGCTTATTCAGCTCGATCTGGAGATTGTTGCACTCACCCTGCTCAGAGCAGCTTGGTTTGTTGTGCTCATCCATTTGATCACTGATTTTAGCTTTATTCTTCTCAAATGATTCAGCTAAGATCCTATAATCATTAGCCATGTCTTGCAGTGCGGACATGAGTTCTTCACGTGTAAATTCATTTGAGTCAAAGTCAAATACCTCGTCTGTCTGACTCATCTCTTCATCTGCCATTAGACATTGAATATCTTCTTCGCTTTCGCTGGAAGAATATTCGGAGCTGTCTGAATCGGAGTCAGTCTGAGCCCATTTGCTGTTTCCTTCTTCAGCTACTAGGACCTTTTGGGACTTTCCATGATTTTTGCGGTCTTTGTAGTGCTTCTTTTTCCTGTCATCGCGATGCTTCTCCTTCCGTTCTTCTTTCTTCGGTCTGGTGCAATCTGCAATTAAATGTCCGGTCTTACCACAATTGTAGCAAGCCTGATCATTAACAGCATCGTCCTTTCTTGGCTTATAATGATGAGAGGGTTTAAAGCTCCTCTTATTTTTAGACATGAATTTACCGAATTTCTTGATAAATAATGACATAGCATCATTACTTATCTGTTCAACGGATCGGTCTGATGTTGAGGCGGTCTGGTCTGGAATGGCTGCCAGGGCCTTGTTTGGTTGAGAGATGAATGGCTCTGCTTCACCTCTGCTTATCAGTTCAAACTCATAGGCCTTAAGATCTGCAAACAGATCATGAAGTTCAACCTTGTTAAGATCTTTTGATTCCCTCATGGCAATGGTCTTAACATCCCATTCCTTTGGCAGAGCTCTCATAACTTTCTGAGCGATCTCTCTGTTAGAATATTCCTTCCCCAGACCATTCAGTTCATTTATGATGCCAGTGACTCTTTCATCAAACTCATTTAGAGTTTCTCCACTCTTCATCTTTATGCTCTCAAATCTTTGAAGAGCAACAGTTAACTTGTTTTCTTTGGTCTGGTCGTTGCCCTCACATAGCTGTGCTATCTTTTCCCAGATTTCTTGGCAGTAGAGCACATTTTGATTTTGCTGAACATGTTCTTGTCTAATGTCTTGAACAAGATGTCTTTGGCAACATTATCGAGATTTGCTTTCTTTCTTTCCTCATTCGTCCAGAGGGATCTGTCCTTTTCTACCATTTGTGGTTCACCACCAGTAATGGCGACTGCTGTATTGACTTTCAGAATCTTCATTGGTCCATCAGTGATGACGAACCACATATCGTCATCCTGAGCTGCCAGATGAGCTTGCATTCTGATTCTCCAGTCATCATAGTCTTCTTTTGAGAACATAGGAATTTTGTTGAATGATGCCATCAGCTCAAGTGTCCTTGTGCTGATTAAAATGGCCTGCTCTGATACCACTTGTTAGGATCGGTCCGGAGTGTTTAGAGGAGCGGGGGGGGGGGGGGGGGGGGGGTGAATGAACACTTCTAGTAAAAATTAATCCCTTGTGATTTCTTTCGGATTAGTGAAAGAAATCTGTTTCTTAATCAACTCTTTTATAGAACAGACCACTGAATGTATAAGTGCGGAACGGTCTGTTTATATTTGTAAGAGCGGCTCGATGGCTTGAATGAAAGAATGAGTGCAGAAAGATAAGAACACAGAATATGTTTCTGGAAGTTCGAAGGTGGTGTAATCCTTCTACGTCTCCCCTTCTTCCAATTAAGGAATGTTTATACTAGAAGACTTTGATTTATACAATCCTGTTGTACAAACCCGATTCAGGCTGGATTTACCTCACTACCAGTCTGAAACTCCTAGTCACTCGATCTACTCAGACACACTCTGTCTGACAATTACAATATGTTTCTCACTTCTATTTTTCAACACAGAATACACAAGATGCGCACAGTGATCCTAAATGATCAAATGTTACAAAGTAATCGTGCTTAAGAATAATTTCAGCTCGAGAGCTTCTGAGCTTGTAAGCTTGTGCTGTTTTGCTTTCTTGTGTGTTTTTCAATTGATCAGCGAGAGTCCTGTATATTCCTTTTGTTGCATCCTTTTATAGTTGTAAATACCAACGACATTATTTCCCTTAATGTGCAACTTTGACTCTGCTTAAACTCTGAGTAAGCTACAGTCTTCTTCTTCAGGATACTTGCCGTTCTGGTTCATACTTTCGGCGACTGTCAGGTGGGCTCTTCTTTGTCTTCTTACCTTTTATGGCAATCTTCAGTCTTTGGTCCTTTGTAGCATTAATTACGACATTAAATGCTACAATAAATAGCCGTTAATGATTCGGACTGAGGAGCCATTCTTTATGTATCATTGACTGCTCTGATCTGATAAAGATTGAGATCGATCTGAAGCATCGATTTAGTCATCTGAAATCCATCGATCCGGTCTGATATGCTTTGTCATCTTATCAGCTTGATCTGTTTTGGGCAATCGATCTGGTCAGTCTGATTTCACTCGATCCGGTCTGATATGTTTTGTCATCTTTAAAATCTCATCGTTAAGGTCCGGAACTAACACCTCCTTTTCCCGTTGCATTAAAAAGTGCTGAGGTAGATGCAAGCTTTGCAAAATTTCTTGAAATTTGTAAGAAATTACACATTAATATACCATTTGCTGATGTTTTACTTCAAATGCCTAGTATGCTAAGTTTTTGAAGAAAATCTTATCGAATAAGCGGAGATTAGGAAAGCATGAGACAATGATTTTAACCGATGAGTGCTCAGCAATTGTACAAAACAAATTGCCTTCTAAGTTAAAAGATCCAGGGAGTTTCTCTATACCCTGCACTATTGGTTCAATTTCATTTACTAAATCTTTGTGTGATTTGGGTGCGAGTATTAATCTTATGCAATTGTCAATTTTCAGGAAGTTGGGATTAGGTGAGCCAAAACCTACTACAGTTTCACTTCAGTTAGCAGATAGGGCTATCACTACCACCGCGGACTCATAGAGGATGTGCTTGTAAAAGTGGATAGATTCATTTTCCCGGTGGATTTCCTTGTATTAAACATGGAAGAAGATACCGAAATGCCTTTGATCTTGGGAAGACCATTCTTATCCACTGGAAAGCACTCATAGATGTTCATCAAAGGGAAGTTGATCCTCCGTATAGGGGAGGATCAAGTCATTTTTAATGTTTTAAAAGTTATGAAACACCCACACGATGAGCACATGTGTTTTAGTATTGACATTGTTGATGTGTTATCTGACAAGGTATTTCGACAAGGATGCAAGGATGAACTGGAAGCTTACCTAACTAATGATGGAGACAAGCTTGAAGAGTAAGAAGAACATGAGATTGTTGCTCAAATGCGAGCCAACCCTCCTTACATAAAACGCCAGAGCAATGATCTAGGAGAGTTTGGGAAGAGGGACATCAAGCCACAACAGCCTTCCATTGAAGAACCACTAATTCTCAAACTCAAGACCAGACCAAAACTCACCTCAAGTATGCTTATTTGGATAATAATAATTCTCTACCAGTACTTGTTTCTTCATCTATGACAGGTACTGACGAGAAAAGCTCCTTAGGATTTTGAGGTAGCATAAGCTAGCATTTGGATGGAAAGTGGTAGACATAAAAGGGATAAGCCCATCAACATGTATGCATAATTGATGGAGGACACGTACAAGCCCTTGGTTCGACCACAGTGCCGTCTGAATCCAAAGAGGTGGTAAAAGCCAAGGTCATCAAGCTTTTGGATGCAGGTATTATCTATCCCATTTCTGATAGTGCATGAGTCACTCTTGTGCAATGTGTGCCCAAGAAAGGAGGGATGAATGTTATCGCCAATGAAAACAATGAGTTAATTCCCACTATAATAGTCACTGGATGGCGGAAGTTAAAAGATGATACACGCAAAGATCACTTCCCCCTCCTTTTTATTGATCAGATGATAGAAAGGTTAGCATGATACGATGGTTATTACGGCTATAATCAGTTAGCTATTGCACCTGAGGATCAAGAGAAGACCACCTTCACTTGCCCTTATGGTACATTTGCATTTAGGAGAATGCCATTTGGTTTATGTAATGCACATGCTACATTCTGTATGATGTCTATATTCCATGATATGATAGAAAATTTCTTGAAGTTTTCATGGATGATTTTTCCGTGTTTGGAGACTCATTTGATTCTTGTCTACATAATATTGACTTGGTGTTTGCAAGGTGTGAAGAGATAAACTTGGTGTTGACTGGGAGAAGTGTCACGTCATGGTTCAAGAAGGTATAGTATTGGGGCACCAAATATCCCAAAAGGGTATTGAAGTGGACCGAGCAAAGATAAAAGTGATACAAGAACTACCTCCACCTGTATCAGTGAAGGGAGTTCACAGTTTTCTGGGACATGCTGGTTTTTGTAGAAGATTTATTAAGGATTTTTCTAAGATTTCAAAACCTTTATCTCAGTTATTGACTAAGGATGTACCATTTGATTTTACTTCTGATTGTAGGCATTCGAGACACTAAAGGATAGGTTGGTAACATCACCTGTTCTTGTAGCATCCGATTGGAATCTTCCATTTGAACTGATGTGTGATGCTAGTGACACTGCAGTGGGGGCAGTACTGGGACAGCGGAGACTCAAGGTATTTCACACCATTACTATGATAGTCGCACTTTAAATGAGGCACAACAGAATTACACTGAAAAGGAACTCCTAGCAGTAGTATTTGCTTTTGATAAGTTTCATTCATATCTATGTTTGTCTAAAGTAATTGTCTACACTGATCACTCTGCACTTAAATATCTCCTTGCTAAGAAAGATGCTAAGCCACGTCTAATTCGATGGATTCTCTTGTTACAAGAGTTCGACTTAGAAATTAGAGATAAGAAAGGGGTAGAAAACGTAGTGGCGGATCACCTGTCTAGGATTGATAATGTGATTGAGGGGCATGATACTGAAGTAGAAGAGATAAATGAGAAATTTCTGATGAACAACTGTTTCAAGTTCTTGCACTACCTTGGTATGCTGATTTTGCGAATTATCTTGCTAGCGGTATCCTCCCACAAAAGATTTTTTATCAAAAGAAGAATTTTTTGTTTGATGTTAAGCACTAAATGTCAAAGGAGCCATTTTTGTTCAAGGTTTGTGCAGACAATATGATTAGGAGGTGTGTTCCAGAGAAGGAGATGGCATCCATCACGAGCCACTGTCATGATCGCGAGGTAGGTGGACACATGGGTCCAACCAAAACTACTGCGAATGTACTCGAATCCGGATTTTATTGGCCTACATTATTTAAGGATGCATACATGTATATTTCTGTGTGTGATAAATGTCAAAGGACGGGAAACATTTTTAGAAGACACGAGACTGCCTTTAAACAACATTCTGGAATGTGATTTATTTGATGTTTGGGGCATAGACTTTATGTGACAGTTTTCAAATTCATGTTCTAATTATTATATACTTGTTGTTGTGGATTACATTTCAAAGTGGGTGGAAGCTGAAGCTTCCCGCACTAATGATGCTAGAGTTGTGGTATAATTTTTGAAAAAAAAAACATTTTTACCCGTTTTGGAACCCCTCGAGCAATCATTGGTGATGGTGGGTCACTCTTTTGCAATAAACTTTTTGAAAAACTTTTGAGCAAATATGGTGTCACCCACAAGGTTGCAACACCTTATCATCCACAAACTTGTGGGCAAGTGGAAGTATCTAATAGGAAGTAAAGCGGATCTTAGAAAAAACTGCCAATGTGTCTTGAAAGGATTGATCTTTAAGATTAGATGATGCTTTATGGGAATATAGAGCTGCATTTAAAATACCTATTGACATAACACCATATATGTTAGTTTTTTTGGAAAAGCATGTCACCTTCCAGTTGAACTTGAACACAAGACATATTGGGCAATCAATAATCTAAAATTTGATTTAACTGCTGCAGGTGATAAACAGCTTCTGCACCTAAATGAAATGGAAGAGTCTCGGAACCAAGCCTATGAGAACTCCAAGATCTATGAAGACAAGACAAAAAAGTGGCATGATGCCAGGCTCAGTCAACATGATTTCAAAGAAGAGGATATGGTGTTACTATTTAACTCTAGACTACGATTGTTCCCAGGAAAGCTGAAATATCGTTGGTCTGGACCATTTAGAATTTCTAAGGTGCTCCCCTCTAGTGCAATCGAGCTATATGATCCAAACAATGGAACCTTCACGGTGAATGCTCAGCGATTGAATCACTACCATGTGCATGACTTCAGTGAACCGCTATGCACCATTGTCCATTTTGTTGAATGAAGTGACTGCAGTAGAAAGTCCAGCTTGGGACTATAAATCAAGAGCTATTCTTTCCTTTCCTTTGTTTTTATAGGTAGTTTAATAATTTGAACTTGGTTATTGACTCCTTGAATTCTTTTTTGTAGGGATTGTGTGCCAATGGAAGATGGAACTCTCAAATGATGAAAAAGATGTCAATGTGCCCACTGCCACCAAGAGATCTATTTCTTCACAAGAGGCGATCGATCGCCTCTCTCGTTGAAAAATATTTAGAGTTCACTGTCCCTAGGAGATCGATCTCACACCATTAAGCCATCAATCTCCTGAAGAAGAAAAAAATTATCCCGATTTTACTAACCCTAGGCGATCAATCGCTTACACAATTACGATCGATCGCATCTCGCAAAAAAATACATTTAAAACATACTGGGCATACGCGATCGATCTCCATGCCATAAGAGATCGATCGCCTCACGAGAAATTTAGTTTTTTTAAAACCCGATTCCGCACACACCAACACACACATATCAGATTTCTTCCCTAACTTCTTCCCCAACTTCCCTCTTTCAAAAAAATTGATTCTTCACAAATCCACTCAATAATTCCTCCCAACTTTACATGCAAGAGATCTCCTATCCTATCTAGTGCCATCATCTTATTTTTGTCCTAACGTTTCTACAGATTCAAGGCTAGGGTTTGGCACCCAAATTGCAAGGTGAAGATTTCTCCAAGCCAAGTACCAAACACCATCATAATTTCAAAAATCTTGAGGTAAATTGGCTTGCCCTTTCATGAATTTTCATGCTTAAAATCCACATTGTTGGGATAAGTGGAAAGATTGGATTTTGATGAATTATGGTGAACTAGTTGGAAAGATAGGATTTTGATGAATTGTGGTGAACAAGGATTACATTATTGATAAGTTTGGGGGAATTTTGAGCTGGTTGGGGATCATTGAAATTGGTGTGGATTTGCTAGAATTTTTTTGAATTTTGTTGGTGATTTGGTTTGTTTTGGAAGTTGTATACTCTTAATGGCACCAAAGAAGAATCCAAGAGCAGAAGCTGCATCTTCCTCATCCGCCCCCACTTATGACAAGCAGCCGCTGATTTGGCGTGATAGGCCCTTGGTAAGGGAGTGTGGAATGGAGATGGACACACCCGACTCCGTGATACATCGAGAGGCAGAGCGACGAAATTGGTTGGGCTTTGTGAGACCCCATGCCATGCCGTGATTCCAATTGTAAAAGAATTTTATGCCAACTACAAGGTCTTTGTGGACTTACTGTATATCACTAATCGGAGGAAGCGATTCCAGTTTGATAGTGCCCAGATTAATCACGTCTATGGGATGCCACATATCGAAGCGGACGAGTACTCTGATTATGTGCAACACCATACAGACTACGATGAAATCATCGAAACCTTGTGTGGAGGGTGCGGAATGGACACTGACTAGTGAAGGTAAAGTAAAACATTTCAAAAAGACAAAGTTGACAGCAGAGGACGACATTTGGTTCACTTTCATTTCGCATCGAGTCTTGCCATCTACTTACACCATCGTAGTTACCAAGGATCGGGCAATGCTAGTATTTGCTATCATGATGGGCCGGTCAGTGAATATAGGGAGCATCATTGCACCCTCTATGCGATTAGCAGTGGAAGGTTCCACCACGATTGGTCTTCCATTCCCTTCACTAGTCACTGAGTTGTGTCGGCAGGAAAGTGTGCCTTGGGATACTCATGAAGAGACACTGAAGCCATTGGCACCCCTTAGAAATGCATAGAACCTCCAGAGCCAGGTCCAGGGCCATCACAAGAGCCAGGGCCATCACAGGAGCCGGAGCAGCCACAGTCTTCACACCGATGAGCTATTCTACAATAGCTAATCCTACCACACCAATGCTCAAAGATTCCAATCTCGTGGAGGAGCTAATGACACTTAAACATCGATTGATGCGTGATGGGCAAAGAGAGCTCCGACGCGATCAAGAGGAGATTTTGCGAAATCAAGATGAGACGCGCTTCGAGCTTCGTGAGTTTATGCGTTTTTTCTACGACTGGCACACGGTCGCAACACAGCCCCATCCACACTTGGAGTTTCCACACCTACTCTACAGCCATACCCTCATCCCACTGAAGAGGAAGACGAGGAAGAAGATGTGGATGAGGGTGACGACCACTGATGGTTGTCAACAAAGGTATTACTTTGTCCCTCCTTTTTCACATTCACTACATTGAGGACAATGTATTACCTAAGTTTGGGGGAGTAGTTAGTTTTTGATTGATATTTTCTGATACAAAGAGTTGTGTTTGTGCATCTATTGGTCTAATATTTTGTCTACTGCTGCAAAATTTTTGTTGAAAGTTTAGTCTTGATCTTGAAGAGTCCAATGTAGAGCATGTGAAACTTTTGTTTCTTTGGTATAAATGGATTAAAGTAGTGACTCTATGCCATGATGATATTAGTTTACTCTACTTATTACTTGAATTTTATGACTATAGACGTGTTGTGAATATCTTGAGTTGAGTTGACATGTTGAAAATGAGGAATAATTTGAGCACATTGAGTCATGAACTTATTGATTACATTTAGAGTAGTGATGATATGTGTGAACTTGATGGCACGTCTTGAGCATTTTAGAGTGATAATAGAACCTTTTTGATGATGGCATTTCGAGGTGATGAACTTGATTTGGATATGAACTAGGTGATTCTTGGAACGTTTGAGCCTTTCAAGCTTACCTTTTTTAAATTAATCCCTAGTGCCCCTTTTGAGCTTTAACTGAAAATAGAACGGTGTGTACGTTGCATACATTAGACCCCCATTCGACATTATTTCATAATCTCATTATACCTACCCTTTATGAGCCTAAGTTGATTTTTATCCTTCACCCTAAGGGGGTATAATGACACTCATTCTATGTGCTTGATTTGTCTATATTTTGAGGATTCTATTGAAAAAATCTATGAAGGAATGAGATTTGCTATAAAAAAAAAAAAGAACATTGGAGTAGGTGTAAGGCCCCAATACTAATAAATCCGGATTAACGATGATTAAGCAAACCCGGATAATTAAAAGTGTAAACTTTGAATTAAGGTGTCCGGACTACAATGAGTCAACCAATTAGTGGAACATGTTTTTAGTGCATGAGCATGTGCATGATCACATGGCACTTGGAAAACACATGTTTTAGCTCACGTTTAATACATGGTTTTGGACCATTAATCTTGCAAGATAGTGATGTATTGACACGTGGATTCCACAATACATAAAATAAGTTAAAAACCATGCAAAACATCATGGAAACTCACGCCTACTCCTTCATTTTCAGATTTTATTTTATAAAAATTATCATGCAAACACCATTTCTCTCTCTTCAATCACCAAAATACTCCACCTTCTCTCCTCCATATTTTCGAAAACTTCAGCCATTTTCCCACCAAAATTCTCTTGAAATCTTGAAGCATGTTACATGCAATTGGGATTTAGAAGCTACAAGGCAAGGGTGATAGTTAGATGCAAGAACTTTCTGGTTTGAAGCAAGTTTGGAGGAGTTCAAGCTAGGAATGAACTATGGTGATGGTTTGGAGCTCAAATATTCAAGAGGAATGAAGGTATACATCATCTTTCTATAATTAGCTTAGAAATAATGATTTTTGGGTCGAATTTTAGTGCATGCTGTCAAATGAATCAGCAGAAAGTGCTGTTGCATGCAGTAGATGGGTTCGAATTTTTGTTTTACTTAGAGTTCGAATCTGACTTAGAGCTCCAAATAAAAGTTATAGGTATTTGAGTTATCTTTCTGGGGTTAAAACTTGAGACAATTTGGACTTGATGAGTGAGATATGCTCATTTTACTAAGGTGTGCCAGATTTGGCTCTGCATGTACTGTAATTGTACATGCAGTGTAGAATTCTGAACTTTTGACAAATTTTCCTTTCGAATTTGTTGTCTGTCTTCAAATCAAAGTTGTAGATCATTTAATTTTATGCCATTTTAAAAAAGAAGCATGCGATTTCGATCTCTTAAGTAAACGTTATGTCGATTTTACTTTAAGTGCTCATTTTTGACTCTGCATGTTCATGCATGTTGCATGCAGAATGTGTTTTGAGTTTCTGGGCAAATTTTATTCCAAATTTGATGTCGATCTTCAAATAAAAGTTGTAGGTCTTTGAATTCTCTTCGATTTAAAAACACAAGAGGACTTAATTTGGACTTATTTTGAAGAGGTTATGAATTTTATACTATTAGTGTTCATTCTGAGCCCTGCATGTGGGCGAAAATACACATGCAGTGTGTTCTTCGAATTCCTGAGTATTTTTGGCTAGGAATTTTGGAAAATGTCTAGAAATACAAATATTATTACATTGAGTTGGCTGTAATTTTCCACCAGAATCACTCAATTTGGATTTGAAATGAAAAAGTTATAGTATTTTTACTAACACTGCTCAAGCTGAAAATAGGTTTTCAAATGCTACATGTTTAGTGTTCAAACCCCATTTAGATGGTTGAACCACTTGACATCATAATAGATTACATGTAGTATTTTGAAGTTTTGAACTTTGAGCACTAGAATCGAGTCATTTGGACGTCATATGAATTTATTATGATTTTTATACGAAAATGGGTCAGGCTGGAATTTGATGTGCGTCCTGTTTTTCCCAGCAGATTATTCTTGGCCATTTTACCTAGGCTAAATGAATGAATTTGAAGATGAGTTGAACTGATGAAATGTTCATTTTTGAGTTAGCTTTTAAATTAAACGGACTCGTGTCATTTTATTAACTGTCGGGAAAGTTATGAGCCAAGCTCTACGATTGCGTAGGATGAAATCTAGAGATTTGACTTTGGGTCTAAGTTTGAGTATTATTTTAATAAGTCTAAGGTTAGTATGTTACCTTATGTTGAAATTGGAACTGTTATGACCAGGTTTATTAATTCCGAGATTGAGTGAAGGATCACTTGGTAATTAGCTAACGGTTCTGAGGCGTAGAAATGAATTTTATCATGACGTCTGACGAAGACGTGTAATGATATTATTCTATGATTTTACATGTCATTAATTGATTTATATGACTTAATTGTCACTATGTAATTCTTATGTGACCATATGACATGTTGAGATACATTGTACTACTTGATATGTGAATTACATGATATGTATTGACTTTTACATAAGATTGCATGACATATTGAGTTGCATCTGTCATATGATGCATAGATGATTCATGGGCATATCACATTGATGTATCCACTTCTTTGATATCCTTGATGATGACTGGGTTGGTTTACTCCGAGTGTGGGGGACGACGGGCACGGCGATAACAGGCAGTTTAGGTAGAGACTGTAGTCACGCCAGTTGCTACTGGACCTAGACACGAGGGATGACAGCTCAACACATGATGATTCTCCTAGCGCAAAGTGTGTGTGATGTCACCATCTGCTCGAGCTGATATTGATTGATGATACCTTCCATTGGACCCGATATTGGTATCTTGAGATTCGATTCTTTATACCCATTCATACATCGCATTCATACATGGTATGCATTGCATGATACTTTGTCATTCTTGACATGATCTACTTATTTCTCGTACTGGGTTCTGACCCCATAGTGGGGGTTGTCATGTCTTTATTGTTTGGGCATGACATGTGTTACAGGTAGTCAGATGTTGGATGCTCGTGAGGAAGCATCTTAGAATACCTGAGTTCAGCTTTGGTATGTTGAGTCTGAGTCTCATTAATTGTTAGAGTACTTTTTAGTTACATTTTAAATTATCGGGGCATGCCCCGAGTATCGGTAATTTAAGTATTCTATTACTGGTTGGTTATATACTTGCTTATGTGATGAGCAACATGTTGAATTGGGAAACTGGAATTACATATTTTCAGTATCACTATATATGTATCACCTAAAAACGAAAAATAATTTTAGGGCCATTTGACAGAACATTTGAAACTAATCTTCCGCTGTTTACGCAAATTAATCATTATGTGTTAATTTAACACCACGTTAGGATCGGGCCCTCACAGTAGATTTGGTCAATTATGGAAAGATGGACATTTTGAGAGCTAATATCATTGTTAATAAAGCTCAACGCTGAATTGAGATCCATCCCATGTTATTAAGAAAAGAATCAAAGCCAACCACTTGGAAGAGGAGATAAAGTGTGTTAGAATGCGATTTTCTAAATTATTATACTCCTTCTTTGTGAATCTTTTCTTTTCTTTGAAGCCGACACCAAATGCCTAACATTATAAGCTGCAAAGACATTTTGATCCAAGTCTAGAAATTAATTTCGTTAATGGAGAAGTGCTAGAAAATTAGGCATTTGAGATGCTCGATGATAATCTCGATTGTTGTTGATAAGCACTGTCTGATCTAGGATAATTGTATGATACTTGTGATTGACAATAACACACACACACACGTGTTCCGAATTTGAGGCATGTTACTTGATAAAAAGAGAAAACACTTCTTGTCTAACTGTTGGATGAATTCTTGTTGTGGTATTAGTGAAATTCTTGAGATAAACATATGAGCACGAATTATACATGTTACCTATCATTAGTGAGTTTCACTATTTTTTAATTCTATTCTTGCTCGAGGACGATCAAGAGCTCAGTATGGGGGAGTTGATAAGTGTCATTTTTACACTTATATTTGCATATATTTCTTGTCATTTTATAGTTATTCTTGGACAATTTTACCCTTTTGGTTGTATTTTTGTATATTTCCAGGAATCCAGTGAAAGTGCAAGAAATATCTGAAAACACCATTTTATGTACTGAAAGGTGGTAACTGGGACAAAACGAGCCAAGACATTGGAAAGACACTAAAAATAGTTGAGTTGATGAAATTGAAGCAGGCGATCGATCGCTATTAAGAGGAGATCGATCGCTACGAGGCAGTAAAGCGAGTAAAAATTTCATACAAGAAGGCGATCGATCGCCTAAAAAAGAGAAATCGATCGCATCGGGGCAGAAGGTTTAGGCGATCAATCGCCACTCAAGAAGAGATCGATCACCATAGAGATAAAGTTGAAGAGATCGATCGCCACGACCATAAAGATCGATCGCCAATAGAGTCTTGTCATGGAAAACTTCCTTATTTAAGTTATGGGCTATATTTTGCTACCAGATTTGATGAGCTTGAATTTTTCACTATATAAAGGGAGTGTTGCATAAAAAAATAGGGTTCTTTATCTGATTATTTACACTAGATTTGGGAGGAGCCACCACAGACAAGATGGAGATTCAAAGCAACACAGCGGGAGACGGGATATCAGATCAACGCAAGGAGTCAACGCCTAACGATTTTCTGTATTTCTAAACGTTGTTTAATTTTGATAAGGTAACAAAGCATTCAATATATGGTAATGACTTCCAACGAGTTTCAACTGGTGTTGGAAAAACAATATGCTTCATACCATTAGATGCAGAAATTTGTTTCCACTCACGCTTAATGAGTATCCATCAAGCATAATTTTTTAGTTTCTCGATACTTAATGATTCGAAATCTTCATAATCAACATTAACAGTTAAATTATTAATATGACATGCACATCTAACATTAAAAAGTATACAATCTAACAAAGATTTTACAAAAACCTTTAAATCATACATCGTAGCGTTGTTATTCGATGCGTTGTCTATGGTGATTGAGAAAAAATTATCTTGAATACCATACGTTTTACAGACATTTACAATATATTTTATAATTACATAACCAGTGTGTGCATAATCTAATTCATCTAAAGATAAGATTCATTTTTACATACAACAATTATAATCAATCCAATGTCAAGTAACAATAAGAAAATAATACATTTTCACATTCGACCAAATATCAGTTATTAAGCTTACTCTACAAGGCATATTATTTTCAAAAGTATTTCTATATTCAACAAATATTTAAATTTTTCTCAAAGTATGTCTAAAAATATGTTTAAAAACAGATTGTATACCTGAGGCAAATTCAATAAATTCATCATGTTCACATTGTATAAAAGGAAGTTTACATCTAATCACATATCAAACAAGTGACCTATGGTTAATTGCCGCTATCAAAACAAAATTGGTACACGGTGATGGGATTTGCGATTATGTTGCTTCTCTAACTATTGGTTGTAGTGTTGTTTCATCGAATTATGTTTTTTTTAACTAAATGCTTTTAAATGTTATGGTCCCTCCACCGGAAACACTAGTTTTATACATGTACATTGTTTTATAATTTACAAATTGTAAAAGATTCATCCGTACCTTCTTTTATCTCGATCTCAAAATGATCTCATACCTTGATATTTTGGAACGAGACGTTGTTCTACTCGCTGTGATAGTTGCTCCGGATGACTCGACTTGTTGTCTCTGATGGAACCAGAAGGTTCTACTAATTGTTCGGGTTCTTGATCTTCGATGTTTATTGGTGCACCTGCATCATCAATGTCAGCAAAAACTCATCTTAATCTAATCGGGAATTGGCATATTAAAATTCATCGGTGAGGAACTGAGTGTTAGACGACCATTTGTTTTAAACATTTATTTTCTAGTGTTGCGCGATTATACCGCAAGTGCACGGTGTCAAGTTTTAGTATAGTAAAGAAAGTCGGATGTCGTATCCACAGAGACTAGTAGCAAGTACCAAATTTAATTAGTTTAACTTATATTTAACCTACGAAATTGTTATGAACGATTTACTAATTTACTCAAGTTCAGAAAATAACCAAAACACAAAGATAGTAGTAAACAGTAGAGATATATACTGAGACTTCGGTTCACTTAAGTAATCCCCCATAATTCATCTACTAATCCTAATCAAGGTTAATGCATCTTAGGTGACAAGTTTTCCGGTTGTATCAAATATACGCTCTCGAGTTATATTAAATCTAATACCAATTTGTAGTAAGTAACTCTTGTGAAAACTCTTAGCCTTTGATTACTAGATATCTATAGCTATCGCTTATGCATTTGACGTCATCTCTCAATCTCGTTCTGAAATCCACGATTTGCGTTATTTGTTCCGTATTACAATTTTACTCTCGATCTCAATTGCAAACTAACATTATTCAAAGGGTAGCTAATCCTTAAAAGTATTAAAAACATTCCACAAAGACAAAGATAGCAAAAACTCAATCAAAAACTAGAATTAAAATTGTGGGTTCTTACAAAAGACCCTCTAATCTCGATAAACGACTTAGCCTAGTATACTAAAGCAAAAACAATGTTTTATCATATTAAACAACATAATAAATGATAAGTGTCGTTTTTACACTTATTTAGATGTGATTTTCTAATGGTTTTAGTATTGATTCCTTGATGATTTTACGCTTTTTTGGTATATATTTGTTTTGTTTCAGGAATGTAGGTGAAAGTATATATAAGTGGAGGAAATGAGCTAATATGATGAAAAAAGACCAAATCGGGGCAACGAAGGACGAAGTTGGAAATTTACATCCTCGATCGATCAAGAGGACAAGATAGATCGATCGAGTGTGGCATGTGATTTGGCTAACAAAAATGAACATTGCTCGATCGATCGACCAGATACTCTCGATCGATCGAGAGTGGCAAAAAAATTCAGTTAAGACATTAACGAGTTCTTGATCGATCGGCCACACTGCTCGATCGATCGCCCGACAGATTTTTCTAAAAAATAAATTCATTTTAGAGTTTGTGTCCAACAAGGAAGTTTCATGTATTCCTTCCTCTATAAATAGATGCACGAAAATCAAACTTTGAGAGGAGATTTTAGACCTAGGATTAAGCCTCCATCTTCCATCCTCCATATCACCATCAACCACCATCTATAATCCATCCTCAATCTATCCTAGGAATTGGAACAAGCCAACAAGATAATCGAGGAGCACGATCGAGAAAGAAGTGAGGGAAGGATCGAGAATCAACGAACGAAGTCGACTTAGGAGTTTGCTCTTGCTTTTCTATTTTAGTTTTGAATTATTTGTTGTGTTTTTTATGATTGAGAGATATCTTAAACATTGTTTTTCCTTTGATATTGTGATTGAATTCCTACATCTTCTATGTGCATGTTTTATTGTACTTAATTCGTTTGAAGGCACCTTTGGATGATTCTAGTTATTATAATTGAGATCGAAAGATAAAATTATAATACGACATAGTAATTCATGCCATGTGTTTAAGATTAGATCGAAAGATAAAATCACATACGGGTGATAACTTTAGGTTATTTAATCTAAAGTCAGTGGTTTTCATAAAGTTTCATTCAATATCGGATTGTTAATTAAGTGAGCGAAAGTTACTTGTTGCAATTTGATGTTATGTTTAATATAGCTCGATAGAGTATATTGAATAAATTCGAAAAACTCGTCACCTTAGAGATGGTTGGATAAAAAAATTGTAAGGGATTGATTATGTGAATCATTGTCTTGATAATTCTTTTTGTGGACTTTTTTTGTGATCAATCGATTATTTTGGTTGGATTAGAGTAGTTTAGTTTAGTTATCAGTTAACTTATTAATTAATTATCGTAGGTTAAATATCGTTTAAAGAAATCTTATTTGGTACTTGCTTGTTAGTCCCCGTGGGTTCGACAATCCATATTCTTCCTATCTATATTAAAACTTGACACCGTACACTTGCGGTATAATCGCGCTGCTTTGAAATTTTATAGTTTAAATAAATCGCGATCAATAAACATTGAAATCTGAATAATAAGCCATTTCATAATTCTTATCAAATGTCTGAGACTAATGAAAACGTGAATTTAAAACATATTGGGAACAAATATCACACGTGCACTGCATAGCGACATTATTAGATCTAGTCAAGGATTATGATCACTTGAAATATTTTTTGAGTATTATTAACACTTTTTTGAGAAGAATGTTGACAATCAAAAGAAGTCAATAATGCATTCTCTCCAAAAAAAAAATGTTTCATTTTTATTCTAGTGAAGAGGTCAGAGAAGCATCGCAAAAAATGAGGTAGAAGAAGAAGAAGACATGGATCACTCAAGAAGCGAATGAATAAATTTGCGAAGGAGTCTACGTAGGAAAAAGCTTAAGAGAAGAGAACATTTTTCAACACGTCCAATGAGTTACAATTCTTCCTGAATCAACAATTAATAGCAGAAGATAATTTCGATGTACTGCAATGGTGAAAGGTGAATGCAAAATAATACTCCGTCTTAGCTACAATGGCTAGAGACGTTTTTACGGTACAAGCATCAAGTATTGCATCGGAATCGACATCCTCAACATGTGGCCGAATCATTGGAGACTAACAGAAGTAGTCTTAAAGCTGAATCACTATGCATGCTTACATTACTCAAGGATTGGTTTGAAGCCAAACATAAGAATAGAGAAGAATGAGCAGTAGATGAATTTGAAAGTTATCATTCCGAAAAAGAAGAATGCGCGAAGAATATACTAATCAATTATGAGGAATAATATTAATTTTTAAAATTTCAATTGATGTTTCTTTTATTTAAATAAGTCATAATTAAGTATTTGTTGTAAGTTTTATTTAAACAATTATCAATAAAGTATTTTTTAGAAATTTCAGTTTAATATTGAATTATAAGGGTAAAGATGAGTTATATATAATTAAAAGGCATAAAATGATGATAAACAAGTGAAAGATAGTCAAATAAGGAAGAAAGGGCAACAAGAAAACAATTTGGCTTCTCTTCTGACACAACTATCGATCGCTAGGTGCATCTTGCGATCGATCGCCAGGTGCATCTTGCGATCGATCGCCAATGTCAGCTTGCCTTTAAAAAAAAGTAATTTTTTTTAAACATTACGGTTCTAGGTTGGAATCGATGTTCAAACCGGAACTGGTCTAATTGCACCGATCCGATTTCTGGATCGGTGAGTTCCATGGGCTATCCCATGGAACCGGTTCGAAACCGGTCCAATCCGATCCGATAACAGGCCTACATGAACCAATGGAGCAAAGTCACACCATAGACATTCTTTTGGCCCATTTTATCCCCAAGCCAGCCAAAAACGAGCTGGCACGCCAGACAGGGGCGCAAGTAAAGAGGGACAAGGAGGCATTCACCGTAGAAATTTTTTTAAAAATGTATTTTGCAATATTACCCTAGAAAATTGAAGCTTGTAGTTTAAAACATACACTGAACACTCTTAAATTATATTTTGACATCTAAAATTTATTCGGCCTAAAACTTTATTTTAAAATTAATATTTTTTGTCCCCTTCCCAAAAATCCTTGTCCGCTACTACCGCAGTAACGTTCGGCGGCAGGGTTCTGGGCTTCTGCGAGCCCTAGACATAATACTAAGTACGTGCGAGCATTTTCGTGAAGTTTGAAATGCAGAATAGATCGTATGTATCTGTGAAAAATCCCATCCCCGCTTTGATAATTGCAGTGAAATGGTACCATTGGGTTTTTGCGCATTTAGCACTTTCAAATTTTCTCTAGCCATTGTCTTCCCTTCTCTCTTATCTGCAAATACTGTTCTTAAAGTTTCAAATTTTGTGTGATCTCATAAAACATAAGTTCGTATATCTTGAAGCATAGCATCCAAACTTGGCCCACAAATCTCGAACAACATGGCTTGCTATTCCATGTGTGTTGCTCCCCTTTTATGATATGGATGGAACTTGATCTTTGGATCCCAAACACAAGGTACTATATTCTTAGCAAATAATACATGGTCTGCTTCTGATAGTTGAGAATCTTAAGTTCCATTGAGGAAATTAATAATGGGAGTGAATTTATTTATTGTAAATATTAACTTTTTTGACTTTTAATAAATGGTTTTTTAATTATTGTTGATTCTCACACAACAACATCGTCAATATTGATTGAATATTTATTACATTTTGTGTATACAATACATGCTGATAGAAATATATAATTAAACAGAATATCGTATTGAATATATCGAAGAAGGATCACAATGATCTTCTTCGAATATTTTCATGCATTTGTTCAATATTTTGTTTTCCCGAATTACGAAACGTACCTCAATTTGCGAGCCAATATTGACGACAAATGCATCCGGCACGGGCTCAACTCCAATCCAGTGGCCATCTTTCAAGACTTGAAGCCCCTCAGTCTCATCTTGGAAGAGTATAGTCATGAGTCTATGATCAACATGCTTGAGCAAACCCAAGGTTAGATTAAGGTTAGGACATGGTGGATAGTTGCTTGCAGTCAAGAAATTGGACTTTGCTTTTTTCTTCAAATGCCCAATTTCAAGTCCCAATCCTTCACAAATCAGCTCAATAAGTATGATGCCACCACCTCCCTAAATTGAAGTCAATATTGATGTTATAAATATAATTCATGCCATGTGTTTAAGATTAGATCGAAAGATAAAATCACATACGGGTGATAACTTTGGTTATTTAATCTAAAGTCAGTGGTTTTCATAAAGTTTCATTCAATATCGAATTGTTAATTAAGTGAGCGAAAGTTACTTGTTGCAATTTGATGTTAGGTTTAATATAGCTCGATAGAGTATATTGAATAAATTCGAAAAACTCGTCACCTTAGAGATGGTTGGATAAAAAAATTGTAAGGGATTGATTATGTGAATCATTGTCTTGATAATTCTTTTTGTGGACTTTTTTTGTGATCAATCGATTATTTTGGTTGGATTAGAGTAGTTTAGTTTAGTTATCAGTTAACTTATTAATTAATTATCGTAGGTTAAATATAGTTTAAAGAAATCTTATTTGGTACTTGTTTGTTAGTCCCCGTGGGTTCGACAATCCATATTCTTCCTATCTATATTAAAACTTGACACCGTACACTTGCGGTATAATCGCGCTGCTTTGAAATTTTATAGTTTAAATAAATCGCGATCAATAAACATTGAAATCTGAATAATAAGCCATTTCATAATTCTTATCAAATGTCTGAGACTGATGAAAACGTGAATTTAAAACATATTGGGAACAAATATCACACGTGCACTGCATAGCGACATTATTAGATCTAGTCAAGGATTATGATCACTTGAAATATTTTTTGAGTATTATTAACACTTTTTTGAGAAGAATGTTGACAATCAAAAGAAGTCAATAATGCATTCTCTCCAAAAAAAATGTTCATTTTTATTCTAGTGAAGAGGTCAGAGAAGCATCGCAAAAAATGAGGTAGAAGAAGAAGACATGGATCACTCAAGAAGCGAATGAATAAATTTGCGAAGGAGTCTACGTAGGAAAAAGCTTAAGAGAAGAGAACATTTTCCAGCACGTCCAATGAGTTACAATTCTTCCTGAATCAACAATTAATAGCAGAAGATAATTTCGATGTACTGCAATGGTGGAAGGTGAATGCAAAATAATACTCCGTCTTAGCTACAATGGCTAGAGACGTTTTCACGGTACAAGCATCAAGTATTGCATCGGAATCGACATCTTCAACATGTGGCCGAATCATTGGAGACTAACAGAAGTAGTCTTAAAGCTGAATCACTATGCATGCTTACATTACTCAAGGATTGGTTTGAAGCCAAACATAAGAATAGAGAAGAATGAGCAGTAGATGAATTTGAAAGTTATCATTCCGAAAAAGAAGAATGCGCGAAGAATATACTAATCAATTATGAGGAATAATATTAATTTTTAAAATTTCAATTGCTGTTTCTTTTATTTAAATAAGTCATAATTAAGTATTTGTTGTAAGTTTTATTTAAACAATTATCAATAAAGTATTTTTTAGAAATTTCAGTTTAATATTGAATTATAAGGGTAAAGATGAGTTATATATAATTAAAAGGCATAAAATGATGATAAACAAGTGAAAGATAGTCAAATAAGGAAGAAAGGGCAACACGAAAACAATTTTGGCTTCTCTTCTGACACGCCTATCGATCGCTAGGTGCATCTTGCGATCGATCGCCAATGTCAGCTTGCCTTTAAAAAAAATAATTTTTTTTAAACATTACGGTTCTAGGTTGGAATCAGTTCAAACCGGAACTGGTCTAATTGCACCGATCCGATTTCTGGATCGGTGAGTTCCATGGGCTATCCCATGGAACCGGTTCGAAACCGGTCCAATCCTATCCGATAACAGGCCTACATGAACCAATGGAGCAAAGTCACACCATAGACATTCTTTTGGCCCATTTATCCCAAGCCAGCCAAAAACGAGCTGGCACGCCAGACGGGCGCAAGTAAAGAGGGACAAGGAGGCATTCACAGTAGAAATTTTTTTAAAAATGTATTTTGCAATATTACCCTAGAAAATTGAAGCTTGTAGTTTAAAACATACACTGACCACCCTTAAATTATATTTTGACATCTAAAATTTATTCGGCCTAAAACTTTATTTTAAAATTAATATTTTTTGTCCCCTTTCCAAAAATCCTTGTCCGCTACTACCGCAGTAACGTTCGGCGGCAGGGTTCTGGGCTTCTGCGAGCCCTAGACATAATAGTAAATACGTCCGAGCATTTTCGTGAAGTTTGAAGTGCAGAATAGATCGTATGTATCTGTGAAAAATCCCATCCCCGCTTTGATAATTGCAGTGAAATGGTAGCATTGGGTTTTTGCGCATTTAGCACTTTCCAAAATTTCTCCAGCCATTGTCTTCCCTTCTCACTTATCTGCAAATACTGTTCTTAAAGTTTCAAATTTTGTGGGATAACTCTCATAAAACATAAGTTCGTATATCTTGAAGCATAGCATCCAAACTTGGCCCATAAATCTCGAATAACATGGCTTGCTATTCCAAGTGTGTTGCTCCCCTTTTATGATATGGATGGAACTTGATCTTTGGATCCCAAACACAAGGTACTATATTCTTAGCAAATAATACATGGTCTGCTTCTGATAGTTGAGAATCTTAAGTTCCATTGAGGAAATTAATAATGGGAGTGAATTTATTTATTGTAAATATTAAATTTTTTGACTTTTAATAGATGGTTTTTTAATTATTGTTGATTCTCACACTAAATGAAATTTCCTATATTTGATGCTATGACAACAACATCGACAATATTGATTGAATATTTTTTACATTTTGTGTATACAATACATGCTGATAGAAACATATAATTAAACAGACAATATCGTATTGAATATATCGAAGAATGAGGATCACAATGATCTTCTTCGAATATTTTCATGCATTTGTTCAATATTTTGTTTTCCCGAATTACGAAACGTACCTCAATTTGCGAGCCAATATTGACGACAAATGCATCCGGCACGAACTCAACTCCAATCCAGTGGCCATCTTTCAAGACTTGAAGCCCCTCAGTCTCCCCTTGGAAGAGTAGAGTCATGAGGCTATGATCAACATGCTTGAGCAAACCCAAGGTTAGATTAAGGTTAGGACATGGTGGATAGTTGCTTGCAGTCAAGAATTGGACTTTGCTTTTTTCTTCAAATGCCCAATTTCAAGTCCCAATCCTTCACAAATCAGCTCAATAAGTATGATGCCACCACCTCCCTAAATTGAAGTCAAGATTGATGTTATAAATATAATTAAAGAATGAATTATTTTTTTATCCTTATGCCTTATTAATAATATTATGTGATTTTTCACATATCGTAAATATGTGATTTCTCATATTCCTATTTCACAATCGCTGTCTAAGATGAGTATGTGAAATAAAGATGAGATGACTCGAGATTATGATGCCTGGAATCTAATTATCTTGATTAAATGGAGTTATGTGATAGTTAAATGAATAATTACGAAATGATTATCGTAATAGCAATTGGACTCGATTTTGAGATAAATCGAGCATAGCTGAATATTATGGTTGTGTTGAACTAATAAATGGTTTAGATGAATGATGTGAATTATTAAGGTAATTATGAGTTTGAATTTGTCAGGTAATTATTGAAGTTGAGTAATAATTATTGGAATTGGGGATAAATAATTATTGTGCAAAATTTGTAATGTGGATTAAAGTTGAGGGACTAAATGCAAAATGATAATATAAAATCATCATCTTCAAAACACACAAACACACACTGAAAACCCTCCTCCTCCCTCTTTTTATCGATTCTTCCCTCTTTTCCCCTCAAGAAGATGTGATTTCCATATTGCACAAGGTTAGTGCTAGCATAAAGATTATTATTTTGGTTGCTAGTTAACTTGTTGATATCTTGTTCTTTTTCCCCTCTTGTTGATTTTTGGTTGATGGTTGGGGAAACAACATGGGTTGAGGTTATGCTTAGGTTAGATCATGAACTTGAGGGTTGGGGAATGCTTGTTACTTGTTATTGTTGGTGTCAATTGATGTCTTGAAATGGTAGAGGGTATTGTGTGTATTGGGTTCGAGTTTATGCTTGAAAAATCGTTAGTTCTGGCTAAAACAAGGCCTCCCGATCAATCACAAGACTTGACCCGTTCGATCGTGTGAAAAATGTTGTCGATGAACAGTAGCCGCGATCGATCGCGGAAGGCCGAAACTTGGTGTCAAATTTTGACGCCTCGTGATTGATTGTGAGCCTTCGAGTGATTGACCACAAGACGAATTATTTTTGAAATTTTTTGCAAATTCTTGGAGATTTTGAAACGAGGTGTTGAATAATATTGGATTAATGTTGAAAAGTTGATCTAGATAGACTTCACTACTAAAGTGTCCATTGATTGGCATGATAATTATGATATTTTAGTGAAGTGATATTTTAGTGAAGCCTTGAACAATGTGTAAGAGTAAATGTGTTGAATTTTAGAAATGAATGTACTGCTTGATCGAGTTAGTTGATAATTCAAAAGGATAAAGGATAAATTGGTTGTTGTGTAATACATGGAGTACGATAAATGAGATTAATAATAAGGGTGGGTTGTATTGAATTCATGTTACTGATATGATAAGAGGCATGAAGAAACTATATGATAGATGATGTTAATGTTGAGAGTTATTGATGTGAAATTAATATTGAATTAATATTCGATATAGATACTTCACGAGTCTCCGATGTCGAGAACGACCTAATCATGTGAAATTAATATTGAATTAATATGCATATATTACCAGTTCACATTCATAAACAAAAAGTAACCAAATGAGCATCATCAGAATTAGATACTCGTTATACAAAATACTCGGATCATTCCCCTGTAAATTTAATTTATTTAAAAAATTTAGAATACTACTACTGAACCAAGACACAATACATCATACCTAAGTTCACTCATCTCTGAGCTCGGTTATCCCTAGATGTATCATTATGTGCCTCTGAAACCTGTTTTCCTATAACCCAGTCATGCCAAACAACAAAGACATGACAACCCCTAGGTCAGTACCACAGTACGAGAAATAAATAAATCAAGTCAAGGATGACAAAGTATCGTGCAATGCATACCATATATGAATGCGATGCATGAATGGTACAATGAATCGAATCTCAAGATACCAAATATCGTAGTCCAAAGAAGGTATCGTCAACAATATCAAGCTCGAGCAAAGATTGGCAACACACACACATTGCACTAGGATAATCTCATGTGTTGTGCCCAGCATCATCTTGTCTAGGTCCGGCGACAACGCACATGACTACAATTCCTAAACTGTCTGTCATCAACGTGCCCGGCGTTCCCATGACACTATAGATCTCGTCATAGTCGAATGTTATCAAAGGAGCGGTAAAATCAATACGATATGCCCAATAAACCATCTATGCATCATGTGACATATGCAACTCAATATGTCATGCAATCTCATGTGAAAATCAATATATTTCATGCAATTCACATAAGAAATCAAATATCAAATATAAATCAAATAATGATATAAGATCATACATTAGAATCATCACACATCCTTGTCAGACGTCTACGTACCTTAGACCAATGATAAATCTACCAAGTGCTCCTCGAATCAACCTCGGGATCTATTAATTTGGTCACATAAATTCCAATTATAACATAAACTCATTTAGTAACATCATACTAATAAAAGTAATTATTAAACTTTGACCCAAATATTAATTCTTAGAATTTCAGCTTGCGCGACCATAGTAATCGGCCCATAACTTGTCCGACACTTATCCAAAACACATGGTTCTAGTTTAATTTAAAAAATATCTCAAAACTGAACATTTCATCAGTTCAACATTTCTTTATATTCATTCATTTAGCCTAGGTAAAATGGCCAGTTCGAGAAGTTCGAAAACTCAAAGGACATTTCATCTTTAATAAAGTCAAGCTGGTGATAAGTGTCGTTTTTACACTTATTTAGATGTGATTTTCTAATGGTTTTCGTTTTGATTCTTGGATTATTTTATGATTTTTGGTATATATTTGTAAGGCTCCAACCCCGTAACTCGTCATTAGTGCATTTATGACGTCGTATGAGTATATAAAAAAAATTCATTCTTTAAAAGAATCATTACATGCTTCACATATTCTCCATGACATAAATAATACTCAGCATGGAATGATCACTTCTACCAACAATAAGACTCAAGGTTCACCCATTATCATCACCATTGCACCACTTTACATTGTGGGTTTTTAAAAAAAAATGGGCAGAGTCTCCCCATAAATTGAGCTATCCGAAAATGAAACACATCACAAAATAACTCCCAGCCAGGGAAAAACACAATACTTAAAAGAAACCAAAACCCTAAGTAAGTTCCCAGCCAGGGAAAAACACCATACTAAGAAGACATCACAAATGGGCTTCTACACCCTTATACAATCCATATACATGCATCCAGATGCTCACATACGAGCAATATATAAATGAATACCAATTAAATGCATAAATAATGTATGCCTTCAACCCGTACTCAAACTACCCTCCAGGAAGCAGCATCGTTCAACGAGTTCAAGCTTACCATCCCAAAACGTCGTAGTACATGTCGTACATGTTCTACCTGTTCAACAGAAACAGCCCCCACACAGGGTGAGCATACCAACATCACACTACCCATATCATAACAATGCATAAAGATCATGATATCATAATTTAAGAGTATCGAAAATCTATAAGATGTACTCCCTGTGAAGTTCTGAATCTGTATAGCTTCCACGCAATGTTCCTGTTTCAATCTTACACGCTTTCATAATATCGAGTTTAGTATCGTCGCTGAAAATATGATACTCAACCACACGATGAATTCAATACAACAATAATCTATTATTTATGCTCAATCATAAATAATTCCATATCGATGTCGTTCTGTCTATAAATCAATCACTCAACACTTTCTCATCTGGTAATGCCAAAGGCATCCATACCCAACTCCATGTCCGGACCACGTACATTTACGTGTCCACCATACCATATATAATAAACTCAATTCACATATTTGTTCCCTTATATTAAGCCATCACAATTATTCACATATTCGCTCCCTTATATTAAGCCATCACAATTCAACAATATATGAATACTGGAATATGAAATAATTCATATTATATGTGCTCGTACGTCACTACGTACCTTAAAGTCCATGTTTTTACCGTCAAGTCACCATCCTCGTTGTCCGAGAGCTCAAGAAGGCTCTATATGAACTCAAAGATTTAAGGGTTAGCTCATAACCAATATTTGATGCACATAATCTCACATAATTCAACTTCCCAACACAAAACTCGATTTAACAACCAACATGCTTCAAACACCCAAACCAACACCGAAATGATTCAAGCAACAAGCCATGCAAGGAAGAATCCATGTATATAAGGGATTCTAACATTTATAACCAATTCTCTTAATCCAAACATAAAGTCTTTATTTCATTAAATTCAACTTTAAACAAAGTAATGATGCATTGAGTTCCATAAATATGATTCATGCTTACCGAGATACTTCAAACTTCCAAAGAAAGTGGCTAAGAATCGAATCACTTTAATACAACATTTTTCCGTTCAAGAATGTCTACAACTCTAAATGGCCAACAAGATGTTATCTCATACCAATTCAAGGCCTTTCGTACTAGCATGAATCTAGTCTTCATCTTTTAAACAACAATGAAACTAAATCACGACATTTAATCAACAATTCATTTTCAACAATAATCCGTTCAATAAAGTGAGTTATGATTAAATCCCTACAATCAATAACATTTTCATGCTATTCAAATCCCAATTCCTACTCAAATTATCGTCACATAACCGCCTTAACCCATTACACCAAATTAAGTTAACATTCTTCATTATCAATACCTCCTCCAACCCCAAGCCACGACATATATACGCCTAGTTATATGCTGAAACACACACTTATACCCATATACCCAGCACTATTTCTACACATATAGCAATATGTAACAGTATATACATACATACTGTGATGTCTGGGGATTTATGGTGTTAATCCCGGTGTGGTAATAATCCTTAAAGGATTTTAATTATGGTAATTGTGTATTAATTGCGGTTTTGGGACTCCCGGGGATTTTAAATCCGGTTTTTGGAGTCGTTGGATCCAAGGGATGAGATTGTATTCTCATCGTAGTGATAACCTTGGAATTTGTTTTTTTGGTGGGATCTGGGGTCCGGAGTACTTTGTACTGGGGCTGGTAATGAAATTTGTGTTGGAGGGATAATTATTGAAAACAAATGATATATAATGAATCATGATGTATTTGTGGAAGAGTCGGTATTTTGGAGCTTTGGAGCTATATATACCAAATAGGCTCGGTATTCCGTCATTATACGGAATCTCTCCTCCCTTTCCTCTCCCTCACGCCACTCTCTCACCCCGAACCCTTCCCCTTTTCCTTTGATGAGCAAAAAATCGATGGAGGCTCATCCTAGGAGCCGGATTTCTCGAAGATAAGTTGGTAACTTTCTTCTCCTCACTTTTAGCTTCGATTTGATTATGGTATTGTGTAGTTTGGTTGTGATTTGAGTTGGTTGGAGTTTTAAAATTTTAAAGAATTTTGGGTTGGTTGGTTTGAGGAGTTTTTATGGTGTTTATTTTGAGGATTTATGTTGTCAGGGGTGTGAGGATTGTTGTTGGGCAAAATTTTGCAAGAAAAACGCCATTTTTGACTGTTACAGGTCGAGACGATCGATCCCTAGGGCGGGGCGATCAATCGCCGCGACGTTGTTTAAAATTTCAGGAAGATGAACAGTGAGGCGATCGACCGCCTCAAAGGAGGCGATCGATCGCCATGAGGCAGTAGCCAAAATCGTTGAGAGGCGACCGATCGCCTGGGATTGAGGCGATCGATCGCCCATACCATTTCGCGAGGCGATCAATCGCCTGTGTTGAAGCGATCGATCGCCATTGCCTATTTTTTGGGAATTATTTTGTGTTGAGTTTTCGATGCATGCTTCACCCTGGGTCTTTTAAAATGGTTAATCGCCATAGATGACGATATAATTGGGGTTTGTGAACGTGCTTGGACACGTGGTTGCATGCTTGAGATTAATTGTGGCTTATTAATCGTGTTAGCACATAATTCTTCGGTCACGGGACCAAGACAAGATTGGATTCGAACTACGGGAATATAAGGTACGTATGACGTACGAGCATAGCCCCTTTAATATAATTGCAATTGTTGAGTGCTTGGTATATTGTATTGCAATGAATGTGTATGGAAATCCATGATATATGATATTAGCAATATAAGGACATTGAAATGCATGGTTGATGGTATCTGTTACAAATGTATAAATGTGCATTGGGAACTATATGGTGCCGCTTTTGAGCGAGCAATGAATGGATGTTGTCGCCTTTGAGCGAACATCGGGTACGATGCCACTGCTGTTGAGCATGCGTGAGAATGAAATGCCGCTATTGTAGAGCGAGCAATGGAATAGAAATATGGAACCATAAGTGAGGTAAATGGAATATCTATAATCATTGTTTAATGATATGGTATTATTGATTATGATATCGGTATGTGACAAATGAATTCGTTAACCAATGTAATGATTATCTAGCATTTGGGAATTTGATGGTTTCCATGATTTTGAGAGCAGGGACAGTGCAGGGAATCCCGGATGAGGATGACACCATCCAGGGAGCACATTTTGTATTTCATAGCATTTACATTGTTGTAAATTATGAATTGTATTATTGTGATTATTGGATTTGGATATTGGTATGCTCACCCCGTGTGGGGCCTGTCTCTGTTGGGGCAGGTTATTAGGTACATCGATGGCTTGGAGTTGAGCTCGAGCTGTAGATTTGAGGTGCTTCCAGGATCGAGGTACCAACGACGGTATTGAACATGATACTTTATACATTAGATACACGCATACTTATTCGATGCTCGCATGTGAGCACTATGATGTGTATATGGGTTGTATAAAGAAGGCAAGGGCCTTTCTCTTTTTCATTTATGTGATGCATGCAATTATTTATTGAATTGCTAAATGAACTGAGAACATGTTAGTGTATTATAATGGTGCATGATACGTATGTGGACTTGGTTTGGGGAAACTAGACATTATGTGGAATAATGTAAAGAATTTTTATTATTGGCATGGTTTGTTATGATGTCAAGTGGGATTTTTCCCTACATATATAATTACATGCACTAAATGCTTGGGTTAATAATGGATTAAGGGCGGGGTCCTTACACATACAGCAGCCTAATACACACACACAAGCTGCAAAATACAGACACCAGCCTCATATACGCACACTCAATAGAATACCCACACACACGCTACATACACGCACTCACTCAGTAGAACACACGCACACACACGTTGCAAATACGCACACCATACGTACAGCTCACACCCCAGCATATACATACACCTACTCGCAGCAATACACACGCATAAACCTAGAAATATACACATATATGAAAATACACACCCATACGCACCAGCCATTCATCCCAACAAAAAACGCAGCAAAAGTCTCTAAAACCTTATAAAATCGAAGTGCAAGCAAGGATAAATGATCAAGAATCGATTAGTATCATACCTACACAAGCCTTGAACAAAAATGGTGCTTGAACATTGCAGGGAAAATCGCCCAAATCTATCGGCAAAAGGGGCGACGGTAAATGAGAATGGGGGAGAAGAGGGAGCCGATTGTTGTGTGTGTAAAAGTTGGCAATGTGCGTTTTTGTTGGGTCCAACCCTAACTTAAAGTCAACAACATACCATTACATTTTATTTTACCCCTTAAGTTATTTTCTCCTAATTTTTTTAAATCTCATTGCTATCATATTACAAGAAACCCTTAATTTAATTTACGGTACAAGTTGAATCCCGTGATCATTTATCCCAATCCACTCCAATATCCGATACTTAAGAAATAAATCCCAACACATCATATAAATATCATAATCAAATCCATTTAACAATTAATAATTATTCGGGACATCACAATATTTCTATATTTCAGGAATCAATGTTGAAATGCATAAAAGTAGAGGAAATGAGCCAAAAATGATGAAAAAGGACCGAACCGAGCGAACACGTCAAAGCCGGGGGAAATGAAGAAAATAACAAAAGAAAATAAAAAAAATAAATAAATCAAGCTCGATCGATCGGATAATCTAAAGTTAGTGGTTTAATCTAAAGTTAGTGGTTTACATAAAGCGCATTCAATATTAAATTGTTAATTAAGTGAACGATAGTTACTTAATAAGATTTGATGTTAGATTTAATATAGCTCGAGAGAGTATATTAAATAAATTCGGAGAACCCATCACCTTAGAGATGTATGGAGAAAAGAATTGTAAGAGTTAGGTTAGGTGAATCATAGTCTTGATAATTCTTTCTTGTGGACTTTTCTCGTGATCATCGATTATTTTGGTTGGATTAGAGTAGTTTAATTTAGTTATTAGTTTAATTATTAATTAATTATCGTAGGTTAAATATAGTCAAAAGCGTCTTATTTGGTACTTGCTTGTTAGTCCCTGTGGGTTCGACAATCCGTATTCTTCCTATCTATACTAAAACTTGATACCGTGCACTTGCGGTCTAAAATCGCTAGAATGAAATTAATTGTTTAAAATAAAAGCGGTCAAGTTTTTAGCGTCGTTGCCGGGACTAACTTTAGTAATATCATACTAGGTTCTTTGACTGTAATTTAACCATTTTTGTTTACTTCTTTCTAAAAATATATATATATAAATTTATTTTGTTTTTGTTTTGTTTGTCTTGTGAGGTACTTGGAGATGCTACATCAACAAGCCTTTGCAAGATTTGCCCAACAATATTCAGAGCCGTTTTATGCAGCATGGGCGAGATTCAATGAATTGGCCAACACATTCCGGTATCACGACTTTTCAAACTATACTGTCATGCAATATTTCTTCAAAGGGTTGGATGCACAGACACGAGAATGGGTATTCAGCGGAGCGCTGGTGACTATGAGTTCCCTGGTTGATAGAGATGAGGACAGTGTGTTGCACCTGTTCAATGATATGGTGGACTTCGATTATCACTGGCATTGTGATCCTTCACTACAAGGTTGGAGTCACCGATACCCACCGGAGCCTCACTACCCTAATGATATGTCCCAACCATCTGAACATCACGAAGAGAGGAGAGATAGTTCTGCAAACGTCCCGACTCAGTTAGAGGATACCTTAGTAAGATTCATAGCATCAACTGAGAAGAGTTTGGAGTGCCAAACCAACTCTATGCGTCACCTGGAGCAGCAAATAGCGGTCCTTATGGAAACAATTTCAACTAACTGCCAGGAGGAAGATATGAGAGCTACAAATCAAGAGGCGACGAATCGAGTTTGGTTATATGATGATGATCACTCAACCAACCAAGTTTGTGGGAGTGATCCTACTCATGTGGAAAAGTCAAGGGAACTTGAGCCTCTTCAAGAGATTGAGCTACTCCAGAGATGTTATCCGAGGAGTTCCCATGTGAAGATGGGTCGAGTGTGATGTTGGAGAAGGAATAGACTTTCGAAGATTCCGATTTGAGCCCATCGATGGAGACATGTTTTATGCCAAATGTGGATCCGTATTTTCCATCGATGCCAACTTCACCGCACTACATCCTACAAGATATGAAGCCAAGTCGAGAATCATTCTCCAATGCCTACCAATTCAAGAAAGTTGTTGGAGCGACGAGCCTACACTGTTATATTCATGCCAATCTTGAGGGCATACTGAATGAAGACCCATTAGTGGTATCATACGATACTTACTATGGGCGGCAACCGCTCTTTGATGGTTGCTTCTGATAGTCAAGCCGATGACTAGAAACGAGTGCTTCTCGGGAGGAAACCCAAGCGTATCCTTTTGTTATTTAGTTTTGTTTTATTTTTCAATTTTTGCATTTTAGCTTGTTTATCTCTCGAGTCGAATATTTTACCATTTGCATTCTACTTAGTTGGAGCGATGAATCCCTACAACAATGAAACTTTCAAAAGTCGATATTCCTCAACCCTCATGCAAGGGTCTTGATCAGGGGAGTTTATTTTTTCCCTTTTGATTCTTTTAAACAATGAGGACAATGTTTGATTTAAGTTTGGGGAAGTGGCTTGCATGTTTTACTTGTTTTATCCACATGTTGTGTGCTTAATTGACACTTCAATCATCCTAGTATTTTGAGCTAAATTTTTTTTTTATGAGTTCAAACTTGAGAAAGTAATGAATTATAGTAGTGACTATTCAATGAGGATTTTGATCTCGCTATGCATATGGACTTGAATTTTAATGATTGTTAGACTTGTACGTGAATATCATTTGTTGAGTTATCGTGTCAAGAATGAGGAATATATTGAGCACATTGAGTCATGATCTTGTGGATTGCATGTGGAATAGTGATAATTGTTGTGAACTTGATGATTTGTCTTGAGCATCTTAGAGTTATCCTAGAACCTATTTGATGATGACACTTTGAGGCGAAATTTTATAGTTACAAACTTGACTTGGACATGATTTAGGCAATCTTTGACACGTTTGAGTCTTTCAAGCTTACCTAGTCTATATCAATCCCTAGTGTCCCATTTTGAGCTTTATTGAAAAAGAATGGTATATGCATTGCATATAATTAGACCCCCATTCGACATTATTGGTAAACTCATTATACCTACCCTTATATGAGCCTAAATGAAAAAAAAAAAATTATCCTTACCCTAAGGGAGTATAATAAATATCATTCGATGCACTTGAATTGTTATATTTTGATGAACTTATTGAAAAAGAAGGAGAAAAAAATAGAAAAGAGAAAAAAGCCTTGAGAAAAGATTAAATGAATAAGACCCAAAGTGGCCAAGGCTAGAAAAAAGAAGAAGAAGAGGAGCTCGAAAATATGTGCTAAAAAGTGAATTTTATAAGTTATACTCTCTTCGTTGCGCTTATCCTACCTTTTCTTTGAAGCTGACACCAAAGGCCAAACATTACAAGCTTATAAAGACCTTTTGATCCAAGTCTAGGGAGTAACTATCATTAATGGAGAAGTTGTTTGAAAATAGGCCTATGGGATGCTTGATGATAATCTTGACTTTGAGTTGATTAACATGATTTGATCTTGAATATGTGCATGAAACTTGAGATTGACTATTGCACACACACACGTTCCGATTTTGAGATGTGTTGCTTGACTTAGGAGAAAACAAGTATTGTTCAACTTTTGTATATATGTATGAGATTTCTGAGAATAATGCAAGTCATGAAATAATTGTTTCAAGTATCAAAAATGAACTCTACCTTATGATTTTAATGCCTAATCGAGGACGATTAAGTGATAAGTTTGGGGGAGTTGATAAGTGTCGTTTTTACACTTATTTAGATGTGATTTTCTAATGGTTTTCGTGTTGATTCTTGGATTATTTTATGGTTTTTGGTATATATTTCTATATTTCAGGAATCAATGTTGAAATGCATAAAAGTAGAGAAAATGAGCCAAAAATGATGAAAAATGACCGAACCGAGCGAACGCGTCAATGCCGGGAAAGGAAGAAAATAACAAAAGAAAATAAAAAAAAATAAATCAAGCTCGATCGACCGAGACTCAATTCTCGATCGATCGGCTTGGGCAGAAAATTGGCGATCGATCAAGCTGTCTGCTCGATCGATCGGCAGGAAGAGTTTGCTGAAAAATAAATTCCTTATAGAGCTTGTGTCTAACAAGGGAATCCATGATTCCTATCCCTCTATATTTATACACGAAAATCACAACCAAATCAGACTTTTTAACCGATGAATATCCTCCACTCCTCCATAATCCATATCACCTTCATCCACCATCATCTCTTCATCCTAGGAATTGGAACAAGCCAACAAGAGAATCGAGGAGCACGATCGAGAAAGAAGCGAATGAAGGATCGAGAATCAACGAAGAAGTCGACTTGGGAGTTTGATTTTACTTTTCTATTATTTGTTTTGAATTATTATTGAATTTAATGTGTTTTGGATGATTGAGAAATATCTTAAACATTGTTTTTCCTTTAATATTATTGATTGATTGAATTCATATATCTTCTATGTGCATGTTCTATTGTTCTTCATGCTTTTGAAAGATTGATCCCCTTTGAATGATATTTTATTATAATTGACATCGAGAGAGAAATTATAATACGATATAATAGTTCATGCTGTGTGTTAAAGATTAGATCGAGAGATAAAATCACGTACGAGTGATATCTTTTGGTTATTTAATCTAAAGTTAGTGGTTTTCATAAAGCGCATTCAATAGTAAATTGTTAATTAAGTGAACGAGAGTTACCTATTGCGATTTGATGTTAGATTTAATATAGCTCGAGAGAGTATATTAAATAAATTCGGAGAACCCGTCACCTTAGAGATGTATGGAGAAAAGAATTGTAAGAGTTGGGTTAGGTGAATCATAGTCTTGATAATTCTTTCTTGTGGACTTTTCTCGTGATCGTTGATTATTTTGGTTGGATTAGAGTAGTTCAATTTAGTTATTAGTTTAATTATTAATTAATTATCGTAGGTTAAATATAGTCAAAAGCATCTTATTTGGTACTTGCTTGTTAGTCCATGTGGGTTCGACAATCCGTATTCTTCCTATCTATACTAAAACTTGACACCGTGCACTTGCGGTCTAAAATCGCTAGACTGGAATTAATTGTTTAAAATAAAAGCGATCAACTGGTTCGTCCATCTAAAGGGGGTTTAGACACAAAATACGTAGTATTTCTAAATCTGTTTTCCAGCTTGAGCAGTTTTAGTAAACATGCCATAACATTTTTGTTTTAAATTCAAAGTGAGTAATCCAGTGGCACATGATAGCAAACTCAAAGGACTACAACTCTTATCTCAGGACATGTTCTGGAATTCGAAGCCAAAAATACTCAGGAACCCGAAGAACACACCGCATAGTATTTCCACCCACATGCAGATCTCAAACTGTGCACTTTTGGTAAAAAAATCATAACTCCTTCATTTAAGTCCAAATCGAGCCAGGTTTTAAAAATTGGATAAAATATTATTATCTACAACTTTCATTAAAAGATCAACATCAAATTCCTAACATAATGTTGTCAGGAAACCGAAATGTCTATTGCATGTGTATTATAAACACATGCATGACTCAAAATGTGCACAGTTAGTAAAATGAGCATAATTCACTCATTTTAACTCCAAATTAAGTGATTTTTTTTTTTAAATCGAAGAGAATTCAAAGATCTACAACTTTTCTTCATACCTCAAAGTCGAACTCAGAATTTAGTTAAGTTAAAAGGTCGATACAATTTACTGCATGAACCATAAAATTATGCAGACGAATTTGACAGCAACTTTCATGCTATAACTCATGATTTCGACCTCTACACCTTAATCCAAGTGCAAAATACTTGAAAATGGGTTTATACCTTCACTTTAATTGAATATTGGAGCACAATCCAGTCACCTAAGCTGACCCAAATTCGAAAGTCACTCCACATGCAGCTGTCTTCGAACACTTGCTTCACATCTCCACCATTTCAATGTTATGCTTGTTGCTTCCTAATTTCAAGCTTGGATGCAAAGTATGACTAAATTTTCTCCATGGAATTTGAGAGGGTAGCTTCGAAATTTAGGGGAGAGGAAGAGTAGGATTTCTTTTGAGCTAGGAGAGAGGATTTGTCTTACCAAACGAAAGAAAAAATGCATGATTTATGGTGGAAAGGGGCGCTAGAAACAATGCCAAAGAAAGATGATTTTTATTTTTTTTTGCAAGATGGCATGTTCAATTGCCAAGTGTAAAGAGTTCTAGGTATTATAGTAGGATTATTAGTGTTACCCTGGTAAAAGTATGGACTGTGCAAGACCTGACTTGGGTGAGACCTCTACCATGGCCAACCCCAGGTCGGCCATGAGGATGACCTTCAGCTCGGCCTCGGGATGACCTCTACCATGGGCAACCCCAGGTCGGCCACGAGGATGACCTCCAGCTCGGCCTCGGGAAGATCTCCACCCTGGCCACCCCAGGTCGGCCACGAGGATGACCTCCAGCTCGGCCTCAGGAAGACTCCACCCTGGCCACCCTAGGTCGGCCACAGAACATATCTCCGTACACGAATAATATCTTAAAAGCTGCAGAAATCGTACAAAGAGTGCAATAAGTTGTCTGTGGTCCCCAGCACTAGGACTCTGACCCCTACCTTCAGCATCAGACAGTGTCCCCTAAACCTTGGGTAGGTAGTTACAGGTTGTCTCCTCCATTCTCATATAAATACCAGATAACTCTCACCAAGCAGAGGGAGGGATTTTCCATGAGAGAGCAGGCAGGAGGGTTGGGAGGGCATGGGGAAGGCCAACACCTCTTTCTTGGGGGGGAAAAGAGAGCATGTCTCCTTCCTCCTCAAGAACAAGCAGCAGCCGAGGTCTTCCCCCTTCACCATTTTCATTTCTTAGCTCATTTCTTGTAAAGAACACTGTAAATCACACACTTGTTTATAGTGAAATTTATACCGGACTAGGTCCCGTGGTTTTTCCCCATCTTTTGGGGTTTTCCACGTAAAAAATCTGGTCTCATTTACTTTTTGTATATTGTTTGGTGCTCGGATGAAATACACGTCTACCCTACCAAAATCCGAGGCAACAAATTGGCGCCGTCTGTGGGAACGTGAGCTCAAGACGTTGAGATATGGGAAGGAGAAGGATGGTTTGAGGGTTGCATCTCTGTTGGGAGATGGGTTTTCTAAGTTCTGGAAAAAAAAAAAAAACTTTTGGTAAGCGGCGGCGACGGGTTTGATAAAAGGGGGAAATGTTTTGTTTATTGGGGTGCAGCCTTGTATGAAAGTTGCTATGTTTTTGGGTTGCACTCGAAGAAACGCCAGTGTAATGATTCTCGAGATGATACATCTGGCCTCAGATCTCTGGTGATACCTCTTCCCCCTGGCCGACCACAATTTTTGTAGAATGGAGCTGCTTTAGCATTTGGTTTTGGGGCGTTAAGAGCTGTTGTTGCAGGATTGGAGCTGATTAAGAGTGACAGATCAAATCAATACCTCACGTCGAGCCATCTCAGCTCGGCCTCAACTCGGAAACCTTGCCCAGTTCGGCCTCTTCCATGCCAGCTCGGCCTCATCCACATCAGCTCGGCCTCATCCACATCAGCTCGGCCACCTCAGCCATCAGCTAGACCTCATCAATCAAACTCAACTTGGGCGCTTAATCTCTATGCCTTAATTATGGTTTTTCCTGTCCAACTGATATTTGAGTTTCGTACATATATATGTGCGTAGTGCTATTTTATTATTATTTCATGACAGGATCACCAGCTCGGGCATGCAATCTAGCAGTAAGGCCCTATTATATTGAGCTCGGGCATGCAATCTCGCAGTAAGCCCCACATCAGCTCGGATTGAGGATCAGCTCGGGCATGCAACCTCGCAGTAAGCCCCTATTCAGGAGTTCAGCTCGGGCATGCAATCTCGCAGTAAGCCCCTATTATTACAGCTCGGGCATGCAATCTTGCAGCAAGCCCCTATTTATATCAGCTCAGGCATGCGATCTCGCAATAAGGCCTTATTCATCACCTCGGGATCTTTATTTGTTTTGGACTTTGGATGAACTTATTCGGATGGGATATTCGAAGTAAGCCCAGGTATATGAGGCCCTGGCAAATATCAGCACATCCGCTCTGATTGCTAAAGCCCAGGTGTATGAGGCCCTGGCACCAATTAAAAGTGCAGGTCATCCCTGTCACTAAAGCCCAGGTGTATGAGGCCCTGGCACCAATTAAAAGTGCAGGTCATCCCTGTCACTAAAGCCCAGGTGTATGAGGCCCTGGCACCAATTAAAAGTGCAGGTCATCCCTGTCACTAAAGCCCAGGTGTATGAGGCCCTGGCACCAATTAAAAACACAGGTCCGCCCTGCATGCTTAAGCCCAGGTGTATGGGCCCTGGCACCAATTAAAAGCACAGGTCCGCCATATGTTCATCTTTATTATTTCCGGAGCTCAGGTCGGGAGAGCATTATCAGCTCATATTTATTATTTCTGGAGCTCAGGTCGGGAGTACCTTATCTGCTCACATTTATTATTTCCGGAGCTCGGGTCGGGTTATCGGCTCATATTTATTATTTTCGGAGCTCAGTCGGGAGAGCACTACCCGCTCATATATATTATTTTCGGAGCTCAGGTCGGGTTATCGGCTCATATTTATTATTTATGGAGCTCAGGTCGGGCGAGCATTATCGGCTCATATTTATTATTTTCGGAGCTCAGGTCGGGAGAGCACTATCTGCTCATATTTATTATTTTTGGAGCTCAGGTCGGGAAAGCATTATCTGCTCATATTTATTATTTCTGGAGCTCAGGTCGGGAGAGCATTATCGGCTCATATTTATTATTTCCGGAGCTCAGGTCGAGAGAGCACTATCTGCTCATATTTATTATTTCCGGAACTCAGGTCGGGAGAGCACTATATGTTCATCTTTATTATTTCCGGAGCTCAGGTCGGGAGAGCATTATCAGCTCATATTTATTATTTCTGGAGCTCAGGTCGGGAGTACCTTATCTGCTCACATTAATTATTTTCGGAGCTCAGGACAAACGTGATGTATGTGTCCAGTTCATTATTTATGGAGCTCAGGTCGCGAGGGCATTATATGCTCGGTTTATTATCTTTGGAGTTCAGACAGGTCAGCCCTGTTTTAGATTTAATTCTGTACTTCGAATTATTTCTAGCTGTTATTGCAGGTCAGCCCTGCACATACAACAGGCCAGCCTTGTTGTTATTTAATTCTATACGTAGAATTATTTCAAGTTGTCATTGCAGGTCAGCCCTATTCTGTATTGAACTCTCTATTTAGAATTATTTAGAGTTAATATTGCAGGTCAGCCCTGCCCAGATAACAGGTCAGCCATGTTTAAGATTTAATTCTATATTTAGAATTCTCCAGTTGTCATTACAGGTCAGCCATGCCTAGATAACAGATCATCCTTGTTGTCATTCAATCTATATTTAGAATTATTTCTAGTTGTTATTGCAGGTCAGCCCTGCACAAGTAACAAATCAGGTCTTGCCAAAATACCCGAACAATCGAGACAACGTTATACTAGCTCGACTAGAGGGGGGATACTGGTGTTACCCTGGTAAAAGTATGGACTGTGCAAGACCTGACTTGGGTGAGACCTCTACCATGGCCAACCCCAGGTCGGCCACGAGGATGACCTTCAGCTCGGCCTCGGGATGACCTCTACCATGGGCAACCCCAGGTCGGCCACGAGGATGACCTCCAGCTCGGCCTCGGGAAGATCTCCACCCTGGCCACCCCAGGTCGGCCACGAGGATGACCTCCAACTCGGCCTCGGGAAGACTCCACCCTGGCCACCCTAGGTCGGCCACATAACATATCTCCGTACACGAATAATATCTTAAAAGCTGCAGAAATCGTACAAAGAGTGCAATAAGTTGTCTGTGGTCCCCAGCACTAGGACTCTGACCCCTACCTTCAGCATCAGACAGTGTCCCCTAAACCTTGGGTAGGTAGTTACAGGTTGTCTCCTCCATTCTCATATAAATACCAGATAACTCTCACCAAGCAGAGGGAGGGATTTTCCATGAGAGAGCAGGCATGAGGGTTGGGAGGGCATGGGGAAGGCCAACACCTCTTTCTTGGGGGGGAAAAGAGAGCATGTCTCCTTCCTCCTCAAGAACAAGCAGCAGCCGAGGTCTTCCCCCTTCACCATTTTCATTTCTTAGCTCATTTCTTGTAAAGAACACTGTAAATCACACACTTGTTTATAGTGAAATTTATACCGGACTAGGTCCCGTGGTTTTCCCCCATCTTTTGGGGTTTTCCACGTAAAAAATCTGGTCTCATTTACTTTTTGTATATTGTTTGGTGCTCGGATGAAATACACGTCTACCCTACCAAAATCCGAGGCAACAATTAGTATTCTAATCCACATCATAATACATGGCTTGCATGGTATAAAATTGCATGATATTATATATATAAGCATATGTGGCCGTGAATATATATATATATATATATATATATATATATATATATATATATATATATATATATATAACATAGTTTATCACAATCGAATACAAGTCGTCATGATCTGAAACACCTTAATTCGAATATTATACTTTTACTTATCCGGGTTTTCATAATCATCATTTATCCGAATTAATTAGCAATGTGGCCTTACAATGCGCATCGTAAATATGTGTATATGGTTTCTATAAATATCTTGAGATTTCTCTTTTCATTTGGACGTTGCTTGCAATTTATTTGGGAGCAAAAGTGCTTAATGAATTGATAATATGTGTAGTGCACCATGAAGTATATACATATGTGAATTATGTTCGTGTCGAGAATCGGGTACGAGGAGATTTTGCCGACAACTTTTATACAAATCATACCATAATTGTGGGGTATTTAATGAGAATTCTCTAACGTGAAAAATATATACACAAATGATGATATAATTGTGCTAATGGCGACATTAGAAGTTGGGGTTCTACATATTATTTAGCTAATCTTATATCTAATCTGCAGGATATCTAATCTGCAGGACAAGTAAACAGGATATAGACAATGTTTGGGGGATTATTAATACCTATATGTTGTAGGCTTTTGGGACCAAAATGGAAATCTCCAAAGGGTGACATTGATGCTTAATATTATCCCTCCACAAATGATCACCATTTATATCATTATATTGGTGCTACTCATGTACACCCAACCATTTGTATTAGCCTCCTTGGAGATATCCTCAGCCGGCATGTCCATTAACTCCTTCAACACCTCCATTGCTTTAGTCATCACATCTTTCGGTACTCCATGATTTATGACCTTCCTTGCAATATATATTACTTTGTTATTTAAATGTATAATTAATCATAAGCATATCCTCTTATTCCTAAAAGCCACAATGTGTATACAATGCAGGATTAATCTTGAAATGATGTTTAATTCGAAATGGAGATGCTATATTTATATTAAATCAATAGATTACACAAGATATAATTGGAAGCACCAATTTCACGAAAAAATGCACCTACACCTAGAAGGGACACACCCTTCCTTCAAGTCTGCACGGGCACGACCGTTCCCTCCCTCTTTTTTCAACATCCTGTCAGGCACGATCAATCGCGTCTGGCAGTAGTATTTTTCCAAACTTTTGGTGCTTCAATTTTTTAATTCACCAAGAATTTTTCCAACAATCCCCCCACATGAATTTATCTAATGCATGAATGCAAACGAGCGCCTTTAGGGAATTGTTATAACCTCTTGAGAGGTAGCTACGGCCTTGAATCTTCCGTAGTAGTATCCAATCGGATTTACTTCACTTGATAGTGAAATTATAGTCTTGAACTATTTAGTCGTTGGTGTAACTAAAAAAATTTGAACCCACACCACAACAATCTAACATTGGTATTGGTTTCTTATGGTTGCGTCTATTTCGGCCTTGGATCATGCTTGGTTTCATATGTGTTTTCCATCTTTGAAGCGGCCAGACTTCGCGCTCATGGAGGTGATATCCTAAAAGACTATCACACTATACTCTACCATATTTATTTATATGTCTTAGGACTCATTAAAAGCTTTTGTCTATCCTCATACCCCTTTGGGGGTTCCACCTCTTATAATAGAAAGGTGTTGGAGATTAGTCTTCAAGGTATTTCTCTAATCTTGTAATTGGGTAGTTCCTTTTGAACCTATATCTCAAGTCAACTATGTTGGGAATCCACTAAAAGATTTTAGTTTTGGCCCCCTCGATGGGCAATTTACGTGATCTATCGGTTAACCGTTCCTAAGTCAATCCATGGCTTTTCTCACATAACCAATTAAGAATTTATACTATATATCACTTTGCCATATGGTATCATGTCTCAACGTATGAGACTTACCTTTCTTATTTTGTGTCTTTCTTATAGAGTTTTTGCTGTCACAATATATTTTAATTACAAGCACATTATTTTGCCAGCAAGAAATTTTCATTTAACAAAAACTTCGAAGCCATCCGGCATCTACTCCGCTTTATACATTGCTATGAACTCTGATTTCATAGTGAATTGAGCTATACACTTTTGGTTTAAAGAATTTCCATCGTTTTCTTTTTTCATGACATAACAGTATTATAATGGTTAACACATAACTACTTGTGTCAGATATCCAATTTTTATCACTGTGTCTTTATAGCACATCAGGATATCTATAGTTTCGGTTTCTAAGCGTTGTAGCTTAAAAATCCAAGTTCAAGATTTTCTTTCTTGTAAATTTGGATTTAACCGTTATTTCTTATAAAATTTGAAACTAAAAGAAAATCTCGATTTTAATTCACAATTCAAATTTTAAGCTCAATTATTTTTAGAAAATCCAAATTCAAGATTTTATTTCTTATAAACTTGAAATTTAAGCACAAAGCTTAAAAATTTGAAACTAGATTTAAAAATGAGAATTCGTCTTGAAAACTTCAATTCCAATTTTGACATTGTTGCACCAACATTCATCATGTCAAAAAGGTTTCATTAACATTTCTTCGTTGTTTTGATGATCTCTATATCATAAACTTACAAGCATACTTACGTATGCTTCAGGTGTGTCACTTTTGTCAAATTCATTTTGACAACACATTTTTGTCAAATTTCTCATATCATTATTTTGACACTTGTTATAATTTACTTCAGTCGGGCACCCCACACTTTAAATATTTGTAGGACACTTTGGTCCTTAAGTCATGAGAATTTTTCGTCATTGCCAAACCGTGGTACTTAGAATATGGTTGACCAATAGAATTGATTCCCCCCACAATTTTGGGTAATCTCAAACTTATCAAGATTTCATTGGCGTTCAACTTCCAAGTTTCAAATTCTAAGTGTTATAAATTTATAAATCAAAATTCAGGATTTTATTTCTTGCAATTTTTTTATTTAAGCACGCGTGCCTACAAAATTTGAAACTTGAATAATATTATCAAATAAGATTTACTATTTGCATTTTAAGCGTACAAACTTATAAAACTCAAATTCAAGATTTTATGTCTTCCAAGTTCGAGATTTAAGCGTATAATGCTTAGAAAATTTAAATGGAATCAAATTTAAGAGGAACAACGCCTGGTAAAAAACAATTGTGACATTAAATTTACCATTTGTATTTTAAGTTTACAATTCTTAGAAAACTCAAATTCATGATTAGTTCTTGCAAATTCAAGTCTTAAGCGTAAAATGCTTAGACAACACAAATAGAATCAACTCTTAGTCCTTCATTGCAAAACTCATTTGCTTAATTTGATCCAACCTCATTCTTTAGTGTTCAAACACTTGTATGACCTCGTCTTTGCTTCGTACAAATTGCCAAAACAATATATTATGCAATTATCGATTAAGTAACGAACTACTTTTTCTCACACCTCTAGTTTGCACAAACTTTTCATCACAAACATCATTATGAATTAATTCTAAAGGTGTTATGTTTCTTTCAACCAAATGAATGACAGTTTTGTTAACTTGTCCTCCACACAAGTCTCATACTTATGTTTTAAGTTAACACTCACATAAAACAATAAATTTAACGTTGCAAAATTGCGTAGAGAATTATGGTGTATATGATCTAAGTGATCATGCCATAAATATAAAACTCAATCAAACAAGTAATTACATAAATTTTATTGATTTTCAATTGACGTGAAATCGTCATTATTCATCTAGAAAAGGCTATTCCTTTTCCCTCATTCCTTTCATAACTTATATTGTCCTTCTCAATCCGTAGACGGACAATTAAATCCTCAAGACTCATTTCTTTTACTTGTTCTTGAGATAGTTTTTGAAATCCTTTCACATAGGAGGCAATTTCTCAATCATTGCGTTCACCTGGAATGATTCACTTACAATCATCCTATTCGCATGTATTCCATGCATGATCAATTATAGTTCTTGTACTTATGACATTACTGATTTGGTATCATTATCTCAAAATCAAAGAAGTGTCCAACTACGAATTTTTTTCAAGTCGGTATCCCCGGATCGAAATTTCCTTTCAAGTAATTCCCATAATTCCTTCGTGGTTTTCACTTGACTGTACACGTTGTATAATGTATTATCAAGTCCAATGAGGATATAATTCTTGCATAGAAAGTCAAAATGATTCCACAGATCAACCGCAACCCTTGATTGAGTGTATGTTTCTCCTTCATCAATCGTAGGAGCATCATCGTTCAAACCTTGCCAAACTCAAGGTTGTCAAATAGAACAACGTCTTTTGTTTAGTTTGTCAAGGTTTCTCTCCATGGTGAATGGAAGTTGTTGTTGCACTTGTTGACGCCATTTGTTACTAAATATCATTATTAGATTGTAGGAATATTTTCTCTATATATATCTTTGGGTATAAAAATAAGGTAAAGTAACAAGATGGCTCAATGAACATTTGTCAAAACGAGATTTAGAATCTCCGTCCTTAAAACGATATTGCTCCACTACGGTATTATTGGTATCAACGACAATGTGTTTCCCAAGGTACAACAACTATGATTTTTTTTTATAGAAGCACTTCAAATCAGGAATTCTTAAACCACAAATGCTTAAAACACTCAAACTTTGAACAAGGAAGAGGATTAACAAGATGCACATATTTTGATCTTACATCTTGTGGTTTAACCTGGAAATGATGTGTTTAATTCGAAATGGGATGTTATATTTATATTAAACCAATAGATATCACCAAAAGTTATCAATTGGAAGCACTAATTCACGAAAAATGCACATGCACACGAAGGGACACACCATTCTATCAAGTTTGCAACGGTGCTATCGATCATGCATCAATCGTGCCCTCTAAACTCTCTGCCAGGCGCGATCGATCGCGGATCGCGCCTGGTGAGCCAATCGATCATGCCTGGCAATAGCATTTTTCCAAACTTTTGATTCTTGAATTTTTTAATTCACCAAGAATTTTTCCAACTCATACTTTATTAATAAATAATATTTGACACATGATGTGTATATATACGATAAGTTCTAATACGAAGTGTAACTTTAAGTATGTTAAATTTATATACAAAGTGTAATTATGTTGACATAATATGTTTTACATCAAATTTTATGTTCGATATTTTATTTCATTAGATTTTTTTTAATCATGGGATTTAGACGGGCTGGTTGAAATGGAAAAACGCCACAAGAGTTCTATGCGATCGTAATATCCCACTGAAATTGAAGAAAAGTTTTATAGAACCACCATTAGACCTGCAATATTGTATGTGACGGGATGTTAGGTATCCAAGTGGAATCATATCCAAAAGATGAGTATGACAGAGATGTGTATGCTTCATTGGATGTGTAGTAAGACCATAAGAGATACAATAAGGAACAAAGATATTCGAGTTGAAGTATGTGTAGCTCGTATAGAAGAGAAGATGCAAGAAAGTCGCTTACGTTGGTTTGGTCACGTACGATGTAGGCCCATAAATGCACATGTACGTCTAGTGGAGTCCATGGATTTTGGCCATTTCACGAAAGAGAGAGGACGACCGAAGAAGACTTGGCTCGAAGTTATACACAAAGACTTGGAGTTCAAGGGGATTAAAGAGGATATTTCGACCGATTGAAGCGCTTGGAGAAGACTGGCGTGTCAGGATCGATCGAGGTGGGTGGCCAGTCTCAACTAACTTGAGCTTCAATAGCTCGTGTTCTTGAAATGATGCACCGACAGATTATATCGAGTTCGGTTTCTAAACCGAGCGGAAGACATTCGACATAACCCGCTCTAAAATCGATTAACCATTTAAAAGACATTTTAAAGTTATGAAAGTAAAGTAAATACACAAGCATTTGTTTATGAAAGTTCGAAGATGGTGTAATTCGTCTACGTCTCCCCTTCTTCCACCTCATGGAATGATTCCACTAGAAGACTTTTATTTATACAACTCTCTGTGCAAATCCGATCCAGTTGGGCATTCCCATCCAACTAGAACGCCTAGCAACTCAACTATGTATGTTTTTAATGTCTCACATAAAAGACCTCTCAATCGGTTGTGATGAATCATCAACCGTTACAATCATATTCACTCATCTATTTAAGTTCTCAAATACAAAGGATAGAGTGAATATAAAGGCACAAATGATCTCTAACTAGATCTGATACATCAAGGTAAGTGGTGCCTAAAATCTGGCATTGCTCTCATCTAAGATGTTCTTCTATGCAGGATGCTCATTTTGAATCTCAAGTGGGTTTGCTTTGATCTTGCTTGGATTGATCTTCAATCAGCTTATTTGAGCTTCCAAGACTTGTATATATAGCCCCAAATAATGATATATGCGTTAGATACAAGAATATGCCCGTTGGAAAAGGTTCTGTAGGATTCTCAAGCTTGCAACAGTCATATTCTGGTTTCTAGGCTATCAGTCTGGACCGATAAGTCTGGCCGGATTAGCTTGGATAGATCAGTCTGCACTGATTATTCTGACCGGATAGCTTGGACAGATCAGTCTGGACAACATTCTAGTATTTTCAGTCTTGGTCCAGCTTGATATCTTCAAATCACTTCTTTGTAATTCATCAAGCTATTAATCATGATATATTCACTACACTTGATGAACTATGTTAGCAACACAATAACAAGTAACATCAAAACCAAGATTATTTGGGTTCCCAAAACCCAACAATCTCCCCATTTTGATGATCACAAAACTTGGATAAAAATATGAACATTAAAGCACAATGTTGCATAACATGTTATCATATTTTTAAAACAACATATTTCTCCCCCTTTTTGTGTGAATAAAAAGGAAGACAAATAAAATTTTCTCCCTCTCAAGGATTGAATTTATCCCCCTTAAAATTTGAATAAATGAAAATAATAACATTGAGATATGAGATTATCGATTTCAAATATTTTTTTTAAAACAAAAAATGCAAATACAATTAATTGAAAAAAATAACCTTTTTTTATGGCTTGCACAACAACCAAGATTATCTTCACAAAACTCCAACAATGTCCATTCATCCATTCCTGTGGCAGCACACATGGCTCATCTTTGCAGAATAAACTACTTTTCCTCTTGAATAATTAGGCTGCAAGACCTATACTGCTACAATCATCTACGAGTCTAGTTTGTAACTCACAAAGCGGGTTGTCATTTGGACATCCGAGCAAAAGGTTATGCCCATTCAAAGTTGCTGCAAGCTGCCAACAAAGCTAAAATACTTCAAAAATTGTTAGAAAAAGTTCAAAATAACAATTTTAACTCAATTGAGTTTAGAAAATATTGATACAAAAATTTATAAACATTTAAAATAGATTTTAAAATTATTTTCGTGCAAAATAAATGCAATGAAATTGATTTTTATTCTAAACATTTTCATACACCAAATTTTTGAAATTTATGTTATGAAAATATTCCATTTTCAGGAGAAAGTTTTGAAAATGATTTTAAAAGATTTTTGCCAAAAAAATCAATTAAAATGCTTTCCGAATGACCCGCTCTGATACCACTTGTCAGGATCGATCGGGTGGGTGGCCAGTCCACATCGAGTTCAATTAACTTGAGCTTCAATAGCTCGTGTTCTTGAAATGATGCACGAATAGATTATATCGAGTTCGGTTCTAAACCGAGCGGAAGATACTCGACATAACCCGCTCTAAAACTGATTAACCATTTGAAAGATATTTTAAAGATATGCAAGTAAAGTAAATACACAAGCATTTATTTATGGAAGTTCGAAGGTGGTGTAATCCTTCTACGTCTCCCATTCTTCCACCTAATAGAAGGATTCCACTAGAAGACTTTGATTTATACGACTCTTTGTACAAACCCGATCTAGTTGGGCATTCCCCTCCAACTAGAACTCCTAGCAACTCAACTATGTATGTCTTTAATGTCTCACATACAAAGACCTCTCAATCGGTTGTGATGAATCATTAACTGTTGCAATGATACTCACTCATCTATTTAAGCTCTCAAATACAAAGGATAGAATGAATATAAATGCACAAATAATCTCTAACTAGATCTGATATAGCAAGGTAAATGGTGCCTAAAATCTGGGCTTGCTCTCATCTAAGATGTTCTTCTTTGTAGGCTGCCCATTTTGAATCCCATGTGGATTTGCTTTCTTGCTTTGATTGATCTTCAGTCAGCTTATTTGAGATTCCAAGGCGTGCATATATAGCCTCAAACAATGATATATACGTTAGACACAAGAATATGCCCGTTGAAAAATGTTCTGCACGATTCCTAAGCTTGCAACGGTCATATTCTGGTTTCTGGGCTATCAATCTGGACATGTCAGTCTAGCCGGATCAGCTTGGATGGAACAACGTTGACGGTTCAGCCTGACAGATCATTCTGGTATTTTTGTTGGTCCAGCTTGATATCTTCAAACCACTTCTTTGTGATTCAACAAGCTATTAATCATGATCTATTCACTGAACACTTGATTAACTATGCTAGCAACACAATAACAAGTTTTGTTAACATCAAAACCAAGATTATTCGGGTTCCCAAAACCCAACATGAAGCACGTGTTCGACCCGACTTGATTCTCTCTATTGTTCATGCAGCATACCCCAATTCATTGGGAATAAAGACTTAGTTGTTTTTATTAATTTTTCTCATTAGGCTCAAAGCTGCCCGATCCCTTCCCCGACCCCGAGCATAGAGGGAGGTTCGTGCACCGATTTTATCCTTTTTTATATTTTTCATAAAATAATGATATTATGAAGATAGACATTTTCTGAAAAAAACAAATTTGATATATTTTTTAGATAAAAAATAGTCACCCTAAGAGTCTCACACTTGTCAAACTGATCTCCAACCAACTTAATATTTTTTTTTGGTTCCAACTTGAAATCAAACTCAAAATTAGTGAGAAAAGGGGTTAATTTTTGTAGAACTACAAATATGATTTTTTTTTTTAAAAAAAACAATTGAATTATAACATGTTCAATGCTTTTTCTAGTTCGATATACTTAAATCATTGAGTTTTCTTGGATTATATAAGAGAAAAACATATAATATTTGAAACTACTCAAAAGAATGTTTTTGCAATTAGCGAATGTCACTATGAGTATTTAATTATGTCGTTTTAGGCAGTGTTTTCAAAATCGGACCGGACATGAAATCGGTGTCCTTACTGGTTACAGCTTTGATCGATTCGATCGGTTGAACCACTGGTTCAACTAGTAATGACGTCAGCATTATGTAATATATATTTTAATATTTGTAATATATATACTATGTATTTACTATAGTTTCAAGTTGTTTACAATTAAAAAAATATCATTACACCAACATAATATGTAAAAATTCAAAAACAGATCAAACAAAATATCCAACATAACAAAAAAAATAAAACATCTCAAAAACCAATAAAAACAAATGCCCAAAAAACATTGTCACAAACTTATAATATTATTTATAAATTATATATAATATATTTTTGTTCTAAAAAATTGATTATAATTTTAAGAAAAAATAAATAAAATTTTTTGATCGGTTTAACTGCCGACCGGTTCACTGGTCGAACCAGTTTTTTACCTGTTTAATCCGGTTTCCACCGGTTTTTTTAGCATGGTAGTTTTAGAAGGTCAATCGAATCGGACCAAGCACCGGTTAAACCGATTGAACCGATCGGTCCGGTCCGATTTTCAAAATATTGGTTTTAGGTTAATAATGCTCCAAATGAAATTTTGATTCTACCCCACAAATAGATCTATCATTGATTTTCGATTGATGTATAATATTTCATATCAATAATGATAATGTTTGTAATGACATCTTATTATTCATGATTGATCACTTCGAGATTATCAATAGCATTTGACAGGTCAGAATGTCTATATTTATGTTCTTACCCTAAGAAAGAAACAAAATTAGGCTTCAACCATTCATCTAATAATATTAGTGCAGCTAACATTTAAAAACCGACCATATCGCTATAGATAAGGGGGGGAAATGAATCAGACTGCCCGGTGAACGTTTTGATTTGGATACAGTGTTTTGAAAATCGATTCGGATTGGTCGATTCAACCGATTTAATTGGTGACCAGTGATTGATCCGGTGCGGTTGACCCTATAAAACCACCATGCTAAAAAATCGATAGGAACCGGATTGAAACGGTTAAAAACCGGTTCAACCAGTGAACTATTCCATCGGTTGAACCATGTTTCTTCATCTTTCTTTCTTTTTAAAAAAGTTTAATTTTTTTGTTAAAATTATAAATCACATTTATAGAACAAAAATATATTATATCTAATTTATTGTTATTGAAATAATTACGAAATAATATTTTATGTATGTATCAAAAAATCCATATAATTTCATAAATGTGTCTTGTATATATTATATATAAATATGTTTAGTTTCTCGTAAATTATCAAATATGTGAAGCATATCATAATTTTTTAAATTTTTTCTTATGATTTTTGAACATTGTTCTTTGGGGTATTGCTTGTGGTTTTTGAGATGTTTTATTGTTTTTCTTTTATGTTTGACATTTGGTTTAATCTGATTTTTGAAGTTTGACATGTAATGATATTTTTTTATTGTGAACAACTTAAAACTATAGCAAATACAATATATATGTATTTTACAAAAATTAAAATAGATATTATATAATGCTGATGTCATCATCGGTTGAACCACTGGTTCAATCGGTCGAACCAATCGAACATATAACCAATAAGAATATCGTGGTTCAACCGGTCGAACCGATCGAATATATAACCAGTAAGAATATCGGTTTCATGTTCGATCCGATTTTGAAAACACTGTTTGAATAGACTATGTTTGATTTATATTCGAAATTAGCAAACTTTTGATCCTATTGAATCATGGGATTCATAAAATATAAAAATACCAAAAAAACTTACTTTTGAATATTAAATTTTATCCTAAACTTCGTACTTCGTAGAGATATACACAAACTTGGTTAACTTTTCTTTGACAAAATAGCTAAAAATATAAAAAAAATGGGAAAATTTGTGATAAAATGCTAAAACATATTAAAAGTTGAGATTAAAAGCACGAAATTTCTGTTATTTTATCTTATTTTTATTAAAAATATCTAATTACCTCTACTGCTTAAGTTCATAATTTTTTATAAAGGATAAACTGTATTTGTTTCATTTTTTTTAATTTTTTATTTTGAGGTATGCTTTTACGAAAACCATAAATTTTGTAAATAAAATTTTATTTTAAAATACAAATATTTTTAGTATCTATTTATTTTATAAGATGGTATAGTAATTAAAAATAAGTTTCTACCTTATAATAGTAAGAAGATATGGGATAAAATACGAAATAAGAACTAACAACAGTTTGATTTATAAAATTAGAAATAAAGTTATAAACTAATATGAAATAAAAGAAACAATCAGTTTAATTTGTAATATTTGTAATATTTCTATATTAATGGATTGACAAATTTATTTATAATATTTTGACAGTTTTAGACAACTTATCGGAATTGAGAACTATTAATGGACTTGCTAAAAAAAATAAAACAATCAACAAAAGGGTATAATTGTCAAATTTTTTTCTATAAAAAGCAAAGGTGAAATTCGTTCATTTAACAATCAGTGGAATGTGAATAGTGATATTTTGGGACCTGACCACCCCAAAATTTGTTTATTTTTTTTTAGAAAACGACCTCCACAAGTGTTATGGAGGTAATTCCTTGAAAAAAATTCCTTTTAAACTCATCCCCCAAAATATTCCAGTGTAGCATGTAAATAACACTCCACTTCATTCATGTTCTAACTTTTCTTTTCTTTTTTTTATACCCAAATTCGAACTCAAATATATGTTTGAGAATAGGAGGCGTAGCCTATGTATTATTTTTCATAAATATTTAAAATAAAATTTTCCCACAAACTCAAACTATAGTTTGTGTAATAAAACTCGATAACCAAATTCAAATAAAATAAAACGAGCTGGAATTCTAACTCTTAGCACAGTTGAACTCTGGCTCAATAAAGATAAGATTCGATTCATTTGTCAACGTAACTATAAATGTCAAAACCTGCGTATCAGCCCACTAACTGGTAAAAGAGGTTACCTACAATACCATAACTTGGATAGAATCATTGTGAAGAAGAAAGGGCTTTCAATCCTCCCAAACAATTTCTTAATCTTCTTGTGAATCTTAACACATTCAACAAAAAAATTAAGCCAGTGCTGACTGTAAAGAAAACGAAAAGCTCACAGACAATTCTTCAATGAATCTCCAGCACCTTGGAAGAAGAAATAAGAGAGAGCAAAATCGGCAATAAAAATCCCGACGAGCGAAATAACCACAGCTGATGTAGTAGATTCTCCGACACCTTTGGCACCTCCGGATGTTGTGACGCCCCATGCACAGCTCACAATCGATATTATTGCAGCAAAGACATGTGACTTAATCATGGCACTAATTATGTCCCAAGATTTTAAAGATCTTTGAGCAGAATCCAAGATTATGTTTATACTGATCCCATAGACGGCATCTGCTAGGAAAGCACTCGATGCCATTCCGACTGTAAAACACATCAGAGTTAGAAACGGTAGAGCAATACATGAAGCAATCACTCTGGGTGTCACTAAATAATCAACGGGGTCTGAACCAAGAACTCTCAATGAATCGGTTTGTTCAGAAACCTGCATTGTCCCTAATTCAGCGGCAAATGCACTACCAATACGACCTGCCACCACAATAGATGTGATTACGGGACTGAGTTCCCTCGAAAAGGCCAGGGCTAAAACCCCACCAATGGATCTATTTAGGCCTAATCTGGTGAATTCACGAATAAACTGGATAGCAAAGGCCATGCCAACAAATGCGGATGTCAAGAGACAGACACCAACTGATTTAGGTCCGACTCTCTCGAGCTGCTGGAGAGTGTTTTTCCAATGAATTTTACCCTTAATAGTCCGAAAGATCACTTGTCCTGCCAAAACAAGAATAGATAATCCTCTCCATAAATACCTAGGAGGCGACCATCTACTGAGGAGTGACTCTGGCTCATAATCGTCTGCAGGTATTTCAGCGGTTGCTTCTTCAGAAACCAATTCTTCCGACGGTGAGAAACCAGGGTGACCATGATCTGAATTGAAAACAACAAAAGTGTTTCGCCGTCGAATAGGAAATAAACACTTGCGAGTCTTGGTTCCCTCAACAAAATCAACTAGTCCAGATAGATGCCGGTGTCTTGTGCACACATGTTTAACAGGACAAATTATATTTATGGCGCTACCCCTACAATATACAGTGGATGCTAGCAAGACCTGCGCCAGTTCGAGGAATTTCACCAGAAAAGCTAAATCAGATTTTTTGCACGAAATTTTTACTAACTTGATAGATGAACTTGTGAAGATAATAATGGTTAATTCCATCAACATTTTAGAACAGCAGTAAAACTGACGAAACTAGCTTTTAGCATAATCCCAAAACAAATTCGTAATTACAGAGCAACACAAATTTAACTGAAACAATATAATAATCTAAAAACTACACATGATTTATAAACCCAAAATTCATTCATCTAACCTAGCCTAACACTATGCGGCAATCAAGAATCCTAGGCCATATCTTGCAATCTTGGCTAATCGGTGTTTTTTATAAATTTCACACTAACAATTCAATAAACAACCGCATTATCAACAGAGAGTGGGAAGAAAGAAGAAGAAAAAAAGACATTGCTTACCATCGGAAGTGGAAATTGGTAGATATTTATTGAAAATCTCGATCAGTCACTTCTCCATTTTGAAGAAGATTAGGGCTTTGGGTATCCTGGGGATCGGGCGATGCTACTAGGTTATAGGATTGTCGCATTATGTGCAAATTTTAAATTTGACCAAAATTTTAATAAAACGTGGAATAAAATATAAAATATATTAAAATTTGATATTATTGTAATACCCAAAAATCTCAATTACAAAATTAGACAAAATAAGTTGAAGCTATCAAAAATAAATCCATAATAATGGTAAAATTTGATATTATAGATTCTCCTATTTATTAACTTCATAATTTTATAAAGATATATTTAAATATATTTATATTATGTAGATAAAACTAAGTATTACAATTAATTTATGTCCGTTTTGTTTTTAAGTTATTTTGAAAATGTTATAAAACTAAGCATTAAAATTAATTTAAGTCCGTTTTGTTTTTTTTTTATTATTTTGAAGAATGTTTATACACAAATATGTTAACTATAAATATGATATATAATATTTTAGATTGAAATAAAAATATTCTTAGTGTATATTATTGTGATGGTATTCAAAAAAATGATTTAATAAAGTTATAATAACAAAGTAAGAAGACATAAAATAAAATATTAAAATACAAGAAAAAATCACTTAGGTTTGAATATTTTAAAATAAGATATAAATTGATATGGAATAAAAATAATAATAAGTTTAATGACTAAAAAAGGACAAATTTGATTCGTAAAGCTCCCGCTATAAACGAGGTGCGGGAAACGTATCGTGCCACTTTGGCCTAATTTTGAGGTTTAACTTGACCATAGTATATTGGATAATTTAGGAAAACTCATTACCTTAGAAATATTTGGATATTCAATCGATGGTCATAAGGATTACATTGGTGAACCGACGTCTTGATAATCTTATCTAGTGAATTTTTCTCGTCATCTTTGGTTTGTTTGGTTGGATAATTAATAATAGTTAATTAATATTTTATTGAATTGATAATCATAGGTTAGATATAGTTAAAAGCATCTTATTTGGTACTTAAAGTTGGTTCATGTGGGTTCGACAACATGTTCTTCATAATCTATACTAAAAACCTTACAACCATGCACTTACAGTATAATCACGCTAAACTGATTTATTGTTAAATAAATCGCGATCAGTGATAAGATGGAAATGTAATTTGCAGCATGTGGTTTCATTATCATTATAGAGGCTGAGTTCATCGCAGTTATAGAGGATATCAAGGACGTCATATGGCTTAAAGGGATGGCTAGGACACTGGAAGACAAACACAGTGACGACAAAAGTTTATACGGAGAACAAAGCGGAATACATCTTGCTAACAATCATGTTTATCACGAACGGACTAAACATATTGATTCATGTCTTTACTTTTGCAGGATGTCATTGCAAAAGGGGAGGTAGCACTCGAGAAGATCTCCGCTAATGACAATCCAGTGCACCAAAGCTCTGCCAAGGGCAAAATTCAACCACTGTTTGAAGATATTACGTGTGAAGGAAATACAATATAAAGCAAGGTAGAGAATTGTTAATAATGCCTTGATCTTATTGTAGCGGGGGGTAACCAGAGTCTGAAGTCTGTTTTTGAGGATTGAAGGATGAGATGAAGCTTGTGACGAATGTGTGACCAAAATGAGTATAGAATATAGCCGTTGAGTAGTTTAGTTACTGTATTGGATAAGTGTAATACACATGTACTTAGCGGTTAGACTTGGTGTCAAACAATCATGTATAAATACTCTTCATATTGATGAAGTGAATGCATTAGTTTTCTCTCCATTCTTTTTGTGATGTGTATTGTGTATTCTCATCTCAATTGATTGTTGTCAAATCATATTGTTACTTTCTCAAGATTATAACAATAAGGATGCTGAAAATGTTGAGTTAATAATATTATATTTGGTATGTTTTTATATTAAGAGGATACGTATAGGATATTTTACAACATGGCCATACAAGTCTTTAACGTTCTTCAGTTTAAACATTTGTGTTGGACAAACATTATCGAACAAATTAGGGCACTGAATTTGGTTGCAAGGTGTTGCACTTTAACCTCCGATTGTGTTTAGTTTTCCGTTGTAATCCGATAAAACTAAAACAATCCCCAAACATCACCCTGAATTAGAACAGAGAAAGGTTTCAATGCTCGTTACCCTTCACTGACTATGTTTGGACGAGCTTAACCAGCAGTATAGAATGTAGACTGATCGCAAAACTTCATGGAAATGAGTACTGATTATTTGTTTACTACGTGTGTTGATGTGACCAAAAATTCGAGTTTTCTTGTGATGACCAATATGGACAAAACATGACGACCTTCTCTTCAAACATGACGACCTTCTCTTCAACCCTCACATATATGGAATCTACTAACCCTCCAACATTTGTTACCAAGTAACACAATCTTGCAAATGCATTCCGATTCAGCATCAAGTTAACCACAATTGCACATCTCCAATTTCATTAATCCTATGCAAATGGTTCATTACGCATTAATTCTTTGCGTCGTGATGAACGAGCCTGCTCTTTGATGTGGTTCAGGACATCGTTTTCCAAGTAATCTCATACAATGTCGTGTTAAAATCATAAAATAAAAAATGACAGACATGATTTGGTGCAACAAGAAGAATATGCCTACAGTTATTGTCCATTTCGCAGATATGCTTCACAAGATATTAAGATTAATTATTGTCCATTTCGCAGATATGCTTCACAAGATATTAAGATTAATCAGTTTCTTTCATTATGATAAAATAGTGCAGTAACTTAGTTAAATTATTTAGTTTTCTCATACAAGAAAATATTCACCCAAATTTTACACACTCAATTTAAAAAGACACCAAGCTGGCAATGACAAAATATCAAAAATTGACCCCAGTGGAAAACATGTTACTTATATTTGGCTGTTTATTAAGGCATAAACGTGACAACAAACATTGATTCTGAAATACATACGAAAAAAAATGCAGACACTCAAATGAAATTTTACATTTCAGTGTAAAAAAACAATGCTCACCCAGACAGTAACAGTCTTCAACATTCATGTTTGAATGTTGTTATGAGTGCCTATTGTGAGCAGTGAAAGAAGGAATTCTACCAGTCGAATGCTTTAAAAAGTTGGCAAGAAAATCGCAGCTAATAATTCAATGGGACACAAACTTAACCAAATCAACCTATACATACAACAAAAGGTTACGAGCTCTAAAACATCTAAAAGGAAGAGCCCAAGATTGAACTTTCCCAGGAAAACTAAACCCAATCACTACCATAAATACATCTTCTATAATTTTATTTGATATATTTATAATCCTTCACATTATCTTATTACATTAAACTTTCTATTTATATAATATAAAATAAAATTAATTGACAATCTACATTGAATAGTACACATAATCTTCATATTTTATTTTTTTTATTTGATTGTTATATTTACATTATTTTATAACCTATAATAACATTTTTCATAATTATATAAAATATAATTAATTGATTAATAATATTATTATAGTTTGAATTATATTATTTACAATTTATAGGCACTATTTGATGCGAAAGATTGTTGTTCTATTATCCTTGTTTTATTTAGTATTTGACTTGTTTTCTAATAATTTAAATGATATATCGTTCTCTTATTATATATTTCAAGTTATTATCCCGAACAAAATATTTGATTTAACTCGGTTTATAGAAGAAAAACCGATTCTTTCACATGAAAATTTAATATTTTAGTAAATTTCTCTTAGCATTATTATTAATAATTAATAATATAAAGGCAAAAAGAAATATAAAAGGAAATCGAAAATCTTTAACAAAATATCTTTCTCGTAACCTCACTCTTTTGTACTGTCTAGCTCCGCCGACGCCCAATCCTCTCTAGGCGAAGGTGCTCCCTTGTTTCTTCTGTGATTGTGTCTTCGCTACTCGTGATTCCGCGCAAGAAATACTTGTCCTTTACTTGTTGGTTATTGCGCAGGAATGTGTTCGAGTCATAGGGTTTAGGGTTTTTGTAAATCCAAGATTGTAATTCCCGTGCAATGTTCTTGCCATGATTTTGTTGTTTCTAACGTTTTTCTTGGCCGTTTTTATAATAATTGTTCAGTTTCTCTAGTCGTCTCATTGTGTTATTCTTTTTCTGAATTATGACTCTGGGCTTAAGGTTTATGCTTTTGTGTGCCTTCTGGGAATTGTAGGACTCTTGTTTCTACTCTTTATATTTGTTTTAGCTTTGTCATGTGTTTCACCGAACTGTTGATTGATGGTAGAGTCAATTACGAGGTGCTACTTCATTTTTTTATTCCACCTGTTTGTTTTGTTGTGGTGTGACTTTGCTGTTCAAAGTTGAAAATATGAACCATTTACAGACAATTCATAATGGTGGGAATACATGCTTTCAAGATAAGGATAACATTGAGATATATTGTTGCTCCTGCCGTTTTTTACTTTCACTAATTTTGGTTTTTTACTTGGAATATAGTGGCTCATTTTTGTTTGCTTTGAAATTCAAGCGCTATATCCATGCCAAGGTTTTTCTGAAAATTTAAGTCAAAGATGGCCATTTTTCCTTTGGTCTCCCCTGTATTTTTGTGGAGTTACCCAATTTTGGAGATTTACTTAGAGCATAGACTATTTATTAACTGTGAGTTTCACTTAATGGTGTTATTTCATCCTTTAGTTTGTAGTGTTGACCAATCGCTAATGCCACTTGCTGTGATGTGCTTCTAGACACAGTTATCACCCTTCAAGAAACATATTTTTTTGTTTTGTTTTTATCATCCAGGTTTTCCTACATTCCTCATCTCTCATTTTCGGTTGCTGCCAATAGTTTTGCATTTTCTTTCATTATTATTCATGTCCATTATTTGATTTATATTTATTGAGTACCAAATGTTGCTTGTAATTTTTTTTGGTAGCCAACAACTCAGAATACGCATCAGAACTGTTAAAATCTGAGATAACTCTTCATCTCTTTGTCAAGTATTACAGCCCCTAGTTAAGTGAGTGCTTATGCACTGATATTATTTACTCACTGATATACGAGGGAAATGCTTATGAAATTTCATCCTATAACATTCATTTTGTTATAGTGCTTTGTGGAGAAACTATGAAGAAAATAAATAATCCACTAGTTTACTTGGATATATCCATCAGTGGAGGCCCTGCAGAAAGAATTGTTATTGAGGTGATTTCTTTACCATATGTCCTCAAAAACCTCGTATGTTAGCCTGTCATCTTGCCTGATTTTTATCCATTCTTTCTATTTTTGATGGAATGCAGTTGTTTGCCAATGTTGTCCCCAAGACAGCAGAAAATTTTCGGGCGCTTTGCACTGGTATATTTTGCTGACGTACACTGACAACATTAAAGCGCCTTCTACTTTTGCTTCGATGTTAGCATTAGAAATATCTTTCAGAGAAATGATCTGAACAATTTTATACTCCGCTGTCTTGATGTATACGAATATTGGACATGATAATATCATTCTTCACCCAAGTTGCAAGTTGAAATAAAAGCAATAACTAAAATCTCTACTATCTCTGGTCTTTGATTCAAAAGAAAGGCACGTATCTGAAGCACACCTCCAACGTGGATGTTTGGGGGTTAAGTTTTGAATTTTATTATTACGCCTATTGTGAACTCACATACTGAAATGAAAAAAATAAAATGCTATTGCTATTTTAGCAAGAAATTTGCGCAGGTACCTATATCTGTGTACTAGATACAGTTGAAGATAAATTTCACATGAAATTTTGTTTCACTTGCAATGATAGGATAGTTTATCGTTGATAGTTATAGGGAATATAAATTCATAAATATGTTCTTTATTTTGTTTGTAACATGTTGCATTTAAAAATTAATATATAATTAGAATCATTGCACAATATATCAGTTCCCCATCAATCAAAATTCCACAAGAGATTCCCACTCCCTGAAAATCTCCAGGAAAATGGGGAGTAAGAGTAAAGATGAACTGTGGTTTTAAAAATAGTAAGGACGTCTAAGATTGATAGATTCTCTCAACTGTCATTAACGTTCTTAAATGATATCATAAAGAGGCAATTTTGGTTAATCTGTAGGGCTTAATTTTCATGGATGTTGAAATGTATTTTTCTCCTTATTCTCTCTCATTTCACGTCCCTTTATATGTTGAGATTTGATTGGAGTTATTTATAGAGTTCACTGTAAATTCTTTGATTGGTCGATCATACTTATGTCATTCAGGTGAGAAAGGCATTGGAGCCTCAACGGGGAAACCTCTACACTATAAGGGTTCCACATTTCATAGGATAATCAGAGGATTCATGGCACAAGTATGATCTCAATGTTTAAAACAGCACGATAATTCACGGAAGAGCATGCTCATCTTTCCTTTTTCTGCTGGCTTTTCGTACTTTGTGATTGATGCAGATTATTTTTTGTTATGCTTTTACAGTAGTTAACTCCATTTGATATTTGTTGAATGTATCTCAGTGTTTGAGAGGATTTTGATGTTCTTCTCCAGTCCTTGTCTTGTTATTCCCGATTCTTCTTTTTAGACCTAAAAAGGATCCCTTAAGTATAACTCATGCATTTGTTGTCCTCTCTATTTGTTACCCCGTTTGATTTGCAAATAGTGTTTATTTTCTATTGTTCATGGTGGCTGCAACATATTGCCATTTTGGGCAGCAAGAACAAGTTTTTCATGATTAGTGTGTTTCATTACGTGGTCATTGTGGTAATTTTTCGTTCTCTTTCATACAATTCCGCCAGTATTTCCCCACCCCTATTCTCCCCACTAATTCTGCAACCATTTACTTCCTTTTTTCCTTTTCACTGGCTTTATATGTCCTTTACTGCCGGCCCTTTGTTTAGGCAATCTAAAGAGACACAGTTTGCAATGCTCTGTCAACAGACAGCTATTGCTCTTAATTGTGACCCTCCTTACCTTTTCCCCGATTATATCATCGCTCTCTTCCTCTTGTTCCGTGGACATAATATAAGCCAAAGAAAGGGGAAAAAGGAGAAAAGCAGAGAGAGGGATGGATGGAAACAGTTCTAGGCTTACAAAAAGGAGATATGAAATCCAATGAATTAGATTTATTTGAAGATTATTTCTATAAATAGTATAAGTTTACTTCCATGTGCATTTTCTCATGTTTTATACATCAACTGGTTCTCGTTCTCAGCATTTCTGAAGTCTTCATGTTTAAGTGGAATTCTTGTCAATGTAACAAATTAATGGAAAGTATGCTGGTGATGTTTTGTTCCAAGATTCCTCATTCATAGTCTTGTCAAGGGGGACATAATTGGTGATAGAAGAAAATGATATTTTTCGTGGTATATCTTGAAAATTATTCTGAATGGTGACTGGGGGAAAACTCATTCATACTTACCTTCTCTGTAGTTGCATACTTTTAGCTTTATGTGCAATGTTGACAGTCTTGAAATGTTAATTTTTTTTTACTTTTTTTTTAGGGTGGGGATTTTTCCCAAGGAAACGGTATGTTTTTTTTTTCTCATTTCAGGTTCTTGTATTTTCGAGATGGATGCTTGGTAGTTAGTTTAACTTCCTTCTTCATTTGTAGACTTGTAAGGCACAACCTTTTAGTCGTTTTGCAGGCACTGGTGGAGAAAGCATTTATGGAGGGAAATTCTCTGGTGAGTTTTGGTATGCCTGATCGTATTTTGTTGTCCAATTTTTTCATGAGGACTTACATATTTAGTATTTGCTTGCAGATGAAAACTTTAGGTTGGCTCATAGTGAGCCTGGCTTTCTCTCCATGGCTAATAGTGGCCCAAACACAAATGGATCTCAATTCTTTATAATATTTAAACGCCAGCCTCATCTGGATGGGTATGTGATTTTATGCTTCGTTAGTCAAATATGTTAAGTGTTGATTTCCTTAATCCTTATTTTTTGATTTCGGATATGTAAAATCGGATGTGACTGAAAAACTGATTTGTGATTGTTTCCTTGCATGTTGCAGGAAGCATGTTGTTTTTGGAAAGGTTGTAAAAGGAATGGAAATTGTTAAGAAAGTTGAGCAGATAGGAACAGCTGACGGAAAACCATCTGGGCCTGTAAAAATTGTGGATTGTGGTGAGACATCCGGGACTGAGAAGCGAAATTCAGTTGGGGCAAAAAAAGTTGAAGTAAAGAAAGGTCTGTTCAATCTTGAGTTAGCAGTGATTGACTGTTAGATTCTTTAACATTTTTGTTTTTGAAATGTTAGCTTGTAATACCATGTAGGGAAAGGTAATCAGAAAGCATCTCCTAAAGATTCTAGAAGAAAGAGAAGGCGGCGATACGCCTCATCTGATTCTTCTGACACAGACTCAGATTCGTCTTCATCAGAGACAGATTCCTCTTCGGGATCTGATTCAGATTCTGAGTCTGACACGTACTCTTCTAGTTCATCCAGTGATAGGAGACGGAGGAAGAAGAGGAGGTTGACAACAAGGGAAAGACACCAGCATGGGAAAAGAAAGAAATCAGCTCAACACAATGGAATATCAAAGCGGAAGTCCAAAAGGTTTTTGACTATAGTTTTATCATAATTTTATTTGGCAAGCGTGAGAATAATGTATGTCCCTGGACCCTGATCATGATGCAATTTAATTTTAAATTCTGGACGTAATGCAAAGGAGGTGACTAATGCAAAAAACAGTGATTGGAAAAAGGATGGTGGAACAGTTTCATTATTGCATCTCCTTCTCAATTTTGTATCCAAGTCTTTAAGGAACGATTTAGTTACCATCAATATTGTCAATCAAGTTCTCATTGATATGTGTCCCGTCAAATTCATTCTCAGGAACCTGGAAAGTTCTAGTGATACTGATAGTAACAGCAGTAGCATGAGCACCAGCAGTAGCAAAAGCGCCAGCTCTGATGCTAAAAATACGAGTAGGGGCAGATCTTCAGATAAAACTAAGATGTTGAGCAAAGAAGGGGAGAAGCCAGCAGGTCAAAGTCTTGGTATCTTATCTTTTGCTTCCGTGGATTAGTGATTTCATTGTTTTAATTTTCTCGATTTTTGAAATGAAACAAATTTACCTTTGGATTAATTATGTATCTGTTTTCTTTTACGGCGCAACTCGATATTTGGAGGCAAAGAGAAAAATTCAACGACTCCTTTCTTTGGATTTTCAGTGCAACTAAATGATGTGAAACAGAAACACACAAGGGATACATCAACCGATGAACAGGGACAGTTTTCTCTAAAGAATAATAATCTTTTGAATAATGGACATGGGACAGATCTCAACAAGAGTGAAATTTCGAGAGTTCACAAAACGGATGCATCAATCAGATCCAGGTAGCTTATCACCGCATGCCTTCGCAACTATTCTCGATTCAGTAACTGAGTTTTACTATGATTTTCTTCATGCTTTCTGACTATGTTGACACCAATTTATAAAAATGATTAAATTATTGTAGACTTACTGGATATTGATCACAACTAGTTTCGATTTTTTTAATGCTTCTTAGTCCTGGTGGAAGGCAAAGATCTAGTACTCATGGCACTTCTAGCAGAAGTCCTAGACTCCAAAATAATAATGAATTTCCTAGAGTTTCTGATCAGCAAGTTGAGAAAAATCCTTCAAGGAGTCCTGCTGAAAGTCCTTCAAAAAAGGGACCTCGACCTTCTGCATCTGGTCAAGGTCGAGATTTTTCTAGAAGCCGCTCTCCAGGTGGAACTAAGAGGCGCATTAAAAAAGGGCGGGGATTCACTGAAAGGTACTCCTTTGTGAGAAAATATCGCACACCATCTCCAGAATATAGATCTTATAGTTATGGTGGAAGAAACACTCGAAGATACCATGACAGGTAACTTTCTCATGCCTATCGAAAACTTTTGGTTCGCGATGTTACATTTATAGCCCCTGCTTAGCATGTTGTGCAATTTCTGTACATTTAAATGTTATCGTGATGAACTAGAGTGTTACCCACTAATTATCGATTAAAACAATTAGAAACTTGGCCTCTTTCTCTCTTCCTGCCTATATATATTCTTAAGTGTTATTTGGCTTATTTTGTTTTTTTGGAATTGTGATGATTTTTCAGATATTCAGAACGCTCACCACCACGAAATTACAGGAGCTCACAAAGAAGGGGCAGGAGCCCACCCAGGTTTGTCTATCCCTTCCTCCTCCCACTCCCTTTTTCACTCACAACACTCTTTCCCCATTTTGTACACATGGACAGAAGGAAACAAGCGAAGTCTTTTTGGGAAAGTTTGACTTTCTGAATTTTATCATTTTATGATACACTGAATTAGGTGTTAATTTTTAATGTCATTCATAGTAGATACGAAAGAAGGAGCCGGAGTAAGTCTGTTTCTCGAAGCCCTGTTTCCTTCCGTGGTCGTGGTAGGAACCCTGTTCGCAGTCCCAGTCCCGCAGATAGGCACCCTGTAATCAGCGACAAATTAAAGTCTCGTCTTGGCCAAAAAATGAATGATGAACCCACACGTGTCAGGGGAAGGTCTCCTTCAGGCTCTAGGAGCCGTAGTTCATCTCGATCTAGATCTTCTGGTGAGGCTGCTCCAAGAAACCATCCAGTGAAGCCGTCATCCCCTTCGCTTAGCCCCGGCGGACAAAGGGGTTTGGTATCATATGAAGATTTGAGTCCACGGGAAGCAGTGAAGTAGTGTTTGGGGCAGCTCGGTATGATAAATTCTCGTTGATACTTGGTTTGTGTTGTGATAGTGATAACTAAGTTATTTTTCGTCTCTAAGAATCCAATTTTAATTATTGTTGGCATTGTTCTCGATACTACTAGTTTCAAGGCCTCTACGTTTTGTTCGACTGATGTAGGAGATTTGGTGGTGTCAAAAATACTATGTTTTCCCCCTTAAATTATGTGTCAACATGTTTTCGAAGATTGCTTACTCCTGATTTTCTTTTTTTATGCAAACATATGCCGAAGAAGGATGAGAAAATTGTTGATATAAAAATTACTTGTTGCTTAAAAAAAGTCCATGTAATGTATTAAATAAAAATGGCAAATCTTTGATTTCATAGAGAGAATTCCCGTTAACAATTACGAATTTTCCTCTTTAATTTTAAAAATAATGCCTAAATCATCTGATAGTTGCGTCATCTTCTGTTAATAATGTCCTTATCACGCAACATGTGCTTACAGAGTCTTTTTTTCAATTGATTTTTTAACTTTTTTTGGGGATTTAATTATAAATATTATTTGATATGATAAATTGTAATTGACAATATTATTAAGAGTATTACAGATATTTTAAAAATATAAATATAATATATTAGGATCAATTAAAATTAGATATTTCAGTCAATTTGTATGTTGGCATACTATTTGTGATTAATAAAAGACTTATGGGAATTTTGGTAAATACATGACCATACCAAAATGTCAAATAGTTTTTCTAGCATGCTCCCTCTTTATAATATAGTAATAGATGCTTAAAAAAGTACATGTAATGTATTAAATAAAAAGGGCAAACCTTTGATTTCATATACATGATTCCCATTAATAATTATGATTTTTCTCTTTAATTTTAAAAATAATGCCTACATCTGTTATATATTTTTATGTCAAATCATAACGAGAGATACAACTATAATAGAGGAAGGAATTTATAATGTAACTATTCTATACTGTTCATTTTTTTGTTTAAACCAAAGGTTAAAATCCCTTCTATAAATGAATTATACTCATAGAACTTGAATGGTGTAACATTTCCTTTTACAAGCATTCTCAATTGTAAAAAAAACAAAAAAAAAAACAAAAAAAAAAAAACAAAAATAATTTAAATTTAGTGTAGCTGTTAAAAATCAAAATATAATTACGATTCATTAATCAAATAAGTTTGTGGCTTTTGGAGAAAAATTATCAAAATTTTGACAAAATAGGATATGATAGATTACGCAGCGCATTTCGTTAGAAAAATTTATTATTAGGATTTCTTTGTGAGACATATTTTTATTTGGGTTTTAGATAATTTTCTATTATTATAGTTACAAATATTTTTATTATTGAGTAAGTTCTTAAGGTCAAATAATACAAAGTATCCGTTGGCAAGCGATACATGCATACATATATATACATTAATTTGTACTTTTTTTATGTTAACTAATTTTTATAAAGTTTATTTTGAGATTATATTAAAAATTTAAAAATTATATAGATTTTTTTAATAAAAAAGTATCATATTTTATAATAAATTTTTAAAGACAAGAATATTATCGTTTAAACTTGGATAATATTTGGTTGCGATTGAGATAATTTTCTGTGTTAATGAATTTATGATAATAAAGTTTTTTTCCCTTAATATTTAATATTAATAAATATAAGGTTATATTTGGTATCCAATAAAAAAGCATAATATGGCATTAATATATAGGAATAGGACTCATGATTAGTTGATTACTATCTAGTATGTATATATATATATATATATATATATATATATAATATTGATGTTAAATTATTATCATTAATGGACGAGAAGAAACCCATCGCTTGCAAATCTATCCATGTGGTGGTGGTGTTTGTGTGTATGCATGTGTGTGTTTCGCGGTGTGGGTAAATTGTAAAAATTTTATTGAGCGAAAAATATGTAGGTTTTTTAAATACATGAAGCAAAAACACAATATATATATATATATATATATATATATATGGCTGAAATGGAAGATAAAAACAAAAACAAGTACACATCAAGAGCTATGAAGGAAATTAGGACAACACTATGAGACAACCCAGTTTCTGGTGTTCATATAAGGTACCATAACTCAATAACCTTAAACTCAGAACTGGAAAAAAAAAAAAGGTTTAGTTTTAGTTTTAGCTTCTGTGTTTTTGTCCGGGAGGCAATTGTCACTTATTGAGAAAAGACTCTTAAGGAGATAGCAGAAAACTATGAAGAAGCTCCAACAGCAAGAAGAAATGCTCCCGCTTGAGTGCACAGTCTATATAGGTTGGCCTTTCGGAAAAATTTGATCTTTGAGCCACATGTAAATCGGCACCAATACATAGTATGTAGCTGCGGTGGCACCAACAAGAAACCGTACGAGAAACATAAATGGGTTAACTGGATTTGAGATATCTTCTGCCTTGGGACCAAGCTGCAAGTTTAAGGTGTATTACCATTGTTTAAAGAAGCAACTCAGACATATTATTCATCTAAAACGAAAATATTGGATGTCAATCCGATAAAGAAATCAACTTAATACTAAGAGTGCTATATTATGGAATGATACAAGAAAAATACCTGCAATGGAGAGTCTCCAGATGCAGGTTTGACACCTGTAACGGGACATCCCATGATCAGGCCATGTCTCCGAACCCCACGATTACCATTTTGGACCAATTCTCTTCAATTTAACATCCTTGAATCCTGCCTTTTCAAACCATTCAATGTACTCTTCCTCCTTTGGGAATAGCATCCACACATCTGCAAAGAAGCGAGATAACCAAAATGTTGGATACACGGGACCAATTAGGCATGCCTTTCCCCGAGTTTTAGAACTCTGTAAGCTTCCTTGATCCCACGTTGCGGGTCTGGCCAGTATTCAATACTGAGAAGATGCACAAAATCATTGAAATTCAGTATAATTTTCCAAGAAATGCCTCTTCATGATATAAATTTGTCAGGTTGAATAGTATTTGCTGCAAATAATTGCATCTCTATGCCAATATTTCCACATTTTTCATAACTAAAGTCTCATAAATTACCCATAAGTTGCTCAAATTCAAAAAGTCCATTCCCCTTGACTCTTGCTCTGACTTGAAGAGAACTTTTCATTTACAAATTCATAAAAAAGGGGGACTAGGAAAGCAGTTGAAGTCAATGATCACAAAGACAACATTTTAAAGTTCACCAAAATGCTTCTACGTCAAAATACTCTGACCAAATCAGTTGAAATGCTCAGTAACATGATTAAACTAACACAAGAAACGTCCACACGTAACATCTCCGTCCGAGAATAAAAGAAATAGACATAACTCAAACCAATTTTTAGGTAACAAAACCTAATATATAATAGCTAAACCAATCAATAACCACAAAACATTTATTGAACTACATTCCTTCCTAAGCTCCCTTTAGGTGACTGGTCAAGAATTGTAAATTCTTAGCTTCCACAACCTTCACCATTCCTGAGGACTAAGCCCTGTGCCTCCACCAATAGCAACCACAATCATATACTCATCACTCAAAACTTAAGGAGTGTGCCTCTGTATATTATAAATTTGTTGTCTTGAAAGTATTAACTTCAAATAATTCTAACTCTATGCAAATATTTCCACAGTTTTTTCATAATTAAGTCTCCGAATATTAAGTGGCTCAAATTCAACATGAAGCCATTCCTCTTGACACTTGCTTTTTGACTTGGAGAGAACTTTCATGTACAAATTCACAAAAAGTGGGAATAAGAAAGCAGTTGAAATCCATAATACAAGCATTTCAAAGTTCCAAAATGCTTCTATATCGGAATACGCTAACCAAATCAGTTGGAATATTCAGTAACATAATTGAACTAACAATGAACGCAGGAATGTGCAAACATAACATCTCACTTCAATAATAATAACGTAAGAAAAAGATTCAAACCTTGTTTTCAGCAATCAAACAAAAACTTAAGTCATAACAACTAAGAAATCAATAACCACAAAGCATTGAAGAAACTACCTCCCAGCAAATAGATATCTATCCGCATAATCCGTTTCGAAAGGGAGATCTTCAGCATCACCCTCAATTATCCTACATTACCTCAAAGGTTCCTTCTCTTTAGCCTTGGCAAGCTGGTGGGGTGACTGATCAAGAATTGTAACATTCTTAGCATCCACAAACTTAACTACTCCCAAAGTAGCGAAACCTGTGCCTCCACCAACATCAACCACTACCATATTTCTATCACTCAAATCAGCTGGCTCCAAGGCCTCATTCCTCATATCCTCAGTCCAATGACCAGGGTTTATAATATGGTCATACACAATTGACAGAAATCTATAAAACCAAAAAGCCTCTTTCTTGTGCTGTATGAATCTAAGCTGTGAAACTGGCCTGGAGAGTGAAAGACTGCACTTGGGAGAGATCAGGGCTCTGTTTTTGCCGACCCTCGAAATTTTGACGCTAGAAACTGAACGCAACTTGGAAGAATGCTGGCCATGCAAATCTGATCCAAGAAAACTGAAATCTTTTCGGGGACGGGCAATCCCTGTACTGAGAACCGGATTTTGAGCTCCATTGAGTATTGAAGATGCCATAAATCAACAAATAGAAAGTACCCACAAGCAAAAAAGGTTTGATCTTTGAGACTATTTCACAAAAATGTGAAGCATTTCAGAGAAATCCACCTAATTTCAACGTAAAACAATTTTCTTTTATTGTTGAAGAAGTGGCATAGAGTGCCAACGACCAGTCAGGAATCTTCGGCCACGTCTTCTTTGCATTAATTGGTGCCTTCCCTGTAGAGTACTAATAGTTCTTGACAAATTTCGAAAACCATGGGCTTGCTTGTTATATAGCATTACCCAAACAGGACAGACATCTTATATAGGCATAAGATACCAAAAGATGTAAATGTCTTCGGGTGTATCAAATGGTTTTTAAATTGTTTGTCAAGTAAAATTGTTAATAAATCTCTATAGATTTTCAAGAATAATGACAAGAGATTTCTGGGTTTAATGAAATGTTTGGTTTAGTTTTTATGTTTTTGGGGAAATGTTTAAAAAACTAAGATTAATTTATGATATAAAATATGGAGATAATAGCGGTCGAGCTAAACCTAGAGCATAAATCTCACATATTGGAGAAAAAATGATCAACAAGAGAACTCAATAAAAGGATGCGAAAATCATTAACATTCATATCATATCAATCAAAAAAATATAGAAAATATAACATCAATTTTTTTAATACATATACGACCTAAAAATATTTTAACACAGATATTTATTTCGAAATTATATGTAATAAAAACGTGATCTTCCTTACGATTTATAACATTTAGATTATTTATTCCATCTTTCCACATCAAATTTCTAACTGCATCTCATGCAAAAACAATATTTCTAGAAATGATTTAAAATTCAAAAAACATTTAAGATCTACCTATTGGTTGGAATGCAACCAACATCTTCCACGAATGGAGCTAGGGGCGGATTTACTCTTCGGGAAGGAGGGAAGTGCCTCCTCTTGCCAAAAATAATAATAATAATATATTATTTGAAAAAAATTAAAATTTGCATGTTACCCTTCTAAAATTACAGTTTACCCCTACAAAACATTTTGTCCTCTCAAATTATATCACCCTTTAAATTTTTTTTATCCTCCATTTTTTATTTTAATAATTTTTGTCCCCAACCAAAATTTATGGTCCGCCTCCGCATGCAACCACGTTCTTAAAAATTCTATTGGGAAATACTATAATTAAGTTTAGTTTTAAACTAATTAATTTATCAAATCAGTCTATTATTTATCTCAATTTGCAATTTGAATTCTCATTTCAAATCTCTTTTATATCAATTCACTTTCCGTTTTTCATTATCAATCCAATAAGTACTATCATTAATAATTTGGAATGCCAAACATAAATTATGATTTGGTAAAATCATTAAATTAAAAATATTTTACTCCAAATATAAAATCAAATTGTAACATTCATCTCATTTGTAGATATTTATAAGTTCAATAATTATAATAAACTTACCATTTTTTATGACCACTGATAAAAGAAACTTACGAGTCAAATTGAAGTGGGAATATAGAAGTCAGGGGCGGAACCAGAAAAAATATTTTAGGGAGGTGAATTTTTTTTGATAATATATAAGGGCTAAAAAAATTTAGGGTTGCAAAAAAAATTATTTACAAATTTTAGGGATTTAGTAATGAATGCATGCTTAGAATCACTAGCCCATGATGACACATAATTGATGGCATGCATGCTTTTGAACATAGATGAATTGTTAACCTTGGAACACTTTGAACTCTAATGCAAAATGTGATTTGACTTAGTACTTGAATATTTTGAGCACATTATTGTCATGACTTGTGAAGTGTGCATAGCTTAGTGAAGATTGTGTGAATGTTGTGATAGTCTTAAGAAGTCTCTAATACATGCTAGAACTTAACTACATGCTCTTTGAGACGTATGTCTAGAATACTTGCGAACATGAAAGTGATATAGGCAATCTTTGATGATGTGTTTCACTCATATGCACTTATGTATTCATTGATTCATATGTTTTGAGCTTCATTGTCAAAAGAATGAAATGCATGAAAGAAAATGGATGCCTTGAAAAGAATAAATAAAAATATGACTCCAAGGGGAATGCACAAAAGAAGAAAAGTATTGAAATAAACCTTGAAAAAATATACAAGGTATGAAAAAGAACAAAGTTGAAAAATTCATGCAAGAAGAGAAGCTTTTAGTGTGCACATTGTCATAATCTCTTGTTTGATATATCTTTTTCCTTTCTTTCATAAGCCAATACCTAGGGATGGCAATGGGGCGGGTTTGAGACGGGTTTGGCCAATCCCATGACCCGCCCCGCTACACATAAAACCCGGACCCGCCCCACCCCGCTTAGACCCGCAAACCGGCGGGTTTACACGCCCCACCTCGGTTCCAGTTTTTTTTTTAATAAAAAATATTTAGCTAGAAATCAATTTTGAAACACAAAAGTTGAGTTTTGTGATTAAATTTCATGTTTTATCTAGTAAATATTTATAATAAGCATTATAAAACTATCTTTAAGCTACTAAATATTTATTAATTTGCTCATATTTCCTTCAAAATTTCCAACTTCTTTAACATGAACACATGAATTTTGATATAAAATTAAATAGTGACACTTTATTGTTCAATCAAAGAAATAAAATGTATATTCAATATCAATTTTTTTTTAAAAAAAATTAAAAATGTATAGCAGGGCGGGTCCGGGGCTGGTCCGGCCAATCCCAGGACCCGCCCCGCCCCGCTTCCAAACCCGGTTGAAGCGGGTCTAGACCCACCCCGGTGGGGCGGGTTCAATGCGGGTACGGGTCTGGACCGTCCCATTGCCATCCCTACCAATGCCTAGGCCAAGCTACAAGCTAATAAAGACCTACTTGATTTGTGTTTGCAAGTGGCTAAGATAGTGGAGAAGAGTGTGCAAGTGAGCTTATACTTGTGCTGGTGTACAACTTGAACTATTGTGGGTTTACATTTGTTGGATCTATAATTTGCATATGACACTTGTTTATGACCACACACGTATGTTCACTACTTTGTTAAGTATGAGATGTTCAGGGGTTGAACTTGTTCGACTATTAACTTTTCACCGCCTTTCATTACTATGCATGTTTAAAATTATTGAGGCATTAAAGTGAGAACATGTTATTTTGTTATGATGCTATGAGCCAAACAAAAAGATTGTATTTTGTCTGATTTACTCGAGGTCGAGTAAAGTTTAAGTATGGGGGTAGTTGATGTGACTAGAAATATGACACATCTAGTATGTTTAATTGTCTACGATTTGGTATATTTGAATGAATAAATTGATACATATGCTACCTAATCGTATATTTGTGTAAATGTAGGAAAATGTGAAGAAATCAAGCTAAAATGATGAAAGAAGGAATAAAGTTGAAGAAACGAGAAAAAAATCGAAATCTAAGACACATGTCGCTCCTTTCTCCTCAAATTTATATATATTCGAGCCAAGTTTGGAAATGTGGTCCATAGAAAAGTTGTAGAACTTTGAGTTATCTTCGCGTGGACAGCTGATTCATCAAAATCGAAGTTTGTATGAGAAAGTTATGGCCAAAATACGAAACTCGCCAGAAAACATTAAGGCACAGCGATCGATCGGCATAAAAATAAAGGCTGATCAACCAGTGCCGTCGATTGCCAGCCAGCGCCGATCGATCGCCAGCAGAGTTTTGGAAAGCTTGGATTCTTGATTTCTTTCCTTCCTACATGGATTCTAACCTACCCCTCAGGTAACTCGAAATTTCAGCCTCATTGGAGGAGGATTCGGACTTGAGAACATAGTTTAGACATTAGAATGATTTTATTCTCAATTTTTGAAGAACAACTCGAAGAACGAAGACGGAAGCGACACCCCGGAATCGTGCTTTGCTTTAGTAACTATTTCTTTTATCATTAGTTTGAGGTTTTCTAGGGAAGTGAGTAGTGATCGATTCCACAGGGAAGTGAGTATTTTTGTGCTAACAAATATCAAAATATGGGGGTTTTCGAAATGTTTTACTACAACTAAATTAAACTAAAGCAAGCAAATTACTAGATTATCAAGATTAAAAATCAATTCTTGGTTATGGTCAACTTTACATTTGGAAATTATTCACTTGATCATCAAATCACTTAAACATTTGAATTCATACAATTATTCATCAATTGAAAACTTAATTCCTTCCTCACCTTACTTGTAGTCAAAAAGAAAACAACATTCAATTCGACTCTTATCAAATCTTCAACCAAAGCTACAGTCGTTAATATTAAATCAATGATAGCTTCAAAAACTAGTAAGTTTGATGAATGTAATCAATTGAAACTACAGCGAATTAATCATCCAATCGTTTTTCCTAAGAATTTAATAACACCAACAACATGTAATTATCAATCTTAGTTGCTTCTTAAATAGATAGATAGTGTATGTGATTATTAGGTGATTAATCTATCAATCAAACACAACAATCATAAGAATCATAATCTGAAAAACAAATTGAAATTGAATTAAAAATTCAACAATCAAACCAAAATTCTCACAAGTATTTTTATTCCAAAGGCAAGTATCCATCAACCAAGAATCAAAATGTTTAGCTACACATAATTTGATATAAAACAAATGAAAATTGTATATAAAACATCAAAGAATCAATAGAAAAGAAAGTTACTAAATCGAAGCACGATTCCGGCTTGTTGATTCCGTCTTCGTTCTTCGAGCGTTCTTCACAAAAATTGAAAGAAAAATTATTCTAAAAATTAAAAACTATGTTCTCAAGTCTGAATCATGGTCTAGGAGGCTGATATTTCGAGTATATAGAGGTGTGGAGGCTGAGGGGTAGGTTAGAATCCATGTAGGAAGGAAAGAAATCAAGAATCCAAGAATTCCAAAACTATGCTGACGATCAATCGGTGCTGACTAGCGATCAATCGCCAGCCTTTATTTTTCAGGCAGATTGTCTCTGCAATCGATCGCGGATTTTTGCCGATCGATCACCGAGCCTTAACGTTTTCTGGTGAGTTTCGTATTTTGGCCATAACTTTCTCATACGAACTCAGAATTTGACGAATCAACTGTCCACGCGAAGATAACTCAAAGTTCTACAACTTTTCTAGGGACCACATTTCCAAAACTTGGCTCGAACATATATAAATTTGAGGAGAAATGAGCGACATGTGTCTTAGATTCCGGTTTTTTTCCCATTTTCTTCAATTTTATTCCTTCTTTCATAATTTTAGCTTGATTTCTTCACTTTTTCCTACATTTACACAAATATACGATTAGGCAGCAGATGTATCAATTTATTCATAAAAAAATATACCAAATCGTAGACAATTAAACATACTAGATGTGTCTATTTCTAGTCACATCAAATACCCACATACTTAAGCTTTACTCGACCTCGAGTAAATCAGACAAAACTACAATATTTTTGTTTGGCTCATAGCATCATAACAAAATAACTTGTTCTCACTTTAATGCCTCAATAATTTTAAACATGCATAGTAATGAAAGGCGGTAAAATTAACAGTGGAACAAGTTCAATCCCTAGACATCTCATACTTAACAAAGTAGTGAACGTGCGTGTGTGGTCATAAACAAGTGTCATATGCAAATTATAGATCCAACAAATGTAAACCCACAATAGTTCAAGTTGTACACCAACACAAGTATAAGCTCACGTGCACACTCTTCTCCACTATTGTTGGGTTTTAGAAAACCGAATAATCTTAGTTTTGATGTTAACAAAACTTGTTATTGTGTTGCTAACATATTTCATCAAGTGTGCAGTTCATAAATGATATTTTACAGCTTGATGATCTGCTAAGAAATGGCCTTGAGTTTGGTTGCTGAAATGAGAATTCAGCATCCAGTAAACCCCGAGCGCTGCTGACTAAATTGATCATATCTCATAGCTCGGATATTGAAACGACATGATTCTAAAGGGGTTGGATAGCCAACTCAATTCTCTACAAGTCGTATTTCATGTTAGCAGACTAGATTCGAAGGTTTACATGAAGAAAACATGTATGCAAGAACTTGCTGGAACAAAGCTCAAACAGCAGCGGACAGATTGTAGCAGCTGTGGTTTATTGGCCATAACTCTCAGCTCGCTTATCGAAACGAGATGATTCAGTATGGGTTGGAAAGCTAAGACAAAGATCTACAAGTCATCTTTGGAAGTGAAAGACTGAACCGGACGTTCTGAAAGTCACGCCATGTGCTGCTGCATCCAGCAAACATACTACAGGACCATTGCCTCGTATTTCGAGCATAACTCTCTCATACGAACTTGAAATTGAGCGATTCTTAATTCCGTGGAAAGATAAGAGAAAGGGCTACAACTTTCATGAAGATCACTTTGCCCAGAAATCAACGAATCAAGAGATATAACCAAGAGAACAGAACAGCAGATGTTGGACCAGCTGGTACCAGCAGACCTTGGCCAGTTGATGCTATACCAGCAGACATTGGCCAGCTGATGCTGTACCAGCAGACCTTGGCCAGCTGATGCTATACCAGCAGACCTTGGTCAGTTGATGCTATACCAGCAGACCCCAGACCAACTGGATGTGCAGACCAACTGGTGACCAGACCAACTGGATGTGCAGACCAGCTGACCAGACCAACTGGTGACCAGTCCAGCTGACCAGACCAACTGGTGACCAGTCCAACTGACCAGACCAACTGGCTGACCAGACCAACAGACTTCCAAAAATAGCCCAGAAGCAGAATATGATCGTTGCAATGTTTGAAAGCTTACCAAAACTGTCCCAACGGTTATATTCTTGTATCTAACGTATATATCATTACTTGGGGTTATATATACATGATTTGGAAGCTCAATAACAGCTGATTGAAGATCAATCCAAGCCTTCCAAAGCAAACCCACTTGGGATTCAACTGAGGAACTTCAAAGACAAAAGCTGCTAAATGAAAAGCACTCCTCAAACCTTTGGCACCTCTTACCTTGCTGTATCAGATTCATTATGGAATCATTTGTGCCTTTGTATTCACTCTATTCATTGTATTTGTGAGCTAAAATAGAAGAGTGAATACCATTGTAACGGTTGATGATTCATCACAACCGAATGAGAGGTCTTTGTATGTGAGACATTAAAGAATATACATAGTTGAGTTGCTAGAGTTTTAGTTGGATGGGGAATGCCCAACTGGATCGGGTTTGTACAAAGAGTTGTATAAATCAAAGTCTTCTAGTGTATCCTTCCATGAGATGGAAGAAGGGGAGACGTAGAAGCGTTGTGCTTCGAACTTCCAGAAACAAATGCTTGTGTTATTTACCTTACTGTTTTTACATACTTTCTTGCATATCTTTAAAATGCCTTTCAAATGAGTAATCGGTTTTAGAGCGGGTTATGTCGAGTGTCTTCCGCTCGGTTTTGTAACCGAACTCGATATAATCTCTCGGTGCAATTATTTCAAGAACACGAGCTATTGAAGCTCAAGTTGGTTGAACTCGGGTGTGGAATGGCAACCCACCCCCGGAATCGATCCTAACAACTATCTTAGCCACTTGCAAACACAAATCAAGTATGTCTTTATTAGCTTGTAGCTTGGCCTAGGTATTGGCTTATGAAAGAAAGGAAAAAGATATATCAAACAAGAGAGTATGACGATGTGCACAGTAAAAGCTTCTGTTCTTGCATGAACTTTTCAACTTTGTTCTTTTTCACACATTGTATATTTTTTCAAGGTTAATTTCAACACTTTTCTTCTTTTGTGTCTTGGCTCCCATTGGAGTCATATTTATATTTATTCTTTTCAAGGCATCCCTTTTCTTTCATGCATTTCATTCTTTTGACAATGAAGCTCAAAACATATGAATCAATGAATACGTAAGTGCATATGAGGGAAACACATCATACTCTCTTCAAAGGTGTATGTTAAGATCACATTTGGGCTTATTAGGTACGGATGATAAGCTAGTCAAAGAATGTCGAATGGGGATTGTTTATATGCTTAGACCATTCTTTTGCATTAAAACTCAAAACGGTAACTAGTGATTGATTTTCTTTACATGGTAGGCTTGAAAGGCTCAAACGCATCAAAGATTGCCTATATCACTTTCATGTTCGCAAGTAGTCTAGACATACGTCTCAAAGAGCATGTAGTTAAATTCTAGCATGTATTATTGACTTCTTAAGACTATCACAACATTCACACAATCTTCACTAAGCTATGCACACTTCACAAGTCATGACAATAATGTGCTCAAAATATTCAACTACTAAGTCAAAGCACATTTTGCATTAGAGTTCAAAGTGTTCCAAGGTTAACAATTCACCTATGTTCAAAAGCATGCATGCCATCAAATGAGTTTCATCATGGGCTAGTGATTCTAAGCATGGATGCATTACTAACTACGAGCTCAAAATTTTCAAATTTTTCGATTTTTTTGTATTTTATAATAAGAAAAATTATAACACACCACTAATCCCTCCCCCATACTTAAATCTTACATTGTCCCCAATGTAAGACAAATATACAAGAAAAGAGAAGAGTCTAACTACTAAAGCAATAAAAATAAATGGTAGAAAGGAAACTAACTCCCCTTGGGTTGCCTCCCAAGCAGCGCCTCTGTTTAATGTCGGTGGCCCGACGCCAGTCCTCTAACAAGGTGGGTGATGCGATGTCGCTCTATCCTTCTTTTTCCACCTCAATATCTTTTTAAGTCTCTTGAATTTCGGTTTTTTTTGCCTTGCTTGTCTTGGAGAGGTCATCAACAGTCTTTGTTCCTCCTCCTTCAGTTGTTGCTTGATGTGGTCTGTCCGGAGGGTGTTTCTTTTCAATGGTATGATCCTGCAACTGAGAAAAGAAAGTCAGCAGTAGCATGAGTAGATAAAGCTGCAATAGTATGAACATTATGCACGGGACTCGAATCCATACCTCCTTTGTCATCAAGGCCATCAGTAGCCTTTCCCATCTTCCACAATTCATCATTATCAAAATCAGAATCATATTCATCATTTATATCAATAGCATAACTAGAATGCTCATGAGTTTTAATGGGTTCATAGATATTGAATTTTGCACTTTCACCATTAAACTCCATTGTTAACATGCCGCTATTCACGTCGATCAAAGATTTTGATGTTTTCAAGAATGGTCTCCCTAAAAGAATGGGGCTAAATGGATCACCATTTTCCATCTAAGACATAGAAATCGGAGGGGAAAACCAAATTCTCTACATGCACAATGACATCCTCTACTATCCCCCTAGGAATAACTATGGACCTATCAACTAATTGAATCACAATATTATTTCTTTTCAATGATCCAGGATTAAGTTGAGTGTAGATTGAGTAAGGCATGACATTAATGGATGCTCCTAAATCGAGCATTGCCTTCTCAATCCTAGTGGTTCCAATCATACAAGGAATAGAAACCATACCGGGATCCTTACACTTTGTGGCAATGCTTCGTTGGATGACCGCGGAAACATTCTCGCCTAGCTCTATCTTGGGGCACCCTTTACGTTCTTTGCTCTTATCCGCCTTCCAAACTTCTTTCAAGAATCTAGCATATCGAGGCACCTTCATCATGGCATCATGTATTGGAGCGTTTGCCTCACAGCGTCAGAAAGTCTCGTAGAGTCCCTTGATACCCTCGTCCTTCCTATTCTCCTTAAATGCAAGGGGGAATGGGGGTTCAATTTTGTATTCATGGAGTGGAGGGGACTTACCTCGTGGTACCACTTCTTGCATGGGCTCTTCAACGTCCTTCTCCTCCTTCATCTCTCCGTTCTTTGGTGGCGTCAGTACCACCTTCTCGTCAGCTTCATCTTCGCTCATCTTTAAAGTGGTGGTGCATCGAGGAATGCTGGCGTCTTTCTTTGAGTTTGTGATGGTTTGGGAGGTTTACCCCATTCCAGGTACTGGTGCGAGGTCGGTATCCTCGCAGTTGATGTGTCGTTCATGATATGTTCATGATTCGACGATGTGGATCCGACTGGATTGAGTGGTCTCGGTGATACGTGGAGTACGCCTGTGTAAATTTCGAGGATGAAATTTTATTAGTGGGGGATAATTATGATGCCCTGAAATTAATGGTGTTAATCCCGGTGTGGTAATGATCCTTTATGGATTTTAATTATGGCAACTATAAATTAATTACCGTGTTGAGACTCCCGGGGATTTTAAATCCTGTATTTGGAGTCATTGGATCCAAGGGTTGAGATTGTATTCTCATCGTGGTGATAACCTTGGAATTTGGTCTTTGGTCTTTGGTGGGATCTGGGGTCCGGAGTGCTTTGTACTGGGGCTGGTAATGGAAATTGATGTTGGAGAGATAATTATTGAAAACAGATGATTTTTAATGAGTCATGATGTATTTGTGGAGGACTCGGGATTTTGGAATTTTTGTACTATATACCAAGTGGACTCGGTGTTCGATCATTTTGGATATCATTTCTCTCACCCTCACCAGCGCTCCCCCATTTTCCCCAACCCTTCCCTCTTTTCTCCCTTGGTGAAAAGTCGATGGAGGCTCGACTTAGGAGCCAAATTTTTCGAAGATAATAAGGTATTATCCATCCCCTCGCATTTATCTTCGATTTGATAGTTTTTTTTGTGGTGTTAGGGAAGGATTTGAGTTGGGCTTAAGAAATTATTTTTTTAAAGATTTTTGGGTTGTTGTGTTTTGGGGTTGATTTATAGCCCCTTGTTAAGGATTTATGTGGTATGGGCTGTGAGGATTATTGTTTTGGAAAATTTTGCAAGAAAAACGCCATTTTTGGTTGTTACAGGTCGAGGCGATCGATACCCTAGGGCGAGGCGATCGATCACCACGACGTTGATGGAATTTTGAGGAAGATGAACAGTGAGGCGATCGACTGCCTCAAAGGGAGCGATCGATCGCCATGAGGCAGTAGCCAAATACACTGAGAGGCGACCTGTTGGGTTTTGGAAACCCGAATAATCTTGGTTTTGATGTTAACAAAACTTGTTATTGTATTGCTAACATATTTCATCAAGTGTGCAGTTCATAGATAATAATTAAGAGCTTGATGAATTACAAAGAAGTAGCTTGAAAATATCAAGCTGGACCAAGTCTGAAATCCTGGCAGAGTGGATTGTTTCGATCATATCTCATAGCTCGGATATCGAAATGGCGTGCTTCCAAAGAGATTGAACAGCCAACTCAAAATACTAAAAGTCATATTTCACAACAGATCGGCTAGTTCAAATGTTATCAAGGAGAAAAGACGCCTGCAAGATCGAGTTGTACCACGAAGAAACAACAAGCTGTTTCAGCAAGCAATTGCAGTCTGGTGGGCATAACTCTTAGCTCGCTTATTGGAACGGAACGATTCAGTATGGGTTGGAAAGCTAAGACAAATATCTACAAGTCAACTTTGGAAGTGAAAGACTGAATCGGACGTTAAGATGGCCAAAACAAGCTTTTGCAAGTAACGCCATGTGCTGCTGCATCCAGCAAACAGACAGCAGGAGCATCGCCTCGTATTTCATGCATAACTCTATCATACAAACTTGAAATCGAGCGATTCTTGATTCCGTGGAAAGCTAAGAGAAAGGGCTACAACTTTCATGTAGATCAATTGCCCAGAAATCAAAGAATCAAGAGTTACAAGCAACAGATCGAAGAGCAAGGTTATCAATCTGTTTTTGTATCAAGCTGATTGTCCAGACTGATCCGGACCAGACTGATCTGCCCGTACTGATCCGGACCAGAGTGATATGCCCGTGCTGATCTACCAGACTGATCTGCCCAAGCTGATCCGGCCAATCCGGTCCGAAATACAAATAGCCCAGAAACCAGAATATGACCGTTGCAAGCTCGGGAATGGTGCAGAACCTTTTCCAACGGGCATATTCTTGTGTCTAACGTATATATCATTACTTGGGGCTATATATACATGATTTGGAAGCTCAATAACAGCTGATTGAAGATCAATCCAAGCCGAAATGAAGAGCACTCCTCAAACCTTTGGCACCTCTTACCTTGCTGTATCAGATCTAGTTAGAGATCATTTGTGCCTTTGTATTCACTCTATTCATTGTATTTGTGAGCTAAAATAGAAGAGTGAATACCATTGTAACGATTGATGATTTATCACAACCGATGAGAGGTCTTTGTATGTGAGACATTAAAGAACATGCATAGTTGAGTTGCTAGGAGTTCTAGTTGGATGGGGCATTCCCAACTGGATCAGGTTTGTACAACGGGATTGTATAAATCAAAGTCTTCTAGTGGAATCCTTCCATGCGGTGGAAGAAGGGGAGACGTAGAAGGATTACACCACCTTCGAACTTCCAGAAACAAATGCTTGTGTTATTTACCTTACTGCTTTTACATACTTTCTTGCATATCTTTAAAATGCCTTTCAAATGAGTAATCGGTTTTAGAGCGGGTTATGTCGAGTGTCTTCCGCTCGATTTTGTAACCGAACTCGATATAATCTCTCGGTGCAATTATTTCAAGAACACGAGCTATTGAAGCTCAAGTTGGTTGAACTCGGGTGTGGAATGGTAACACACCCCCGAAATCGTTCCCAACAAGTGGTATCAGAGACAGGTTGTTCTTGGAAAGCATTTTAACCGATTTTTTAGCGGATATCTTTTAAAATCATTTTCAAAATTTTCTCATGAGCATGAAATATTTTCATACCATATCTTTTCAAAATATGGTGTATAAAACTTTTCAGCATAAAAATCAATTTCATTGCATTCATTTTGCACGAAAATGATTTTAAAATCCATTTTAAAGGTTTAATTTTCGTTCAATCTGTTCTTAACTCATTTTAAGTTTAAAATTTTTATTTTGAGATTTTATCTAACAATTTTTGAAGCATTTTAGTTTTCTGGCAGCTTGCAGCGACTTTGGGAAAATTGGCATAACTTCTTGCTCGGATGTCCAAACGACGAACCGTTTTTTGCGTTGCAAACTAGACTCATAGAGGATCGCAACGGTATAGGTCTTGCAGCCTACTTCTTCACGAGGAAAAGCAGTTTATTCTGGAAAGGACTAAGTGTGCTGCCACCGCAGAAAGATGAAATGGACATTGTTGAGTTTTGTCAAGAAATTCAAGTTTGTTGCCAAGTATGCTACATGCATCATCAAAAGAGGTTATTTTTGTTCAAAAATTAATGTGTATTGCATTTTTTTAATTTGTTTTAGCCTACCCCATTTGTCCCTCACTTGCTTAAATTTTCAAACATTTTAAAATTAAGGGGGAGAGTTTAATCTCAATCCTTGAGGGGGAGTAAATTTTATTTGTCTTCCTTTTTGATTCACACAAAAAGGGGGAGAAATATGTTGTTTAAAAATATGATTTTTCTTGTTATGCAACATTGTGCTTTAATGTTCATATTTTTATTCAAGTTTTGTGATCATCAAAAACGGGGAGATTGTTGGGTTTTGGAAACCCGAATAATCTTGGTTTTGATGTTAACAAAACTTGCTATTGTGTTGCTAACATATTTCATCAAGTGTGCAGTTCATAGATAATAATTAAGAGCTTGATGAATTACAAAGAAGTAGCTTGAAAATATCAAGCTGGACCAAGTCTGAAATCCTGGCAGAGCGGATTGTTTCGATCATATCTCATAGCTCGGATATCGAAATGGCGTGCTTTCAAAGAGATTAAACAGCCAACTCAAAATACTAAAAGTCATATTTCACAACAGATCGGCTAGTTCAAATGTTATCAAGGAGAAAAGACGCTGCAAGATCGAGCTGTACCGCGAAGAAACAGCAAGTTATTTCAGCAAGCAACTGTCAGTCTGGTGGGCATAACTCTTAGCTCGCTTATTGAAACGGAACGATTCAGTATGGGTTTGAAAGCTAAGACAAAGATCTACAAGTCAACTTTGGAAGTGAAAGACTGAATCGGACGTTAAGATGGCCAAAAAGCTTCTGCAAGTAACGCCATGTGCTGCTGCATCCAGCAAACAGACAGCAGCAGCATTGCCTCGTATTTCAAGCATAACTCTCTCATACAAACTCGAAATCGAGCAATTCTTGATTCCGTGAAAAGCTAAGAGAAAGGGCTACAACTTTCATGTAGATTACTTTGCCCAGAAATCAAAGAATCAAGAGTTACAAGTAACAGATCGAAGAGAAAGGTTATTAATCTGTTTTTGTATCAAGCTGATTGTCCAGACTGATCCGGACCAGACTGATCTGCCCGTGCTGATCCGGACCAGAGTGATATGCCCGTGCTGATCTGCCAGACTGATCTGCCCAAGCTGATCCGGCCAATCCGGTCCGAAATACAAATAGCCCAGAAACCAGAATATGACTGTTGCAAGCTCGGGAATGGTGCAGAACCTTTTCCAACGGGCATATTCTTGTGTCTAACGTATATATCATTACTTGGGGCTATATACATGATTTGGAAGCTCAATAACAGCTGATTGAAGATCAATCCAAGCCTTCCAAAGCAAACCCACTTGGGATTCAATTGAGGAACTTAAAAGACAAAAGATGCTAAATGAAGAGCACTCCTCAAACCTTTGGCACCTCTTACCTTGCTGTATCAGATCTAGTTAGAGATCATTTGTGCCTTTGTATTCACTCTATTCATTGTATTTGTGAGCTAAAATAGAAGAGTGAATACCATTGTAACGGTTGATGATTTATCACAACCGATGAGAGGTCTTTGTATGTGAGACATTAAAGAACATACATAGTTGAGTTGCTAGGAGTTCTAGTTGGATGGGGCATTCCCAACTGGATCGGGTTTGTACAACGGGATTGTATCAACCAAAGTCTTCTAGTGGAATCCTTCCATGCGGTGGAAGAAGGGGAGACGTAGAAGGATTACACCACCTTCGAACTTCCAGAAACAAATGCTTGTGTTATTTACCTTACTGCTTTTACATACTTTCTTGCATATCTTTAAAATGCCTTTCAAATGAGTAATCGGTTTTAGAGCGGGTTATATCGAGTGTCTTCCGCTCGGTTTTGTAACCGAACTCGATATAATCTCTCGGTGTAATTATTTCAAGAACACTAGCTATTGAAGCTCAAGTTGGTTGAACTCGGGTGTGGAATGGCAACCCACCCCCGAAATCGATCCTAACACGACCGATCGCCTGGAATGAAGCGATCGATCGCCCGTGTCTATTTTTGAGAGGCGATCGATAGCTAGTGCCATTTTGTGGGGATTATTTTCGTGTTGAGTTTTCGATGCATGCTTCGCCCGGGGTCTTTTAAAATGTTTAATCATCATGGATGACGATATAATTGGGGATTGTGAACGTGCTTGGGCACGTGGTTGCATGCTTGAATTTAATTGTGGATTATTAATCGTGTTTAGCACATAATTCATCTGTCACGTGACCAATGCAAGATTGGATTCGGACTACGGAATTATAAGGTACGTATAACGTACGAGCATAGCCCTTTTATATAATTGCAACTGTTGAATGTATGGTACATTATATTGCAATAAATGGGTAGACATTGGGAATTATATGGTGCCGCTTTTGAGCGAGCAATGATTGGATGTTGTCGCCTTTGAGCGAACATCGGTTATGACGCCACTACTGTTGAGTATGCGTGATATTATTGCAATTGTTGTGCATGAATAATATATGGTTGTTGCAATCACTTGATATGCATTGGGAATTATACGGTGCCGCTTTTGAGCGAGCAATGATTGGGATGTTGTCGCCGTTGAGCGAACATCGATTATGACGCCGCTATTGTAGAGCGAGCGACGGAATAGAAAGTGAAATGTATGGAATACATGTAGTCATGTTTAATGATTGGATATTATTGATTATGGTACCGGCATGTGGGTAACAGATTAGTTAATCAATGTAATGATTAACTGGTATTTGGGAATTTGATGGTTTTGGTTATTTGAGAACATGAACAACACAGGGGATCCCGGATGAGGATGATGTCATACATGGAGTGTCTTTTAATATTCATAGCATTTACTTGTGTAAATTATGAATTGTAATATTGTGCTTATTGGATTTGGGGTATTGGTATGCTCACCCCGTGTGGGGGCTGTCTATATTGGGGCAGGTGATTAGGTACATCGATGCTTTGGAGTTGAACTTGAGCTGTTGATTGGAGGTGCTTCCAGGATCGAAGTACCAGAGCTGATATTGAGCATAATACTTTATACATTAGAAACACGTATACTTATTCGATGCTCGCATGTGAGCACTATCATGTGTATATGAGTTGTATAAAGAAGACAAGGGCATTTCTCTTTTCATTTATGTGTTGCATGCAATTATTTAGGAATTGCAAAATGAATTGAGAGCATGTTAGTGTATGTATAAAGGTGCATGTTATGTTTATAGACCATGTTGGGGGAAAGTTAGACATTATATGGAACAATGTAAGAAATTTTATAAATGGCATTCCATGCTAGGGTTGCATGAAATATTTTCCCCCCTGATGACATGATTGTATACACTAATGGCATGTGTTAATACACTAAAAACGGGTTAAGGGCACGGGGGTCCTTACAACAACTCAGTTGGGATGATATATGAGAAATATCGAGCAGAATATTTTACAGCTTATATCTATTCAGGAGCTGTAATATGCACCGTCAGGCGAGACATCTTCCCCAAAGAAGTTGGTAAAAAACTACCAGTTGTTGTAGGAAGAGGCTTTTCTAAAAGGATTCTTATCCTAATGAATGAGTTAAGCAAGCGAATATAGGAGCAGACGGTACCACTTGGTACAAAGTCAAGACTCCACCTGTATATTTCCATGATACTGGAGCTGATATGTTGCTAGGAAATAATTTACTACAAACATTCAAGCGGTTCACACATGAGAACTAGAGAATGAGGCTTATTTTCACAACTCTTTGTGATCGTAATATTATTGTCCAGAGACTATGGGAAGCATTTCACAGAAAATTCCCCATTAGTTTTCGTAGCAAACATGGTGATTAAGGAAAACTTCTATGCTCAAAATGAAGGATCTGTGAAAGTTTGGTGAAGCGATTCTTCAATTCAGATAGCAAGGTTCCAGTCAATAGGATACTCAAACTTTTGATGGGGAGAACGTTATGTCCTTCAAAGAACTGGATGAAGAAGAAGTTGACCCAGAAACATTGTTGCTACTGAAGAAGGCAATACAAAACGAGGTTCCACAACCTGATGCTACTCTCGAAGAGCAAATTACTCTAGAGGATATGAAAAAGAAGATTCATAAGAACTACAATGAATATCCTCTGGCTTGGTGGGACAGGAATGAGCTCAGAGCTTCTTTAAAGGTAAAGAACGGAAAGAAAATGAGTTCGTTAGGTATAGACCGATCCCCATGAACCAGGAAGATCGGAAGGGCATGCAGATAACACTTAAGAAGCATCTTGGCCTTAAGTTAATCTCAGCATGTGTTTCTCCATACAACAGCCCAAGATTTCTTGTTCGAAACCATGGAGAAATTAAAAGAGGAAAACCAAAATTGATGATCAACTAAAGGGGATCAACTAAATCTTGGAATTCGACGGATACTATATCCCGAGTAGAGAACATTTGGTAAATTGTATCAAAAACGCCAAAGAGTTTTCTAAGTTTGACTGCAAGTCTGGATTCTACCAGATAAGGATGGAGGAAGCTAGCAAAAAATTCACAGCATTCCCCAAACCACAATGACACTATATCTGGAATGTCATGCCTAAGGGGATTGACAAATGCTCCCAGATATATCAGAGAAAGATGGATAATCTCTTCAATGATCGATGACTCGTCGCATCAAAAAACATGAAGGGACATCTTAAACACATGGAAATCTTCTCCGATGTTTGCTACAAGGAATGGTTAGTGCTGTCTGAAAGGAATTCAATAATTGCTACTAGACAAATCGAGTTTCTTGGGATTGAAATCGATGAATCTAGAATCATCCTTCAAAAACACATTGTTGAGAAGGTGCAAGGATATCCGGATGATCTCAAGCATTTGAAGCAGCTTCAGAGTTTTCTTGGAGTTGTTAATTTTGTTGGAATGTTCATCAACAATCTAGCAATATACAGAAAGGTTTTCAGTCCACTGCTCAAAAAAGATGGTAAGTTTGAGTGGAATGAAGATCAACCACAAGCTGTTAAACAGCTCAAGGAGGTTTGTAGGCAACTACGAAAACTTGCAATCCAAATGACGAGGATAATCTAGTTTTATACACAGATGCCAATGATCATTGGTGGGCAGCAGTTCTGATGAAGGCCACACCAAATGGAGAAGTACAATGCAGATATTGTAGCGGTCTATTCCAAGACAGCGAAGTTATCAGATGGCATATCAATGAGAATGAGTTCTTTACAGTTCGAAATGATTTTAAAAAAAAAGTCATTATTTTTGCATGCAAAGAAATTTATCCTTAAAATTGATAATACAAGTGTCAAGTCTTTTCTGAAAAATAAAATTGAATTAAACCAGAAAATGCTAGGATTTTGAGATGGTAACCTAAATGCCAATATTGTGATTATGATATCCTCATTGTGAAATTTGATAAAAATATTCTTGCAGATTTCTTAACAAGAGATGGATGTGAGTGAAGCCAACTCCATCATAACGAGATCAAGTCATCTCAGAGAAAATCTGGAGGAGCTGGACAAGCAGATCAACGGCCTTGTGATTAATACTCAGGTCGCGAGTCAAGTACAAGTAATGGATCTCATGAAGGTCCAACATGCTATGAAGATTACCATGCAGGCTCACACCTGTCTATGTGACAGTCTTTATATTTCCCTCCGACGGGATGCTCCGACATCAAAGCTAAAGTAGTGTTTACGAGAACCGGGCTCATCAACCGAGGTTGGAGATTCAAGTACCACCAACACGAGCCCTAGTATCGATCATTTTGATGAGGATACAGAAGAAGAAAAAAGATTTCCATGTTTCTAGAACGCCTGAAGAATCAATCCAACCCAACAACTCTGGGCTTAAAGAGGGAGAGATTACTCTTAGGCCATTGGCAGGCAAGTCTAAGGATAATACTGACGGGTTTAAAGTTTCTCCTTTACAGGAATACCAGAAGACATGGGAGAAACTCTACACAAGAATAGGGGTAATTCCCGGAAAAATAACAACAGACTAGTCAGGAAAATATCCAAAAATGTGGATGCATCCTGGTACCAAACCAGAGAGTGTCCGCGAGTGGTTTGGCTTTTGTAGTCTAGCCTCAGTCTTTACCACATTACCAAGTTTTCCAGAGATTGCAAAACTACCGGAATGGATCTACGATTGAGTGTATGACTCATGGCAAAATGACCATACACTCGGAAGAAGAGATGTTTTGGAGTTAAAATTATTAACTGCAGCTCCAAAAATCACAGAAAGAGGCCTTCATCCCAGCTTCCACTTCATAAAGCTGCAAAGGCCTAACTAGAAGGTGATGGACCAAATCATGTCACCGTCCGAAGGAGCAACATTAGTTTCTCCGCTCACAGAAGACGACATTACCACCAGAAGAGCTTGGGAATTATGTGTTGGTCTCACTGAAATGGACAAAGTCAAGTATCCGTTCAAAATATTCTAGAAAAAAGCGAACGGGAAATATGGTTTACGAAAGGGTGAAAAAGTTTCAAAAAATCAAAATGTCTAAGAATTAAAGACTATATCTTAATTTTAATTTCTCATGTTCTTTTTTTCTTTCGCGGTTTATTATCTTATAAAAAAATGGGTCCTTTTAGTTTAATTTTGGATTTGTGTTTTTTAAGCGACGTAATATAGTTTACAGATTAATTATGGAAAATATGCAAATCGCCTTGCTTCGAAGCCAGGGGATAGCGGGTTACTTACAGTGTGGATATAACTATTGGATTAGGTCCACCACATCCAATGACTCAAGCTATATGGGGAGTAACATTGCAAATGTATGATAGAAATTTCCGGGATAGTGTAATTACAAATACCTGTTAAACACAGAGCAAAGTCTGCTAGTTCTACTACCTTAATGATATCAGAATCCTCACATTTGATTAATCGTGATTTACCTCCAAGTTTCAAAGTTCTTATTGTTGTGGTTCGAAAGTTAAAGAATTGACATTTAATAAGATAAGTTCCTTGTAACTTGCGAGAACAGACCCGGCTTTTTTATTAAACTTGGATATGGAAATTTGGTGGCTTTAGTGAAATATGAGAGTTGTTTGATTTAAATTAATAGGTTGAGATTTAAAAACTAATTTATGGTTAGTTATATTTAATATGATAGTTAATAGTTTCCAAAATATTGTACTGATATTTTGAAATATAATTTAATTTCATCTAACCTGAATATTAGAAACTGAATCTATAATATACGAGTTTGATTAGAAATAAATTTCGTAAACTAAAACATAGTATCACTAAGATTATTTGATTGTATCATATATATTTGTTTTTTTTATCAGTTTATATATTTGGTTGAGAATTATTTGTTATTTTATGTTCGAGATATTATATATCTTAAAACAATAATTTGTTTTTATTTTTTTTTGCAATGAATTGTTTCTATGAAAAAATAATTATGATATATATTTAGTTTAGCCCATTAACTTGTAATTGATTCTATATATATGTTAGTTGAAAGAAAATATATCATATATACCTATCAATAATTAGATATATCTGTCGATGACTTGTAGCTCATCTGACACCGATCATAATTACGATACAATGATCTTATATTCGACTCTCTGTCCCCCAACCATCAGTAGTTGTAATAATTGCTAAAAAAAAAAAGAAGACATATCAATACATGTTCATCTTATATATTAAATACACACAAAACCTATACATTGAACGTGATACCATATAAAAAAAGTCTTCATATGTCATGTAGTTTGGATATTTTCTCAGTTCAATCCCTAAAGTTTTGAAAAAAAATCTCATTTCAGTCCTTAAGCCGTACGAAGCAAACGGAGAAGGTCTGAATCTGAAATATTTTAAAACTTTAAAGACTAAATTTGGAACAAATCAGATCTGTTTAGTCCATAAATTTTAAATCTATCACGAATCAGTCCCTCTATTTTTGCTTATCACACATCCCACTTAATAGCGAAGACTGGACTGGGAATTATTTTTTAAACTTTAGAGTCTGTATCGGATCACTAAAAAATTTAGGAAATTATTAAAAATGAATTTAAATTATAGAGACGTTTCGATGTATTATCTCGTATGACTGACTAAACTTCGTGAAAAAGGAAAATTCATTGAAATTTCTATATGCGTTGAATTCATCCATGTCGCGTGATGTAAAATCCAACTGCCAAGTCAAGTTGACTTTTTTAATTAATGTTTAGAAGAACTTGGAAGCCTCAATTTCTTATTTAACACGAGTCGTCATTATAACCCAATAACCCTACGCGTAAATATCGATAAACAAGATTTATGGATAAACTTTAATTTTCATGTTGGTAAATGATTATATTGATATTGCATCTAAGAACACTATTTTTAAGAGCAATCCAACCTTCGCATAGAATCCACATGAAATATTTAATGTGGAATATTCCGCACGAAAGATTGAAATGTCTCATATCATTGTTCATGAGATAGCATAAAAAATAAAAAAAAATAACAAACATATATTGCCATCGTGCGCTCAATTTGAAGACATGTATATGTTTGTGATTTGATAGCAATCCTCACAAATTTAAAACCGACTAAAAAATAATGGCAAACGAAAAAACTCAAAGTCGCAAGAATACAATAAAAAACTTTATGTCGACAAATCCAAATTGACCAAAACTCTTCTTCTTTGATATAATCAATTAAATTGCCACAACTTTTCAAAGTCTTTAAATAATATGAGCAAAAAAAACATATACAAACGCACCAATAACATATGCTATATGATCATATACCAAATCACCAAACCCCCCCACAAATTTTACCAATTCAATCTCTTCAAAAATGTCCATTCATTTTGATAACTCAGTCAGATTCATAGAAGATGCCCTTTTCTGCACTGGTCCTTTGGCCTTATCTTACACTGATCCTGATCAAAAATGGATTATTAGAGAACATTTTATCTCTATTTTTCAAGATTTCCCTTCTTTTAAGCCCTCTATAGACACATTTACTCACAATGATGGCACCGAGGTTACTCTTCTCAATGCTAATGGCGAGTTATGTGTTTCCAAAGATGTCCCCTTTGTCCCTTTAACCATTTGGATACATGAACTTTACCCTCAAATAGCTCCTATTGTATATGTAAATACTGAAAATACTATGTATCCCATCTACAAAAATCATCCATTCGTCGATTCTTCGGGTGCCACCATTTCTTCTTACCTTACAAATTGGCTGTTCTCCAAGTGTAATCTCTCGGATTTGGTACGTAGTTTGATCAAACTCTTTTCGTACAATCATCCCTTTTATTACTCTGGCCTTCCAGGATGCACTCATCCTTCCATGTTATCGAAAATGGAGGCCATGGACCGGTTAACAGTGCACGATTTGCCTATGACATGGAAGCGATCACAGCCAAGAACGAGGAGGAAATGATGAACTTATCAGCCCTTCACGCCTGAATTGGAGAGAAGGGGTGAGGTTATGGAGACCGGAATATTCGAACTCGAGCTCGAAAAAAAAGGTTTGAATGATAGAACAAAGAGATTGGACGATGGACGTGATAGGCTATTGAATTGGTTACAATTTAATGACAAGGATTATGTTCACAAGGGTGAAATTGATGAAATATTTAAAGGTTTGGATATGAAATCCAATCTTTTGATTGATTTGAGGGCGAATGACTTTGCAATTGAGGATTTGATGTATGCATTGGACAAAGCGGTTGAAGAAGGTGTAGTTAGTTTTGATGTTTATATTAAGCAAGTGAGGATTTTGGCTAGGGAGCAATTTTTTTATAGGGTGAAGATAGATAAAACTGAAAGAGAAACAAAGAATAATACCCATTTGTCTTTGAAATAAACAATTCTTTTTTGAAGTGAATAATAGATCAAGATTTGGGTATTGCCATCATATTCAAAAGTTGTAAGACACATAAAATAAGTATTTTTTAGTTGTTCTATGAATATATATTACACACCTCGTACTCATAGTTAAGATTGTTAAAAATAAAAAATGTAATTCACTATTCATTAAGCGCGTCCTCAATTATAAAAAAATTGGTGGGATAAAGTTTGATATCATATCTGTTACCTCATTTTTTGGTTCGATTTTGTAACAAATGAATTTGTATGCTAAAAATAAATAGACATCGAGATTTTTACGTGGAAACCCCGAAGGGAAAAACCACGGGACCTAGTCCAGTTTGAATCTTCACTATAATACCAAGAACTTACAAGACTTGTTATCAAAGAAAGGCCAGAACAATCTGCCTCCTCCTCCCAGCCGATGCAGCCCTCCTCGCCATGAAAAAAAATCAATCCTCCTTCTAACCTACTATTCACCTATTTATACTTAATCAATGGGCTCCCAAATAACTAATTGAGAATGGGCAATGGGCCCAAAGGCGGGCCAAGGTAATGGGCCAATGTAGGATGGCCTGGTATTATCAGATCGGGTCGAGCCCATAGAATTCGGGTCCAAACCGCACCGGGACAATTATCGGGGTATCATCAGTATCCCCCTCTAGTCGAGCTAGAGTAGCGCTGTATCGACTCCAACTGGTTAGGTGAGGACCCGGATCGATAGTCCTTTAAATAACCCTAATGTGACCTTGAGCCGTGCCGAGTTCCCGAGTCATGCTGTCGGCAGAGCCCTGACAATTCGACTGCCGATCCTTGATGAAGTAGGTGGCTCGTAGAACTCATACGAGGAACCGGTGTATTCACGATACTGAGCTTTTGTCAATAATAGTAGGTCGGACTGGGCAGTAGGAATCCGAACTGAAGCTACAATAATCGAGAGTTCCGAGCTGACAAAGATGATCGAGAGATCCGAGGTGATAAAATGCTTCTTTGTTGGGCCGGACTGAGCAAATAAAGCTCGCCCGACCTGATCTCCTGAGATGATGTATGAGAAGATAATACCCCTCCGATATGAACAAATATTGCTCGCCCGACCTGATCTGATCTTAGCTCCGACATAAATAAGAGCAAATAATGCTCGCCTGAACTCCATAACCAATAAAGCTTAGCTCAGTTCCATAGCAGATAAAGCTCACCGAACTTCAGAGCTAATAAACGTGCGAGCCGAGGAGTAAATAAGTTGATGTGAGCTCCCGAGACGAGATATATCGAGCAAATGACATCTGTCCGAACTCGCAAAATAGTAAAATATGTTGAGTAAATATATACAGCCGAGCTCCAGGCAATCAACATGGAGCAACTAAGACTCCAGAGTGTCGAAACTGAGCTGGCATGTTGTAAGGATGCATATTATCCCGGCCGGGATGACCTGAAATGACAACTCGAAGTAATTCTAAACACAGAATTAAATCTTAAACAGGGCTGACCTATTAATCTGTGCAGGGCTGACCTGCATTAAGAACTCGAAATAATTCTAAGTACATAATTAAATCTTAACAGGGCTGACCTGTTATCTGTGCAGGGCTGACCTGCAATAATAACTCGAAATAATTCTAAGTACAGAATTAAATCTTAAACAGGGCTGACCTGTTAATCTGTGCAGGGCTGACCTGCATTAAGAACTCAAAATAATTCTAAGTACAGAATTAAATCTTAAACAGGGCTGACCTGTTAATCTGTGCAGGGCTGACCTGCAATAATAACTCGAAATAATTCTAAGTACAGAATTAAATTTTAAACAGGGCTGACCTGTTATCTGTGCAGGGCTGACCTGCAATAATAACTAGAAATAATTCCAAGTACAGAATTAAATCTTAAACAGGGCTGACCTGTTTTCCTGGCAGGGCTGACCTGCAGTAAATATCTCGAAATAATTCTAAATACAGAATTAAATCTTAAACAGGGCTGACCTGTTAATCTGTGTAGGGCTGACCTGCATTAAGAACTCAAAATAATTCTAAGTACAGAATTAAATCTTAAACAGGGCTGACCTGTTAATCTGTGCAGGGCTGACCTGCAATAATAACTCGAAATAATTCTAAGTACAGAATTAAATTTTAAACAGGGCTGACCTGTTATCTGTGCAGGGCTGACCTGCAATAATAACTAGAAATAATTCCAAGTACAGAATTAAATCTTAAAAAGGGCTGACCTGTTTCCTGGCAGGGCTGACCTGCAGTAAATATCTCGAAATAATTCTAAATACAGAATTAAATCTTAAACAGGGCTGACCTGTTATCTGTGCAGGGCTGACCTGCAATAATAACTAGAAATAATTCCAAGTACAGAATTAAATCTTAAACAGGGCTGACCTGTTTTCCTGGCAGGGCTGACCTGCAGTAAATATCTCGAAATAATTCTAAATACATAATTAAATCTTAAACAGGGCTGACCTGTTTTCCTGGCAGGGCTGACCTGCAGTAACTAACTCGTACGTCCTGAATTCCAGAGCTAATAGATGTGCGAAGATAGAGCTCATCTGAATCCACGAAGTGAAAGATGTCTTGAGCTCTTGAGATGATAAAATGCTGAGCAAATAAAGCTCGTCTCGTATGATCCCAGAGTAAAATATAGCATATAAGACATGCCCGGTCTGGACTCCAGATAATAAATATGAGCGGATAAGACCTGTGCTAATATTTGCCAGGGCCTCATACACCTGGGCTTAAGCAATCAGGGCGGACCTGTGCTAATGTTTGCCAGGGCCTCATACACCTGGGCTTAAGCAATCAGGGCGGACCTGTGCTAATGTTTGCCAGGGCCTCATACACCTGGGCTTAAGCAATCAGGACGGACCTGTGCTAAATATTTGCCAGGGCCTCATACACCTGGGCTTGAGCAATCAGGGCGGACCTGTGCTGATATTTTTGCCAAGGCCTCATACACTTGGGCTTAAGCAATCAGGGCGGACCTGTGCTGATATTTTGCCAGGGCCTCATACACCTGGGCTTAAGCAATCAGGGCGGACCTGTGCTATTGTTTGCCAGGGCCTCATACACCTAGGCTTAAGCAATCAGGGCGGACCTGTGCTAATGTTTGCCAGGGCCTCATACACCTGGGCTTAAGCAATCAGGGCGGACCTGTGCTAGTGTTTGTCAGGGCCTCATACACCTGGGCTTAAGCAATCAGGGCGGACCTGTGCTAATGTTTGCCAGGGCCTCATACACCTAGGCTTAAGCAATCAGGGCGGACCTGTGCTAAATATTTGCCAAGGCCACATACACTTGGGCTTAAGCAATCAGGGCGGACCTGTGCTGATATTTTGCCAGGGCCTCATACACCTGGGCTTAAGCAATCAGGGCGGACCTGTGCTAATGTTTGCCAGGGCCTCATACACCTGGGCTTAAGCAATCAGGGCGGACCTGTGCTGATATTTTGCCAGGGCCTCATACACCTGGGCTTAAGCAATCAGGGCGGACCTGTGCTAAATATTGGCCACGGCCTCATACACGTGGGCTTACTCCGAATACCCCATCCGAACTCCCCATCATCACATCACCCTAATAAGTTCATCCAAAATCCAGAACAAATAAAGTTCCCGAGCTGATGAATAAGGCCTTACTGCGAGATCGCATGCCTGAGCTGACATAATAGGGGCTTACTGCAAGATTGCATGCCAGAGCTGATGAATAAGGCCTTACTGCGAGATCGCATGCCTGAGCTGATAAAATAGGGGCTTACTGCAAGATTGCATGCCAGAGCTGATGAATAAGGCCTTACTGCGAGATCGCATGCCCGAGCTGTCATATAGGGGCTTACTGCAAGATTGCATGCCCGAGCTGATCTCCTGATGTGGGGCTTACTGCTAGATTGCATGCCCGAGCTGGCGTGCACAGAGGCTGACCTAAAACAGTGAAATAGTGCAACACAAACATATATGCTTATGAAATTAAAATAGCTGTTGGGGAGAAATAACCGTAAATCCGGGCATGTATATTGAACCCCAAAGTCGAGGCCAATTGTTAGGCTGAATATGTTCTGAGCTCCGTAGCAATGAGCTAGAGGCCGAGGACCTCGCCTAATAGAAAGGCGTCTGAAGAGGGACTCCATTCGGGACCTTCTCCAACCCCATCTTGTTCTAAGCTTTCTTTACCCTTTTTTTTTTTTTTTTTTTGAACTCTCCACTGATTAGAATTGGTGAAAAATAAGGAAATGATGGTATTACGGTGTCCTAGTGCCCTTCCACAATGCCCAAAATATATTTCTTGTTTTATTTTCTTCCGATTCTAGCAACACTTTTCCATGATGCCGCGATGTTGATTGATCTTTCAATCATGAATCCTCCAAGAACAGAGAGTGGTGAAGTTGATGAACTATGTTGAGCCAAAGCTGTTCGTAAAGACTGCATTCTAAGGGAGAACTTATTGCAAAGATCTTGTAATTCTTGAACCAAGTTTTCTTTTCTGGGGTCAAACAGATCTTAGAGGCTTGAAAGATTGAAGCCATCGGCAACTCTAAGGCTGCCAACGTCCGAAGCTTCTTGACCTTCATTACAAAAGTTCCAGCCTTCAAACACTATTCTCAGCTCATCTCTGAGCATTCCGAGGTCTCCCACTGCCAAGGAAGAGGCCCACAAGACATGACTAACAAATTACTTGTCCTCATCATAGTCATAATCACCAATTGGACGTGGCTGCCCACAATTAAATGTAACTGCCTTGTTCCCATGGGTTTGACCTTACAGATGCTGGATCTTAATATCAGCCCCTATTCCTTAACCTCTTTGAACTTCCTTTTTCCATGAAAATGGTCACTGCATCCAGCGCTTCAAATATTCTTCCAGAACAAAGTGAATTTTGTAAAATGAACTTGAAGTCAATACGGTGGTTTTTCTTTTAAAAAAAAAACAGAAATTGCAATGAAGATTTTGGGATCTCAAAATTTCAGTCCCTTATCCCTTTCAATGCCATGGACTATGAATCTACATCATGGGTTTGCTCAAGAGAAGGAAATTTAGGTATTTTTTGGTACTGCACAAATACCACAACTAAGTTTTTGAACAAAAATATAATCTAGTAAGAGTACGTGAGTTTCATCTCTTATGCCATGAAGGAGAGGCAACACACAGCTTAATAATCGCCCCACCATAGCCGTTGCTGAGCTCCGACGATGCACCAAAATCAGCCCGAAGAACACACCACCGCCCTAAAGACGCACCACGGTAGCCGCCTGCCTCGACGCAACCCAGAATGGGCAACACAGCCCAGGCGCCGCCGCGCCCAAAAATTATAAACCATCGCTTAGGACCTCCACACCAGTCTAGCTGTGCGAACCTTAATCAAACCAGACTTGCTTAGCTCCATGCTCATCGATAAGAGTTGTATTGATTAAGAAAGCTTTCTGCCCCCTTTTTTTTCTACTAGCCAGCTCCTCATCCTCTCCCGAAGCTGCCCCAATCTCAGCTCAAACCAGCCCCAAGCTGTCGCATGAAGCTCACCCCCAAACCCAACCGAGAAGATCTGAAAAATGGTGAAGGTCTTATCAGATGAGATGAAGAGCAGCAGTCCATACACCATGCCACACTGCTGCCCCGAGCTCTAGTACACGGACCTCTCCTAAACCAGCGGAAGGTCACAACCCGCTTCCGCAACAGCCACATACTCTCACAGACCCAGCTTCCAGAGCTGCTCGGCAGTGAAAAATCTGCGCCTAGAGCTGCGAACCAAATCAGAACCAGATTTGGCTTCTTGAAAAACCCGTGAACCTTCTTCCCGATATTTTTTTTAACCTCTGATTTTTTTTCGTAGAAGATGAAGAAAACCCCTCCAATCGAAAATGAAAAAGCCGAGCTGAAGAGGCCGGAAGAGAGCTAAAAAACCCATCGTAAAATGCCCTAAAAAATCGACGTCTTAGCTCGATTTCCCACAGACGGCGCCAATTTGTTACCTCATTTTTTGGTTCGATTTTGTAACAAATGAATTTGTATGCTAAAAATAAATAGACATCGAGATTTTTACGTGGAAACCCCGAAGGGAAAAACCACGGGACCTAGTCCAGTTTGAATCTTCACTATAATACCAAGAACTTACAAGACTTGTTATCAAAGAAAGGCCAGAACAATCTGCCTCCTCCTCCCAGCCGATGCAGCCCTCCTGGCCATGAAAAAAAATCAATCCTCCTTCTAACCTACTATTCACCTATTTATACTTAATCAATGGGCTCCCAAATATCTAATTGAGAATGGGCAATGGGCCCAAAGGCGGGCCAAGGTAATGGGCCAAGGTAGGATGGCCTGGTATTATCAGATCGGGTCGAGCCCATAGAATTCGGGTCCAAACCGCAGCGGGACAATTATCGGGGTATCAATATCCATAGGAGAGCCCTTTAATTGCTCCATCCATGAATCCATGTCATTTTTGTGTTCAAAATGAACTATCAAACGGGTTCGGATGGGATGGAATAATAATTTAGAAAGAATAATAAATAACACAATTATTTAGTATTTAGAATGTATTTTAATATATAGAGATGTAAAAAAAACCGCCCAATTCGCACAAACCCACCGTATCCGCCTGTTTTAACTTTTGAAAAAGTGATGCAGTTGAAAAATTAAGCAACCCTCATTTTATGTGGAAGGGTATTGGATTGTTGTACATCCACCCGCTTACTCGTCCAACCTGCCCTCATCTTTATATATTAAAGTTTTCTTTAATTAAATATTTTAGGGGTTGAAGTTGCAAATTATAAATTTTATAGCATCAATATTTCTGTCACGATCGATCGGGTGGGTGGCCAGTCCACACCCGAGTTCAACCAACTTGAGCTTCAATAGCTCGTATTCTTGAAATAATTGCACCGAGAGATTATATCGAGTTCGGTTACAAAACCTAGAGGAAGACACTCGAAATAACCTGCTCTATAACGAATTAACCATTTTAAAGACATTTTAAAGATATGCAAGTAAAGTAAATAAACAAGCATTTGTTTATGGAAGTTCGAAGGTGGTGTAATTTTTTTACGTCTCCCCTTCTTCCACCTCATGGAAGGATCCACTAGAAGACTTTGATTTATACAATCCCGTTGTACAAACCCGATCCAGTTGGACATTCCCCATCCAACTAGAACTCCTAGTAACTCAACTATGTATGTTCTTTAATATCTCACATACAAAGACCTCTCAATCGGTTGAGATGAATCATCAACCGTTACAATGATATTCACTCATCTATAAGCTCTCAAATACAATAAATAGAGTGAATATATATGGCACAAATGATCTCTCAATGGATCTGATATAGAAAGGTAAGTGGTGCCTAAAATCTGAGCTTGCTCTCTTTCAAGATGTTCTCTTCTTGTAAGCTGCTCATTTTGAATCCCAATTGGGTTTGCTTTTGATCTTGCTTGGATTGATTTTCAATCTCTTTATTTGAGCTTCCAAGACTTGTATATATAGCCCCAAACAATGATATATACGTTAGACACAAGAATATGCCCATTGGAAAGGTTCTGCACCATTCCCGAGCTTGCAATGATCATATTCTGGTTTCTGGGCTCTTTGTCTTTCGGACGGACTGGCCGGATCAGTCTTGTACAGATCAGTCTGGTCGGATCAGTCTTGTACAGATCAGCCTGGCCGGATCAGTCTTCTGGACAGATCATTCTTGGTCTAGATCAGTCTTCTGGACAAATCAGTCTTGTTATTTTCAGTCTTGATCCAACTTGATATCTTCAAACCCTTTCTTTGAAATTCATCAAGCTTCTAATCATTATTTATGAACTGCACACTTGATGAATTATGTTAGCAACACAATAAAAGTTTGTTAACATCAAAACCAAGATTATTCGGGTTCCTAAAACCCAACAATTTTAGTTTGCTAATTTTTGTGTATTATTTAGAATATAACTTGTAATTATCTTTTTAATATAATTTATTTTGTCGATTAAAAAAATTTATTGATTCATTGAGAAACAGTAATAACAAGAAATATTTTTTTTTTTATTTCCAGGACTTATGAATTGTCGTTTTCTTTGTATAAGTAAATGTTTAAAATTATTGATATCTCAGTTTGATGGTGGCAGATTTTGATACTTTAATTGCAAGGATTTGAGAATTATGATTCATATAATATTTTTGTTCAAATGATTTTAAATTTATTGTTTTATATTGCTCTATCATTTTCTTTAATTTAGTTCTATTTATTATCATCGACATTAAATACATTAGTTTAAGAACTTGAAAAAATGCACCAAGTGTAATTGATTTCAATTTGATCGGTTAACCGCCCGTACCCAACCTCACCCACCCAAACCTCACGGTTTTTTATATTTATTGTGCAGTTACTTTTTTTATAATTTAACAACTCGCACATAATGGGTAATTTGATTTTTTTCATGTCTATAAAACCCAAACCCACCCATGTACACCCATATAATATTGCTCATCATTTATATTTTCAGGTTTTTTCAAAACGGATTAATTTCGTATTTTTCAAGGTTTTTAACGAACAAATTGTTACCTCACTTTTTGGTTCGATTTTGTAACAATGAATTTGTATACGAAAAATAAATAAACATCGGGATTTTTTATGTGGAAACCCCGAAGGGAAAAACCACGGGACCTAGTCCAGTTTGAATCTTCACTATGAACAACATGATGAGTTACAGTGTTTTTTCTACACAAAATGGAGGAAGAAGCCATGAGAAAATGAAAATGGTCAAGAGTGACTTTGGCCAGCCGAGAGAGGCCATCTCAAACTTTCTTAAACCTACTGTTTTATTCATTTCCTATCACTAATGGGCTTTATATTTAAGGCCTATAATTGGGTTAAGGGAAATGGGTTAAGGGTAATAGCAAATGGGCCCAAATAACTAATTGGAAATAGGCAATGGGCCCAAAAGCGGGCCAAGGTAAGATGACCTCCGGTATCTTGTCAAATCGGGTCGAGCCCATAGAATCCGGGTCCAAACCGCACCAAATATCGGGGTATCATGAGTATCCCCCTCTAGTCGAGCTAGAGTAGCGCTGTATCGACTCCAACTGGTTAGGTGAGGACCCAGATCGGTAATCCTTTAAATGACAAACCATCATGTGATCTTGCGCAGTGCCAAGTTCCCAAGTCACGCTGTCGGTAGAGCCATAATTCGAATGTCGATCCTTGATGAAATAGGCGACTCGTAAAGCCCATACGAGGAACCGGTGTAATCACGGTACTGAGCTTCTGCCAATAATAGCATGTCATACTGGGCAGTAGGAATCCGAACTGAAGCCGCTATAATTGATAATTCCGAGCTGACAAAGGTGATCGAGAGCCCCGAGGTGATAAAACTGAGCTGAGAAGCAAATAAACATATCCAAACTCCAGGAATAAGAAATATTCCGAGCAGATAAGACAAATACGGACTATGTTTATCTTGGTTGAGCCGGCCTGAGCAAATAAAGCTCGCCCGACCTAAGCTCCAGAGATGATAAAATAAGTGAAAGAATTATCTCCCAACCTGAGCTCCTGAGATAATGTATGAGAAAATAATACCCCTCGGACCTGATATGAACAAATATTGCTCGCCAGACCTGATATGAGATGTACAAGCAAACTACGCTTGCCCGACCCGGTCTAAGCTCCGAAGATGAAATATATATGAGCTAATAACATTGGTCCGAGCTTAGCTGAACTCAACACGATAGATAAGAGCAAATAATGCTCGCCTGAACTCCATAATCAATAAATCTTAGCTCCGTTCCATAGCAGATAAAACCCGTCGAACTACAGAGCTAATAAACGTACGGACATCCAGAGTTAATAAATATGCCGTGCTGAGCAAACAGAATACAGCTGAACTCCAGAAATGATCCATGGACAGCTAATAAATCCGAGCTTATCTGAGCTCCATAAGTAATACCGAGCCGAGGAGTAGATAAGTTGATGTGAGCACCAGAGACGAGATATATCGAGTTGAACTCGCGAAATAATAAAGTCATGCTCTGAGTAAATAGATACAGTCGAGCTCCAGACAATCAACATGGAGCAAATTAGAATCCATAGTGTTGAAACTGAGATGGCATATTATAAGGAAGACATGTTATCTGAGCAGGGCTGACCTGTTTTCTTGGCAGGGCTGACCTGCAGTAATATCTCGAAATAATTCTAAGTACAGAATTAATCTTAACAGGGCTAACCTATTATCTGTACAGGGCTGACCTGCAATAACAACTAGAAATAATTCTAAGTACATAATTAAATCTTAACAAGGCTGACATGTTATCTGTGCAGGGCTGACCTACAACAACAATTTAGAAATAATTCTAAGAGAAATAAATCTTAACAGGGCTGACCTGTTATCTGTGCAGGACTGACCTGCAATAACAACTAGAAATAATTCTAAGAGAATTAAATCTTAACATGGCTGACCTGTTATATGTGCAGGGCTGACCTGCAATAACAACTAAAAATAATTCTAAGAGAATTAAATCTTAACAGGGCTGACATGTTATCTATGCAGGGCTGTCCTGCAATAACAACTAGAAATAATTCTAAAAGAATTAAATCTTAACAGGGCTGACCTGTTATTTGTGCAGGGCTGACCTGCACTAACAACTAGAAATAATTCTAAGAGAATTAAATCTTAACATGGCTGACCTGTTATATGTGCAGGGCTGACCTGCAATAACAACTAAAATAATTCTAAGAGAATTAAATCTTAACAGGGCTGACCTGTTATATGTGCATGGTTGACCTGCAATAACAACTAAAATAATTCTAAGAGAATTAAATCTTAACAGGGTTGACCTGTTATCTATGCAGGGCTGACCTGCAATAACAAGTAGAAATAATTCTAAAAGAATTAAATCTTAACAGGGCTGGCCTGTTATCCGTGCAGGGCTGACCTGCGATAACAACTAGAAATAATTCTAAGTACAGAATTAAATCTTAACAGGGCTGGCCTATTATCTGGGCAGGGTTGACACAATAATTACTCGAAATAATTCTAAGTATAGAATCAAATCTTAAACAGGGCTGACATGTTATCTGTGCAGGGATGACCTGTCTGAACTCCGAAGATAATAAACCGAGCATATAAGTCTCAGCAGAACTCCCAAACTAAAGCGCATCAGAACTCCAGGATGATAAATGCACGCATGAGATAGAGCTCATTTGGATTCGCAAAGTGACAGATGTCTTGAGCTCTTGAGATGATAAAATGCTGAGCAAATAAAGCTCGTCTCATTTGATCCCGGAGAATAAATATAAGTACACAAGACTTGTCCGGTCTGGACTCCAGATAATAAATATGAGCGGATAAGACCTGTGCTAATATTTGCCAGGGCCTCATACACCTGGGCTTAAGCAATCAGGGCGGACATGTGCTAACATTTGTCAGGGCCTCATACACCTGGGCTTAAGCAATCAGGGCGGACCTGTGCTAATATTTGCCACGGCCTCATACACGTGGGCTTAAGCAATCAGGGCGGACCTGTGCTAATATTTGCCAGAGCCTCATACACCTGGGCTTAAGTAATCAGGGCGGACGTGTGCTAATATTTGCCACGGCCTCATACACGTGGGCTTAAGCAATCAGGGCGGACCTGTGCTAATATTTGCCAGGGCCTCATACACCTGGGTTTAAGCAATCAGGGCGGACCTGTGTTAATATTTGCCACGGCCTCATACACGTGGGCTTAAGCAATCAGGGCGGACCTGTGCTAATATTTGCCACGGCATCATACACGTGGGCTTAAGCAATCAGGGCGGACCTGTGCTAATATTTGCCACGGCCTCATACACGTGGGCTTAAGCAATCAGGGCGGACCTGTGATAATATTTGTCAGGGCCTCATACACCTGGGCTTAAGCAATCAGGCGGACCTGTGCTAATATTTGACACGGCCTCATACACGTGGGCTTAAGCAATCAGGGTGGACCTGTGCTAATGTTTGCCAGGGCCTCATACACCTGTGCTTAAGCAATCAGGGCGGACCTGTGCTAATATTTGCCACGGCCTCATACACGTGGGCTTAAGCCATCAGGGCGGACCTGTGCTAAATATTTGCCAGGGCCTCATACACCTGGGCTTAAGCAATCAGAGCGGACCTGTGCTAAATATTTGCCAGGGCTTCATATACCTGGGCTTAAGCAATCAGGGCGGACCTGTGCTAATATTTGCAACGGCCTCATACACGTGGGCTTAAGCAATCAGGGCGGACATGTGCTAAATATTTGCCACAGCCTCATACACGTGGGCTTAAGCAATCAGGGCGGACCTGTGCTAGTATTTGCCAGAGCCTCATACACCTGGGCTTACTCCGAATATCCCATCCGAATTCCCCATCATCACATCATCCGAATAAGTTTATACAAAATCCAGAACAAATAAAGATCCCGAGCTGATGAATAAGGCCTTACTGCGAGATCGCATGGCTGAGCTGATATAATAGGGGCTTACTGCGAGATTGCATGTCCGAGCTGTCATAATAGGGGCTTACTGCAAGATTGCATGCCCGAGCTGTCATAATAGGGGCTTACTGCAAGATTGCATGCCCGTGCTGAACTCCTGAGTAGGGGCTTACTGCGAGATTGCATGCCCGAGTTGTGGTGCACTGAGGTCAACCTGAAATAGTGAAATAGTGCAGCACAAAATATATGTTTGCGAAATTCAAGTAATCAGTTGCCGAGTTAGGGTGCTCGATAGTTAAAGTGACATGTATTGAGCTCGGCATGAAACTACTCTGATACCAATAAAACCCCAGCATGTCCTCAAACAAGCCCATCACCTTATGCGTCAAATCATCGCACTTTAAATAACCATTGGGCACCCTATTTCCCATAAAATAATATCCCATTGAAGCAACTCATCAAACAAATCAAATGTAATCTCCGAAGCATCACTCTCCAGATAGAATTTGATCAAAGCACCACCCAATAATTTTGTTCCCAAAATACCCATGTTATGGAATTCATTTAAGTAACCTAGACATGGATTTATAGCACTCGTCGATGAACCAAGGGAAATAAAAAAGGTCATCTATATGCACGTTTACCCTGGAATTACAAGTGGCTGTAGCTTTTGTGCTTTGTGAGCATTGATCATGTAATATAACACGAGGGAATTCTTAAATAATTTTAGTAAGCAAAGTTTCAGCATATAAAATTTTGGGATGAAGGGGTAATATGAATGTGAGACTTATCTTAATGTTGATGGGGGTAAATTAGCTCACAAACTTGATGTGTAATACAGCCTCGACGAAGCCCAGCCGCCATCTCTTGAGCAGTCCCAGAGACCACAGACCCGAGCTCATCACCCAGTCTGTCATTGCATAAACCTCACCCGAAAACCAGTCGCTGCGAATCCGAGCTTCTCCTGTGAAACTTGGCCAGCACCTTCGGAGGGCAAGTTCCATGGCCATCGTGAGTTGCAGGGTTGCCCTCGGGCACAGGGCCCCACCGCTCCAAGAAGCCAACAGGTTATGTGCAACCCACCAGCCCATCCGAGAAACCCATAAGCTTTTCTTCTTCCCAAATTTTTGAACCAAAATATAAATTTGGTAAGAGTGTGTGCGTGAGTTTCATCTCTTATGCCGTGAAGAGGAAAAGTCTGCACATCACTCAATAATCGCACAAAACCCAGCAAGAAGCACAAATAATCACCGGATAAAATATAATATCAAAGCTTCCTTTTCGAACATATATGTATAAGCTAATACCAGATGCAAATCGGGAACCCCCTACTCAGTGATGTCGAGAAACACGGCTTGGACGCTGCCTTACGACGAGCCACATAACACGCCAACACCTCATGGCCGCCCAACAGACCATCGTCTGGAGCTCATCGTCCAGTCATCACCTCCAATACCGGAATACACCGCACGTGAAGCTCCCAAGAAGCTCCCAAGTTGCCAAGCTCTTCGGGGGTGCATAGGGGCGACCAGCTTGGTGAAATGGAGGAATCATTTTTTCTTCCCGGGACCTCCTCGCAATGCAGCGAACAAAATCACGCCGCTGCCTCCACCACCTCGCGCTGCGGTTAACAACCCTGCCGCAGGACAAAAATGGCAGCACAACCCAGCCGCCACCTCATGGAACCCTGAACTCGCCGCTCGGAGCCAACCTTGCGAAGCCCGTCACCTCCCCGTGCCACAAGCCACTCGCCACCAGAAGCTCTTCGCCCAGAGCTGTCCGAAATGTCCCCCTTTTTTTTCCCGACCTTAATTTTCGTCTCTCAGCATCAACATCTTAGCTCGATTTTCCCACAGACGGCACCAATTTGTTACCTCACTTTTTGGTTCGATTTTGTAACAATGAATTTGTATACGAAAAATAAATAAACATCGAGATTTTTTACATGGAAACCCCGAAGGGAAAAACCACGGGACCTAGTCCATTTTGAATCTTCACTATGAACAACATGATGAGTTACAGTGTTTTTCTACACAAAATGGAGGAAGAAGCCATGAGAAAATGAAAATGGTCAAGAGTGACTTCGGCCAGCCGAGAGAGGCCATCTCAAACTTTCTTAAACCTACTGTTTTATTCATTTCCTATCACTAATGGGCTTTATATTTAAGGCCTATAATTGGGTTAAGGGAAATGGGTTAAGGGTAATAGCAAATGGGCCCAAAAGCGGGCCAAGGTAGGATGGCATAATATCTTATCAGATTGGGTCGAGCCCATAGAATTCGGGTCCAAACCGCACCGAGACAATTATCGGGGTATCACAAATGATTGTAAATTCAAATCATCAATCTTTTTCTCTTTCCCAATATATATATATATATATATATATATATTTATTTATTTATTTATTGACCCCAATGAGGTGTTTTCAATTGTTTTTTCAAATTATTTTTATGTGATTTCTACTTGAAGTTAGAAAAAGTTATTTTTTAAGCAAAAATATTGAGTGTTTGCTATTAAGAAAAACATCTTAATGAACTTCAAATTGTTATAAAATGACACCACCAAAATAAAAGCAGTGAAAAATATTTCATGACCTAGTTCTCTGCTTACATGCTTATTTTTAGAGGAAAAATAATGAAATAAAACACTCAAAACCTGCTTTTTTGGTATGAAAAATAAATAAATAGTTTTAAGAAGCAATTACCAACATATCTAAAGCCTATTTTAAAATTCCATTAGCATCTCTGTAACTTCCACAGCTTTCACTCTTCTCAATCATCTCTTCAACTCCTCTCATCTTTTTCGCTATATAGCAAAAATCATACATTTTTTTTAACGTTTCATTATTTTTTTTAATTTTTGTTTATAAATTATTATAAGGGAAAATTACAAAAAGCAACCTATAATTTGGTCCACATTTCACTTTGCAATCATTGTTTTGAAAAATTACAGTTTACATCCTCAATTTTCGTGAATTGTAACTTTGCATTCTCATGACTCGATTTTGTCTTTTTCGAAGATTCATCGTCGCATTCCATCATCGCCTTACATATTCAAACTTAGAGTCCCTTAAGTTAGTTATTGCAATTTTTTTTTAAAATCAAAATAGATATTTGGGGTGTCAAAAATTCTATTTTTCGAAATCAAACAACTAGGGAATTTCGATACCAAAAATATTCTTTTTATTTTTTAAAAATTTACAATAGCTAGCCTACGAATATCTAAATTTGAAATGCAAAGCGGTGATGGAATGCAACGATAAATATCTGATAAAAATATAAAATCGAGTTAATAGGATGTAAAGTGTTACAATTCATTAAAGTTGAGGATGTAAACTGTAATTTTTGAAACAATAGTTGCAAAGTAAAATTTGAATCAAATGATGTTTTTTGTAATTTTCCTTATTATAATAAATATTTCTCACGTATAAAATTCATAATATTTATGGAATACATTTCACACACGCAATGTGTATGTCTCACCAGAATATGTATGCGTACTATAAAATGTCTAAATTTTATAAATTTAATTAATTATAAAAAAAATTTAAAAATATATATTTAATGTTATAATTTTTCTATAATTTCTAAATAATTTAATTTGATAACAAAAATATTTACACAAAATTAAATTACTCCCATGATTCGTATTTAATTAGTTATTGATCATAATCAAATCATTTTTCTAAAATGTATATCTCTCAAATTATTTTTGAAACAATTATTTAATTTTTTTAATATTTCGAATTATCTTTGAAACAATTCTTTAAAAACTCTCATTTTTCATGAACCCTACTATTCAACCCAGCGTTGTTGGTAAGGTTCTGAATGTTTGACACCCCTTCAATTAGGGTTTTATGATTGGGGGTTGGGGCTCTGATATTAACGTCCAGATATCGATTTTCTTGCTGCATTATTGTGAGTTGGAGCTCAATCACTATTACCTTAAGGAGAAATTTCTGTCATTTTCGTTTCAGAAGAGAAATTGGACAGCGACTCTAGGGAAAATGCTTGGAATTTCTTACGGTGAGCTTTTTCTTATTGTGGGAGCCGCCGCTGCACTTATCGGTACGCTCTTTCTTCTTACATATATAATTATAGCTACTAACAAGGTGCTGGTGTTCGATTATTTGGATCACTTCAAAAATATTAGCCTTATTGTTTTTGGTGTGACATTTCTATTTTTATCCAGGCATCAATAAATTTTGAGGCCTTACTGGCAATCCATGCTTTTATAATTTGCAAATATTTCTATTCCTGTGTAAAAAGCTCGGACATTTTTAATGGAAATTAGGGCCAAGGGATCTACCAATAATTGCAATAACCATGGGAAGATTAACTGGGCGTGCAATTGGATATGTTCAAGTGGCACGCGGCCAGTTCGAAAGCGTTATGCAGCACTCCCAAGCTCGCCAGGTCTGTGCTTCTCACTCTTACACCGTTACGTGCCATAAGCAGGACAGTGTTTCTTTATCTATTTCTTCCAACTTCCAAATGCTACGTTGCATAAGGGTGCATGAGACGAGGGGGCTGATCATTTTTTTTTTTTAACAAAACTTGTTCAAGTTCATATTTTTAAAATTTAAAGTTGTGAGAATTTACTTGGGCTATTGGGTTCCTTTTCTGGGTCATCGAGTTAAAAAATTTCATATCTTGATCTTACTGGATTTATGTATGTCGATGTCTTATATGCATACATAAAGACTTAATTGTCATTGTTGTTGTTGATGATGATGTTGTTGTTGTTGATGATGTATTATATGCATACGTGAATAATTTAATATATTATTTTCGATGGGTGTTCCATTTGCATACAATCAGTTTTCTTATGTGATGCTTTTTCCTTTTACAATCTTGAATAGCAATGTGATTTTGGACTATCTTGATTCTTGAGTATGATTATCTAGGAAAATCTGACAGGTACATAAAGAGCTGCAAGATACTATGGCTCAATTAGAAGCTATACGCCATGAAATTCGTTGCATTTCTTTCACGAATCCTGGTCCATTGACAACGAGATTAGTGGACAATGTTGCAAAGCCTAAGTCTGGTAATGATAGCATCAGATTTTTCTTAATTTTTGTGGTTGTGTGGATCTCTTTTTTTTACATGATGATATAGTTTTATTGACGGAGCACAGTTTACATGGAACCTTCAAAACCTCGTGAAAAGGTTGCAGCAGTAGTTGAGACCACAGCAACCAAGACCGTGCCCAAGGTAATGTCGTAGTTGTGATGCTTGACGATGGTAAAGTTTTTTACTATTATTTTTTGGTGAATGACTTGCATGTTGCTTTAAGGATCATAGTTCGACGACCTCATCTCTATCTGGCATTCATAGCCAAGCTATGACTTATGCAAGATTGGCAGTCTCTAAGGCCTTGGGTGTGAAATCTATGGATGAGGTTCTTAATGAGATAACTGATGAGTGTGGTCAGTTCATTGTTCTTCCCATATCAGCTGAAAGTGCTGGATTGTTGCGGAAGTCAAAAGGTGACCCATCCCTACCATTTTTCTTGAGGTCTTTGCTTTTTTCTTTTTTTTTTTTTTTTTTTTTTATCACAATGCCTCTTTGATTATGTTGCAATTATTTCATTCTCTAATTTATCTTACGTTCATTCATGTATAAATGGGGCACACAGAGCGAGACAACTTCAGCGGATCTGACCTATTGTTGGAGGCTGTACTTGAAGCAGATGTAGCACACAATGCTAAGGAATTTTTTGCACAGGCTCAAAACCAGATGAAGTGAAGGAGATGCTGGCATTTTCCTTTTCTTTTCAAACGTTCCACAACAAGAGTGCTGATAGAATGGCTCTTTTTCACGGCCTGCGAGGTTCAGAATCTGCATTTTCCACCTAGCTGGATATCTTTGAAATCCCATGTGTTTTCAAGAGAAATCATAAGTATTGCTCTGAACCCTACTCAGATCCACATATCCACATTTAAGAGTTCTGCACTCTGTCAGACCAGGTCTATTGTCTTGCCTGAACACGAGCAGGAGCATTTGGTGCGAATTATTTCTCACAGCCTAAATTCTTTACTACTTTCTTCGGCATCATTGGTTACGATGTGTTGAATTATAAGCCGGTCTTTCCATTTTCCTTATTACATAGATTGTAGCTTCTATAACATGATTGAATATGTATAGTTCTGGTGTACCTGAGACTCAAATTATAGAAGTTTAGTGCGTTTTTTGAAACTAACTGGGAATCATGCAAGTTTTCTTGTTAGGCATGAATTGTAGTTGGTTAATAAAGTTATATCGGCTGCAAAACACTTTGATGCATGTTACCTTTCTATCTTAGAAAATCTTTTAACTTTATGACTTCACAAATGTTGATTCTGATTACACATCTCTCTGCTTTGCTAATTTGCAAATAATCAGGATGGGATGGAGGAAAAGGGTTGGGTTCTATCATCTTCAATAAGCGGGTTTTGTCTAGGGATGGCAACGGGCACGGGTAAACCCGGACCCGTATTAAATGGGGCGGGTCTAAACCCGGTCAAACGGCTCCCGGGGTGGGTCTGGACCCGGTCAATGGGTTTTTGAAGCGTTGTGGGCGGGTTCCGGGGTTGGCCAAACCCACCCCGCATCCGCCCCGTTATGCATATTACTTTATTTTAATTTAATATCGAATTTTTCTATCGATTTGCCTCCGCGGCTGAGAGCTCATACCTGCAACAGATGGGAAAGGCACCGTGAGAAGAGAGAAGAAGGCTGTTCACAAAAGAACCACAACAGATGATAAAAGACTTCAAAGCACCTTGAAGAGAATAGGAGTTAATGCAATACCTGCGATTGAGGAAGTCAATATCTTCAAGGAGGATGTAGTAATTCAGTTCACCAACCCTAAAGTTCAAGCATCTATTGGTGCCAACATTTGGGTTGTTAGTGGTTCTCCTCAGACCAAGAAATTGCAAGACATTCTTCCACAAATTATTCACCAATGGGTCCCGATAACTTGGAGAATTTGAAGAAATTGGCCGAGCAGTTCCAGAAGCAAGTTGGGGAATTTGAAGAATTTTTTTTTTTTTAAAAAATAACGGGATCGCGGGTCAAACGGGTTCAACCCGCCGGGTTTGGGGGTCGGGCAGGTGTAGACAGGTTATATTGGCGGAGCTGGGCGGGTCTCGGGTTTGGTCACTTCTCAGACCCGCCTGTTGCATTACATCCCTCGTTTTGTCTATGTTGCATCGGAAGAATTACTCTACATGTGTAAAGTCAACAAAGCTAAATTATTGAATGTTTTATGGATGAGGTTGGTTCTTCATAAAATATGGAGGGCCTAATGTATTGTGAACCCGGCCCAAGAAGCAAAAGAGACAACAAACAAGGTCCATGTGGGAAAGCCATTATGTTAATATGAAGGGAGCACGTGTTAATGAAGGGGGGAGAGGTTTGTTAGCAGGGCAGAGAGAATAAAAAGAGGGAATGAGAGCAGTGTTAGGATATGATAATTTTGTTAAACACTTGAGTGAGCAAGCAGGAGCTTGGGCCGAGAAGAACACCTCTTCTCGGAGTAAAGTAGGCTGGAGAGTTTTACATTTATTTGTATCGCTTTTCAGAGTTGTTTGTTGATAGAATCCAATACATTTTGTGTTAAGAATTCCTTATATTTCAAATATATAGAGTATTGTGAACTTCACAACAATTAGTTCGACGTCATCGAACCTAACGACAACCAATCATGACGATAACCAGAGCAGATTCTAGGTTGAAGGCATTGAAACGATGGTGGCTGAGCAAGGAAAAAAAATTCTGAAATGGAAACTGGGAATGTAATGGATGGTGATGACCCAGGGGGGAAAACATCAAGGAAATCACCAACACAGTGGAAACCTTAGTTGAATTAATGAAGGCGTAACAAATGGCCGGAAGATGAGAGACAGAGAGGGGTAGGGAAGAGCAGGGAGAAGGAATCGACAGAAGGGGTCCATTGGGGGAATGAGGGAATCAAGACCCAACCTCAGCATATTATCACCGATATTTTGGGTCCAAATGTTGAAAAACATCAAGAAATTCCACCGCTGGCAGGGTGGCGTAGGAAGGAGGGTGGTGGCTCGCCGTCAGTCTACAGTGGGACCCATGGATCAACAGTGGCTGCGAAAGTGGCTGGACAGAGGCGGTCACTAGGGTTGAAGAAGACGCAGATATCAACGTCAATCCTCCCTTCCATAGCGGGCGAGTGCCATATGGGCGGAGAAGAGACAACTGGGGCCTCTTGTTTTCGATGAAGGTAGAGAGAGTACTAGGTTCCAGATCAGAACAACTTGCCAAAAAATTAACGGAACGTTACAGTGGTCATAAGTCGGTGAATCGGGGCGGCCAATGTATCGCATCGTGGGTGAGGACCCGCACCTTGGATGGGTTTCACGAGAGAGAGATGAACAGGAAGATGTTGGGGAAGGTGGCCAGGGGCGAACCAAAGTATACGTGAGGGGGGGAGGTGGGTGGGGGAACTGCCCCCCTCAAATTTTTTTTTTTTAAGTTAAAAAAAAATTAAATAGTATTCTTCTTTTCTCAAATAAAAGAAGCCCGGCTCTTTTACTAGGTCTCCATCCAAGCGGTCCAATCCCATTCGACCATTCCCCATTGATCAAATAATTTTTAATAGGATTCTTCTTCTCTCAAAGAATACCTTGAAGAACACATGCAATTTTCAGAGTCAGAAGCCGTTCTTCTCAAGAGCAAGCTAGGCGGCGCCGATCAATGTTTGTTGTTTCCCTTGAATCGCCCCATCGTCTCCGACTCTCCATCTGTCCATCATACACCTTCTTAGCCAAACACTGGTGACAAATCAACTTCCATATTTTTTTCGTTTTCTAAAGCACACAATAAATACTAAATCAATCTTCATATTTTTTGTTTTATAAGTGCAAAATAATGAATTTTAACATGATGTAGTCGATTTATTGTGCACTAACTTTGGATTTAATTGTGCACTATTATGGATTAATTGTAGATTTATTGAAGATAATTGCGATGTTATATTTGTTGTTCGTTTAGCCACTGTGCTACTGGCTAGTGTTTCATTTGCACAATTTTTACATGGTGGTATTTTTGTTGTTTTGTTGAAGATTACAAGATTAGAGCTATGGAAAAATTTCTCAAAAGAAAGTATAATGGTCGAGACTTCCTGTTCTCTTGATCAGAATGCGGAAAATAATTTTGAAAATCTTCTAGCAGACCCTGGACAATGATCATCAATATGAAATTATGATGCTAATCAAAGGGATCGAGTACGAATGACATATCTGTTAAAGGGACCCTGTCAGGCTATTGTGCATGACTTACCACAAACAGAAATGGCAAACACACGAAGAAGGTCCGTTGCTGATTGGTTTAAACAATATCCAGATTGGTTGGAGTATAGCATAGCCAATGATAATGCATATTGCTTCTATTGTTATCGTTTTAGGACTCAAAGTAACCAAGGTGGAGCTGATACATTTGTTGGTGAAGGATTTAGAAATTGGAGAAAGAAAGAGAAGTTTGATGATCATGTTGGAAAGCCTGACAGTCTTCATAACCAAGCAAAAAAGAAATGCCAAGACCTAATGGACCAGAATCTTACAGGGAGTGTTTATGCTTTGTTCAATGGAAAAAAGATAAAGATAGAGCTGAATATCAAATTTTGTTGAATGCAGCTATTCATTGTGTATGTTTTCTATTGAGACAATGATTAGCATTACGGAGTCATGATGAATCTGATTTATCAACCAATAGAGGCAACTATCTAGAACTTTTTCGTTGGCTTGCTGATCACAATGAGCATATACAAGATGCTTCATTTAAAAATGCTCCAAAAAATTTACAGCTGATTTCATATAATATTCAGATGGATATTTGTGTTGCTGCTGCTACTGAAACTACTTGTGTCATTATCAAAGATATTGGTGAGACACATTTTGCTATCTTTCTTGGTAGATGAGTCTCGCGATGCATCCGTGAAAGAGCAAATGACAGCTATTTTAAGATACATGAACAAAGAGGGAAATATAATTGAATGTTTTCTTGGTATTGAGCATGTTTCTAGTACAACTGCAGCTTGACTTAAAGCTTCTATTGAGAGGTTATTTTCTCGTCGTGGTCTAAGTATATCAAGGTTGTGTGGCCAAGGCTATGATCTATGATGCACGGACACTTCTAAAAACCACGCGGCGCAATGGTCAAGTGAGACTAAAATGCATGGTCATGCTCGAATGAGTCGATATGTGATATCGAGCTTATTCGTTTATTCTAGTCTACTTGGGGATCAAGAAATAAAAGATTGAACTATACGAGTATGACTAATTCCATGACGCGTGTTTAATCTAAACACCTAGGACAAAGGGATTAAGTTACATGGTGAATATTATAACATGCCATAGGTGATGTCGAGTCAATGACTTGTAACTTGGGTAGCCTTGATGTGTTGCTAGATACCGCTCATTGCTTGTGACATAAAATTAGATTTTATTTCACTACCAACGTTGCAAGATCCTAACGGGTCGCACAAAAGATTAAATCGATAAAGGGAGTTAAATTCATTGGATGGAATTTAATAAGAGTCCTAATCATAAACTAATGGGCCGATAATATATATAAAGATATATATTTGAATATATATATATATATATATATATATATATATATATATATATACATACGGATAAATAATTATTGGGCTTAAGGTTTTTTGAAGACCCTATATTCTGATATTAGCCGCCTATTTTATCTATATATATAAATATGCATATTAGGTTTAGCATCAGAAGTTAATGTGATTAACTCAAAACCTAAACACTGAAAACTAGCGACTCGTCCCCTTTCCCTCGTTGAATTATCAAGTCTAGCAACTTGATAATTTCAACATCCCTTCATCGATTCGATCATGTGGATACCGTAGAGGCAAAGCTGTAAAGTTTTGCTAGACGACTCGTGGAACTCTTGGACGTTTTCCGCATCAAACACGCTACAAATGTATAACTCTCAACACCGATATGATAACTTCAAATAGGTCCTTGGTGGGAATCCGATCGCGCCCACGCATGGGCGGGCGATCGCCCATGACTGGGCGGCGTCCGACCCGAGCGTGCAATATTTTTTCCAAATTTTTTTTTTACAGTTTATGAACATATAATTAAATTTTAAAGTGTTTAGAATTTAATTCATTAATTGTTATGTCCTAGTATGTTTTATGTGTTGTTTGAGTATGGTGCATGGTTATAGCCCGATGACCAATTAGATTGGTAATTTTGTGAAAGATTGTAATTTTAAATACGGCCTGGGTGTCGTGCATTCTCTATTTTTCTGAATGTATTCCCTCCCTTATGATCCGCTCGAATGTAACTCGAGGTCTTCTCTAAATCATGTAATTGTTATATAGTATAGTTTTAGCTTTTGTTGATGGAGATCAATGAAGTTGGGCCATGGTGCCAAAACGAGGAGTCCATTCAAATATAGACCGAAGAGGTACTTGGAGAAGTTACCCTTTAGGTTTACCATTTAGATTTTCTCGTTGGCTTGAGAAAATCAGTAGTTCGGGCTATAACCAAGCCACGTTTATTTTATGTTGATGTATGTGATGCATGTTTATCATTTGATTTTAATATTGATAGATGATATATATATATATGTACATGACATAGTTTTATTATCAATATTAATAAAATCGTGAGATCTTTAAATCCCCCTAATAATATTAAGTCAAGTTAGATGCCTTCTGTCATGACCCGACATTTTACATGATCATGCATACACATCATGACAGATATTTTGACATTTCATATGTGCATTGGAAAGTATAGAGATTGTAAAATATGGAAGATAGTGTAAAATATTGATTAAAGGTAGGAAAAGAATGATAAATTAGTGATAAGAATACATATAATGAATATATTTTAAGAATAAGAATAGATATAGTGAATAGATTTAATATAGTGAATATATTCAAATATATTGAATAAATATATTGTGTATAAGACTAAATATAGTATAAAAATTGAATAGATAGTAAATTTAATGAATAGATGTGAAAATAGTGAATATATGTGTAAGGGTAAATTATTAATAATAAGAAGTTATACCTTGTGTTGTATGACTTGTACCTTGAAAGCAAGTTGTACCTTATGTAGTGTTACTTGTACCTTGAGTTAGAAACATGTAATTGGAAGGGAAAAGGTGAGAGAAACGTGTATTTTACACACATATCAGCTATTTTATCACACATTCACACCCTATACTATGTGTAAAAGCCGTGAGGTTTGAAGAAGAGGAAAAAGAAAGAAAGTTTGGTTTCGTTGATTTTCAGACTTCGAAACGTCGTCAAAACTAGAAAATAAGTACATATCTGGAATCCTCGCCTCACTACCTTCCTTTTGAGGTAGTTTTTCTTATGTTTAGGTTATGGCTTAATTTGAAATAATGCCCAAAAATTATGAAATTCATATATGTGATAGATTAAACAATGATAAACAATATTTAACAAGAAAATTGAGATTATGTTGTAATTTCAAATTTATACAAATTTTATGGTTATAAAAAGCATGTGAATATACCGATTACACTAAAATTAAATTGAGAAAACATAATTGTAACTTTGAGAAATAATGAATAGTAGAAAAGTAATATTGCACTTGGTATGAACATTTCATGCATAACTGTAATTAATTCATATTAAAACATATGATATTGAGTTTGGTTGTGCATTTGATATGCACTGATAGGTTCTACTTTTGATACCGGCACCAGTAAGGCGAAGTAAGCCAATCATCAAGATAGGTGCAATAACTTGTGAGTATATCCTTATAACTTGGCATTTAACTTTATATGAGTATGTGATTTGTGTTATATAAATACCTTGAATTGGTGAATGAATTGCAATGAATGCAATATGATGTGCAAGAACTAAATTGAGTTCTGAAATGTATATGTTGAGACGTGATGTTATACGTTCTATATGATGTTATTTACCCTATGAATTGATGTTATGCATATGATTATGACATGTGCATTTGTAAGAGATCGAAGAACTCTGTTATGGCCACTAATGACCTTGAACCATGTGTTATTTTATTCTGAGTACTGTCAGAATTACAGAAATCAAAGAATATCGATCCCGAGTTAATTGAGAACTCAAAAGGGGATCTACAGAGTGCCATGGCCATATCGTGATCACGGATTGTTCTTGGTATCAATTGGTACATAACAGAATAACAATATGGACATACATGTGCATCATTTCATTTTATATAAATCATGTGAACTGATGTAAAGCTTATGATGAATCATGTGAGTATATTAATATGCTTATGTGGATATGAATTATATACTTATGTGATGTTAAATACTACATTATTTGAATATGCTCATTGAGAATGCAACTCACCCAAATGCAAATATTATTTTTCAGTTGTTGTAGATAAAGTTTGAACATACAAGGTGTTTCTACATATTTTGGAAGTATGGATCCAAGGTCGGCTGGCTGACTCTAGTCCTTCTCCCTCAGCTCATCATTTGCATATACTGTATAGGTTTTTGGTTGGGTTGAGGGGTACAACCTTGGTCATTTTTGTGGCATGCATATCTCTTTGTGCCTTGTAAATTATATTATGATAAATATCTTGATTGGATGTTATAAGATTGCAAGTTCCGCTGCCGTTACATATTATGTTATATGCCTCATGTGTATGTGTTATATGTGTAAGGGGTGTCACATTTGATTTGGTATAAGAGCTAAGGTTAGAGGTTCTGTAGAATGTCACATGTGCATTGTCATTATCTGGTAAATGGTTGCATAAGTTATCATTTATGCCATATAGTTTTAATGATGAGCAAAGTATTCATGGAGGGGGAGGATCAGCCGAGCCTGAGTCACATTCATCATTTTCACTTCCACCTCATGCACACAGAATACCTGTTGAGGCATATCGACAGTTTCCACCTGTTTATCCTCCGAAAACACGTGAAAGGAGGTATGATAAATTAAGAAAAATGGGAGTTGTTGACTTTATGGGTACTACTGATCCAGCTGAGGCGGAGATTTGGCTGAAACGAACAGAAATGATTTTGAATCTAATGAAATGTACACTTGAGGAGAAGTTTGATTACACAGTGTCGCTTCTTCAGGGGAATGCTTATGATTGGTGGGAGACTATTCCGCATAGTACTGATCAGCCATCTGTTTTGACATGAGATGATTTTCTGTTGAACGTTAATGATGCCTACCTACCAGAAGTTTATAAGGATCAGAAAGAGAGAGAATTTCTTGATCTGAAACAGTGGAATCGATCAGTGGCGGAATATGAGGTACTCTTTAATCAGTTATCTCACTATGCTCCACACATGATAGCCACAGAAAAGAAGAAGTGTAGCAGATTTGAGGCAGGACTTCGATTTACTATTCGTGATCGCCTCACACCTACAGACATGGAATCCTTTGGCAAGTTGAAAGCTGCAGTAGTACGTGCAGAAAAGTTGGAAGCTGAATCCAAAGCGTTCCAATTGAATAAAAAGAGACAAAGTGAGGAAGTTGGTAGATTTGGAAAGAAGAAGGGATTCAATGCACCTACACAGAAAAGTTTTCCTAGTAGTTCTAAGGGTGTCAGTTCCAGTGGTGTAACATCTGCTGCTAAAAGTTTTGGTTCTACACCATCGGTTATGACTTGTGTGCATTGTGGTCGAAATCATTATGGACAGTGTAGAATGTTTACAGGAAAATGTTTTCGATGTGGAGAATTTTCGATGTGGAGAACCTGGACATATAGCAAGGAATTGTTCAAAGCCACGTGAAGAACCTACATTTGAGCAAACCAGGTCAAGTGGTTTTACACCTAACAGAGGAAGAGATCGAGGACGATTTGGTATGGGTAGAGGAATTGGTACAAAGGAAAGTAAAGCCAATAATCAGGCCTGAGTTTTTGCTATGACACAGGAAGAAGCAAATATAGCACCAGCGGTGATTATAGATAATTTATCCATTTCTGGTTTAACAGCTTATGTTTTTATTTGATCCTGGTGCAACACATTCATTCATATCACAAATATTCATGATGCATTTGCATGAAACACCAGTATCATTGGGTTATGATTTATTTATTCACACCCCAAAAGGGAGCATGATTGTTATAAATACTGTATCTCAGAATTGTAAAAATTTTATTGGGGATACTGAAATGCATGCTACTTTACCGGTTATGCCGTTAAAGGATTTTGATGTGATTCTGGGTATGGATTGACTAACTGAATATCATGCTAAGTTGGATTGTTTTACCAAAGAAATAGTATTGCAACTTTCTAATCAGTCCCAGATAGTATTTCAAGGAAAAAGAAAAATATTGCCTACATCTGTAATATCTGCATCTACGACATTTAGATTGGTGAAGGGTGGTTGTGAAGCATATTTAGCTCACATTATAGATAGCAGATTATGTGGTTTGAAACTTGAAGATATTCCAGTGGTTAGAGAATATCACGATGTATTTCCAGATGATTTACCAGGATTACCCCCAGATAGAGATACTGAGTTTACCATCGAAATACCAGTGGGTATAGCACCAATTTATATTTCTCTTTATAGAATGGCACATATTGAATTAAAAGAATTAAAAACTCAGTTACAAGAACTACTGGATAAAGGACGAGTGTTTCACCATGGGGAGCACCGATATTGTTTGTTAAAAAGAAGGATGGTACTTTGAGGTTATGCATAGATTATCGGCAGTTGAATCGAGTGACTATAAAGAATAAATATCCACTGCCTAGAATTGATTATTTATTTGATCAGTTGCAAGATGCTACAGTCTTTTCAAAGATTGATCTGAGATCAGGGTATCACCAATTAAAAATTGTTGAGTCTGATGTGTCCAAAACAGCTTTCAGAACCAGGTATGACCATTATGAATTTTTGGTAATGCCTTTTGGTTTGACTAATGCACCTGCTGCATTTATGGTATTGATGAATGATGTGTTTAGACCTTACCTGGATAGATTTGTGATTGTCTTTATTGATGACATTTTGATATATTCTAGATCTGCTGAGGAACATGAACGACAATTGAGAATTGTGCTGCAAACCTTGCGTGAGAAACAGTTGTATGCAAAACATAGCAAATGTGAATTTTGGTTAGATTAGGTTGTCTTTTTGTGACATGTTGTTTGTAGTGATGGTATTAAAGCTGATCCAGTAAAAATCGAAGCAGTAACTAAATGGGAGTGTCCGAAAATTGTTGCAGAAGTTCGTAGTTTTCTTGGTTTAGCCGGGTACTATAGGAGATTTGTTGAAAATTTCTCTCTTATAGCAACTCCATTGACAAAATTGTTGCGCAAGGGTATTCTTTTTAAGTGGGCAGATGAATGCCAAAAGAGCTTCAAAGAATTGAAAGAACGACTCACTACTGCTCCAGTATTGACAATTCTTCAGGTACTGATGGTTTTGTTATTTATAGTGATGCTTCTTATCAAGGTTTGGGATGTGTGTTGATGCAACATGGTAAAGTTATAGCTTATGCTTCTCGGCAACTTAAACCATATGGGATGTCTTATCCTACTCATGATTTAGAACTTGATGCTGTTGTTTTTGCATTAAAGATATGGAGTCATTACTTATATGGTACCACATTTCAAATCTTTACTGATCATAAAAGTCTGAAATATCTGTTGAGTCAGAAAGAATTGAACATGCGTCAAAGAAGATGGCTTGAATTATTGAAAGATTATGATTGCACTATTGAATATCACCCTGGAAAGGCTAATTTTGTTGCTGATGCTTTGAGCAGAAAATCATATGGTACTGTTTCGTATCTTTCAGTGCATTCTTTACCATATGTGTTAGACTTAAGAAAGATGAATGTTGCCTTGAATGTTGATGAGACTGGTATTATCTGTGCTTCGCTTTGTATCCGTCCAGTACACTGTAAAAATGCTCAATTTCGTGATGATAAACTAATCAGTATTGCAGAAAATGTGAAACATGGAAATAGTACAGAATTTGGTATCAATGATGATGGTAGTTTATCAATCCATAATCGACTCTGTGTTCCTAATGTGAATGGCATAAGGCATGAAATAATGGAGGAAGCACACATGGCACCTTATGCGATGCACCCTGGTAGCATAAAGATGTATCAAACATTGAAAACCCATTATTGGTGGCCTAGAATGAAGAAGGATGTGGCCGAGTATGTATCAAAATGTTTGGCATGCCAACAGGTTAAAGCTGAACATCAAGCACCGGTTGGTAAATTACATCCATTACCTATTCCAGTTTGAAAATGGGAACGTATAACAATGGATTTTGTATATGGTTTACCTGTAACACCGAGGAAGAATGATGCAATGTGGGTGATTGTTGATCGATTGACGAAATCAGCTCATTTCTTACCATTTAGATGAGGATCTACACTTGAAAGTTTAGCAAAAAGGTATGTGAATGAAATTGTTAGATTACATGGTGTGCCTTTAGCTATTGTATCAGATAGAGGTCCTCGTTTTACATCAAGATTTTGGGGAAGTTTACAAGAAGCTTTGGGTACTAAATTACATTTTAGTACAACATTTCATCCACAAACAGATGGACAATCAGAAAGAACGATTCAGACTTTAGAAGAAATGCTTCGATCATGTGTTCTTGATTTTAGAGGTTCATGGGATGATTATATGGCTTTGATGGAATTTGCATACAATAATCAATATCATAGCAGTATTGGTATGGCACCATATGAAGCCTTAAATGGTAGGAAATGTAGAAGTCCAGTATGCTAAGATGAAGAAGGAATGCGAATATTAGAAGGTTCAGATCTTATTCAGGAGACAGTTTAAAAGATAAAAATCGTGAAAGACCGATTGAAAGCAACACAAGATAGACAAAAGAGTTATGTTGATCAGCATAGACGAGAAATGGATTATTAAGTTGGCGAAAAGGTATTTCTTCGTGTTTCTCATTGGAAAGGAATTCTCAGATTTGGAAAGAAAGGCAAATTGAGTCCGCGATACATTGGTCCCTATGAGATTCTTGATACAGTTGGACCATTAGCTTATCGTCTTGCCTTACCTCCTGAATTGTCCCAGATTCATAATGTATTCCATGTTAGTATGCTTCGGAGATATAGATCAGATCCATCTCATATTCTTCAAAATGAGCCGATTGAAATTTCTGAAAATTTAAGTTATGTTGAAGAACCGATTGAGATATTAGCATACAAGGACAAACAGTTAAGGAGTCGCGCAATTCCTATGGTAAAGGTTCTATGGAAAAATCGTTCTGAACGGGAAGCTTCGTGGGAAACAGAGGAACACTTGAAAACACAATATCCGTGGTTATTTCCTGATATAGGTTGGGGGGAGGAATTGTCATGACCCGACACTTTACATGATCATGCATACACATCATGATAGATATTTTGACATTTCATATGTGCATTGGAAAGTATAGAGATTGTAAAATATGGAAGATAGTGTAAAATATTGATTAAAGGTAGGAAAAGAATGATAAATTAGTGATAAGAATACATTTAATGAATATATTTTAAGAATAAGAATAGATATAGTGAATAGATTTAATATAGTGAATATATTCAAATATATTGAATAAATATATTGAATATAAGACTAAATATAGAATAAAAATTGAATAGATAGTAAATTAATGAATAGATGTGAAAATAGTGAATATATGTGTAAGGGTAAATTATTAATAATAAGAAGTTATACCTTGTGTTGTATGACTTGTACCTTGAAAGCAAGTTGTACCTTATGTAGTGTTACTTGTACCTTGAGTTCATGTAATTGGAAGGGAAAAAGGTGAGAGAAACGTGTATTTTACACACATATCAGCTATTTTAAAATCACACATTCACACCCTATACTATGTGTAAAAGTCGTGAGGTTTGAAGAAGAGGAAAAAGGAAAAAGGAAAAAGAAAGTTTGGTTTCGTTGATTTTCGGACTTCGAAACGTCGTCAAAACAAGAAAATAAGTACATATCTGGAATCCTTGTCTCATTACCTTCCTTTTGAGGTAGTTTATCTTTACTTTTTCTTATGTTTAGGTTATGGCTTAATTTGAAATAATGCCCAAAAATTATGAAATTCATATATGTGATAGTTTAAACAATGATAAACAATATTTAACAAGAAAATTGAGATTATGTTGTAATTTCAAATTTATACAAATTTTATGTGTATAAAAAGCCATGTGCATATACCGGTTACACTAAAATTAAATTGAGAAAATATAATTGTAACTTTGAGAAATAATGAATAGTAGAAAAGTAATATGCACTTGGTATGAACATTTCATGCATAACTGTAATTAATTCATATTAAAACATATGATATTGAGTTTGGTTGTGCATTTGATATGCACTTATAGGTTCTATTTTTGATACCGGCACCAGTAAGGCGAAGTAAGCCAATCATCAAGGTATGTGCAATAACTTGTGAGTATATCCTTATAACTTGGCATTTAACTTTATATGAGTATGTGATTTGGGTTATATAAGTACCTTGAATTGGTGAATGAATTGCAATTTAATGTAATATCATCATATTACATTAAATTGAGTTCTGAAATTGAGTTTAAATTGTGCAAGAACTAAATTGAGTTCTGAAATGTATATGTTGAGACATGATGTTATACGTTTTATATGATGTTATTTACCCTATGAATTGATGTTATGCATATGATTATGACATGTGCATTTATAAGAGATTAAAGAACTCTGTTATGGCCACTAATGACCTTGAACCATGTGTTATTTCATTCTGAGTACGGTCAGAATTACAGAATCAAAAATATCGATCCCGAGTTAATTGAGAACTCAAAAAGGGATCTACAGAGTGTCATGGTCATATCGTGATCATGGATTGTTCTTGGTATTAGTTGGTGCATAATAGAATAACAATACTGACATACATGTGCATCATTTCATTTTATATGAATCATGTGAACTGTTGTAAAGCTTATGATGAATCATGTGAGTATATTCATGTGCTTATGTGGATATGAATTATATATTTATGTGATGTTAAATACTACATTATTTGAATATGCTCATTGAGAATGAAACTCACCCAAATGCAAATGTTGTTTTTCAATTGCTGTAGATAAAGTTTGAACATACAATGTGTTTCTACATATTTTGGAAGTATGGACCCAAGGTCGGCTGGCTGACTCTAGTCCTTCTCCCTCAGCTCACCATTTGCATATACTGTATATGTTTTTGGTTGGGTTGTGAGGGGTACAACTTTGGTCATTTTTGTGGCATACATATCTCTTTATGCCTTGTAAATTATATTATGATAAATGTCTTGATTGGATGTTATAAGATTGCAAGTTCCGCTGCCGTTACATATTATGTTATATGCCTCATGTGTATGTGTTATATGTGTGATAGGCTTAGATTTTAAGTGTTTTTAGTTGTAATTTCTTTCCGTTTTTCGTACTTTTTCCTGGATGAAATTACGCTTTTTGGTATTTATTTGCTTGTTTCAGGAAAATAGGTCGGAAATGGTAGAAATGAGCTAAAATGAAGAAAACGGGTGAAATCGAGGCGAAAAAGAGGAAAAGTGAAGAATTCAGATTTTTAAGGCACCGATCGATCGAGATTATTTCTCGATCGATCGATCCGGGCAGAGACTTCACCAACAAATTTAGCGAAGTGTCGATCGATCGGAACAAAAATCTCGATCGATCGATCGAGGCAGAGAGTTTTAAACGCTGAAGTGAACAGTGCACCGATCGATCGAAAAATCTTTTCGATCGATCGATACGCGATTTTCTGAAAATCTTATCTTCCAAATTTAACTTGATTTTCGGGGGATTTAAAAGGAGATCCTTTCCATATCATTCCATATCATATCATAGAGGGAAGAGAGCCAATTTTGATCACCCTAGAACCCTAGCCGCCGCCGAGAAGAAGCCGAGGAAAATCCATCTTCATCCGTTCTTCGTCCGAGCTTAAGCGAGATATTTCCGGAGTGCAAGGAAGGAGCAAGAGAAGAGATTACGGTGCAACGCACGGATTCGTTCCAGCATTTATCGTATTTCTAAACTCGGATTTATTTGATTTTCATTTTCATTGGATGTTTTTGAGGTTGGGAAACAATTAAACGTCTTATTGATTTGTTTTGAATTGAATTGAGTTTATTTTATCGAGTTTGAGTATAATTGTGTTTGATTTATTGATTCGAATGTGTTTGAGTGGATTGATTTCTTATTGTTCATGAATTAAATGCTTATTAAGATCAAAGCCTAGCTAACTTTGATTGAATTCTATGAGTTATAACCGAGATCGAGAGATAACGTTATAATACGCTACATTAATTCATGATGTATGTTTAAGATTGAGATCGCGAGATAAAATCACATACGTGAATCGAGCGATTTAGAGAACGAGGTTTTGAAGATTTATGCAATATCGGATTAGTAAATAAGTGAACGAGAGTTGCTTGTTCTAATTTGATATTAGTTTCTATACAGCTCGAGAAAGTGTATTGAATAATAACGAAAACCTTTCACCTTAAGAATCAATTGTTTGGTAATTGCTTATTCAAACGAATCTTTAAAGATAACATAATTGAACGAAGAGCTAGATAAATTTCTCGAGCGAAATTAATTTGCATATCCGGAAGCCATTTATTTTATTTATTCTTGTTTTTTCTTGGGTTCTTTAGATTTAATTTTGCATTAGTTAATCTCCCCCCTTTTTTTTATCGTAGGCTATATATAATTTTACTAGTTTTATTTGATACTTATACGTTAGTCCCTGTGAATTCGACAACCCTTACTTTCATTGAACTATACTAAAACTTGACAACCGTGCACTTGCGGTAGTATCGCGTCACACTCTGAAATCTTTTTGTTTAAAAATAACGCGGTCAAGTTTTTGGCGCCGTTGCCGGGGACTAATCTGTATATTATCATACGAGATTAGTTAATTGTAATTTAGCCAATTTGTATTATTTCGTTTTTGTTTTTGTTTTTCGTTTTCGTTAGTTGATTTTTGTTATTGATTTTTGTATTTTTGTTGTTGTTTCCTTTTGTCTGATTCAGTACATGAGGCATTTGTCTAGTGCATGCTCAAAAGAGAGGAACCCATTCTCGAGCCATTTGATCATGAAATACAGAGAACTCTACTTAGAAGACTACGAGAAGCTCGAGCAATGGCCGACAATAACGAAGCACAAAACCCGAGATCGATGATGGACCTTGCACAACCAGCATTTCATGGATCTTTATCCAGCATCACTAGGCCGACAATCCAGGCGAATAACTTCAAGATCAAGCCTGCAATTATCCAAATGATACAGCACTCTGTAATGTTTGGGGGAGCTGCCACTGACTATCCAAACACTCACATCTCCAACTTCTTGGAGATCTGTGACACTTTTAAGCATAATGGCGTCTCCGACGACGCCATCAGGTTAAGGCTCTTCCCTTTTTCATTGAGAGACAAAGCTAAATCCTGGTTGAATTCTTTACCTGCAGGATCGATTACAACATGGGAAGGGATGACAAAAGCTTTCTTATCGAAGTACTTTCCTCCCTCCAAGACGGCAAAGATGCGGAACGATATCACTACGTTTGGGCAATTCGACCCCGAGAGTTTATACGAGGCATGGGATCGTTTCAAAGATTTATTGAGGAGATGCCCACATCACGGTCTACCCATCTGGCTGCAGGTACAGACTTTTTACAATGGTTTGTTTTCTGCTAACCAATCAATGATAGATGCAGCATCTGGGGGATCGATCATGCGGAAGACACTGGAAGAAGCGTATGACTTATTGGAGGAAATGGCGTCCCATAGCTATCAGTGGCAATCTGAAAGGAACACGCCACAGAAACCAATAGGAGTCCATCAAGTGGATGAGATTACTGCTATTTCGGCTCAGTTGGAAGCTATGAACCGGAAGATAGATAGCATGGGTGCAGCAACAATGCAAGCTCAAACTGTCTTCTGTGATTTATGTGGAGGCGGTCATCAGAGCATTGAGTGCCGAGCAGGTAACCAATTTAATCAATCTACTAAAGCTGTAAATTTCATAGGGACCAGGCAGCAGGACAATCCATATTCGAACTCATACAACCCGGGGTGTAGGAATCACACAAATCTGAGGTGGTCAAACCAAGAGAATGTGTTGAATCCACAACCACAGTCGGGGTTCACACGAAAACCGAGTATGGAGGAGCTGATGGCAAAACTGATTTCGTCGGCTGAGGTGAGGATGCAGAATCAAGATGCATCGATTAAGAACCTGGAAGTGCAGATAGGGCAGCTGGCCACGTTGATTTCTGGAAGGACACAAGGTAAGCTCCCGAGTGATTCTGTGAAGAATCCGAAGGAGCAATCAAGTTAATAGAGAAGGAGGTGACAGTCCAGCTTGGGACTATAAATTAAGAACTTTCTTCCCCTTCCTCTTTGTAGTTTAGTTGTTTTTAATTTGTTTTTAGATGTTTTGTGAATGAATCCGTGCGATTTTTGTTGCAGGTGCAAACACAAGATCAATAAAGATGTAGGCGAAGCAACCCGAGAGGAAAAAATTTTGAAATATTTGATTTTGGTATTCTGGTGCTGGCGATCGATCGAGAAAAAAAATCTCGATCGATCGCCCGGAAATATTAGAAGCAAAGAAATACACTGCCTCGACCAACTGATCGAAAAATAATCTCGATCGATCGATCGAGATAAAATTTTGAAAAAAAATAAGGCACCGAAGAGCAGTCTGTGCAGCAATTTAAAACTTTTTCCTATCCTCTCCAACGCAAACCATAACGCCTCTTCCACCATCTTCATCATCTCTCATCAATTTTCTCTCCAATTTTCAAATTACTTCAAATCTTTGAAGTAAGAATTGTTTCTGATGAGATTTTAATTGCAGATCTGAAGTATTGCAAGCTGAATTGGGTAGAATTGCATCCAAAAGAGAATTCCACGCCAAGCGCCAAATTCATCAAAGATCAGATTTTTTCTTGGTAATTGGTTTTAAATTTCACATCTTTTCATCCTTTGGTGCAATTACTTTGTTGTAGTTGAATTGGGTTAAGAAGAATCAAAGTTTGGGGGAATTGTTGTTGTGTTGCGGGGTGTTGGCATTGCTGTGTTTTGGGTGTGGTGTTTTGTTGCAGTTAAGCGAAATAATTGAGAACAACTTGGCAAGAAAATGGCTCCAAGAAAGAGGTCAAAGCAGGCAGAGGCCTCACAGAAACAAAAGCAGGCGGAGGCCACCACTTCTGAGCAAGAGCATGACGCACAGAAGTTTGAAAATGCTACATCAGCTGAGTTGTATCCCAGTTATCACAAGAAACCCCTCAGTCGTGAAAGGGGCATGAGTGTGGAGAAGATTGAATGTCCTGTCATAAGGGCAGTAAGGCGACGAGGGTGGTTTCAGTTTGTTCAAACACCAATTGATGCTGTGGTTCTGCTGGTGAGGGAATTCTACACGAATCTCCGAGTTATCCCACCAGGACGGAGAGCAAATGTTTTTGTCCGAGGGAAGGATGTGCTGATTGATCAGGCAACAATTAATAATGTTTACCGGATGCCATTCATACACAACTGTGCGTACCAATCCTTCCGAAAGAGTACGATCAATTATGATGAGGTACTCGCAGTTATTGGCATGCCAGGAGTAGATTGGCAGCGGAATGATAAGGGAGAGCCGCAGGTGGTTCTCAAGAAGCATTTGACACCAGAGGCCCAAGCATGGTTCTCATTTGACACCTCACGGGTCATGCCCTCGACCCACACTACTGAGGTGACACAGACAGAGCGGCCCTGGTATTTGCCATTCTCACAGGGCAGGACGTGGATTTGGGCGAGATTATTAGTAATCACATCCATGAGATCGGTAGCAGCCCACCTACCTCCGCATTACCGTTTCCATCTACCATCACTGCTTTATGCCAGAGATGCGGAGTGCAATGGGGGGAAGACGAGGAGTTACTTCCACCGAAGACCCCGATTGTTGTTGATGGACCACCACCCCTACAGGCCGAAGAAGGGCTGAGCCACGACCCTCGGACACCAGACATGCCGGAGCATCATCATCCTCTGCTGCAGAGCGTACACGCATCACTTTGGACTCCCTTCACAGGGATCTCCAAGACATTCGCCTGGAGCAGCAGAGCATCCATAGCATGCAGCGGGACACACATAGCATGCAGAGAGAATTGCAATTGGACCATGAGCAGGTAGCTTAGCGTCAGATGGAGTTCATGCAGTACCAGAGTGCATGGAACACTGCCAGCCCAGGGCTTCCCAGGATTCCAGTTCCCGCCAGAACCATATTTCCCACCATATCAGCCACATGCACCCCCACATGCTGATTACCCACCGTTCCCACCATACCAGGGTGAGGAGTGTCACTACCCAGTCCCCCCTTCGGAGCATGATGAGGACGACGATCGGTGACGATCGTCGTCATGGTATGTGTTTTTGCCATTACGTTTATTTTTCTTGTTCATGGAGGGCAATGCACATATTAAGTTTGGGGGGGGGGGGGGGGGGGAGGGTTTGTTTATATTTGTAGTTTTTGCACTTTTTGCTACTTGTCTTGGTTCTTTCCTTGTATGACTGCACGTTTATGAGACTAATTCGTCCTTGAGAGCTATCAACAAATTTTTTTTTTTAAATGAGTTATTCTTGAGAAATGATGAGTTGGATTTGCAACGGTAATACATGATGAAATTAATCCCCATCTAGATAGGAGTCATGAAATTTTTTTTAACTTGTTTGTATATATCCTTTGTTGAGCTTATGTCAAAATTGAGGAATAGTTTGAACACGTTTTGAGTCATGATTGAGTGAAGTATGTATTGAATAAAGTGAAAACTTGTGTTAACTATGATTAGTCTTGAGCATTTAGAAAACTCTACAATTTATTTGAAAGCACTTTGAGGCGAAATTTTATAATTAGGAACTTGACTTGGAGATGATTTAGGCGATTTTTGGACCTTTTGTGCCTTTCAAGCTTACTTGTCTACATTATTCCTTAGTGTCCCCTCTTGAGCCTTATTGAAAAAGAATGGTATATGCATTGCATATAATTAGACCCCCATTCGACATTTTTGGCTAACTCATTATACCTACATTGGATTGAGCCTAAAGGAAAAATTTTATCCGTCCCTAAGGGAGTATAATGAATTTCATTCATTGCACTGAATTGTATATGTAGATGAGTTCATTGTGAAAAACAAAATGAACAAAAGAATGAGCAATATGAAAAGATGTAGAGAAAAGCCTTGAAAAAATGAAAACATTCAAATAAGACCCAAAGTGCCCAATGCTAGAAAAAGTTGAAGAGAAGCTCAATATTGTGTGAAAAATTTTGAACTGATTCTATTATACTCTCTTATTTGCATTCATCCTACCTTTTCTTTGGAGCCGACACCAAAAGGCCTAACGCTATAAGCTTTTAAAGACCTTCTGATCCAAGTCTAGGGAATAATTACATTAGTGGAGAAGTGCTGGATAGTATATTTGTAGAGTAATCAAAAGTAATCTTGACTTTGAGTTTTTATGGCACATTTTGATCTTACAAGATATGTCTATAACTCATGTTTGACAATAGCACACACGCACGTTCCGATGTTGCGATGTATTGTTTAGCTTAGGAGAAAATGCTTCATGTTGAACTTTGAATGACTCTTATTGACGTGTAAGTAGGATTACTGAGCTTTTACGTTGAGTTGTAAAGATGATTCATTAAAAGTATTAAGTTTGACTCTACTTTTTGAGCTTATTGCTTGCTCGAGGACGATCAAGTCCAAGTTTGGGGGAGTTGATAGGCTTAGATTTTAAGTGTTTTTAGTTGTAATTTCTTTCCATTTTTTGTACTTTTTCCTGGATGAAATTACGCTTTTTGGTATTTATTTGCTTGTTTCAGGAAAATAGGTCGGAAATGGTAGAAATGAGCTAAAATGAAGAAAACGGGTGAAATCGAGGCAAAAAAGAGGAAAAGTGAAGAATTCAGATTTTTAAGGCACCGATCGATCGAGATTATTTCTCGATCGATCGATCCGGGCAGAGACTTCACCAACAAATTTAGCGAAGTGTCGATCGATCGGAACAAAAATCTCGATCGATCGATCAAGGCAGAGATTTTTAAACGCTGAAGTGCACAGTGCACCGATCGATCGAAAAATCTTTTCGATCGATCGATACGCGATTTTCTGAAAATCTTATCTTCCAAATTTAACTTGATTTTCGGGGGATTTAAAAGGAGATCCTTTCCATATCATTCCATATCATATCAGAGAGGGAAGAGAGCCGATTTTGATCACCCTAGAACCCTAGCCGCCGCCGAGAAGAAGCCGAGGAAAATCAATCTTCCTCCGTTCTTCGTCCGAGCTTAAGCGAGATATTTCCGGAGTGCAAGGAAGGAGCAAGAGAAGAGATTACGGTGCAACGCACGGATTCGTTCCAGCATTTATCGTATTTCTAAACTCGGATTTATTTGATTTTCATTTTCATTGGATGTTTTTGAGGTTGAGAAACAATTAAACGTCTTATTGATTTGTTTTGAATTGAATTGAGTTTATTTTATCGAGTTTGAGTATAATTGTGTTTGATTTATTGATTCGAATGTGTTTGAGTGGATTGATTTCTTATTGTTCATGAATTAAATGCTTATTAAGATCAAAGCCTAGCTAACTTTGATTGAATTCTATGAGTTATAACCGAGATCGAGAGATAACGTTATAATACGCTACATTAATTCATGATGTATGTTTAAGATTGAGATCGAGAGATAAAATCACATACGTGAATCGAGCGATTTAGAGAATGAGGTTTTGAAGATTTATGCAATATCGGATTAGAAAATAAGTGAACGAGAGTTGCTTGTTCTAATTTGATATTAGTTTCTATACAGCTCGAGAAAGTGTATTGAATAATAACGAAAACCTTTCACCTTAAGAATCAATTGTTTGGTAATTGCTTATTCAAACGAATCTTTAAAGATAACATAATTGAACGAAGAGCTAGATAAATTTCTCGAGCGAAATTCATTTGCATATCCGGAAGCCATTTATTTGATTTATTCTTGTTTTTTCTTGGGTTCTTTAGATTTAATTTTGCATTAGTTAATCTCCCCCCCCCCCCTTTTTTATCGTAGGCTAAATATAATTTTACTAGTTTTATTTGATACTTATACGTTAGTCCTTGTGGATTCGACAACCCTTACTTTCATTGAACTATACTAAAACTTGACAACCGTGCACTTGCGGTAGTATCGCGTCACACTCTGAAATCTTTTTGTTTAAAAATAACGCAGTCAATGTGTAAGGGGTGTCACACCTTCCAATTAAAAGTACTCGTCAAGACTTCGATTGAACATGTGTAGGTTTGCCAAAGCAAAGTACTGTGACAATCTTAGTAAGGCGCGATTGGATAAAAATGATATCCGTGTGACTTTAAATTGTGTTCGACTTAACTAGCGTTGTCTCAATAGGATTGGAAACCTATAGGCATGTGGTTGTGTAATAATTCATTAGATGAATTAGAACAAAGTGTTGTTCGTCCAACCATCCAAGAGTTACATGTGATGTAATTGACAAAGTGTTGTCTATCTAAATAACTGAGTCTTGGTTGATTAGCCAAACTCAAAATTAGATGAAATATGGATCTTGGCCCCACTAATAGTTTTGAGGGTTGATGGTTTTAACTAAATAGTCGGAGATTCATTTAATATAAGACCTTATTAAATGATTAAAATCATAAAACTTATTTTGCATATTTATATTGTAGATATCCATGGCATCAAACAACGTTACTAGTACACTATCTTTACTATCGATCCTTGAGAATGACAATTGAATGGGACAAATTTCCTAGACTGGTATAGGAATCTGGGGATTGTCCTCAAACAAGAGAAAAAACAATATGTCCTAGAGGAACCCTTACCTGCTGAGGAACCTCCTGCTACGGCTGTAAGGGCTGATAGGGATGTTTACAAGAGGCATCAAAATGACGCTCTTGATGTTGGCTGCTTAATGCTTGCAACCATGAACTCTGAGCTTCAAAAGCAACATGAGAAAATGGATGTGTTCAATATGATTGCACATCTGAAGCAACTTTACCAACAACAAGCTAGACAAGAGAGGTATGATGTCTCTAAAGCATTATTTCAGTGCAGAATGGTAGAAGGAAGCCTTGTTGGAACTCATGTACTCAAAATGATTGGATACATATAGAATCTTGAGAAACTAGGTTTTCCGTTGTACCAAGAGTTGGCCACTGACGTGATCTTGCAATCGTTGCCTGATAGCTATAGTCAAGTATGATTGAAATTGAGAAGACTCTACCACAGTTGCTTGGTATGTTGAGAACTTATGAGGCAAACACAAAGAAGTCTAAGCCCACAAATGTTCTTATTGTGAATAAGGGCAAGGGAAAGGCTAAAGCAAAGGGCTTTATAAAAGACAAGAAAGTCTCTGTCAAATCTAAGCCTCATGATATTGCACTTAAGCCTAAGGGAGGAGTGGCTAAGGAAGGAAATTGCTTCCATTGCGGTGAGACCGGACATTGGAAGAGAAACTGTAAGTTATACCTGGAAGATCTTAAGAAGACGAAGGGAACTGTGACTTCTACTTCATGTATTTTTGTTATAGAAGTTAATCTATCTTCTTCTTCATCATGTGTATTAGATACTGGGTGTGGTTCTCACATTTGTGTTAATCTGTAGGAACTCCAAAGGAGTAGAATGTTGGCTAAAGGCGAAGTTGACCTACGAGTAGGAAATGGAGCAAGAGTTGTTGCATTAGCTATATGAGATTATTCATTAACTTTGCCTTCTGGTTTAATTTTAGATTTACAAGACTGTTATTTTGTGCCATCGATTACTAGAAACATCATTTCAATTTCTTGTTTAGGCAAGATGGGTTTTTACATTTATTATAAAGGACAAATGTTGCTCCATTTATTTGAATGAGATGTTTTATGCTAATGCACAATTGATTAATGGTCTCTATGTTCTAAATCTTGATATGCCTGTCTATAACATATATACTAAGATGTTTAAGACTAATGATTCTAATCCAACTTATCTCTGGCATTGTCGCTTGGGCCATATAAACGAGAATCACATATCAAAACTTCATAAGGATGGAGTTTTAGATTCATTTGATTTTGAATCATATAAAACATGTGAATCTTGTTTAATGGGCAAGATGACTAAAGCACCTTTCAAGGGACATGTTGCAAGGACAAGTGGTTTTATTGAGTCTCATACATAGTGATGTATGTGGCCCAATAAGCACACAAGCTAGAGGTGGTTTTCAATACTTCGTTACATTTACTGATGACTTCAGTAGATGGGTATGTGTACCTAATGAAACATAAATATGAAACCTTTGAAAAGTTCAAGAATTTCAAGAATGAAGTACAAAACCAGCTTAACAAAAGTATCAAAATCCTCCGTTCAGATCGAGGAGGTGAATACTTAAGCCAAAAGTTTCATGACTATCTAAAGGAGTGTGGGATAGTCCCACAACTCACACCTCCGTATACTCCACAATGGAATGGTGTATCTGAAAGGAGGAATCAAACTTTGTTGGACATGGTTCGATCTATGATGAGTCATGCAGATCTTCCGATTTCCTTTTGGGGACATGCTTGAGAAACAGCAATATTTATACTGAACTGTGTTCCATCTAAATCAGTTGAAAAGACACCATATGAGATATGGACTAGGAAACGTCCTAGTATGTCTTTATGAAGATTTGGTGTTGTGAGGCTTACATGAAACGACACACCTCCAATAAACTTGGACCCTAATCTGATAAGTGTTTATTTGTGGGGGTATCCTAAGGAAACAAAAGGAAACTATTTCTATTATCCCACCGAAAACAAAGTGATTGTTGATCGGACATGTATATTTCTTGAAAGAGAATTTATTTCTAGAAGAACCAGTGGGAAACAAATATAACTTAATGAAGTACAACCACAACAAAACACTAAACATGAAGATGAGATGGAAACATAGCAGTCACCACAAGTTGTTGTGGATGAATGCCTGCTTGTGATGCCCAGTTTATTCTGGTTATGTTTAATTGTGTAAATGGTAAATTATGGGATAATTTACGTGATTAAATTTTGAACCTCGTATTTTGGGTCGGTATGTATGATTTGGGCATATTCAGAACTTTAGCATAATTTAAATGTTTGGGGGACTTTTATTAGTCTGTTTTAATTTTAGTGGGAAATTTTTGAAAGATTATATTTACTTGAAATATTTAAAGTGGGAGTGAAGAATTATATTTTTTTTGGATGATTGAATATTAGTGGAATGGATTATTTTTTAAAAGGGATAATAACACCCAAACCCACTTATGCACTCTCAAAAAACCGATCCCCTCTCGTCCTCTCGACCTCTCCCACAAAAACCATCGGCTACCCCTTTCTCCTTTCCCAAAGAAATCAAAAACACTTCCCTCTTCAAGCTAGCTTTGGAAGCTTTTGTGGGTAAGTCCCTCTCCTCCTTGGCCCTCTTTTCCCCTAGCTTAATCTAGTTTTGGTGTGTTTTGATGGTGTTGTAGTTCGAAATTTAGGGCTGTGGGTGACTGATTTGTATCGAAAATTTTGGGGCTTTTGGAGGGCTAGGCTTGGTCTTTATTTGGTATTGATTTTGAAGTGTATTTGTTATTGTGTCTGTGCAGATTGTGGGTGTGTGTGTGCTGTGTGTGCAGAGTGTGTGTGTGCAGAATGTTTGTGTGCGTGAGTTGTGTGAGTGTGAGTGTGTGTGTGTGTGGATTAGACCCATATGCATGTATAAATGAACTCCAACTTATTTTAGCATGTATAGAAGATGCTTATTCATATTGGGAATTGATTTGGCATGTATTGTTGTGTGTGTGCACTATATCTTGAAGCATTTAGTTAGTAAGATTGGTGGAATAAATGATGGGATAAATTATGGTTGAGTAGCATCTTATTGAGCTATTGATTCTTATTTTGAGTTTTCTGGTTTCTTTCTGAGCCTTCTAGGGCGTCTGGACAACGAGGAGGATAGCTTGATCTTCACCATTGACGCTGAGATACGTAGTGACGTACAAGCATGGGTGAATATGTTTTCCACTATTTTATTGAAAAGCGAAGTGTCGCTTAGGTATAGGGTCGTCCTTATGATTGAACGACGTGTTGTTAGTATATAATGGGTCGCCACTAGAGTGTGCGATGTGAGTATGCTGTGTTTGAATGTATAGAGGGTCACCGCTGCAGCGAGTGATGTGTTTATCTAAACAATGGGTCGCCACTAGAGTGTACGATGTTATGCTGTGTTTGAATGTATAGAGTGGTCACCGCTGTGGCGAGTGATGTGTTTATCTAAGTAATGTGTCACCACTAGAGTGTGCCATGTGATTATGTTGTGTTTGAATGTATAGAGGGGTCACCGCTGCAGCGAGTGATGTGTTTATCTAAACAATGGGTCGCCATTAGAGTGTGCGATGTGATTATGCTGTGTTTGAATGTAGAGAGGGGTCACCGCTGTGGCGATTGATGTGTTTATCTAAATAATGGGTCGCCACTAGAGTGTGCGATGTGATTGAATGTATAGAGGGGTCACCTCTGTTAAGAGTGATGTGTTATCTAAATAATGGGTCGCCACTAGGGTGTGCGATGTGGGTATGCCGTGTTTTGAACAGTCTTAGAAACAAATGCTATGTATAATGAGTTTGTTAAATGATAAGAAGTGCGAGGGTAGGAACGATCGAGACTCCACCCTGTTCTAATATATTCAGGAAGCATCCTGTTATCTCATAGCATTACATTCGGTACTTTTATCTTGTACATTCATGTTATTATTATTGTGGTATGCTTACCCCGGTGGGGGCTGTTTCGTTGGAAAACAGGTGACAGGGCTAACTTTTGAAGGATTTGGGAGATAGTGATTGCACGACTAGAAGGATATCCAGAGGATCTTGGACTAGGTGTCATAGTTGCATAGATATATGAATCTTTTGATGCTCTCATTGTGTTATGTATTAACTTATCAACGACTGTACATTATCTCCTTTTCGTATAGATCATTTCCCTGGCTGGGAACTTACTTATGGTTTTGATTTTTGAAGTGTTGTGATTTCCCTGGCTGGGAACTTTTATTGGTTATGTGTTTTACGCCCGGATAGCCCAATTTATGGGGAGACTCTGCCGAAATTTTTGTAAAACCTCTCGACCTAATTATGGATTAGGTATATTTAACTGCTCATGCTTGTTAAGCAAGAAGGGTCTTACACTGCTCAAGAGACACAAGCCCAGCATAGGTCTGTAAGAGTACACCGGGAGCCACAGAGATATGGATTTCTTGTGACTCAAAAGGTCACTTACTACTCGTTGATAAGGATGAACCTGCATCCTATCAAGAAGCTATAATGGGCCCCGATTCTGAGAAATGGCTAGAGGCCATGAAATCTGAGATGGAATCCATGTCTGTAAATAAAGAATGGACTTCGATTGACCCACCTGAAGGGGTAAGACCATAGGTGCAAGTGGATTTTCAAGAGGAAAACTGACATGGATGGTAATGTACAAACCTTTAAAGGACGACTGGTTGCTAAATGTTTCAAACAAATTCATGGTATTGGCTATGATGAAACTTTTTTGCCAGTTGCCATGGTTAAATCCATTAGGATCTTACTTGCAATAGCTGCATTTCATGATTATGAAATCTGGCAGATGGATGTCAAAACTGCTTTCCTTAATGAAAACTTACTTGAGGATGTGTACATGACACAACCCGAGGGTTTTGTCGATCCAAAGGATGCTTGAAAGATATGCAAGCTACAACAATCCATTTATGGATTAAAGCAAGCTTCTCGAAGTTGGAATCTTCGTTTTGATGATCCGATCAAAGAGTTTGGTTTCATCAAGAACGCAGATGAACCTTGTGTCTATAAGAAGGTCAGTGTGAGCATAATTATCTTCCTAGTGTTGTATGTAGATGACATACTTCTCATTGGGAATGATATCCCTACCTTGCAATCTGTAAAGATTTGGCTAGGGAATTGTTTTTCTATGAAAGACTTAGGTGAAGCCACATATGTGTTAGGTATCAAGATCTATAGAGATAGATCAAGAAACTTACTTGGCCTATGTCAAAGTACATACATAGATAAAGTACTAAAACGGTTTAGCATGCAAGAATCAAAGAAAGGATTCGTGCCTATGACACATAGGATATATCTCTCGAAGGATCAATGTCCTTCAACACAAGATGAGAGACAACGCATGAGTAAGATTTCATATGTGTCAGCTATTGGATCTATCATGTATGCCATGATATGTACTCATCCCGATGTTTCGTATGCTTTAAGCATGACGAGCAGATATCAAGTTGATATATGTGAATGTCACTGGATCGCTGTCAAGAATATCCTGAAGTACTTAAGAAGAACTAAGGATACATTCTTGATTTATAGAGGTGAGGAAGATCTCAATGTAATAGGTTACACTGATGCAAGCTTCCAAACCGACAAGGATGATTTCCGATCGCAATCAGGATATGTGTTTTGCCTAAATGGCGGTGTTATGAGCTGGAAGAGTTCAAAGCAAAAGACAGTAGCCGATTCTACAACTGAAGCTGGGTATATTGCTGCCTCAGATGTATCAAAGGAAGTCGTTTGGATCAAGAAGTTCATTTCTGAGCTTGGGGTTATGCCTAGCATTCTAGATCCGATTGAACTTTATCGTGACAACAATGGAGCCATCGCATTGGCTAAGGAACCCATATCCCACCAGCGATCCAAACACATACTTTGGTGTTTTCATTTCATGAGAAAAATTGTTGAATGAGGAGATGTAAAAATATGCAAAGTGCCAACTGATGATAATGTATCTGACCAGCTGACGAAACCTCTGTCACAGCAGAAGCATGATCGTCATTCTAGATCTTTAGGCATTAAGTACATGTCTGATTGGTCTTAGTGCAAGTGAGGGATTTGTTGGGATATGCCATAAGACAACTCATTAGATGATTGATTTTGACATATAATGTAATATGATTTTATTAATGGCAATTAATTATTATATATTATTCCAGTATCTGTGTAATATGAATATATATATATATTAATGTCCTTAGAATAAAATTGTATTATGCTTAAAGATTATCCCTAGTCAAGTATTATCATGAATTAGGATAATGATAATGCATTGAGACTGTCATGTATTGATTGATGAATTTGTTCATGGATATGAAATATCGAATCAACACATTGGTACATGTTAGAGAACTATGTACTTGACAGACCCACCATGAGAATATTACATTGATAGTTATATGAATGTCATAAGCAATTCTCATAGTGATAATAGATGTATGTAATCCTTACGACTTGAGATCACTAGAATCCCAACATAAGGAGTTGTGTATCTTGATATTGTCAAACGTTACATGTAACATGGTAAACTATAAAGACAATCATTGGATACACTACGAATTATGTAGAGGGATATTGAGTGATGAAGATAGGATTTGTCCCTCCTATATAACAGGAGAAGTGTTTGAGCCCTTGATCAAGTGAGACTAAAATGCATGTCCATGCTCGAATGAGTCGATATGTGATATCGAGCTTATTCATTTATTCTAGTCTACGTGGGGATCAAGATATAAACGATTGAACTATACGAGTATGACTTATTCCATGACTAGTGTTTAATCTAAACACCTAGGACAAAGGGATTAAGTTACATGAATATTATCACATGACATAGGTAATGTCGAGTCAATGACATTCTTGTAACTTGGGTACCCTTGATATGTTGCTAGATAACGCTCATTGCTTGTGACATAAAATTGGATTTTATGTCACTACCAACGTTGCAAGATCCTAACGGGTCGCACAAAAGATTAAATCGATAAAGGGAGTTAACTTCATTGGATGGGTTAATTTAATTAGGAATAGTCTTAATCATAAACTAATGGGTCGAGAATATATATAAGATATATATTTGAATATGCAAGACATATATATATATATATATATATATATATATATATATATATATATACGGATAAATAATTATTGGGCTTAAGGTTTTTTGAAGACCCTATATTCTGATATGAGCCGCCTATTTTATCTATGTATATAAATATGCATATTAGGTTTAGCATCAGAAGTTAATGTGATTAACTCAAAATCTAAACACTGAAAACTAGTGACTCGTGTGCTTAGTTGAGAATGAGCAGTCGTCGTCATCTCGTCCCCTTTTCCCTCGTTGAATTATCAAGTCTAGCAACTTGATAATTTCAACATCCCTTCATCGATTCGATCGTGTGGATACCGTAGAGGCAAAGCTGTAAAGTTTTGCTAGACGACTCGTGGAACTCTTGGACGTTTTCTGCATCAAACACGCTACAAAGTTATAACTCTCGACACCCGATATGATAACTTTGTATAGGTCCTCGGTGGGAATCCGTTTTTTTTATTCCGCTGCGTTGTATGCTTGTCGGATTCCTTACACATCGTAGGCTATGATGGTGCAAGCAATATGTAAGGTGAACTTAGTGGTTTGAAAACTCTTATTTTACAAGAAAATCCTTATGCCTTTTATGTTCATTGTTTTGCTCATCAACTCCAATTGGGTTTAGTAGCAGTTGCAAAGTATCATTTTCAAGTTCAATATCTTTTTTCACATCAAAAGTCATGAATGTCGTTGGAGCATCTTGTAAGAGACAAGATATTCTTAAAGCCAAACATCATGATAAAGTTATGGAAGCACCAAGGAAATGAGAAATTTTTAGTGGGCGTGGGTTGAATTAAGAAATCGACATGCAACGACCTGGTGATACTCGTTGGGGCTCACATTATGCTAGATTAGTTAGGCTCGCTGTGATGCTCTCCTATGTAATTGAAGTACCCGAAATTATTATGGATGATGGAGTAGGCATGGAGCAAAAAGTTGAAGCACGCATGTTCTTAGAAGCATTGCAATCATTTGAGTTTGTTTTTACATGCATGTAATGAAGGATATTTTGGGTATTACTAATGAGTTGTCATTGGCATTGCGAAGAAATGAGCAGGAGATATAGAATGCTATGAGATTAGTTCATATCTCAAAGCAAAGATTGCAATATTTAAGAGAGTGGGTGAGATTCTCTATTTAATGAAGTGTCTTCCTTTTGTTCTACTCATGAAATTGTAATCCCTGACATGGATGAAAAGTTTGTAGCTCCTGGGTGTCCAAAACGGAGAACTCAAGCAAAGACCAATTTGGTTATTTTCGTATTGAGTTGTTTTGTGCTGTTTTGGATAAACAACTTATGGGCTAAACAGTCGATTTTCTAAGGCAAATACTGAATTACTTCGTTGCGTGGGATGTATTAATCCCAGGGACTCATTCTCTGCTTTCAACAAGGAAAAGCTCATTAGTTTTGCTCGATTATACCCCAATGAGTACTTAATACTCAACTCGAGACTTATATCATTGATTTGCATACGAGCAACGAATTTTCAGCAATGGATGGAATTGCAGATCTTGCTAAGAAAATGGTGGAAACAAGAAGACACATAGTCTACCCATTTGTTTATATGCTTTTTACTTTGGCATTAACCTTACGTGTTGCTACTGCAAGCTTAGAGATAGCATTTTTTGCGATGAATATTGTTAAAAATAGATTACGTAGCCGAATGGGAGATGAATGACTTAATGCTTGCTTGGTTACATATATTGAAAAAGAAGTTTTTGATGAGATCGACAATGAAGCTATTATGCAACGATGTCAAACTATGGGCTCTTGTCGAGAACAATTGTAATTGCATTGTAATTATTTATCTTTTATTTTTATCATAGTCTTTAAATTCGAATGTTTTTCATGACATTTTTTTTTAGGTTTTATATTATTAACTTTTGCTCCCCTCGACAAAATTGCTAGATCCACTCCTGAAGGTGGCGGTGAACGGTGTTATTGAAGACAACGATGACATTAGGAAGGAAATGAGAATTAATGGGTATACTCAATTGGGCTTTCAAATTGGATATTTTTAAGTTGGGATTTAAGTTGGTGGGCTACCCTACAAAATCAGATCTGGACCAGGGAACTAAATGAACTCACTGCTATGCGATGTTACGATTCAGAAGTTGGGAGGAGGACGCACAAAAAACGGGACGATTGCGTGGGGCGAGCATTCACTCTTAAGGATAATATGACTTTTTCAAATTGTTTTATTTCCTTTGGAATAGATTTGGAAATGAATAGGGCTAGGTGTTAACTTGGGATTGTGGTTGTTTACCTCCGAAATCATGTTTCTTAAAATCAGGGGGCTAAAGAACATCTGTCTGATTCTATGGGTTTTGGTAGTGTATTCGAAGGAATTTTGTATGAGTTGATGATTTTTGACTTGGTTCCACTTCAATCAGTAAATATTCTAAATTTTTTTGAGAAGTTTGTCGGGGCTTTGGTGTTGAGTTGTTGGGACAACATTGAAGGACAGGATGATACTCTTAAGGAATGAGGATTGCTTTGGATGTCTAAAGCGTGTTTGGAAGTCTATCCTTGTGATTTTTGGTATATTGGTGATGTGTTCGTCACTATTGGATTTGTGTTAATCATTTTTTATGTTTCTTGGAAATGGTGGAGAGTTTATGGGGTGTTTACAGTTGCCAAAACCAGTCATGACATTTTAACTTTGTTATTCACTTATAACTTATTATATTTATGTGTATATACAAATTCGTTAGCTTTTTAACAAAAAACTTCCCATGTTCTAGCGGTAATGCGCATTGTATTTATGATCCTGCAACCCAAGTACTAATCTCTATTTGCACCTTTCTCCTTTTTTTTCTTTTTTTTCTTTTTTTCAATTTGTAAAGATGGACAAACATCCGCAATAAATTATTAATGTCTATAAAACAAATGACATTATAAAAAAAGTTTCATTCCAATCCGGAATAACACTTAACTTTTGTTCCCTAAGCCAAATTCTTAGATTCGCCCATGATGATTCGCCCATGATACTATGCATAGGAGGAGCCGCTAGTCATGGAGATAAAATGCTCAAATAAATAGAGATTTTTTTGAAACCACTTTTGCGTAAAGTTTTGCATGATGATTGGTTTATTGCTAAATTAAATATTTTAGCCGTCGGAAGGAGGCTACTTCGATCTAACGAATACCAATGGGTGGATCTCGTCCAAGCTCAAAGAAGCTGAATCCATTCTCCAACAAGTAATTTTATTTAAAAAAAAAACCAAAAAACGAAGGCTTGTGGAGGAATTTGTGGGGCAGGGATTTGTTGGGAAGTGGTGAAAAGGTGAGAATGAACGAATCAAAAGATGACAAAAAGATGAGTGAAGGATGAATAAGAATCAGAGAGGCGTCAAGAAAATTACACGCAGTTTCTTGGTTCTCAGAAGAGGCAGATTCAGTTCAAGAGTCCACAACAGCTTCTAGTCTACGTGTTCCACCATTGTCAAACGAGTGCACCGTTAGCTTTTCATTAAGTGCATCAGTGTAATGTAAATGCATATGTAATGTAATTGTGTGTAATGGTGTAGTGTAATTGTGTGCACCAGTGTAGTATTTGTGTGCACCGGTTTAGTACTTTCAAATTTAAGTGCACCACATTATCAAAATTATGTGCACCACGTCGTTAAAATTAAGTGCATCACCTTATTGATATTAAGTGCACCATAATTTTAATTAGATTGAACAAAATGACAAATTGTTATGTTTTAATAACTGCACCGCTTGAGTCTAGCGATGCACGTGGGATAAGTGTACCACTAGACTCAAGCGATATACTTGTTAAAATGAGGTGTTCTACCTTTTTAAAATTAAGAGGTTGCACCACCTCTATACTCTGCGTCTTCTTCTCATGCTCCAAGACCAGCCCAACGCAAATGCTCGATAATCCATCCATGGAAATAACATCTCATATTCAAAAATTTAAATCTAAATGAAAACTGGTAAATTTAAAGGAATTGGATTTTGAGTGAATATGAAAATTTAATTACTGATTTTGTTTGAATTATAGCGCTTTTGAATGACGCAAACTGAAACGATAACCAAATCTTTTGAGAAGAGTGGACGAGGTGGCAGTGATTTTTTTTTTATTGTCCAAAAAATTCACTCGCGTCAATAAGCAGTTCATTATTTTCATCAGTCATCAAAGTTGAAAAACATAGCACGGCACAAATCTCAGTCAAAGCGACTTTATTATTACCATCGAAATTTTGATTCAAACTTGGATGGTAAAGCATTGTTCGACGTCATTTCTTCTTCCTCTCGTTGATGCTTCATATTTGTTCAGCGGTGTTGTTCCGACGGGGAAGATGAAGATTTGTGTCTAGTTTGGTCATTTCCCTCAAAATAGATTTAAAGGATTGAAGTTTTTTTTATGGACTAATTTGAATAAAGTGTTTTGAATGTGTAATATCTGAAGTTCTCCCAAAAAAAAAAAGGTAGGACAAAATATTACTTATAACACGTGTTTTTTCAAAGACAAAACAACCTGAACGACTAGCCTGCAATCATGCGAATCTCCGAATCCGCAGGATGATCATCTTTCTTCTCCTTCCTTAGCCAAGAAATGCAGGAAGGTAAAATCTTTACGTGTGCATTCTTCATATTTTCGGTTTTGAATAATACGTTGTGCGGAATATCTTTTCCTCTTTCAACAGATCATAACATGAGTTCTAATCCCACATATACACAAATCATTTTAGCCTCTTCAATGGGTTGATCATAGCAGCTGCAATGCATTATCGATTCAAGAAAATAAGAGATCAGAGGATCATCCCGCATATAAAAGTTTCCAATGTCGGCCAGATTGTGAAGCTTGAGAGATTCTCCCATTACGTAGGTAAACTGTAAGATCCATAGTGTTCATATATCACGCATTCGATGCGTACATTCGAAACATTCCTTGTGTCATACAGATCTATATAGGATTTTTTCACCAGGGTGCGTGTGTATGTGTGTGTGTGTGTTGTTATGCAGCAAGGCAACTGGGATTCGCAGATAAGGCAACTGGGATTCGCAGATAGAAAAGAATGCCCGAATCTCTGTAAATTAGCTTCGGATTACATAAGAAAATCCGAAGGGTGTGAGGAAGAAATATATGCATTTTTTGCTAATGAAGCAGATGCAGACTCCCTGTTTATAAAGATGGTAGCAGAGTTTGAGAGATGTATTCTTCGTGATTTCGCGTTTCACTGGAAACATGCTTCACATATGATCAGTCAGGTATGCTTGTGTATGCACGATCATGTTTGCAGATAACAAGGAATCAGGAAAATTTTATCACATTGTGTAAATTGCAGGTTCTTGGTGCTGAATCCGAGCCAAAAAAGAAGCTTAAAAACATAGTCACGGCAGCCACTAGGTACACGTACATCTTAGTAAAACATTATCTTCGTCTAATATAGCTCATAATGAAAATAACACATAAATACATAATATGTCCATTATCAAGTTGAAAGACATGCAGATTGTCAATCAACAGTTTCAGTAAAAGTTATTGTTCTTTTGTTTCATGGGATAAAGTCATAAAGAGAACAGAGATTTGAAAGGGTGACAAAGAATCTCAAGGTGGCTAGAGTATTTACCACGTTAGTGGAGGAAATGAAAGCCATTGGACGCGTATGTCTGGATGATTCACAGTGTACCGATGTGATGGTTCCCATGGCTCATAAAGACAGAAGTCCTGTTCTTCTATTCATGGGTGGTGGAATGGGGGCTGGCAAGAGTACTGTTCTAAAGGAAATTCTCAAAGAGTACGCGCGTCAATATCATGTTATTAGCAAGAAAAAGAAAAAGAAAATTAAATCATATACTAGAATAGTACATCATATTCTACAAGTTAATTAAATTTATAGTTTTTTTAATACCGAAAATCAGACTTCAATACGTCTGAATCAAGATTGCTACCTCTGGAACAGGCCATTCTGGATTGGAGCATCAGAGAATGCTGTTGTTATAGAAGCAGATGCCTTCAAAGAGTCGGATGTCATTTACAAAGCCCTAAGCTCCGCAGGACACCATGATATGCTTCAAACTGCTGAACTGGTATGCATTATCTGCCACCCCACATGGACAGTTGAATTGCTGAGAATTCTAGCCACGCAAATCAGTCCTTAATCCTTCTAAAAATTCCAGCAAGTCCGAGACCTGAAACCAAGCAATCCTTGGTCAATCTTCAGCAACCATTCACATCAAACCAGCAAATTCCAGTAGCTAAATCCCTTCGAGAATCAGCACCAAAAGCCAAGGCTTTCATCGAAATTTCCAGCATCTGTTTCGAGAATCTAGGTGCTGTCAAGCCTTCGAAAAAATCAGTCCAAAGCCAGTATAATTCTGTCCAAAAAGCCACGGCAACAAGTCTGGAAATTCATTAGTATTCTGAAATAATTCATCATCCTTTAGCCTTCGAAAATCAGCACCTATTCCATCGATTTACCAGCAAGTTTCATGAACTAAAACCGAGAGGTTTTGGCCAAGTTTCCAGCAACTTAAACCACCCGGATACCGTAGCAATTCGTTCGAAAGTTTCCAGAATTTAATCGAGTTTTAGCATTCTGTTTGTGCTGTTAGCAAGCCAAGGAAGATTGGAATCCATTCGTTTTCTACCTCGATCAATCAAGCAAGTAACCAAGCACTGTAAGTGGGCTTTTGTTATGTATATTCGTTTCGTTTTCTAAAATCATATAGTATGTTTTAAAATTCCCAATCGATATGTATTATGTTGAAATTATGAAAGTATTATTTTGTAAGCACGCTAAACTCGAAATCTAATTGGATTTGGATCCCCATGACCCTGATGCGGTGGGATGTAACCGCTAAAAGAACCTTATACGGTGGTAATCCGTTGTTTCTGGATTATCCAGACCCTTTATTCGTGGGTTAGCCGATGTTATGACCTCATCTCTAGGAGGGATAAGTCTAGAGACTGATATCAGTACCAAGAAGAGAGTAGAATGCTTTACTGTGCTTAAGTATATGAAAATTATGAAACGATATGTTATGTCATGGCTCGTAAGGGCAAATCAAGTATGTTAAGATACATTCATATCGGTTTATGCAAGTTTTATGATCCAAGTTTATGAAAATTATGTATATGTATGATATCGATTGTCCCCCACTTGCTGAGTATTTTCCAAAGCACTCAACCCCTTACTCTACATCCCCAGATAAAGTCGAAGAAGAATTAGAGCAAGAAGAAGAGCACCAATTTTGGGGTTGGTGAAATCAAGTCCGCTGCGTAGATCTAGATCTTTTATGTTTTCAAGTTTTCCAGTTTTAAGACAATTTTATTTATTCAGTTGTTAAGTTTTTAATTCCGTATTTCTTTATTCATTGTAAAGACAATGGTTTTTATTTTTATGGAAAAAGACTGGCTTTTCAGTTGTTATGATATTACGAGGCTTATTGGTTTCCTAGTTGTAATGGAAATCAATGCCGGTGTTATTGACCCCTGTCGCGGGGCGTGACATTTCCATCCAATCAACTTCTCCATATGAGTATAGATGTCAAACGGGCCGTGCCGGTGCCGGTGTTATTGACCCCTGTCGCGGGGCGTGACATTTCCATCCAATCAACTTCTCCATATGAGTATAGATGTCAAACGGGCCGTGCCGGCCCGGCACGGCCCGTAAAACCGTGCCGCCCGGCACTGTTCCGTGCCGGGCTGGCACGGCCCGTTAAGGAGACGGGCCGTGCCTAGCACGACCCGTCTCCTTATTTGGGTGGCCCGGCACGGCCCATAGGCCCGTGGCTTATGGGCCGTGCCACGGGCCGTGCCGTGCTGGCACGGCCCAAAACCATTTTTTTTTTTCAATTTTTTTAATTTTTTTTTGTTTAATTTTATTTATTTAAATATAATAATATTATATTTAAATATAGATTGGCACAATATACTTATAAAATCAAAATTTATTGACTAAGAATTGAAAAACTACAAATTACATTGAACAAAAGAAAATAATAAATTACAAAAGAGTTTAAAAAATATGCTAATTTTCTTCATTTTCATCCGAAGAAACATCATGTCCTCCCAGACCTTGTAAGCGGCTATCAGCATCCAACCAATCCTTTAAAAGAATACACATCTCCACAGTGTTTGGTTTCATTCTACTTCTTTTTTCATCAATGACTCTTCCACCTGCACTAAAACAAGACTCCGATGGAACTGTGGATATCGGAGGAGTTAGTAGATCACGTGCCATTATGGAAAGTACTGGCCAAAGTCTAGCATTGTCTTTCCACCATGCCAAAACATCAAAAGTTTCTAATTCTTGTTCACTGAAATTTATGACTTGGTTTAGATATAACTGAAGCTCAGTAAATGAAGATGTATTAGAACTAGAAGAAGCGGAAGTAGTGTCTTGTCTTCTTCTTAACATTGTCCACACAGAACCCTTACCACTACTACCACCACTACTACCACTTTCTCTTACTGGAGTTGCTCTAGAATTGTGTAACGAATCATATAAAGAAAACAAAGCAAACAAACATTTATTAATGCGCTCTTTCTCTTGATTAATATTAATATTCTCATAAGCCATGTTGGTGTAATAAGATTCTATTATAATTTCTACACTATATAATTTTAATCTAGGATCCATAATTGATGCCAAGCAATTCAACATAGGAATAGTTTTCCAGTATTTTTTAAATTTATACTCCATTGGTTCGACAATGCCTGTAAAAAACGGATCAGATCTATGTAATGCAAAACATTCACTAATTTCATAAATTTTATTCAAAAATATTGAAGAAGTTGGATAATAACAGCCCGAAAATAAATTGGTAGCATCGTAAAACGGTTCTAAAAAATTACAAATATTAGAAGCAATTTCCCAATCAGTTTCTTCAATATGAAAATGTTCGGCCATCCTTTCATTAAAAAATAAAGTGATCACATTTATATAAGGTAAACATGCTTGCAACATTAAATATGTAGAATTCCACCTATTAGGAACATCATAAGGAAAATCTTTATAATTCATGCCATGAGAAATACATAAACTTTTGAAGTCTTGTTTTCTAGCAACTGAACCATTAAGAAATTTAAGAGTAGTCTTTATTTTTTCTAAATGAAGCTCAAGTGGTTTCAATCCATCTTGCACACACAAATTTAAAATATGACATGCACAACGAATATGAAAAAGATCACCATTTAAAATTGGTTTCAAATAAGTTTTTAATATAGTAATTGCAGCAGTATTATTAGTTGCATTATCAAATGAAATAGAGAAGATTTTATTACTGATATTATATTCATTAGTAACTTGCATAATGGCATTGGAAATAACTCCACCCGTATGAGGCCAATCAATTTTTGTGAAACCAAAATTTTTTTTATGAACACCCAGTTATCGTCAATCCAATGTCCTGTAACACAGAGATATGATGCATTGCCAAGATAAGTTGTCCAAATATCACTTGTTAGTCCTACTTTCGATGAAAGATTACCTAAATACGTAATTAAATTTCCTTTATATTCATTAAAAATTGTGAATGCATCTGATTTAATAGTATTCCTTGAAAATCGTTTATGTTGAGGTTGCAATCCTAAATGAATATAATTAGTGAATTTGGCGTCCGCCCCCATTGAAAAAGGTTTCTCCGCCCATACGATGTATTTAGCTAGTTCTCTCCTATCTCTTTCAACATTATAAGTGAAAATACCTAAACTTGAACTACTACTACCAGTACCGAATTGTGAAAGAATAGTTTGGTTACCATCAGTTGGTTCTTTTTCATGTTTAGCCATGTGTCTTAGTAAATGACCTGTACCACCAGAAGAAGCATATGCATAATCTTTTTTACATTTTTTACAAACTGCCCTTGATCCCTTTCCCTCAACAATTTCTACATCGAATAGTTGCCATACATTGCTAGTTCTTTTTTTTGAAGTTCTTCTACTTGATGATTGAATATTTGGTGTGCTTTCTTCATTTTCTTGGAATTGATCGATTTCATCATCAGAATTCACATTATAAGATGAATCGGCCATTATGTATATAGACTACAATTATGAATTATCTAATGCAACAAATATAAAAGTTACCAAATATTTGCTAGGAGGAGTGTTGGCTTTGTTGCTTGAGCTTGTCTTGGCAAACGTAAGACGAATTTCTTTCTTCTTGTGAACAAATTGAGAGTATAGCGTCTTAAGTATATAGAGCTTACAGATTAAGATGATAAAATGTTTCCTCAGCACACACATATATATAACAACCAAAAAAATAAACAAATTTTTTTTTAAAACGCCGTTGAACGGCTATATTTTTGACCGTTGGACATTGGCGATCGATCGCCATTTTTGTGGCGATCGATCGCCACCCCTGCATTTTGCTTACTGCCTCTAGGCGATCGATCGCCTTTTTTGTGGCGATCGATCTCCACCCCTGTATTTTGCTTACTGCCTATAGGCGATCGATCGCCATTTATGTGGCGATCGATCGCCTGTTTAAAAAAAAAAAAAAATTGAAACAGTGCCGTGCCGTGCCGTGCCGTGGGGCTGGCATGGCTTGGCCCGGCACGGCACGGCACTGTAGCAAAACGTGCCGTGCCGTGCCGCTCCGTGTCGTGCCGTGCCCGTGCCGTGCCTCGTGCCGTCCGCTCCGTTTGACATCTCTACATATGATGATGTTAGATAAAATAAAAATAAGAAAAGCTAAACAATGTAACATATAGCTTATTAACATCTTTGATGGGGAACATTCACCAATATCGCTACAAAGATGAGGCTACTAATTGCCTTCCAACATACATAAAAAATGAGGGAAAATATTTCAGCGTAATTGAATTTTGCAGGTGCACCAATCATCTACTGATGCAGCATCATCCCTCCTTGTAACCGCCCTGAATGAAGGGCAAGATGTGATAATGGATGGAACCCTGTCATGGGTTCCATTTGTTGTGCAGACAATAACCATGGCTAGGAATGTTCACAGGTCGATACCGCATGGGAGCTGGATACAAGGTAGATGAAAATGGAGTTGTAACTGAAAGCTACTGGGAACAGATAGATGAAGAACAAGAACACGGGGATCTAAGAAGAGAAGGCCATATGGAACAGAGTTGGTGGGGGTTGTCATTGATGCTTATTTAGCAGTTATCCGAGAGTAAGGTAAGCAAGAAATACTATTTATAATAATTCTAGATATCCACTATTATTCCAAAGTTGATGCAAGTAGGATACTGTGATAAAGCATTTTTCATGTTTCAATCTCCAACCAAATAACGTGAAAAAGAACTTAATTGTGCAGGTTCAAAGTTGTAATTATTTTCCAAAATGAACTCTTAAACCAGCAGCAAATATCTCTTCAATAAGAAACATGTATCGAGTACCCTAAACATTCACTTCTTCCATAGGAGGGCTATAATATGTAGACGAGCTGTGAGAGTGAACTCGCAGCTAAAATCACACAAGAGGTTTGCAGATGCTTTTATTACCTACTGCCAATTTGTAGATAATGCTCGACTCTATTGCACCAATGCATTGGAAGGTCCTCCAAAGGTACCAACCATCACTCTTGATTTCCAAAGGTTCTCAATGGGTTTTACGTCTAATTAAGCTCGGCACCTGAAACTACAAGAAACAATAAATATCATCGGCCCAAACCCAAAATTTTAATTTTCTCACCAAGCAACTTACACAAAACTGTTTTTGTTTATTTCTACTGATCGAAACGTCTCGTATACTATCATAGATCTGATTTTGAAGTTAATAGGATGGAAAGACGAAGACAAGACTTTGTTGGTTGATCCAGTTGAAATCAATTGTTTAAAAGTTGTAAGCAAGTTGAATGACAAAGCAGATTCCATATTCGAGCTCTACAAACATACAAATCCAGCTTATGAGGCAGGATCAGTTTGGAAAGACATCGTTTTGTACCCTTCAAGTCTCAACATTCAGAATGAACTCAAGTATTCCATTCAGAAGGTTGAAAGACAGAGAGTGATTAGACAACAAATTGACCATAAAAAATCAGCAACAGTACAAGAGACTGTGGATTAATGGCATATCAGTTTATCGAACATCACTGACAGAGATTTTTCAAAAAATAAGAGTAAAACAGATCCACTCTCTGACACGAGGAATTTAGGAAAAGTGCAACTAGAACATATACAATTCTCCTGCATTCAGCTACATATGGAATGCTACAACTAGAAAAAATATAATTCTCCTGCATGCAGCTACATATGTGGTGTGGCGATAGGCATTTCGTTGATGTAATACTGAAACTAATCAGCAGAATCCTACTCATAGTCACGGTCAGTATTTTTTATATGGTCAAGAGAGATTTGTTGACATGTTAAGCCACTCCAATTGAATTCATATCATCTTAGAGTCATTTGCAGGTGAAAACTCAATTCACAAAGTGCACTTTACAAGATATCAGGATACTCGCAATATTTGAATTCCAAACACATTATTGCACACTCATCTAGGTGCAACTCTGATACCGAATCTTTAAAGATTTCTTGACATATACTTACAGTATCTCCTGTATTAAAGAAAAAAGCAAAAACGCTACATATGACTGACTAATTGTAATGATTGGATAAATACCGAACAAGCAACATCTTATACCTGAATGACCAGTGAGCAACATGTTAAGGGAAAACATGGTACCAGCCTGAAAATTGCCACACAAAACCATGATAATATCAACTGGAACGCATATTCAGAAAGAGGGAACAACATCCAATTGCATGCTGTTGATCCAACATTCTTGTTGGTGGTCGCTTAAAGGGCTTCACTAGCATACGTCGTTTCAGTAAAAGTTCCATAAAGCGGAATGTCAATGTTGGCAAAGCTAAGTAGAGTAAGAAAGGAGTAAATAATTGAGAGGAAGAATCGAGAGCATACCTAAAGACGATTTATATTTTACAGGTATGATCCGTTCCAATCGGAAATCTCGCCGAACTTCACGCAAACATCTCACTCTGCTGGGCTGAATTCACATGACGAACTTCCCAAAACCATAGTAATCTGTTCAAGTGCATTACTTCACCAGCCATCAGTAAAATGTAAAATTAACAGCCTCAGCATTGTCTACAGAACAAAATTATGAACCTCCATCCAATCTTCTGAAAGAAAATGCTTAATAAAAAGAGATTTACTGACACACTCCTGAAAATAGATTTCAAGATTAACCATGTTATACATCTGCAAACTTCTTCAAATTCCTGAATTCGATACATAAAACTGCAATACCCAAAACTGTCACAAACAGAGAAGAAAAATGTGACTACTATAGAAGTCTTTGATAGCAACATCCTGGACACATTTCCGGAATTCACGAGCTTCCTCGACTGAACCAGCAAAAGCTTCTTGAAGTTCGGTGGCAGATTTTTCTGCTTTTATCCGATGAACTTCGTGATCGCATATCGACTCGATCCTGTTTTTCGTCCCTAGACTGCTCTGTAGCAGCCGGCTCCACCGCTGGCTCGCTGTGGTTCTTCGGCGGCGGCCATGGATAATTCACAAAGATTGTCAAAAACAAGATCTAATTTTCGGGGTCTTGAAGAAAATCGACAATTTGCTGATGGAGGATGCTTGCAACTACGCCATATGGATGGACTGCATCAAAAATGGCTTCAACTCCATTTTGGTGCAGGGTTGGTCCAACCCAGCACCATTCCCAGCGCCATTTCAGGCGCTGGGAATAATGCTGCGCCATTTCTGGCGCAGCACTGTAGCTGCGCCAGAAATGGCGCACAACTTTACTTTTTTTTTAAAAATTTTTTTTTGTTTTATTTTATAAATACTTATATTATTTATTATATTATTTGTATTGTTTTTAATATATTTTAATCATTTTTATTATTTAATTTTTGAAAATTTAAAATTTATTATATTTATAATATTTAAATCTTTATAGTTAATATTTTTAAAAATTAAATTTATTTTTAATTATTATAAATGAAATTAAAACATCCTAAAAAATTACAAAATTAAATTATTCATGATGTTTAAACACACAATTAGTTTAAAAATTACTTAAGTTAATAATACACGCAAAATGATTAATTGTATTAAATTAATTAATTAATTAATTGAATTATTAATTAAATTTAACGATTTAATTATGTTACTAAATATATAAATATATTTGTAATAGATAATTGATTGAAAAAATAATTATTATAAAGGAAATTAAAAGGAATATTATAAAGAATATTCCTTTTGAAGTAAAGTTTGGAGTAGATGGATATGGGATTAAATTCAAAACCGTCTTTAAAAAAAAAAACTCAAAATCGGAAGTTTATTCTTTAATTTGCAAATTTTTATTAATTATTTAATAATAAAATTAAAATAATTACTAATATTAATAAAATAATTATTTTAATATATTAATTAAGTATTGATATATAAAATAATTATTATAAATGAAATTAAAAGGAATATTCTTTTTAGAGTAAAATTTGGAGTAGATGAGTTGGAGATGTGTTTTGTGTAGGGGTGTTCATCGGTTCGAGACGACCGAACCGAACCGAAATTTCAGAAATTCTTAAAACCAAAAATCGAACTGAAATTGTTCGGTTCGGTTTCGATTTTAACCGAAATTTTTCGGTTCGATTTCGGTTAAAACCGTAGTTTTTTTTTAAAAAAAAAATATTTGAATTTTTTTTGTTTGAATTTTGGAATTTGATGGTTAGTCGAAAGGAAATTCAACATAAATATAAATAGTAATACATCATACATTAGACTCAAAATGATTTTTAGCATTTTAATTCAAAAGTTTTAATATTATTTTGAAGTTATTTATACTAAAAAGTCGAGTTTAAAAATAGACAACAAAATAAATTATATTATACTTGAAAACAATAGTTAAATTACGAGTTTTTATTCATGCGATCATGAAAGAAACCATTAAAAAATATTTATTAATAAAAAAATTTAATTTTTTTAAAAGTTCGGTTTTCGGTTCGGTTTGGTTAACCGAACCCTATAACCGAAAATCAATTTTTTTTTTAAAACCGAAAATCGAACCAAAAAATTTTGATTCGGTTTGAACCGAAATTTTTCAATTCGGTCCGGTTCGGCCGTTAACGGAACCGGTGCACACACCTAATATTGTGTTCTGCAGAAATTTTACGCTAAAATAAAATTTTAGGTTGAAAATAGTCCAAAAATGTCTTTATCCCACTGTAAATTTTGACATTGTCAAATGGTAAGTCTAATATGGTAATTATAGGTGAGATCATATGATATGATAAAAAGCCACTTACAAATGTACAAACAATTTTTTTAATTGAATTATAAATATTATATATATATAATTATTATCTTTATGATTATTATAAAAAATAGTATTATTATTCTTACATAAAAGAGTAAGGTTACATAAAATCCCTAGACCTAAATTTTTCTTTAACATCAGCCTCCATGTCAGAATTTCTATGTTCTAACTCCCTACTTATCTCTTGACTTTAGTTTCAACTCCCTACCCCATGAAAATTTACTTTTATACCCTTAAAATAAAGAAATGGATCAATTGCATGAATATCCCCTGGAATTTAAAAACTATTGCACAGTACCCCAAGACTTTGGCCATTTTTCTAATGACCCCATCCGATCTAAAAATGGTATCCGAAAATAGGTTTTTTCTGTAAATATTATAATAATATTTATGAATATTAGTATTATCCTAACAGAGGAGACTACCTCAAGAAATATGGATCCGAAAGAATGTTCGAGATGTCACTCATACAGATGGTACTTCCAAAAATTGGAATAACTAAATCAGGAACATCTGGCCGAATCTCAACCCTTCAACCAGATATGAAAAATTCTACGAGGAGTTAGTGCTAGCCAAGCTAGCATAAACCGGTTAAAAAACTGGAAAGAATGCCTAGGCTTCACAAGGTGAATCTCAAACTACAATTCGAGTTAGCATAAAGCTCATGAGGAAGACCATCTTGAACACGACTATATGATTCCAGATCCTAGCAACCCAACAGGATCCGACCCAGACATTAGGATGGGAGGACCAACTTTATCAAGACGGATAGTTCAAAGATCTCCAAAGATCTAAGAGAGATTCAGAAGAAAGTACAGATCCAAACTCAGATGGAGATGATCAAACATCATGAGGAATTCTTGAAAATCTTCGTGATGTTCAAACCCGAGTCAAGGATTTGGAGTCACGACCAAATTCTTCAGGAAGACGAAAAGGAGGATGGTTACAACCATCCTACGGAACAGAACCCGTTTTACATCAAAAAGGAAAAGCCGAGGAGGTCCAAAGACCAAACCCAGGAAGTAATGGAAAGAATGAATTTAGAAGATCTACACGATCTTAGTGAGTCATTTGCGGGACTAAATCTCGTAAACTTGAAAACGAATGAGATTGAAAGTCTTGGGTCACACAATCTACCATCAGGAGATCAATTATCACTGGAATAGTTTTTAGATCCCCTGGTTGAAACAAGGAATCGTTCTCGAAGGCCAGAGATACATCAAACGACATACGGGAAATCTCAGTTAGATCCGATACATCCACACGTGATCATTATGGATATTTTGGATTTCAAAAATCGAGAGGTATTGATTGCTGAGGGGGTGCCTGACATGAAATCGCAGCAGAAACACTTGATCACAATAAAGAAGGGTTTATATTACTCCTTAATATGAGCATTGAAAGATCAGGCAAAAGTGCTTGGGAACTCACTCCCCAAAGCATCAAAGAGAAAGTTTTAGCCGGAGAGTCACTAAAGACTTGTTGACATGATGGCAAAATTATTCAAAATCCATTTCATAGGAGCTGGATACTTTGAAGGAATGGAACAAACGAATGTAAAGAAGTACAAACAAGCTCTTTACAGCCTGGAACTACATGACATCTGTCATGTAGATAAGTACATCAAACTCTTCACATAGTATAGATTGAAGGAAAAAATTGATGACGACGATGCAACTGAGCTATTATGTGGCAAAATTTTGAGTCCGTGGTGAGAGATGCTTATCCAGGAATATACACCGCAAGAAACAGAGACGGTGGCCAAGAGAATGTCATTTCTCAAAGCTAAACCTGCAGAGTGGTACAATCAAACAGCACTCCAAAATAATTACAAAAAAGAGTAATAACAAAACAATTCCTCTTTGTTGTGTCAAGAATGATATCCCTATTGTCGTTGGAAGCTATCCCGAAAGGCGTAAGATAAAGAAGCATAGAAATCATCTATATGCCCGAGAAAGTAGTTCGAGAAAAGTTAGGTCTTCATGGAGACCTAGAAAGTTCTGGTCAAAGCAGAAAGCCAGAAGTTACAGATCAGGGCAAAGATCAGGATCAAACAGGAGTAGAACCTCGTCAACAGGTTCTAATCAACCAAGCACTAGCAGAACACCAACAAAGAGAAATTTCAGACGTACTCATACTAGAGCAAATGAAAGTTTTAAAGATTGTAATAGCTGGATGTGCGGAGCAAGGGATATATACCTACAGATTATCCAGAGAGCAAAAAACGAGAAATGAAACAGATCGACCATACCAAGGAGTTTGAAGATGCTGTTTATTTCCAAGATTTAGTGCAGGTAAATCAATTTGTGGACATCCCCTCAGATAAAAGTATATACGAAGAAGAGATCTATTTTGACAATGGAAGTGGATCCAGTTCAGAATCATACTGAAGGAGAAGTCCTTCAACACATGATCAGAGAAGAGCCGTCAGTGTTTTTCTCTCATACCACGGTTTCTCGTAAAACTCTTATGAGGATCATGAAAGAAAAGTCAAAACTTCAAAAGTATGAAGGATTTACAATTGGAGCAATGGAAAAAGTATTGGATATGAGCGGTCTGCAAAAAAGAAAGCATCACATTATCCATAAGGTTACAACAAGTGAGTTTGCGATCTGATGGAATTCACAGGAAATCAAATTGAGATGCAGTTAATCCCCTACAGAGAGATCCACGAGATTAAAAACATGATGAAAAGAGAAGTTGTTAATACGCTCTCATGGATTCATAGCGGAGCCATTGAAGTTATCATCAAAGCAACTTTCAAGGAAGAATTGATTATCCCCTCAACATGGCCATCTTTGAGAAAAGGATACCGAACCTCGAAGACTTTTGTTTGGCAACTGTTGCAGAAAATTTGTATGCAGTAAAGATGGTCTTTAACATTTATCCGAGAATTGCATTCAAATTAGGAGATCGATGTTTTAACAAGGTCCTTACTCTTCATCAAGATTTCAAAAGATATGATTTGATGAAGGAAGGGAATAGACCTTACTCGATCACCTACAAGGTGTCATACGCGATCTCAAATACACATCATTCAGAAGTATTCTTGATAAATGAATTCATTAAAGTCCCTAGAATGTAAGGCCTCGCTACTTTAATCGTGTTCAATATGCATAAAAGAGATTATCAGATTAATAAGGTCTATGTTGATTTAACTGAGTATTGGGGGCTATCACAAATCCCATATACAAAATAATTACATTCCCAATGAATGAATATAATCGCCAATAGTTTAACACTACTCATTCGCACTATTTAAAATTCCTATTGTCCTTCTAGATTGATAGCTCTATTTCTCACATAGCTCACATCGTCAACACTTGCCTTAATTCTCCTTGCCAAAAGCTCCTACAGGAAAAACCCACAACACATGAGCATATAATAATTCACATTCATAACAATATGATCATATGATAAAAATGCATAAATCGTTAGTACGAAATACTTCATGTATTCAATGCATTTACAATACTCCCCTTGGTTGTCCCTGTTCCACACCTCATATTCATAATCATTAGAATATAATTCAACTCCTCAACTTCACATTTCATTTAAATGTCATGACATAATTCAATGTAATCGTAGCAATCACAACATTAACAATCTTGTTATAACAGTGGCAGTTTAATACCCATCGCTTCAAGATAACAGCAGCTTTTATAATACCCTTCACTTCGACATATCAGCGACATTTATAATACACGTCACTTCAATATGACAGCGGCATTATCCTTGCTTTGACATATTAGCGGCAAATATTACATTCCATCGCTTTGATATGACAGCGGCAAGCATTTTATTCCTCGCTTCGATATGACAGCGGCAAGTATTATATTCATCACTCGATATAACAACGACACACAACATTCTCAAGACATAAGTTCATGCATCAACATGCATTCATACAACATCATATGTATATTTTACCGCCGATGCTCGTACGTCTCCCTACATACCTTTTTCCACCAAAATAAATGATAAGTCGGAGGTTATCCTCTTCGTTGTCCCGCTGCTTGGGAAGGCTCTACACAATACCAACAATTAAATTTTAATAGTCATAAAGGATCCCATCTCAAAATTCCCAAACAATAACAAAATTTCAAAAAATTATGCCTCGTGATTAGTCGCGAGATGCCCAAAATCGTACACAAATTTTTCTGTCCCCCCGAGATCGATCGCGACCAACTCTGTAGGAAGAGTCACAGAACAACTTATTCTTGGGATTGAGTTTCTTGAGGAGCACAAACCTTGGGATTTTACAGGACGGAATGGAATTCATGGTGGACGGAAAACAATACAGAACCCGATGACTACCATTCCATTCTCCATATACATCTCAATCGGGATGCAATATGAAAGTTATCGTGCAGAATATTTTACAGCTTATATTGATCCAGGAGCTGGAAGGTGTACAGCCAGACGAGACATCTTCCCCAAATATGTTCGTGAGAAACTACCAGTTACTACAGGAAGACACTTATCTAAAAGGATTCTTATCCTTGATGAAAGAGTCAAGCAAGCGGAAATAATCATCGGAGGAGCTGGAGATACCCCTTGGTATAATGTTAAGACTTCGCCTATATATTCCACGATACAGGAGCTGGTATGTTGTTAGGAAACAATTTCCAACAAACATTCAAGCGGTTCACACAGGAGAACAAGACAAGAAGACTTATTTCATGTGGGGTCCTCGTTACTTAATCCATTATGTATTAGTTCATTATACATATGTAAGTAAGAATTAAGTAAAACCATACACTGATTAAGAGTTTAGTTATGTAGGTTGTTACAAGTTGACAAAAACATGTCATAATACACATCATATATACATAACAACAACCTAGACCAAAAACTCCTAAGCAGTGGCTCAGCTCGCAGCTGAATAGACTCACGATCCCGTCCTCCCACGTCTATGAGTCCCTACAGAAACACACAACATGAGTACAGATAAACAATCATCCCAGTGCGATATCTATAAACACATAAACGATAAAGCACTATGAATAACAAATGTGATTGTCCTGTATCATGCATCATCAAATGCAAATATGTCATGACATGTCTCATTCCTCATCCTGTTATAACCAGACCAATATGATATGTCTATCTCAGCTCAATATGTCAGTGGAACCCTCTCACATCTTCATATTAGCAGCACATATCATAGTACCGTCCTAACATATTATAACAGCCAGAGCATATACCCCACCGGCGTATATCTCTCATGCCAAAGCATATGTAGCATACCTATCATGGCAACAATCCCAGCCAAAGCATATACCTAATACTGGCATATCTATCGTGGCACTGATCTCAGCCAAAGCATACGTTACACATCTATCGTGGCATCCCTCTCAACAATATAATATCATGAATGCACATGCATATGATGTCAAGAATCATATGATACCATGCTCACATCATCATCACAATTATACCATATACTCGTACGTCAAAACGTACCTGTTCTGCGACACAAACAATATCAATTAGGCGTCAATGTCTAACCGCCTCGTTGCCCCGTCCCCTGTGATGATGCTACAACAATATGTACAATATAATATGTTACAATAGGTTTCAAATTCAAATTCCACAAAAATATAACATTTTTCAAATCTGGACCCTGGCGATCGATCTCATGTTTTGACGCGATCGATCGCCTAAAGATTTGGTCATAGGCGATCGATCTCCTATTTTCACGCGATCGGTCGTCTACCCCTTTGGAAAACATTCTGCCTTGAGGCGATCGATTGCCTACTTGAGGTGATCGATCGCTCAAGCACCGCCATTCTCATGTTTAGCCACAGGCGATCGATTGCCTCAAACATAGCGATCGATCACCTCCTCTGTTTTCTGAAAAACCATGGCGATTTTCTACTTCTTTTCTTGGTTCTCCTTCTACAACTCAATTCCAATCATGGAACTTTTCTCACCACAATACCTAGCATTATATAAACATCTTTCTAGCATAGTTCCAATCATTCCTTTACATGATAACAAGTTTAAATTCAAATCATAGAAGAATAATGACCATGCTTCAAATTTCCATCAACTAAGTACAAATACATCATATACTATGAAATTCTTACCAAGAAGATATGAAATCACTTCTCTCAACTCTCTAGCTTGATCACCAAATGAAATCCAAGTAAAAGATGCAAGAACCACTAAGGGTTTAGAGAGGAGCTTGTGTAGAGATTTACTAGGTGTGTTTTGGTGGATTATGTGTTTCAAATCTGAAACTATGCTTTATATACTTACCAAACTCACCAAATTCAACTCAAATGTAAATGCAACTCTTCTCAAATTCATGTTTACTTGCTATGCAAAGTTTTTTACTACATAATTCACAACCATGTAGATTTATATTACACTACAAGTTTATGACTTAATGAACAACAAGTCACCCCCCCCTCTCTACTAGTCCCCATCTCTACTATACTTCTCATATGCCAATGACATATTATACCAAGTCTAATATTACTCTCCATTTGGTGCCATGTCATAATATACTAAAAATTCATATTCATATCATACTCGGTTCCACCCGAACTCGAGTCCACAGCATACCGTACTTCATACGTAATTACACCAAATCATAGCCAACACGTATACGTCATATCGAGGCATGACATTTCACAACCATTGTAATCATAAGATCATTGTCCAGAGGCTAAGGGATGCATTTCACAGAAAATTCCCCATTAGTTTTCGCAGCAAGCGTTGCGATAAAGGAAAACTTCGACACCAAAAGATGAAGGATCAGGGGAAATTTGGCGAAGCAATCCTTCAGCTACGACAACAAGGTCTCAATCAAAAGACATCTCATACTTTTGATGGGGTAAATGTTATGTCTTTAACATGATGATGAAGAAGTTACTCCAGAAGCTACAAGACAAGGTTCCACAACCTGAAGCTACCCTCGAAGAACAAATCACTCTAGATGATGTAAAAATGAAGATTTTGAGGAACTACAATGAAGATCATCTGGCTTGATGGGATAAAAACAAGCTCAAAGCATCTTTGAAGGTGAAAGATGTAAAAGAATATGAGTTGTAAGATACAAACCAATCCTTATGAACCAAGAGGACTGGACCTTAAGTTATCTCAACATTAATTTCTCCATACAGAACTCCAGTATTTTTTATTCGGAACCATGAAGAAATAAAAAGAGAAAAACCAATATTGATGATAAACTACAAAGGATAAACAATATCTTGAAATTCGACATCTAATATATCCCCAGTATAGAACATTTGGTGAATTGTATCAAAAGTGCCAAAGTGTTTTCTAAATTTAATTGTAAATCTGGATTCTACCGAATGAAGATGGAGGAAGCCAGCAAGAAGTTCATAGCATTCTCCACAGCACAAGGACTTTATATCTGGAACGTTATGACTATGGGTCTAGCAAATGCTCCCCGGATATATCAAAGAAATATTGATAATCTCTTCAAGGATTATTTCAGTTTCATGTTCGCGTACATTGACTATATTCTCATAGCCTCAAAGAACATGAAAGAATATCTTAAATAGTTGTAATCTTTTCGGATGTTCATCGCAAGGAAGGATTAGTGCTCTCCGAAAGGAATGCGGTAATTGCTACAAGACATATCGAGTTTCTTGGGTTCAAGATCGATGAGTCTGGAATCATCTTGTAGAATCACATTGTTGAAAAGATGTAAGGATATCCGGATGATTTCAAGGATTTGAAACAGCTTAAAAGTTTTCTTGGAGTTGTTAATTTTGCTGGTATGTTCATCAACTATCTGGCAAAACACTGAAGATGTTCGGTGTAGGGTCTTCCTACCTTAACATCATCATAATCACGTATTATGGACTAAACATGCATTAATAACATCTTAGGGTTCCAGTTGTAGCTTTGAGCTAACAGAATTACAGGCAAAAAATAAAGTTTCAAAACTTAATAATTACATTCCCAAAAACGAATGCAAATATTATAGGTTTACACTACTCCTAGAGTAGAGACTATCAAAATCTTGTATCCTATATTCTTTCATGCTCCTTTTAGCTCACTGCCTCAACCCGACCCTTAGCCCTTCAGTACAAAAGTGTACCTACAGGAACAACCCATCATGAGCATGTACATCATTGCTTAACATCATGGAGATAAAGGCATATAAATAAATGCATGAAAATAATCGTAACATATACTTCCTGGTTAATCGTATTAACCCACTTTGGTTGTCCCTGTTTCATAGTCATGCATATAATCATTAGTTCTTGACATAAATGATTACAATCGTACTTCACATATATGCTCATAATCAACAATGTTATTTAGAAATGGGGATGTTTCTGGTCTTGTTATGTCAGCGGAACAATTGGCCCCCTCGCTTCGACATATAGCGGTACTGTGATTACCCCTTGCTACACCTTGATAGCGGATGTAATCTCATCCCTAGCTATGTCAGCGGTAAGTACCTTCCTCGCTTTCCCATAACAACTACCAGAACACTCTACCATTCTCAATAACATAGTCAAACATACATCATCATCATCATATCATAAACATCATCATCTTGTAAACATCATCATCTTATAAACATCATCATCTTGTAAACATCATCATCTTATCATAAACGTCCTCATAAACATCATATCATCTTTACTCATCATAAACATCATCATCATAAACTTACTTATCATAATCATCATCATAAACATCGTAAATACTTATGCAATCATTGCGTAGTCATATAGGAATGTGTTTTACCGTCCGATGCCCGTACGCTTCTTACGTACCTTAATTCCCAAAAGTGGAGAAGTTGGAGAACTTTATCTCCTTGATGTTGTTGGTACTTGGGATGGTTCTACACAACCATACAAATCAATATTAGAAGCTAAACAATAGCCAAATACCAAAAATTCAACAAAAATCATCATTTTCCATTTTTTTTTAACAGCGGCGATTGATCGCTTTAAATATGAAGATCGATCGCCTGACTGTTTGCCTCGCGGCGATCGATCGCTTAAAATATGGCGATCGATCGCCTGTAGCATTCTTTTGCTACTGGCCTTCGGCGATCGATTGCCTCATACATGGCGATCGATCGCCACCTGCTGTATGCGCGATCCTTCACCATTTTTGAGCATTTTTCAAGCTCATCCTCATACCCTTCAAACCCAAACTTTCCAACAACACAAACATCATCATAACTCACCAAAACCCACATAAAACACTTCAAAAATCATACCCCAACCACAAACAACATATACCCAAAACAAACCCACATAAAAACACAAAAAGCCAACCCATTTCAAAACCAAACATCATTAAAACTTTAGGAAGGGTTCCATACCTCTTAAGGACTCCAAATCCTACAATAAATATCACAAACAAAGGTTTTGTGAAGATTTCTCCTTCCACTTTTGCCAAGTTTCGAAAATGAGGAAGGGTTTAGGGTTGGGAAGTGATTTGGGGATTTAAGAGAGTGATTGGTAAAGTGAAAATGAAGTGGGGTAAGGTGGGGTTAAAGGGTTATAGTAAAAATTGCACCCCATTAATTAACATGATGTATAAAATACCCCAACATGGTATTTTAAAAGCATTTTACAAAAAATGCAACAAACTTCCACTAAATTCATATCTTCCTCATAACACTTCATTTTCTAACATGTATAACATGCACCCTGAAATGCAACCCCGGGTCACGCCTACCATGTGACTAAGCATTTCAACAAGATAATTAATTTCAACACATGAATCAATTATCAACATAATTCATCATATAAACATAATTAATGCCCAAATTGAAATTAATTAATTTCGGGGCATCACATTCAGTCCATTACTCAATAAAGAGGCTGAGTTCAAGTGGATTGAAGAACATCAACAAGCTGTTAAATAGTTTAAAGAGGTTTGCAGGAAACTTCCAAAGCTTGCAATTCCAAACGACGAGTACGAACTGGTATTATACACAGATGCCAATGATCATTGGTGGGTAGAAGTTCTACTGAAGACCACACCTACCGGAGAAGTGTCATGCAGATATTGTAGCAGTCTGTTTACCGATAGTGAAGCTATCCGATAGCATATCAACAATAATGAGTTCGTTGTCAGAAAGGTGTTCAAAAAATGGCTGTTGTTCTTACTGGCTAAGAAATTTATCCTTAAAATTGATAATTCGAGTTTACGCATTTTCTTAAATAAAATTGAATCTAAACCAAAAAAGTCTATACTTTTAAGATGGCAAGCTGAATGCCAATATTATTATTGTGATATTAACATTGTGAATCTAATGAGAATGTTCTTGCAGATTTCTTAACACGAGTTGGAGGACACGTTGCTGATGATACCCTCAGTAGGCTGAGGCATCTCAGGGAGAACCTGGAGATCCTTGATTGAGTTTTTGGGACTCTTTGCCTCAATGAAGAAGTCACTGGATGGCTTCGACGAGCAGGTCGGGAATCAGTTTCCAATCATATACGAGCATGCATTTAGGCCCAAGAACGTTTGTTCGAGGTTTTAAAGAGACCTATTCTCTAGGTTGCATCTTTAATAGTGCAAAAAGGAGTTGTTAGAGAATGAGGCTCATCTAACCAGGAGGCAAGGGATTCACATACCCTTATCACGAGTGATGCAGATGATGTATTCCTTGAGGATGTACAAGCTGTAGCGTATGTTGAAGGCCATGAGAAATCGCTTGAACCTTCAAGTCAACCCAACACCTCTAGGGTAAAAGAGGGAGAGTTAAATCTTATGCCAATGACCGACAATTCTTACTTCTCCTACGAAGGAATATCAGCACACTTGGGAGAAACTAATAACCAAATGGGGTATCAACCCAGAAAAAATAATAGTTGATATTTGCCACAAATATCCGAAGGTTTGTTTGAAATCAGGCAGCCAACCAAACGACGTAGAATGGTATAATTTCGGAGCCATTGCTTCAATTTATACTATTGCACCAACTTTCTCTGAAATCTCAAAATTATCAAAGTGGATCATAGAAGCAATTCACGAGACATGGGCAAATAACCCACATTTGCCCCGATGAGATATCTTGGTGTTGTATTTTTCCAATGGGGCTCCTAAACCTGCAAAGAAAGGCTTCATTGAAGCTTTTCACTTCATCAATCATAGACGTCTAGACGAAAGCGCCTTAAAGAATATCAAGACAGCTTTACAAGATGGAAATACACGTGTTAGTTGGAACCTAAGTCACATTATGCGTGTGCATGTGGGTGCAGATGCTGATGCGGATGCGTGAGTGAGTCAATTTTCAAAAAAAAAAAAGTGCAGGAGTGTCTTAATGCGCCTATTAAAAAAAATTTATATATATATATATATATATAGACACACACACACAGGAATATCAGCACACTTGGGAGAAACTAATAACCAGATGGGTATCAACCCAGAAAAAACAATAATTGATATTTCTGGCAAATACGAGGGTTTGGATGAAACCATACAGCCATCCAAACGATGTACACGAACAGTATACTTTCGGAGTCATTGCTTCGATTTATACTATTGCACCAGCTTTCTCCAAATCTCAAAATTATCAAAGTGGATCAGAGAACCAGTTCACGAGACATGGGCAAATAACCCACATTTGTCCCGATGAGATATCTTGGAGTTGTATTTTTCTAGTGTGGCTCCTGAACCTACAAAGAAAGGCTTCATTGAAGCTTTTCACTTCATCAAGCTTAGACGTCCAGACGAAAACGCCTTAAAGAATATCAAGACAGAGTTACCAGATGGAAATACACAAGTGTTAGTTGGAACCTAAGTCACATGATGCGTGTGGCGTGCGGGTGCAGATGCAGGTGCGGATGCGTGAGTGCGTCAATTTTCAAAAAAATTGAATGCAGGTGCGTCTTAATGCGCTTATTAAAAACAAATATATATATATATATATATATATATATATATATATATATGTGAAATGAAGTTAAACATACATAATATACATCATATTTAACAAGCTTACATCATTATTATATTATTTAAAAATTACAGTATGAAGTTCTTAACAAATTTGGCGTTTACAGCTTTACCATTCTTAAAAAAACATTAAATCAGATCTTATTGTAGGATCTAACATTTGTAGCTTTGCAAAATTTCTAGCCAGTGATAACAATGTAATTCAAATCTTTTATTCGACTGCTATTCTATTACGGACAATTATTGTCTCCGAAAAATATATTTTAGAGAATGAAAAATCCAAATGAAGTATTATTATTTTGTTTTTTTTAAGACATAAAATATCGAATTCAAAAAATGAAACCAAATAGTACATCTGTATTTTTGGTAATAGTATTAATTTATTAAGAATGACTCATATTAATTCTCATGAGAATTATATTATTACCTTATGAAACTAACTCAATAAAAATAAAAGTTCTATAAATAAAGTTCATTCTATTAATTTTCATACAAAAAATTCAAATATCAAAATTATTATTTATTCTTCCATAAAACATTACAAAATCACAGAATTTGTCATACTTCCTTTTATCAAATATATTAATCTTTCATATATTATTTTGTCTTTTCATGGAGTCATTACAGAATAGTGAGTATTATTTATCTAATTATCATATGAAGAATTTCCTTACCAATCCGAAGCGGCTATGAACCATGAAAATTCATCTGAACCCAAAATCGGAGAAATATTTTTTATAATAATAAAAAAATTAAAATTTGAGAATTAAGAATGTTTAACAAGACTTAGTAAACCTTAGTGCGCGACTTACTAAATCTTAGTGCGTGAATCTGAAAATCTTAGTGCACGAATTAGAAAATCTTAATTCGCTTTAAAGCGGGGCACACACATTAAGTCCGTCAGGTCACGATCGGAACGCCAGTTCGGGGGTAGGAGGATTATGTGACTTAAGTTGAAACCATCACAAAATAATGAGGTTTCAACCAGACGAGTATGTGGATTTGGGTTTGTCTAATTGCAATGGACAAAATCAAATATTCTCCATAGTTTCTGATAAATAAAATTCGAAGTATTGTAATAGTTTCTTCTGTAATAGTTGTCAGTTTATGTATTTTCGTTTCAAACCTTATCATATTATAGGCTAAACAAGTTGGTCTCCTCCCTAAAGGAGATTGTACTAATGTAATAAAATGTTATAAATATTTTCAGAATAAAATGAAGGCTTTTGGTCAAGCGTGTTATCTCCCTTCTTATTCTTGGTAAAAAAATCTAGATAGTATCTCTTACACCTGGTGTAGAAAACAAACCAAGGTTGTGATGTCTACCGTTGAAAGAACAATTGCAGAACCATCGGTTGCCATCGTGTGGTTAATGGTGATGAGCTATTGTAAAACTTGGTGGGATACTCGACGGCAGCCCGGTCAAAGCAAGGTATTAGTCAAATTTAAGATTTTGATTAATCAGGCGGAAGCATGTTGGGCCTGGTATGGTTTTAATGGACTAATTCCAAAAAGATGGGAGAAGTTCATCATCTAAAAATGGGTTTTGGGGTTTTTTATAGAGGTCCTTAAAATATAGGGAGTTCCATGCTATTTAGAAAAGGACTTTTTATGAGATTTGAGGTTGTAAGGGAGTTAAAACAAAGAAGAAAGATAAAATAGAGAGTTTAAACAAAGATTCTCTAAATTAGGGAGTGAAAAAGTTCGGTTCGATTTTTTGGTTTTTTTAAAAAAATCGATTTTCGGTTCGGCTTTTGGTTATAAGATCCGGTTAACCGATCCGAAAATCGGAATTTAAAAAAAAAACTAATTTTAATTCTTTTAATGGTTTAAATAATTTTTTTAATAGTTTCGCTCCTGATTGTATGAATAAGAACTCGTAAATTAACAATGTGTTTCAAGTATAATATAATTTATTTTGTTCTCATTTAAACTTAATTTTTTGTATTAAATAGCTTCAAAATAATATTAGAAGTTAAAATTAAAAGGTCAAAGGTTTAGAATTCATTTGAATCCAATGTATGATGTATTAATGTTTGTATTTACGTTGAATTTTCATCAATTAATCATCCAATTTTTTAAAAAAAATTCAAAAAAAGAAGTACGGTTACCGAAGCGAACGAACCGAAAAAGTTCGGTTAAAACTGAAACCGAAACCGAACAGAAATTCGGTTTTGAAATTTCAAAACTGAAATTTCGGTTCGGTTCGGTACAAACCGAACCGAATGAACACCTCTAGGTAGAGGGATTTTAGGACAAGTTTAATGCTTATGGACCGCAATGTAGGATTTAATCTACGGCGACGAGCACTTGATCAATATAACATGGATTAGGATAAAAGGCATTGGTGGTTTGGAAGTTTACGTGATCGGAAAGCGTTTAACAATAAAGGGTAACATGGTTTTCAATTGAAAGATAAAAATCATCAAAACATATGAATGTGCAACAATTATATTTTGTTAAATAAATGATTTAGAAAACATTAGTGCGACTAAAAACTTCGGAAAAACATTTAAATGTAATCTTTTAATAAAACATTACTAATATTTTGAAGTTTTGATTCCTAATTTCAAGTAATTTTAGCAAAATATTTAATCCCAACAAAATGATATCAGGTGTCAAATTCTATTGCATTTCAACACATACGTACTGAATAATCATACTAAAAGACGTGCGCATAACTATATGAACGACACAAGTACACAATATACAGAAAGTACTGAGTGTCATACAATAGGCATCCAAGCTCCGATCTAACACAAGAAATTCATAAGAAGAAATACATCATTTCCAACTTAGATAACATTTTGTGTGAGAAGACGCTCAAATCGCTCCGAAACACAATGATATTATTGGAACACAAGAAAATAATGCGAACTAGGCGCGCGTTCAGCTGGCTGCAAATTTGCGGGCATAGCCTAATACCATCACAAAGTCCTTTGCAGATGATCCAATGGTGGCTGAAGCCCGTTCTGTGCTTGTCGTTTGAAGCCAGAGTTCGACAAGATTATGTAAAGTTAATGTGGGGATCACTGTCTGTCCCATGCATTTTATTTCAACCTACAAAATTTGATTAGCAGAAACATTTTCGCCCAAATTAGTTTGTTGCTGTAAATATGATTTTATACATAGTACAAGAATCCCGCCTCAGAACTAAGGCCACTAGTGAAAGAAAATGAAATTTAAAAAAGTTACTGATACTTAAAATATGACGGAAAAGGAGAGTGATCATATTTGCTAGATTGACGGCAGAAACCACAGCTATTTGATCGGAATGGGATGAATGAAGTTACCTCATTTTCGCTTGCAAGATCCAACTTCCCTTTAAGGTACTTTTGAATAAAAGAAACTGGTATGCTCCCATCCCTGTGAAGAATAAATGGATATAATCAGTTATATTTGAATAATTGTTGCTAATAAAGAGAGTAAAATTTTCTATCGTTTTAGAGCAAGAACCCATAAAACACTTCCTTGATTCCTATCTTTTTTGCAGTGTGCTTAATAATTCGGCTAAATAAGAAAGAATGGGGAAGTATATTAAGATTTGGATAGGATAAATGAGGGAGAGTTTTAATTATAAGCTCGAGTTTCTGAATTATCTTCATGATAGGTACAGATTCCAACAAGAAGGCAAAGTTTGCAAAGCAGGACCTCCAAAAGCGATAGAAAGAACCATCTGCAATCATGTTACAAGTGTACAACACAGTTCCATAACAAAACAATAGCTACCAGTGCGATAAATTTTCAACTGTGACAAACTTCAACTTCATAGAACACAGTGGAATCTAAAATCATGTGGACCCACATGACAATTGTGAAGCCCCTGAGGGAAATTATACGGAGGTGTGAGATCTGTTGGTGCTGGTCCCTCATCAGCCTTGGATTTATTTGCTATGGGTGCGTTAGATCATTCACGGATCCAGGGGTGATGATCTGATGGACAAATGGCAACATAGAAATGCCCAATTCCCAAAAAGACATGGTGTGGACACAAAAAGTTATGACCCTAAAGATATCGTTTCTGTTATAGCTTAACTTAGTCATATGCTGTTTACACATTAGGCTTTTCAAACTCACGCCCACCAAGCAGTACTTACATAAACTAGCCCAACACCATTACTAGTCCATGTTCCAAGAGAGGCTCTCGTTGTAAAAGATTTTCGCTGCTGATTAAATCAGCAACTGAAAGCCAACTATATCTTCGAAAAAAAGGTAGAAGGCCATAAAATGTTTGAATTTACACAAAAACTGAGACGCTCAACTACAGTAGCATGGAGCCATTTTGGATAAATTTCGAAGAAATTCCCAATACAAATGAGATTTATAAAGTTAAATTACTAGACCAATGGCCGGCATATGCATTAAGTACCATTCTTCTCATTTACCATTGGCTGACTTTTTTGTTGACATGCGTCCAGATAATTGAAGTGATAAGCCAATAATTTAATGCAATTCTGGTGGAGAATGCATATAATAAAACATCTCACAGCAACAGGAACACTTTTTCATTCGAAAGTACTTGCTCATTCAAAACTCGGAGTGATAAGGTTATCGGACACTTACTTTATTCTCAGGCAACTGGCAGAAATCTGAGGCAAGGGTGCAATTCCATCCCTGAAGACATAATACAGAAAATTATGAAAAGCAGATAGTTGGCTTCAAAACGAAGTTTTATCGTAGCATTCCTCTAAGGATATAAGTGACTCCTTACTGCTCATCAGAGGCCACTAACGAGAACCAAACTGGATAATTTTTTCGGTCAAACTTAGCACAGGCAGCATCGAGCACGACCTGGGGTGGGACATTGAATTCGCCAAAGTTTTTACCCTTTTTCTGGCGAACTCTCCGTAGATTGTTAGGTCTCTCAGATTCTTGTGGGGCGTGAACAGTAAAGTCCTCGCCTTGTGCCTTTGATTTTTTCCTGTGTTCCATATGTTTGGTCTTAGCAAGATGTCTCTCATTGTCAAGAGATTCTGATTTAGCAACAGATCCTTGAGTCATAAACTTTGAAGATTTGCTTCTATTCGCTGCTTCCACCAAACACGTCAAAGGTTTCCAAACATCAAGTTTCCCCTCCCAAAGTTCAGAACCATTCTCTCTTGCTTTATCGGAATTGGGATTATCAGATGGATCAGCAGCAGTAGAGTTCTGCAGCATGAGGAATCGTACTTGAAGCAAATGCAAATAGCAATTGCAAAAGTCTATAGAGTCCACGTATTAGGTAATATTCAAACTAACCATAACTATATACCTTACCTGTCGTGCGTTCTGAGTAAATTTTGTCAATGTCTCCTGTGAGCTAGAGCTCTCAGGGTGGTCACTCAACTCTTCCTCTTTTTTAAGACGTTGCTCTATCGTGAAACTGGAACCTCTTGAAACTTTTCTTGCAATGGATTTTGATCTTCTACCAGTAAACCCACTCTGAGGCGAAACTCTGGGAGTGCTAACCACCAATGATGATAGAGATCTTTCCTTTCTTTTGGCTGGAAACATGACAGGAGTCACAGCCTCAGGAGCCTTCACCTGTATCCTCTTATAAGAGAATATCTTTGCCCTTATATCTTGCAAATTATGATCCGGCCTGATAAACAATTATGAGTGAAATGATAATGACGAATGATATAGCCCACGGGCAAATGAATCAATGTGAAGTGAACATAAAGTGCACAAATAAACAAGTTTTTATTTCCTTTTTACTGCAGTAAGTTTAGTAAGAAAAGTACATAGCTTGTATGCAGGAAGCAATGCGCTATTCAATGTAAAAAACTTTACACAAGCATGCAACAAACAATTCTGTAATGTATACTAATGTAAAGAAGAAAAAGCATCCGGAGAAGCCGATATAAGTCCGAGCTAGTGTGTGTGTGTGTGTGTGAGAGAGAGAGAGAGAGAGCAATGCTGACAGTCCAAACAACACAGAGAGCTAGCTACCTCAATTTCTCTAAAGGGACACATCCCAGATCAATATCGCAAACTGGACAGGATTCCATATCCTCATCCGAGAGCTTCGTGAATATGCATTTCCTGCAAACTGGATAATATTCAAAGATAAAAGAATAACAGTTTCGTCACCATTAAACAAGAAGGCAGGAAAAAAATTTGAACTTTTAAAACTACAACGCTTTCAATTTGATCAATCAATAGATCTGTCAAATAGGCATAAAAACTTTATCTAAATCAAGAACTTTTCAACACTATACTGATAAGCTCAATGAAACAGGAAATTCACCATATTGCAATCGCAATTCAGCTCACATGTATACATCTAACCACTTACCCACATATAAACAAACTTCCCACCAAGCACACAGTTACTGGTGTCCACCAAGCTGAATATAAACACAAAAATTCACATACAAACAACCCATGAACACGTGTAGCTCCCAGATCGTTAGCACCTGATCCCACAAACCCAACCAAAATTCCATATCACAAACGCAACGCAGAAAACCCAGATCACACATCAAACTCCAAAGAAACTCATAATTCGACAAATACACATCAAATCACAAGAAATCTCCACGAATCCAAACAATTACAACAAAAGAGAGGCACTCACACGTATGAAGGCATTCGATAATCGTAGTGGCATCACGAAACAGCTTGTGGCAGAGAGGACACGTCATGCATGACGCCATGGATTCCCGCTTCGCTTTCACCACTTGATTCGGCATCGTACAATCGAATTCCCCGTAAATCAACACAAGAAAACGTACGGCGCCACGTATCCTACGCGGTGCATGATATCGCCACCGCATGAGGCATGGGATTTACGTCCATCTCAACTAGCTCTACTATATCTGCATTAAATCCAAAAATCATACTCACGATTATTACAACAAAAGCAAACTACAAGCACCGTAACAAGAACGCATATTTGCCTACGAGAACAAGGGGGATCGCGCGAATGATAATTGCTACATCAATTGACCTGCAAATCTGAGTATAAACAGCTGATTTGGGGAAAACTGGACGTGATTGACCCTCGTGGATTTGTTTGGGGGGCCGAGACGAAATCGAGAAAGATATAGCAAGAACAAATAACATGTAGTTATATATATACACGTATACATATAGATTATCAGATTTTTATTTTTGCTTTCATATCAAATATTTACTGAGAATTTTAATCACACATATATAATATAATTTTTAGCAAATAATAATAATAATAGTAAAAAGGAAATATTTTTTAAGTAATTACCTAATTTATCGGGGCGGAAATAAGACTCGCCGATGTGCCCGTTAACATGTTTGTTCGTGTGCTGTTGTAGAAAACAGGTTGTTGGACGATTTTGCCCACGTGTTTCTAGTCAGTTTTACCCTCATCTTGACCTTAGCATGTAAAACGTGTATAATTTAGTCAGAAATATGGACACAGAGCTAATATATTGTTTAAATTAAATATAAAATATATAATTTAAATATATATTTGCTCTTTATATGATTTTTTTATATTAGGGTTTTAACTAAATTTGATTGATTTAAAATCTAACTTTTATTTGAGCGGATTTTAATATACAATCTTTTCACAAGTTATAAACTCCCAATTTCGGAATTTCTAGTAAACATTTGAAAAACTAAAGATGATGAATATCTGTGGTACCATATGATGTAGTTGATAAGGTGATGATTGATTGCTCAATTTATAGTCAAATTATACACCAAACATCATATGGATTAATTACAATGTACAAATTACATTTTTTCTATATAGAGGAGGACGAGGCAACAATGAGGCGATAATTATTCAAACTCAGACTTCTTTTTTCCCATGACAGTTTAATGTTTATAGCTAGCAACGTTCTTGAATTTGGAATTGCTATCCCACTTGGTTGTGCGGGAAGGAAATGTGTATATGGTGTTTCTGGAGATTCTTTTATGTTGTTTGTTTCATTCCGAGATATCGATGTCTCGTTTCTAACATAAAATCGGATAGTATCATATTTTCTCGAAATATATTGGGATCGAGTATCAAATAACTTCTACACCTTCTAATATAACTATAACATTTGATACATTTTTTTATTTTTATTTTTTAAAATGGTATGTTGTTATACTGTATTTATATTTTAGAATTCTAAAATGAACAAATCGATTAGGGCGCCATAATTTTCTCCATTGGTGATCTCTTCAATACTTAACTCCTCAAGAGGTAGAAAGTAAAAGAAATAATATACCATAATATAAGGTACAAATTCGAATATATGACGTGTCTCTAATTTATTTATATTTAAAATGTACATTTTCCTTTATTAAATATGACATGTCCTAAAAATCTAAATCTCGGGTCGTCATTGAGCTGCCAAGAAAAATAAGATGACATGCGAAATATGTTGATTTAATCCAACGACATGTCAAATGATTATTTTACAGGTATACGAGCATGCCAATTTATTATTATAAAGATATCATAACATTTTCACAAATTTTTTCAATTAATCAATCATCCTTTTTGAATAATCATCAAATATAAAGAAAAGAATTATGTAAATTTATAATTTAATATTGTTTATATAAATAGAATGGTGCATAGTCTATTCATTCTTTTTAAAAAAAATAATTCGAAAAAAATTAAATTTCAAAAATACTGTATTTTTACAACATTGCAAAACTACCATAAAACGCCTGCCGGGAGAGCGGCCTATGCTTCATGAGAGTAGACGCCCTTTGTTTCTTGATGGCGACCCCTTTTATTTTTTTTGAGGGGCCGTCTGCGGTCTACTTTTTTTAGAAATTTTATTTTATTTTTTTAAAATTATATTTTTCTATTTAATTTAATATAATTAATTGGGCTTGGGTGTTATGAAAACATTTCTAAGTTTTGGTGATAACAAATGTATACTGCTTGAATTGTCTACTGCATCGAAGAAGCTTACTGACGAAGAAGTATGTTGACTGACTCTACAAAAGTCTACTGGAAGATAGAGTCTACTGGGTGCCAAGAGTTGAAGTCATCTATCGGATGCAGAAAATAAAAGTATACTGGATTAGACTATCATAACTCACTCTAAAGTCCACTGGCGTATTTACTGGAAGATGACATCAGACATTACAAGACATCAGTTGAATTTAGTCCAGCAGACTAAATCACTAAGTAGAAGTCAGCTGACATAAAAAGGCAACATGGCAAAACTCGAACAGATTCATTCTGACAATAGTGCCATGGAACGCCGCACTGTCATATCAGCGCCACCAATCTCGTCAAAATGAACTAGCTGTCGGTGAATGGATTTGGAAAGAAGACAAAAGGAATTTGAATGAAAATCAGGAAGCTGATTTTACGCGGTTCTTCCCATTTGAAGAATAGCTGCCGTTAGACTTTCAAGTCTATAAATACGTCGAAAAGCAGAATGAAGAAAGCTCTCAACACTCCAAATCTTGAATCTACTTCATTCGCAAACAAGCAAAGCATTCATTAGAAACACTTACTGAAATATTCTGAAGTTTTGCAGAGCAGTACCTAAGCATTATTGTGATCGAGCAGATCCAAGCATCCTAGTCTACTTCTCAAGAACTCTCGAGGAAAAACAGAGTTTATATCTTGTGAGAGTGTTGTAAAAATCACTTTGTAATCTTTGTAATTATTGTGTTGCTAGTCTGTGTGGGTGCCTAAATAGGTTGTATACTGAAAAGTGTAAACCTAAGTCTTTTAGTGTAACCTTCCTGCAAAGGAAGAAGGGGAAACGTAGAAGAGTTTTTGCTTTGAACTTCAAGAAACAATTCTTGTGTCATTTATTTTCTGCACCTTACCTTATTGTCTCTTTGCTTTTGCCTATCAGTTCGTAACTCACAAATCCAGTAGATACCTTACGCACTATCTTTTAGTTGTCTACTGCCTTGCATATTGAGATCTTACTGTATTACTTAACGGTCTGTTGTGTTTGAAAGAAACAAGAATTTGAGTCTATTGTTTATTCAACCCCCTTCTAAACACTACCATGATCCTAACAAGTGGTATCAGAGCATGTCTTCTCAATTGGGAGAATACCAGAACTGATAGCCTCATTCAGCAAGGTTCCAACGTTCAAGAAGGATGAATATGATGACTGGAGAATCCGGATGCAAGCACATCTAAGTGCTCAGGATGATGATATGTTTTATATCATCACTGACGGACCACTGATGATCATGAAAGTCAACACAGTCGTGGTTATCTCTAGTTCAACATCAGATTGTTGAAAAGGAGATAGCATCCTGGACAAATGATGAAAAGAAAAGGTGACCGCTTTATTTTTAAACAAAAGATATTTCAAAGAATAGTTTGAAGCGATTCTACCGCAAGTGCACGGTTGTCAAGTTTTAGTATAGTGAAAATTAAGTAAGGGTTGTCGAATCCACAGGGACTAACGTATAAGTACCAAATAAGATTAATAAAATTATATTTAGCCTACGATTAACAAAGGTGATTATCTAATGCCATACTAAACTAACGTCCGACAAATAAACAAGAAACAATAAAATGTATGGTTCCGGAAATGCGAAGGTAAGTCACTCGAGAAATTTACCAAGCTCGTCGTTCAACTATGTTATCTTTAATGATTCAACTGAATTATCAAATTATCAACCAATTGATTCTAAAGGTGAAAGGTTTTCGCTATTATTCGATACACTCTCTCGAGCTGTAAAGAAACTAACACTAAATTAGAATAAGTCACTCTCGTGCACCTATTTACTAATTCAATATTGCATAAATCGTCAAAACCTTATAACTCTAAATCTCTCGATTCCAAGTTCTCACGTATGCGATATCATCTCTCGATCTCAATCGTAACATACATCATAAATTAATGGAGCGTGTTACAACGTTATCTCTCGATCTCGGTTATAACTCTCAGATTCAATCAAAGTTAGCTAGACTTTGATCTACACAAACAATTAATTTATGAACAATAGCAATCAATGCGCTCAAACACAATTGAATCAATAATCAAACACAACGAAACTAAAACTCGATAAAATAAACTAGATTTAATTCAAATCAAATACATAAGAGTTTAATTGTCTCTCGACCTCAAAAACATCAAATGGAATTGAAAATCAAAGAAATCAAAGTTTAGAAATGTAAGTAATCCAAGAGCATACAACGCAGCTGAATAAAATTTTATGGATTACTAACCAGCAGATCTATACATAGGATTCATATCGGATAAAGGAATTACAAGTGTCTTACCCTTGTAGCGTGTTTGAAGCAGAATCCACGGAGCAGCACCACGTCCTACGCCTTCTCCGAGTCACTAGCAAAACTCAATGAGTTTTGCCTCAACGGTATCCACACGATCAAATCGGGTGAAGGGATAGTTTAAGAACGAGTTGCTAGACAAGTTCTTAAACCAGAACAAGAAAGACACTCGATTCTAAATCGATTAAAGGCACAAAACCAACAAGAGCACTCCTCGGTTATCAATAAACCGAGAGCACTTCGTCTAGTAGGCGGCCGTGTGTCTTCAGTTTTGGTGTAGGTTTTTTTGATATCAAAGTATGATATGAAAGTCTATTAACAATTAATCAAAACCATGTATTTATATTATAAGGCTTTTAATTAAGGTTCAAGACTTTCTTAAAGTCTTATGGGCCCAAACCCATGATTTAATTAAAACCTTTTAATCACTTAATTAAGACTCTTCTTAATTAATTAATTCATCCAATGAATTTAATTTCCCTTCTCGATTTAATCTTTTGTGCGACCCGATAGGTTCTTGTAATGTTGGCAGTGACATAAAATCTCATTTTACGTTACAAGCAAAGAGCGGTGTCTAGCAACACATCAAGGCTACCCAAATTACAAGAATGTCAATGACTCGACATAACCTTTAGAACTTGTGATAATATTAACCATGTAACTTAATCCCTTTGTCCTTTGTGTTTAGACTGAACACGAGTCATGGAATAGTCATACTCGTATATCCAATCTTTATTTCTTGATCCCCAAGTAGAACTAGAATAAACGAATAAGCTCGATATCTCATATCGACTCATTCGAGCATGGCCATGCATTTTAGTTCTCACTTGATCAAGGGCCTAACACATCTCCTGTTATATAGGAGGGACAAATCCTATCTCGATCAGTCAACATCCCTCTACATAATTTGTAGTGTATCCAATAGTCGCCTTTATAGTATACCCTGTTACGGGTAACGTTTGACGATATCAAGATACATAACTCCTTATGTTGGGATCTCTGATGATCACAAGTCGTAAGGATTACATACATTATTATCACTATGAGAATTGCATATGACGATCATATAACTATCCATGTTGCATTCTCATGGTGGGTCTGTCCAGTACATCGTTCTCTAACATGTACCTATATGTTGATTTGATATCTCACATCAATGAACAATTCATCGATCAACAAATACTAGTCTCAACGTATTATCATTATCCCTATTCATGATAATACTTGACTAGGGACATCTTTAAGAATAATACAATATTATTCTAAGGACATTAACATATATATTAATTCACATTGCACAGTTAAAAGAATAATATATAATAATGAATTGCCATTCATAAAACCATATTACATTGTATGTCATAAACAATCATCTAATGATGTGTCTTAGGGCATATCCCAACAAATCTCCCACTTGCACTAAGACCACTCAGACATATACCTAATGCCTAGAGATCTAGTATGACGATCATGCTTCTGCTGTGACAGTGGCTTCGTCAATGGGTCAGATACATTATCATCTGTTGGTACTTTGCATATTTTAACATCTCCCCTTTCAACGATTTCTCGAATGAAATGGAACCGCCTAAGTATGTGTTTGGATCTTTGGTGAGATCTTGGTTCCTTAGCTAATGCGATCGCTCCATTGTTGTCACAATAGAGTTCTATCGGATCTTTAATGCTAGGCACCACTCCAAGTTCAGAAATGAACTTCCTCATCCAAACAGCTTCCTTTGCTGCATCCGAGGCAGCAATATACTCAGCTTTCGTTGTAGAATCGGCTACTGTTTCTTGCTTTGAACTCTTCCAGCTCACAGCACCTCCATTTAGGCAATACACATATCCAGATTGCGATCGAAAATCATCTTTGTCGGTTTGGAAGCTTGCATCAGTGTAACCCATTACATTGAGCTCTTCCTCACCTCCATAAATCAAGAATGTATCCTTAGTCCTTCTCAAGTACTTCAGGATGTTCTTGACAGCAATCCAGTGACCTTCACCTGGATCAACTTGATATCTGCTCGTCATGCTCAAAGCATACGATACATCGGGACGAGTACATATCATGGCATACATGATAGATCCAGTAGCTGACGCATATGGAATCTTACTCATGCGTTGTCTCTCATCTGGTGTTGAAGGACACTGTTCCTTCGAGAGATAAATGCCATGCGTCATAGGCACGAATCCTTTCTTTGATTCTTGCATGCTAAACCTTTTAAGCACCTTGTCTATGTATGTACTTTGACTTAGACCAAGAAGCCTTCTCGATCTATCTCTATAGATCTTGATTTCTAATACATAGGTGGCTTCTCCCAAGTCTTTCATCGAAAAGCAATTCCCTAGCCAAATCTTTACAGATTGCAAGGCAGGGATATCATTTCCAATAAGAAGTATGTCATCTACATACAACACTAGGAAAATGATTACGCTCCCACTGACCTTCTTGTAGACACAAGGTTCATCTTCATTTTTGATAAAACCAAACTCTTTGATTGCATCATCAAAACGAAGATTCCAACTCCGAGAAGCTTGCTTCAATCCATAAATGGATCGTTGTAGCTTGCATATCTTTCCAGCATCCTTTGGATCGACAAAACCCTCGGGCTGTGTCATGTACACATCCTCGAGCAGATTTCCATTAAGGAAAGCTGTTTTGACATCCATCTGCCAGATTTCATAATCATGAAATGCAGCTATTGCAAGTAAGATCCTTATGGATTTAACCATGGCCACTGGTGAAAAGGTTCAATCATAGTCAATACCATGAATTTGTTTGAATCCTTTTGCAACAAGCCGACCTTTATAGGTTTGTACGTTACCATCCATATCGGTCTTTTTCTTGAAATCCATTTGCACCCTATGGGTCGTACCCCTTCAGGTGGATCAACCAAAGTCCATACTTGGTTTGCATACATGGATTCCATCTCAGATTTCATGGCCTCTTGCCATTTCTCAGAATCATTGCCCATTATAGCTTGTTGATAAGATGACGGCTCATCCTCATCAATAAGTAGTAAGTCACCTTGTTGAGTCACAAGAAATCCATATCTCTGTGGCTCCCGGTGTTCTCTTACAGACCTACGCTGGGCTTGTGTCTCTTGAGCAGGTGCTTCTTCCACAACAGCTTGCGGTGCCTGCTCTGTTTCAATCTCAATCTCAGGTTCAGTGTTTTCTTGTGGTTGAACTTCACTAAGTTCTATTTTTCTCCCACTGGTTTTTCTAGAAATAAATTCTCTTTCAAGAAATACACCAGTCCGAGCAACAACTACCTTGTTCTCGGTGGGATAATAGAAATAGTATCCTTTCGTTTCCTTAGGATACCCCACAAATAAACACTTATCAGATTTGGGTCCAAGTTTGTTAGTGGCGTGACGTCTAACGAAAGCCTCACAACCCCAAATCTTCATAAAAGACATACTAGGACGCTTCCCAGTCCATATCTCATATGGTGTCTTTTCCACTGATTTAGATGGAACACGGTTCAGTAAGAAAATCGTTGTTTCTAGAGCGTGTCCCCAAAAAGATATCGGAAGATCTGCATGACTCATCATTGATCTAACCATGTCCAACAAGGTTCGATTTCTCCTCTCGGATACACCATTCCATTGTGGAGTATACGGAGGAGTGAGTTGTGGGACTATCCCACACTCCTTTAGATAGTCATGAAACTCTTGGCTTAAGTATTCTCCTCCTTGATCTGATCGAAGGATTTTGATACTTTTGCCAAGTTGGTTTTGTACTTCATTCTTGAAATCTTTGAACTTTTCAAAGGTTTCATGCTTATGTTTCATTAGGTACACATACCCATATCTACTGAGGTCATCAGTAAATGTAACGAAGTATTGAAAACCACCTCTAGCTTGTGTACTTATTGGTCCACATACATCACTATGTATTAGTCCCAATAAAACATTTGCCCTTTCAACATGTCCCTTGAAAGGGGCTTTAGTCATCTTGCCCATTAAACAAGATTCGCATGTTTCATATGATTAAAAATCAAAAGAATCTAATACTCCATCCTTATGAAATTTAGATATGCGGTTCTCGTTTATGTGGCCCAAGCGACAGTGCCAGAGATAAGTCGGATTACAATCATTATTTTTAATCCTTTTAGTATTTATGTTATAGATAGGCATATCAAGATTTAATACATAAAGACCATTCACCATTTGTGCACTAGCATAAAACATATCATTTAAATAAATAGAACAACAGTTGTCCTTTATTATAAATGAAAATCCATACTTGTCCAAACAAGAAATAGAAATAATGTTTTTAGTAATTGAAGGCACAAAATAACAATCTTTCAAAATCAATGATAAACCAGAAGGTAAAGCTAAATGATAATCTCCTATAGCTAATGCAGCAACTCTTGCTCCATTTCCAACTCGGAGATCAACTTCACCTTTCGCCAACGTCCTACTCCTTTTTAGATCCTGCACATTTACACAAATGTGAGATCCACATCCAGTATCTAATACCCATGATGAAGAAGTAACAAAAATACCTGAAGCGGAAGTCACACTTCCTTTCTTTAGATCCTCCAGATATACTTTGCAGTTCCTTTTCCAATGGCCGGTCTCACCGCAATGGAAACAGTTCCATTCCTTTGCTATCCCTCCCTTTGGCTTCAGTGCATAAGACTTTGGCTTAGATTTAGCAAAGACTTTCTTTGCTTTCTTGTTGCCTTTAGCTTTGGCCCTTCCTTTGCCCTTATTCACAATAAGAACATTTGTGGCCTTAGTCTTCTTTGTATTTGCTTCATATGTTCTCAACATACCAAGCAATTGTGGTAGAGTCTTTTCCATGTCAGTCATATTGTAATTTACTACAAATTGACTGAAGCTCTCAGGCAACGATTGCAAGATCACATCGGTGGCCAACTCTTAGTCCAATGGAAAACCCAGCTTGTCCAGATTCTCAATGTACCCAATCATCTTGAGCACATGAGTTCCAACTAGGCTTCCTTCTACCATCCTGCACTGAAATAACGCCTTAGAGACGTCATACCTCTCTTGTCTTGCTTGCTGTTGGTACAACTGCTTTAAGTGTTCGATCATATCGAACGCCTCCATTTCCTCATGTTGCTTCTGAAGCTCAGAGTTCATGGTGGCAAGCATGAGGCACCCAACATCAAGTGCGTCACTCTGATGCTTCTTGTAAGCATCTTTTTCAGCTCTTGTAGCTGTTAGGGGAGGTTCCTCAGCGGGCAAGGGTTCCTCTAGGACATATTGTTTCTTTTCTTGTTTGAGGACTATCCTCAAGTTCCTATGCCAGTCTAGGAAATTCGTCCCATTTAATTTGTCCTTCGCAAGGACCGATCGCAGGGATAAAGTGCTAGTAACGTTGTTAGTTGCCATGGATATCTACAATATAAATATGCAAAATAAGTTTATGATTTAAATCATTTAACATGGTCTTATATTAAATGATACTCCCACTATTTTGTTTAAAATATCAACCCTCAAAACCTTTAGTGGGCCAAGATCCATATTTCACTTAATCTTTGAGTTAGCTTTGGCTAATCGCCCAAGACTCGGTTATTTAGGTAGACAACACTTTGTCAATTACATCACATATAATTCTTGGATAGTTGGACGAACAACACTTTGTTCAATTCATCAAATGAATTATAATCCAACCCATGCCTCTAGGTTCCCAATCCTATTGAGATAACCTAGTTAAGTCGTACCCAATTAAAGTATAACGGATATCACTTTTATCCTTTCGCGCCTTACTAAGATTGCCACGGTGCTTTGCTTTGGCAAACCCACACATGTACAATCGAAGTTATTGACGAGTACTTTTATTTTGGAAGGCATCTAAAACTTAATATTTTAGAGGGATTTATTGATCTCATGATTAATTTGATAATTTAAAATATGTCCACTACATATAGTTGTATACATATCTACATATATGTGTAATACTATTATCAAACTAAAACATAAGATAAATCATGCATCAACATACATAATAAAACGTGACATGATTATAGCCCCTACTAATGATTTTCTCAAGCCAATGAGAAAATCCTAAGAATCAACCTAAGGTAACTTCACAAGCACCTTCCTTTGGCTCCAATTTGTGAATGGCCTCCTCATCCCGGCACGATGCTCCATCTTCATTGATCATCATCAATAAAATAAACTACACTATTTACAAGATATAGAATTCCTCGATTCACATTCGAGGGGAACATAGGGGAGGGATTACATTTAGAATGAAATAGAGAAGGCACGACACGCAGGTCGTATTATACATTACAAATATCCACAAATCCTATCTAATAGGTCAAAGGGCTATAACCATGCACCATGCTCAAACAACACATAAAGCATGCATTAACATTTAATTAATTAAATTCTAAACATTTTAAATTTAATTCTAATTAAAACTGTAAATTAATTTTTGAAAAATTATCGTACGCTCGGGACATCACATGCCACGAACTAAAGCGACTAAGACACGAACCACCATGGTTCGAACCATGAAGCACACGGCTGGACCAATCGTGGGCCTAGGGTTCGAAACCCTAGCCCATGGCCGAGCCATGTCTCGAGCGGCGGCGGCGCTAGGGTTCCAAACCCTAGCCGCCTCGCACCCTTATGGAATTTTATCGAGCCATCTTGTTTGAAACGCCGGAATTTGTTAGCCACGAGTCACGGTCAGGCCATGCACGGGGTTGGCTCAACCATCTCGAGCTAAGGGTTCGAAAAACCTTGCTCTCATGTGGTAAAGTTACTCATCCATGCATGCGTGAACCATTATCGAGTCAAAGAGTTCAAAACTCATCCACGTCTCAAAACTTAAGAAAAATAGGCGATGATGGCCGAGCCATGCACGGCTACTAGGGTTCGAAACCCAAGCCGTCATGAGCTAGCCGTCACGTCCAATGGGTTCTAAACCCTAATTAATTTTCGACACTTCCATGCACAATATCAGCCACAACGACTAAGCCATCTCGAGCCAAGGGTTCGAAAAACCCTAGCCCTCATGTGGCTAGCCGTGGTGTCATTTGTGATGGTGATGGCCGAAAACTTGTGACATATGGTTCGATATTCGCCTAATTATATCAAATACAATTTTACGATAATTTTCATAAACTAAATATTAACATATCATATATGTTCATACAGTTTTAAATAGCATGCAATATTAATTCTAATATGATTAACACAATTTAATCACATAAATCCGATATGAGCCTTGTACACGGCTCTGATACCACTGTAAGTAATCCAAGAGCATACAACGCATCGGAATAAAATTTTATGGATTACTAACCAGCAGATCTATACATAGGATTCATATCGGATAAAGGAATTACAAGTGTCTTACCCTTGTAGCGTGTTTGAAGCAGAATCCACGGAGCAGCACCACGTCCTACGCCTTCTCCGAGTCACTAGCAAAACTCAATGAGTTTTGCCTCAACGGTATCCACACGATCAAATCGGGTGAAGGGATAGTTTAAGAACGAGTTGCTAGACAAGTTCTTAAACCAGAACAAGAAAGACACTCGATTCTAAATCGATTAAAGGCACAAAACCAACAAGAGCACTCCTCGGTTATCAATAAACCGAGAGCACCTTCGTCTAATAGGCGGCCGTGTGTCTTCAAGTTTTGGTGTAGGTTTTTTTGATATCAAAGTATGATATGAAAGTCTATTATCAATTAATCAAAACCATGTATTTATATTATAAGGCTTTTAATTAAGGTTCAAGACTTTCTTAAAGTCTTATGGGCCCAAACCCATGATTTAATTAAAACCTTTTAATCACTTAATTAAGACTCTTCTTAATTAATTAATTCATCCAATGAATTTAATTTCCCTTCTCGATTTAATCTTTTGTGCGACCCGATAGGTTCTTGTAATGTTGGCAGTGACATAAAATCTCATTTTACGTTACAAGCAAAGAGCGGTGTCTAGCAACACATCAAGGCTACCCAAATTACAAGAATGTCAATGACTCGACATAACCTTTAGAACTTGTGATAATATTAACCATGTAACTTAATCCCTTTGTCCTTTGTGTTTAGACTGAACACGAGTCATGGAATAGTCATACTCGTATATCCAATCTTTATTTCTTGATCCCCAAGTAGAACTAGAATAAACGAATAAGCTCGATATCTCATATCGACTCATTCGAGCATGGCCATGCATTTTAGTTCTCACTTCATCAAGGGCCTAACACATCTCCTGTTATATAGGAGGGACAAATCCTATCTCGATCAGTCAACATCCCTCTACATAATTTGTAGTGTATCCAATAGTCGCCTTTATAGTATACCCTGTTACGGGTAACATTTGACGATATCAAGATACATAACTCCTTATGTTGGGATCTCTGATGATCACAAGTCGTAAGGATTACATACATTATTATCACTATGAGAATTGCATATGACGATCATATAACTATCCATGTTGCATTCTCATGGTGGGTCTGTCCAGTACATCGTTCTCTAACATGTACCTATATGTTGATTTGATATCTCATATCAATGAACAATTCATCGATCAACACATACTAGTCTCAACGTATTATCATTATCCCTATTCATGATAATACTTGACTAGGGACATCTTTAAGAATAATACAATATTATTCTAAGGACATTAACATATATATTAATTCACATTGCACAGTTAAAAGAATAATATATAATAATGAATTGCCATTCATAAAACCATATTACATTGTATGTCATAAACAATCATCTAATGATGTGTCTTAGGGCATATCCCAACAAGAAATACGATAAACGGTGGATGAGTCCGTGCGTTGCACCGTGATTTCTTCTCTTGCTCCTTCCTTGCACTCCGGAATGGATTGGCTCGACTTTGGACGAAGAACGGAGATTGAATCTCCTTCTTGGCGGCGGCTAGGCGGCGGCTAGGGTTCCTCTTTTGTTCGAGATGGGCGTCTGATATGATTCTCTTCTGGAATGAAATGATTTCCCCCTTTAAACCCTCAAAAATCCATTCAAAAATGGAAGATAAGATTTTCCCGGATTTGCCTATCGATCGATCGAGAATTGCGTCCGATCGATCGGTGCACTGTTCATGTCAGCCTTTGAAACTAACTGCCTCGCTCGATCGATAGAGATTTCCTTCCGATCGATCGAGACTTTGATAAAATTAGCTCTGAAGTTACTGCCTCGCTCGATCGATCGAAAAATTGTTCCGATCGATCGAGACTTGAAATTCTTTTCTTCTCAGCACACTGTCTGGCTCGATCGATCGAGACATAATCTCGATCGATCGAGATTCCGAAAATCTCACTTCCTCAATTTCAACTCTTTCTCGCCTCGATTTCGCCATTTTTCTTCAGTTTAGCTCATTTCTTCCATTTCCATCTAATTTTCCTGAAATAGACAATTAAACACCAAAAAGTATAATATCATCCAGGAAAAAGTATGAAAAATGGGAAGAAATTACAGCTAAAAACACTTAAATTCTAAGCCTATCAACTCCCCCAAACTTAGACTTGATCGTCCTCGAGCAAGCAATAAGCTCAAAAAGAAAACTTAATCTTCATACTATGCATGAATCATCTTTACAACTCACGTAAAAACTCAAAAATCCTACTTACACATCAATAAAAGTCATTCAACATTCAACAAGAAGCAATTTCTCCTAAGTTAAACAATACATCGCAACATTGGAACGTGCGTGTGTGCTCTTGTCAAACATGAGTAATGTACATATCTTTAAGATCAAAAAGTGCCATAACAACTCCGAGTCAAGATTACTTTGAACTAATCTACAAATTTACTATCCAGCACTTCTCCACTAATGTAATTATTCCCTAGACTTGGATCAACAGGACTTTAAAAGCTTATAACGTTAGGCCTTTTGGTGCCGGCTCCAAAGAAAAGGTAGGATGAATTCAAAGAAGAGAGTACAATAGAATCAGTTCAATACTTTTTTCGTACACTATTGAGCTTCTCTTCAACTTTTTCTAGCCTTGGCCACTTTGGGTCTTATTTAAATTTTCTTTTCAAGGCTTTTCTCTACATCTTTTCTTTGTCTTTGCTCATTCTTTTGTTCACAATGAACTTATCAACATATAACAATTTAATGCAATAAATGAGATTCATTATACTCCCTTAAGGGTGGGTAAAAAATTTCTTTTAGGCTCAATCCAAGGTAGGCATAATGAGGTTGCCAAGAATGTCGAATGGGGGTCTAATCATATGCAATGCATATACCATTCTTTTTTAATAAAGCACAAGAGGGGACACTAAGGATAATGTATAACATGTAGGCTTGAAAGGCACGAACGGTCCAAAGATCGCCTAAATCATCTCCAAGTCAAGTTCCTAATTATAAATTTCGCCTTAAAGTGCTTTCAAATAAATTGTAGAGTTATCTAAGATACTCAAGACTCATCATAGTTAACACAAATTTTCACTTTAATCAATACATACTTCACTCAATCATGACTCAATAAGTGCTCAAATTATTCCTCAGTTTTGACATATGGTTAACAAAGGATATATACAAACAAGTTAAACATTTTCATGACTCCTATCTAGATGAGGATTAATTTCATCATGTATTACCGTTGCAAATCTAATTCTTCATTTCTCAAGACTAACTCACAAAAAAAAAATTTTGTTGGTAATGCTCAAGGATGAATCAGTCACAAAATCATGCAGTCATGCAAGTAGAGAAGCAAGACAAGTAGCAATATGTGCAAAAGCAAGATATATACAAATACTCAAAACCCCCCCAAACTTAGTACGTGAATTGCCCTCAATGAACAAGAAAAATAAATAAATGCAAAGGCAAAAACACATACCATGACGACGATCGTCACTGATCGTCGTCCTCATCATGCTCCGGAGGGGGGACTGGGTAGTGGTGCTCCTCGCCCTGATATGGCGGAAATGGTGGGTACTCAGAAGGTGGAGGTGCATGCGGATGATAAGGTGCAAAGTGTGGTTCCGGCGGGAACTGGAAACCTGGAAAGCCCTGGGCCATGGCAGTGTTCCATGCACTCTGATAGTGCATGAATTCTGTCTGACGCTGAGCTACCTGCTCATGGTCCATCTGCAATGCTCTCTGCATGCCGTGAATGTCCCGCTGCATGCTGTGAATACTCTGCTGCCCCAGGCGAATATCTTGGAGATCCCTATGAAGAGAATCCAATGTAACACGTGTACGCTCTGCAGCAGAGGATGATGCTCCAGCCTGTGTAGTGTCCGAGGGTCTTAGTTCGGCCCTTCGTCGGCCTGTAGGAGGTGGTGGACCGTCCACAATGATTGGGGTCTTCGGCGGAAGAAACTCCTCGTCTTCCCCCCATGTCACTCCCTATCGCTGACATAAAGCAGTGATCGTGGATGGAAACGGTAGTGCGGAGGTCGGTGGGCTGCTCCCAATCTCTTGAATGTGATCACTGATGATCTCGCCGAAGTCCACTTCCTTCCCTGAGAGGATGGCAAATACCAGGACTGCTCTGTCTTTTGTCACCTCAGAAGTGTGGGTCGAAGGCATGACCCGCGAGGCGACAAATGAGAACCATGATTGGGCCTCTGGCGTCAAATGTTTTTTAGAACCAACTGTGGCTCTCCTTTATCGTTCCTTTGCCAATCCACTCCCGGCATGCCAATAACTGCCAATACCTCATCGTAGTCTATCCTGCTATTCTTGAAAGATTGGTATGCACAGTTATGCAGGAACGACATCCGGTAAATATTATTTATTGAAGCTCGATCCACCAACACATCCTTCCCTTGAACATAAACACTTACTTGGTGCCCTGGTTTAACAGCTCGAAGGTTTGTGTAAAATTCCCTTACCAGTGGCACCACAACATCAATAGGTGTCTGGACAAATTGATACCACCCTTTTCGCCGTGCTGTCCTAATGACTGGACACTCAATTTTTTCCATGCTCATGCCCCTTTCACGACTAAGGGGTTTCTTATGATAGGTGGGGTATAACTCAGCAATTGTGGCATTGACAAACCTCTGTTCGTCATGCTCTTGCTCCGAAGTAGTTGCCTGTGCTTGTTTTCTCTTCTGTGAGGTTGCCGCTTGCTTGGACCTCTTTGTAGGAGCCATCTATGTGCTAGGTTATTCCCAAATATGTCAATTGACTTCAACTAACATCACACAACACTGTAAATCCAACACCCTTCAACACCACAAAACTTCCTCCAAATTTAAATCCTTCCTAACCCAATTCTACTACAATTCAAGAAATTGCACCAAAAGATAAAAGCTTTGAGATTTTGAAGCCAATTACTGCTTAAAAATCCGATCTTGGAAGAGTTTGGCACTTGGCTTGGAATTCCCTTTTTGATGCACTTCTACCCAATTTGCCTTGCAATTCTTCAAATCTGCAATGAAAATCTCATTAGAACAAATATTACTTCCAATAGTTGAAGTAAATTGGAAATTTGATGGAAATAGGATGAGATTAGGTGCAAAAATTGAAAGAGGCGACTAGGGTTCTGTTGATGAGAGGAGAGAAAGTGTTTTGTAAAGTGCAGATTTGTCTTCGGTGCCCTATATTTTTTCAAAATTTTCTCTCGTTCGATCGATCGGAAAATTTTTTCGATCAATCGAGCGAGGCAGTAGGCAAAATGTTTTTTAAAAACTTCGGGCGATCGATCGAGATTTTGTCTCGATCGATCGCCAACACCAGAAACCAGAAATTTAATTTTCTCTCAACACTTTCTCTCTCGGGTTGCCTCGCCTACATCCTTATTGCTCTTACTTTCACATCTGCAATAAAAACACACGGACTTCTTCACGGACAAAATAGAAACACAACTAACAACAAAACAAACTAAAACAAGGAATTTAAACAAAACTCGAGGAAGGAAGAGAAAGTTCTTAATTTATAGTCCCAAGCTGGACTGTCACCTCCTCGTCTTGTCAATTCGATGGCTCCTTTGGATTCTTTACAGAATCACTTGGGAGTGTACCTTGCGTTCTCCCCGAAATCAACGTGGCCAACTGCCCTATCTGCACTTCCAAATTTTTAATAGATGCATCCTGATTCTGCATCCTTACCTCCGTCGATGAAATCAACTTTGCCATAAGTTCCTCCATACTCGGCTTTTGTGTGAACCCTGCCTGCGGTTGTGGGTTCAACACATTTCTCTTGATTCGACCATCTCAAATTCGGGTGGTTCCTCCATGGTTGGTTATAATTCGAATATGAATTGTTGGGTGGCCTGTTACCTACAAAATTCACAGCCTCAATAGATTGGTTAAACTGGTTACCTGCCTGACACTCGATGCTTGGATGACCACCTCCACACAAGTCACAGAAAACAGCTTGAACTTGCATTGCTGATGCTCCAATGCTATCTATCTTTCTGTTCAAAGCCTCAAGCTGTGCCGAAATAGCAGTGATGTCATCCACTTGATGAACTCCTATTGGCTTCTGTGGCGTGTTCCTCTCTGACTGCCACTGGTAGCTGTTGCACGCCATTTCTTCCAATAAGCTATATGCCTCTTCCGGTGTCTTTCTCATTATTGATCCCCCAGATGCTGCATCTATCATCGAACGGTTAGAAGAAAATAAACCATTATAGAAAGTTTGTACCTACAACCAAATGGGTAGACCATGGTGTGGGCATCTCCTCAACAATTCCTTAAAACGATCCCACGCTTCATATAACGTCTCGGGGTCAAACTGCCCAAAAGTTGTGATATCGTTCCGCATCTTCGCCGTCTTGGAAGGGGGAAAGTACTTTGATAAAAACGCTTTCGTCATCCCCTCCCATGTTGCTATAGAACCTGCAGGTAGTGAATTCAACCATGACTTAGCTTTGTCTCATAATGAAAAGGGGAAAAGTCTTAACCTGATGGCGTCGTCGGAGACGCCATTATGTTTGAATGTGTCACAAATCTCCAAAAAGTTGGAGATGTGATTATTCGGATCGTCTGTGGCCGCTCCCCCAAACATAACCGAGTGCTGTATCATTTGTATAATCGCCGGCTTGATCTCAAAGTTGTTCGCTTGAATCGTTGGCCTCGTAATACTGGACAAAGATCCATGAAATGCCGGATCGCAAAGTCCATCATTGACCTTGGGTTCTGTGCTTCATTATTATCTGCCATCGCTCGAGCTTCTCGTAATCGCCTAAGTAAAGTTCTTTCTATTTCCGGATCGAAAGGCTCGAGAATGGGCTCCTCTCTTCTGAGCATGCACTAGAGAAAACGATTCCTGTACAAAACAGACAAAAGGAGACAACAAAATACACAAATCAAAAATCAAAACAAATCAATTAACAAAAACAAAGAAATAAAACAAATTGAAATAATAAAGAATTGGCTAATTACAATTAACTAATCTCGTATGATATTATACAGATTAGTCCCCGGCAACGGCGCCAAAAACTTGACCGCTTTATTTTTAAACAAAAGATATTTCAAAGAATAGTTTGAAGCGATTCTACCGCAAGTGCACGGTTGTCAAGTTTAGTATAGTGAAAATTAAGTAAGGGTTGTCGAATCCACAGGGACTAACGTATAAGTACCAAATAAGATTAATAAAATTATATTTAGCCTACGATTAACAAAGGTGATTATCTAATGCCAAACTAAACTAACGTCCGACAAATAAACAAGAAACAATAAAATGTATGGTTCCGGAAATGCGAAGGTAAGTCACTCGAGAAATTTACCAAGCTCGTCGTTCAACTATGTTATCTTTAATGATTCAACTGAATTATCAAATTATCAACCAATTGATTCTAAAGGTGAAAAGTTTTCGCTATTATTCGATACACTCTCTCGAGCTGTAAAGAAACTAACACTAAATTAGAATAAGTCACTCTCGTGCACCTATTTACTAATTCAATATTGCATAAATCGTCAAAACCTTATAACTCTAAATCTCTCGATTCCAAGTTCTCACGTATGCGATATCATCTCTCGATCTCAATCGTAACATACATCATAAATTAATGGAGCGTGTTACAACGTTATCTCTCGATCTCGGTTATAACTCTCAGATTCAATCAAAGTTAGCTAGACTTTGATCTACACAAACAATTAATTTATGAACAATAGCAATCAATGCGCTCAAACACAATTGAATCAATAATCAAACACAACGAAACTAAAACTCGATAAAATAAACTAGATTTAATTCAAATCAAATACATAAGAGTTTAATTGTCTCTCGACCTCAAAAACATCAAATGGAATTGAAAATCAAAGAAATCAAAGTTTAGAAATATGATAAACGGTGGATGAATCCGTGCGTTGCACCGTGATTTCTTCTCTTGCTCATTCCTTGCACTCCGGAATGGATTGGCTCGACTTTGGACGAAGAACGTAGATTGCATCTCCTTCTTGGCGGCGGCTAGGCGGCGGCTAGGGTTCCTCTTTTGTTTGAGATGGGCGTCTGATATGATTCTCTTCTGGAATGAAATGATTTCCCCCTTTAAACCCTCAAAAATCCATTCAAAAATGGAAGATAAGATTTTCCCGGATTTGCGTATCGATCGATCGAGAATTGCGTCCTGATCGATCGGTGCACTATTCATGTCAGCCTTTGAAACTTACTGCCTCGCTCGATCGATCGAGATTTCCTTCCGATCGATCGAGACTTTGATAAAATTAGCTCTGAAGTTACTGCCTCGCTCGATCGATCGAAAAATTGTTCCGATCAATCGAGACTTGAAATTCTTTTCTTCTCAGCACACTGTCTGGCTCGATCGATCGAGACATAATCTCGATCGATCGAGATTCCGAAAATCTCACTTCCTCAATTCCAACTCTTTCTCGCCTCGTTTCGCCATTTTTCTTCAGTTTAGCTCATTTCTTCCATTTCCAACTAATTTTCCTGAAATAGACAATTAAACACCAAAAAGCATAATATCATCCAGGAAAAAGTATGAAAAATGGGAAGAAATTACAGCTAAAAACACTGATGTCAGTAAATATCTTCTGCAATGACCTGAAAATATGAAGCAACAGTGAGAAGGGTGCCAGAAGTTTTTCCGGCGGGTCCCCTCCGACGCTCAAGTCAGGCAAGAGAATATGAGGAGATATATGCGGTATGTAAAAATAATTATGAATTAGAGAGCCTAATTGATACCCCAAACCTGGTATTTATAGGCGGAGACCTAAGAGTTGTATTGCAGCAATGACTCTTTCCATGTTTATCCAAATCTTACCCCGATATGTCAAGATCTTGTGAATACAATCAAATCCCTGATATTGCTCCGCAGATCTAGGATTAGGTATCTTGGGGGACTAGTTTCCTTGTTGAGCACCCGCATCAACAAGGAAAATGAGAAGAGCTAGGCATATCAGCTCGGGCTCCCAAAAGAGGTCGCTCAACGAGATACCGGAGGGGCAACCGGTTAGATGAAACAGGTCGGCTAAACAGGTCGGACGTCACAAAGAATTAGGAAGGGTAGGCGAGGTCTCGCGAAGAAAGGCGAGTACTATACCATGTAGTCAATAAATTCTAAGCCTATCAAAAGGCGAACTTGGATAACATGGCTAAGGACATCTTATTCAAAACACTGGACAAAAACATATTCAACAAAATCAAGATGTGTCTTACCGCAAAGTATATTTGGGAAAATATCGCACAACTGCGTGAGAAATTATCAGACTAAAGAAAATAAACTTATTGTTGCTCTACCAAAATTCGAGAACATTAAGATGATGTCTGGAGAGACTCTCAACGAATATGATGAAAGAGTGACATGAATTGTCAATGAACTCAATAGCTTGGGCAAAGAACTCTCAAACAAAGAAGTTACTCTAAAGGTAATAAGAGATCTACCAAGAGAATGAGATGTGAAGATCATAGCTATGAGAGAATCCAAAGATTTAAACAAGATCGACCTGCATGATCTATTTGCTGATTTAAAGGCGTATGAGTTTGAATTAGGCATTCGAGTTGACGATGAACCAAGTACCAGTCAACCAACAAAGGTCCTTACTGCATCAGAGTCCTTGTCCACTGCAACGGAGATGACTCCTGAACAAATGTGTGTTGATGCAATGGCGATGTTTGTCAAGAAATTCGGCAAATTTATGAAAAAGAGCCATAAGACATATCAGTCTTATCCGAGGAAGCAGAACTTCAAGGACAGGTCATAAGAAGATGATTGTGTCTGCTTTAACTGTCACAAACCAGGACACTTCATCGCCGCTTGTACCAAATCAAATAAGAATGATCAAAAGAGGACAAAGACTACAAGAAGTCGACGGAGAAAGGAAGATCATCCAAAAGAGATAGAGATCAAAAAGTTCTTATTGTTGAGGATAACAAGAGTAAGTGGGCTGATTCTGTAATGTCCGAAATAATTATTAATTGTGCAATTGATTTAATTATGGTGGTTATATGATAGGTCGAGATTTAATTCTTGGGTATCGGATTTTGGAGCGGAGTTGGGATAAATAATTTCGGGATCGAATTTATAATGCTAATTAACATCAAAATTTTATTAAAATGATTTAATCGAGAGATTTAATTTTTGTGATTCACAGAAGGACATGAAGTTAGGTGTGGACTGTACATGTGATGCACATGCACCAGTACACCGGTGACACCCCGATGTTCATAATTGGTCGGGAATTAATATATATCGGTGTAGGATGTAAAACACATAACAAAACATGTAAAACACACACATATCGCGGACACACACTAAAACGTGCGAAAACATGCACTTCTCGCGCGATCACCGACCACCGTGTACTTATCCGCTAAGTTCGCCGCCGTCCGACCACCTAACGACGAGACCGACCTACCACCATGTTCACAACTCAGAGGCGCATCTTTCCGTACCAGATAATCAAATTTTTGTGTTCGAAAAGTGGTTCGATTTTGATCTGAAACGGACAAAATCGCAGATACTAGGGTTTGAGCATATTTTGTTCGATTTCTTCAATTCTACACCGAATTGGACGAAGCAATATACCAAATCTCTTCCCCTCACCTGGACGAAGATTTCTACACCGGTCTCCGCCACTACCGCCGCCGGAGGTCGCCGGAATCGGAGGAAATGTGTGCGTGAACTGTGTGAGAAATTGGGTAAAATTTGATATCCGATTTTCCGACTTTGCTTCGATAATTACCAGTTAATTTGAGTTCGTAAATGAGCTGCTATCCTTGCTTGAACATCTGCTGCAATTGATTCAAATCTTGTTATGTTGGTTTCACCTTCCTGCTGAATGAGTCTATCTATGCTGCTGAAATGAGTTAAAATAGACTGCTGTAGAGATTTGAATTAACCTGGTATTTGGGCCAAATTCTTGTTGAATTTTGGGGTTTACATGGCCGAAATTTAAGGGACGTAATTGCTGAATTTTGGGGTTGTATGGGCTTGAAAATCATGCCTGTATGGTGGTTGTTCATATACTTAAGTGATATTCAAGTGTTGGCTCAAAAGCCCTATAAGTTATGTAGTAGGAAAGTCTACTTTTATGACTTAGAATATTGTAGTGTTTTGGTGAGTGTTGAGCTATGATGTGAGATGCTAATGACTTCGAGCCTGTGTCATTATGTCCATAGGAGAGTTAGATACATGTCAATGTGTGTTATAAGCAACTAGGAAATTGTATACTTATGAATATGCTTGAATATGTGACATAGCATAAATTGGTGATTTATATCACTTTGATGAATTAAAGATGATAATATTGAGTTGTTGAATTAAGATGTTGAATCGATATGAATGATATCGATTGGATTGTAAATGAACTAATATTAAGTGATACTTTCGATATAGATTCTTCATGATTCTCAAGATGTCGGGATAGCCCATCATGGTGTCGACTATAAGGTACGTGGTGACGTACGAGCAGGTATACCCAGTATTTATAGATTCATGCATACATATATTTTAAAAGTGATGTTTTACTGTTCAGTGATTGAGTTTGATAATTGAGTTTAATACACGTGGAATGGTGGATACGTCGATGTACGTGATCCGGGTATACGAGTTGATTATTGATGCCTTTGGCATGATCGATATGCGAAGTGGTTGAGAATGAGATTAATTGATAGGTAGAGCTGCCTTCGAGATAAGATTCGTCATGATTGAGTATAAATGATAAATTGTGGTTATGTTGTATTTATTGCATTGATGAGTATCATGCTTTGAATAATGATATTGAACATGATGTTTATGCAAGTATATAAGATTGAAACAGGAACAGTTCGTGATAGCTATGCCGGTTCGGAATTTGTAACAGGGAGTATACTTTTTGAGTTTTGAATAATCTAAATTGTTGCATTACAATTTTGTATATTGATTTGTGAATGAATATTGAGTTGGAGTATGCTCACCCATGTGGGGGCTGTTTCTGTTGAAACAGGTACAACATGTACTAAGCTATTTTGGGATATTGGTTCGATCTTTGTTGGATCATGCCGCTTCCAGAAGCATATATGAGTGTGGGTAAATAGTATACGCTATTTATTCAGTTGGATTGGTATTCATTTATTTGTTGCTCGTATGTGAGCAACTGGAAGCATGTATATGGATTGTATAAGGGTGTTGAAGCCCACTTTTGATGTCTTCTTAGTATTGTGTTTTTCCCTGGCTGGGAATTGTTTTGGTGATGTGTTTTATTTTGGAATAGCTCAATTTATGGGGAGACTCTGCCCAAATTTTTATAAAACCCACAATGTAAAGTGGTGAAATGGTGATGATAATGGGTGAACCTTGAATCTTATTGCTGAGTATTATTTATGTCTGGATAATATGTGAAGCACGTAAGGATTCTTTTAAAAAATGAAATTTTTTTTATACTAATACGACGTCATAAATGCACTAATGACGAGTATAAGGGGTTGGGGTCTTACATTAGTGGTATCAGAGCAGTGGTTAGCTCTTTGGGATGTTTAATGGCCTACGGATGTGTTGATAGACATGTATATCACATACTTTTAGGCATGATTATAGTTTTCTGTCATTGTGACATGACGCCTGCTATGTGCATTTTATGATATGAAGAAATGAAAATTGGTGTTAGTGCTAACCATCGTGATTGCAGGATCGTATGAGATACGATGAACATACACAATGAGGGTGGTGTGGTTGAAAAGCCTCGAGTATGGTAACTCGTTTTATTATCCTTAGCTTGACTATGGTAAACATGATAATGCCTTTTAAGGTGCGTGATGAATGACATCGTTGACGGTAATTAATGTTGATAATAAGTGAACGTTGTTACTAGTAGAGGGATAAATGCATTTGATTGAGTTGAGTTTTGTGTACATGTTATGTATATGTATGTGCAGTGCTGAGAAATCTGATTTTGCAGGAGAAATCAGAAAATGAGATATGATATCTGAGAATAGGAAGTGGCAGGCAGTACTGTGCGGTTGGAGTATGACAACAGATGATGTGACAATCGGGTATGTGTGTGTCATTTACAGGATGGCACAGGTACGTGTTAACATACGAGCATGTATTGATATTCCTATTCCTATTGATGTTGATTATGATATATCACTGATTGTAAATGAATGATGATATTGAGGGTCGTTGGAATGAGTATATTGTGTCGCGGTAGCAGGGGAGCGACGTTTGGGTATAGCAGGCTTGGCATTGCTGCTATATCGATTATATAGTTGATGGGTCGCGATGATGATGCGACGATGGGGTATAGTAGGCTTGGTGATGCTACTATATCGATTATATATTGTGTCGCAGTAGTCGGGGAGCGACGATGGGGTATAGTAGGCTTGGTGATGCTACTATATCGATTATATATTGTGTCGCAGTAGTAGGGGAGCGACGATGGGGTATAGTAGGCTTGGTGATGCTACTATACCGATTATATACAATGTGTCGCAAAGATGATGCGACGATGTGGTATAGTAGGCTTGGTGTTGCCACTATATCGATTATTTACGATGTGGTCGCCGCTGACGAGCGAGCGATGTGATATTGGGTCGCCACTGAGGAGTGAGCGATGTGATTCGGGTCACCACTGATAAGTGAGTGATGTGGTCGCCGCTGGCAAGCGAGCGACGTGTATATTTCAGGGTCAATGCTAGAGAGAGCATGTGACGTGTATATTGATATTGAGTCGGTGCTAGGGAGAGCATGCGATGTGATTATTGTCGGGATCGACACTAGAGTGTGCCATGTATTTTATGTGCCTCCACTATAGAGGGAGGGTGATGAATATACGTTAATTTAAATTGACCTTGTTGATTTGACGTAATGTAATACTCAAATGTACAGGTGAAAGCGATCATGGAGAGAGTGGATGAAGAGGCATTATTGTTTTCTTTCATTTTTATTGCAGTGGATGCAATAGCGGGGTGTGATTGATACCGATATATTGATGACATTTATTGGCGAGATGATGGTCTGATTATATTGTGATATTTGAGATTTATAATATTTGCCGCTATCATATTCTAAACGATGGAAATATTGTGAATGCCGCTGATATGTTGAGGCAATGAATATTTTTGGACGGTCATGTTATTGATGATGAGTATATCAATTGTGTATTGATATGAATTATATTTTGTGGAATATGTATGTTGAGAACAGGGGCAGTTTAAAGGATCGAGAGTGATCCATTGTGTACAGTAAGTGTTGTTACCTCTTATTGATTTAAGAATGTAATTTTATTCATGGCGATTATAGATATTATATGGATGCCAGTAATGGCGATGATATTGTGCATGCCCGTCGTGGCGATGAGATTATGTATGCCAGTGTTGGCAATTAGTATTGATTTATATTGCTATTGTGTTAGCAACGAATAGTAGGGTGCCGTCATTCGGCGATGAATATTGATGTGCTGGTATTATGTTAGCATGAGTATCATTGTACTGTTATTGTGCTAGCGATGTATATTGATGATGTGTTCATTTCAGATAGCTATGAACATTGTGTTATTGTTGTTCCTTGGGTACATGAGATGTAGGCCCAAGAGGATATTGAAATGTTCCAAAGGAACAAGGAGTTGAGGTAAATTATTACGTTTGGTTTGGCATGTGAATATATGTTAATATCTATTGATAGATGCTGATTACATTATCTCAGTGAGTTATATTAATTTTGAGAATAGATTGTACAGATGGAATAACAGAAAATGATAATTGCTTGAGATGGTATTTATTACTGTGAAAAGCATGCTAGATTGATATATTGTAGGAGTAATAGGTGAACGTGATCATGTTAACCTGAGATTAATGGGTACGTCACGAGATGACGTGAGATCACTATGAATGTCGTGTGTGGACATATGATATTTGTGACCATTCATGATGAATGAATTATTATGTTTCGAATGTTTCGAGGATGAGTTAAAGATTGAAATGAATTGCGTCATTGAGGCATGCAATTGATTCTTATGTTGAAGTTCAATCATCTAGATATGTGATAGTGTGATGTAGCATGTTGTGTATAGGATTGCGTGAAACTTTTGACGCAGGGAATTAATGTTCGATGATGGAAACATTATGAATATCAAAATGCGTAAATGTCAAGGTACGTGGTTATGTTATGAGTATTTGAGAAATACTAATGAGTTTATTTTGTACTTGTCCTATGACAGATGATAGTTGGGTGATGAAATGCGGAAGTTTGATGCTTAAGAGCATGTGAGTACTGTGATGAACAAGATATTATGATGCTATTGTATATTGTAGATGATTTCATCTACAAAGGTATGAGACAAATTATTCGATATTGCTGTTGATGCCTTGTTTTAAATGGCTTATGCAAGTGATTTGTAAGGAACGATGGACAGTACAAGATAACTCATCCAAGTGGATAAGAATAAATGATGAGTGATGAGATAAAATTGAGGGATAAACAATATTATGATGTTATGTGCGTATAATAGTGACGTAAGATTATTCGTGTTAGACCATTCTTTATGATTGATATTGATGATATGTGGTTGTTGGTGCGTATAATATTGATATACGTATATGAGAATTACTAATGGTGTTTCTAGTAAAATACTTTGCGCTAAATAATAGTCAAAAGATGATATGAGAGGTTGATGTGTAAAGGCTCGAGAGTTCTACTATGTCATACGGACAATGGTGGTGATGTTGGTATAAGTGGCATACATTTGCAATCACACAGGTATGAGCTTAGTTATACGATAAAATTGTTGATGTGTCATCATACATTCTGCTACACACATGATATGCCTGGATTGCATGATTTAGCGGTTATACGATGATGTTAATCCCGTAAGAATTCATATGAATAAGGGTATGCATATATGATAGCTCATTGAGTGCTAATGTTAAAATACGGTAAAGTGATGTGATCATGTGTGAGCCGTGATGGTTCGAATGGCTGTCATCCTACAGAGGGTCAAGTCACTATCTTGAGCTGTATAACGGTACGTAAAATTTTACAGTTGGATTTTAATGGTAAGCATGCGTTTAAATTTCGGGGTACAGTTGGATTTTAATGGTAAGCATGCGTTTAAATTTCGGGGTCGAAATTTTATTAGTTGGGGAGAATTGTAATGTCCGAAATAATTATTAATTGTGCAATTGATTTAATTATGGTGGTTATATGATATGTCGAGATTTAATTCTTGGGTATCGGATTTCGGAGCGGAGTTGGGATAAATAATTTTGGGATCGAATTTATAATGCTAATTAACATCGAAATTTTATTAAAATGATTTAATCGAGAGATTTAATTTTTGTGATTCACAGAAGGACATGAAGTTAGGTGTGGACTGTACATGTGATGCACATGCACCAGTACACCGGTGACACCCCGATGTTCATAATTGGTCGGGAATTAATATATATCGGTGTAGGATGTAAAACACATAACAAAACATGTAAAACACACACATATCGCGGACACACACTAAAACGTGCGAAAACATGCACTTCTCGCGCAATCACCGACCACCGTGTACTTATCCGCTACGTTCGCCGCCGTCCGACCACCTAACGATGAGACCGACCTACCACCGTGTTCACAACTTAGAGGCGCATCTTTCCATACCAGATAATCAAATTTTTGTGTTCGAAAAGTGGTTCGATTTTGATCTGAAACGGACGAAATCGCACAGACTAGGGTTTGAGCATATTTTGTTCAATTTCTTCAATTCTACACCGAATTGGACGAAGTTATATACCAAATCTCTTCCCCTCACCTGGACGAAGATTTCTACACCGGTCTCCGCCACTACCGCCGCCGAAGGTCGCCGGAATCGGAGGAAATGTGTGCGTGAACTGTGTGAGAAATTGGGTAAAATTTGATATCCGATTTTCCGACTTTGCTTCGATAATTACCAGTTAATTTGAGTTCGTAAATGAGCTGCTATCCTTGCTTGAACATCTGCAATTGATTCAAATCTTGTTATGTTGGTTTCACCTTCTGCTGAATGAGTCTGTCTATGCTGCTGAAATGAGTTAATATAGACTGCTGTAGAGAATTGAATTAACCTGGTATTTGGGCCAAATTCTTGTTGAATTTTGGGGTTTACATGGCCGAAATTTAAGGAACGTAATTGCTGAATTTTGGGGTTGTTTGGGCTTGAAAATCATGCCTGTATGGTGGTTGTTCATATACTTAAGTGATATTCAAGTGTTGGCTCAAAAGCCCTATAAGTTATGTAGTAGGAAAGTCTACTTTTATGACTTAGAATATTGTAGTGTTTTGGTGAGTGTTGAGCTATGATGTGAGATGCTAATGACTTCGAGCCTGTGTCATTATGTCCATATGAGAGTTAGATACATGTCAATGTGTGTTATAAGCAACTAGGAAATTGTATACTTATGAATATGCTTGAATATGTGACATAGCATAAATTGGTGATTTATATCACTTTGATGAGTTAATGATGATAATATTGAGTTGTTGAATTAAGATGTTGAATCGATAAGAATGATATCGATTGGATTGTAAATGAACTAATATTAAGTGATACTTTCGATATAGATTCTTCATGACTCTCAAGATGTCGGGATAGCCCATCATGGTGTCGACTATAAGGTACGTGGTGACGTACGAGCAGGTATACCCAGTATTTATAGATTCATGCATGCATATATTTTAAAAGTGATGTTTTAATGTTCAGTGATTGAGTTTGATAATTGAGTTTAATACACGTGGAATGGTGGATACGTCGATGTACGTGATCAGGGTATACGAGTTGATTATTGATGCCTTTGGCATGATCGATATGCGAAGTGGTTGAGAATGAGATTAATTGATAGGTAGAGCTGCCTTTGAGATAAGATTCGTCATGATTGAGTATAAATGATAAATTGTGGTTATGTTGTATTTATTGCATTGATGAGTATCATGCTTTGAATAATGATATTGAACATGATGTTTATGCAAGTATATAAACAGGGAGTATACTTTTTGAGTTTTGAATAATCTAAATTGTTGCATTACAATTTTGTATATTGATTTGTGAATGAATATTGAGTTGGAGTATGCTCACCCATGTGGGGGCTGTCTCTGTTGAAACAGGTACAACAGGTACTAAGCTATTTTGGGATATTGGTTCGAGCTTTGTTGGATCATGCCTCTTCCAGAAGCGTATATGAGTGTGGGTAAATAGTATACGCTATTTATTCAGTTGGATTGTTATTCATTTATTTGTTGCTCGTATGTGAGCAACTGGAAGCATGTATATAGACTGTATAAGGGTGTTGAAGCCCACTTTTGATGTCTTCTTAGTATTGTGTTTTCCCTGGCTGGGAATTGTTTTGGTGATGTGTTTTATTTTGGGATAGCTCAATTTATGGGGAGACTCTGCCCAAATTTTTATAAAACCCACAATGTAAAGTGGTGAAATGGTGATGATAATGGGTGAACCTTGAATCTTATTGCTGAGTATTATTTATGTCATGGATAATATGTGAAGCACGTAAGAATTCTTTTAAAGAATGAATTTTTTTTTATACTCATACGACGTCATAAATGCACTAATGACGAGTACAGATTCAGACTCGGAATTATCAAGCTCCCCAAGCGAAAGTGGAGATGAAGGAGTTCATTGTCTCATGGCCAATGATGACAGTGAGGTAACTTATTATAATCTTTCTTAATCAATCATATTGAACTCACCACTGGATTGCAGGACATGATAAATGAGTATCAACAATTGTATGATTCCTTCAAGAACTACAAGACTGAACATACTAGCACAGTCGAACATCAGGACAGTAAACTTGATTGTGAATAATCAAGGGAGCTGGAATGCTTAAGGGCAAAAGTAACTCTACTCAAAAAAGAAAAGGACAAAGTTAAATGCGCATACCAGAAACTTATCAATTTGGTTCGCACATGGAACACATCAACCGCTAGAAAAGACAAAATACTAGAGTCGATTAGGCTTGCTGGCAATCTTGCTTGCATAGGCTATATCAACCATGACAGTAACTCTTCTATCACACGATCTCAACTATGTCTGGTGAAAAACAAGTCTGAAATAATGAACTTTGTTAGATCCAGCACAGTATATGAACCGAGTGAATTGGAGATGGAACTTGTCAAGCCAATATTCGTTAAGGAACAAGCATCACATAAAGGTATTGGTTACGTTAAGCCAATAGAGAAGACTAGACTAGTACAGAAGTTCAATAATGGACATAAACCTACTGGTCAGGCAACTCGAGAGGAAAAACCTAACTAGTATCATAATTGTATGCATGTCCAGAAGAGATACATGCTTCCAAACAGGAATCAAAAACCAAAACAATATGCATACACTCAATATCACACAAAACACCCTAAAACACCATCACCATTTTTTGCACACACATTTGAGGACACACACAGACCCAAAGGTTCAAAGTTACCCAAGTGTGGGTCCTAAAAGGGCTAATCCAATCTAGACCCAAGTAGAATTGGGTACCAATGCTTTCATCGCTTTAATTGCAGAGATCTAGGATCCATCTTGTAGGGTCTTCCTACCTTAACATCATTATAATCACATATTATGGACTAAACATGCATTAATAACATTTTAGGGTTCCGGTTGTAGCTTTGAGCTAATAGAATTACAGGCCAAAAATAAAATTTCAAAACTTAATAATTACATTCCCAAAAATGAATGCTAACATTATAGGTTTACACTACTCCTAGAGTAGAGACTATCAAAATCCTGTATCCAATATTCTTTCATGCTCCTTTTAGCTCACTGCCTCAACCCGACCCTTAGCCCTTCAGTCCAAAAGTGTACCTACAGGAACAACCCATCATGAGCATGTACATCATTACTTAACATCACAGAGATAAAGGCATATAAATAAATGCATGAAAACAATCGTAACATATACTTCCTGGTAAATCGCATTAACCCACTTTGGTTGTCCATGTTTCATAGTCATGCATACAATCATTAGTTCTTGACATAAATGATTAAAATCATACTTCACATATATGCTCATAATCCACAATGTTATTGAGAAATGGGGATGTTTCTGGTCTTGTTATGTCCGCGGAACAATTGACCCCCTCGCTTCGACATATAGCGGTACTGTGATTACCCCTCGCTACACCTTGATAGCGGATGTAATCTCCTCGCTAGCTATGTCAGCGGTAAGTACCTTCCTCGCTTTCCCATAACAACTACCAGTACACTCAACCATTCTCAATAACATAGTTAAACACATACATCTTCATCATATCATAAACATCATCATCTTATACTTACTTATCATGATCATCATCATGAACATCATATCATCTTCATTCATCATAAACATCATCATCATAAACTTACTTATCATAATCATCATCATAAACATCATATCATCTTTACTTATCATAATCATCATCATAAACATCGTAAATAATCATTGCGTAGTCATAGTATAGAAATGTGTTACCGTTCGATGCCCGTACGTTTCTTACGTACCTTAATTCCAAAAGTGGAGAAGTTGGAGAACTTTATCTCCTTGATGTTGTGGGTACCTGGAATGGTTCTACATAACCATACAAATCGATATTATAAGCTAAATATAGTCCAATATCCAAAAAATCCCACAAAAAATCAAAAACACATATTTTTACATCTCGCGATCGATCGCCGCCCAGGCCCGATCGATCGCGAGGTCATACTGGATGTTGCTGAAAAATTCACACCTTGGCGATCGATCGCCACTTCTGGGGCGATCGATCGCCAGCCTCGCCGATCGATCGCCCAAAAGTGGTGATCGATCGCCAAATGGTTCCGGAGCCTACTGCTGGCTCGCGATCGATCGCCTGAAACGGGCGATCGATCGCCGGTCCCTGTACATCGAAAAATCACCATTTTTACACTACATTTCTTCCCCATCTTCACCAACACTTACTCACAACCCAATAACATAAAAACACTTCAAACCTTCACTTTACATCATTAAACAACTAAAAATCTTACACCCATCCAAAAATTACACCAACCCTAAATAAACCCATTTCAAACAATCAAAACCCATTTCAAAATCAAACCAAACATCATAAAAACTTTAGGAAGGGTTCGATACCTCTTAAGGACTCCAAATCCTACAATAAATCTCACAAACAAAGGTTTGGGGAAGATTTCTCCTTCCTCCTTTGAAGAATTTCGAAAATGTGGTGAGGGTTAGGGTTGGGAAGTGATTTGGGGATTTAAGAGGGTGATTGGTAAAGTGAAAAAAATAAGGTGGGGGTAAGGTGGGGTTAAAGGGTTATAGTAAAAAAAAGTACCCCATCAATTAACATGATGTATAAAATGCCCAACATGGTATTTTAAAAGCATTTACCAAAATGCACCAAACTTCAATTAAATACATACTTTCCTCATAATTAAACCACCAATACGATTAAATCATGTTAACACCTCATTTCCCATCATGCATAACATGCACCCTGAAATGCAACCCCGGGTCACGCCTACCATGTGACTAAGCATTTCAACAAGATAATTAATTTCAACACATAAATCAATTATCAACATAATTCATCATATAAACATAATTAATGCCCAATTTGCATATAATTAATTTCGGGGCATCACAATACTCCCCTACTTATAAGATTTCATCCTCGAAATCGCATGCACTTACCCAAAATGAAACTAAACATAAATCATACCAGAAAATAGTTCCGGGTAATGCTGCACCATATGCCGTTCCGTCTCCCACGTAGCCTCCTCGACACCCCGACGATCCCACTGAACTTTGACCATCGGTATAATCTTGCTTCGTAATCTGCGATCCTCTTGATCCAGAATTCTGACCGGTCGTTCTACGTAGGATACATCTGAGTCCAACTGCACTTCAGTAGGCTGTAATACATGAGACGGGTCTGGCTCATACTTCCGTAACATAGAGACGTGAAAAACATCATGAATACCGGATAAAGAAGGTGGTAGAGCCAAACGGTAGGCCAAAGTACCGATACGCTGCAATACTTCATACGACCCAACATACCTCGGAGATAACTTCCCCCGCATACCAAAACGAACCACACCCCTGAAGGGTGAGATTTTTAAGAAGACCTTGTCTCCTATTTGGAATTCTAGCGGTCATCGCCGCTTATTGGCATAGGCTGCTTGTAAAGCCCCAACACTTAAACTCGTCATTAGTTCATTTATGACGTCGTATGTGTATAAATTTTTCATTTTCTTTTCATTCTTTAAAAAAAAGTATCATTACATGTTTCCCATGACATAACCAATGTTCAACAATATATGATCATCTCGACCAACAAAACCATCCCCATTACACCACTTTTACATTGTGGGTTTTTATAAAAATTTGGGCAGAGTCTCCCCACAAACTGAGCTATCCGGAAATAAAAACACATCAACACAATATTAAACAGAATACAGAAACACTACGTAAATTCCCAGCCAGGGAAGACATCACACTAATAAGACAACAAAAGTGGGTTTCAACACCCTTATACAGTCCATATACAGATACAAGTGCTCACATAAGAGCAACGAATAGCGGATACACATCCGGATGCATAATTAGTATAAATACCAACCGCTCAACCTCGTATATCGGCTCAATCTCATACTATGCTTCTGGAAGCATCATCCAACAAGGTTCGAGCCTAGTACGCCAAAGCAGCATCGTACCTGTTGTACCTGTTTCAACAGAAACAGCCCCCACACAGGGTGAGCACACTCCAACTCAATATTCGATCACAAATCAACATCCGAAATCATAATGCAACAATTTAGATTATTCAAACTCATAAAATATACTCCCTGTACAATTCCGAATCTGTATAGCTTCCACACACTGTTCCTGTTTCAAACTCACGCACTTCATAATGTCAAGTTTAATATTGTCACTGAAAATGTAATACTCAACAACACTTATGAATTCAATACAATGACAATATATTATTTATGCTCAAACATAAATAGTTCAACATCAATGTGAACCTGGTTATCCCAATGTAACCCTGGTTATCCCACCATCTCATTCTCGATACTTTCTCATATCACTCATGCCCACGGCATCACTACTCAACAAGTGAAATTGGACCACGTACCACTACGTGTCCCCCATAACTCGTATATTAAACTCAATTATTAAAGTCAAACACTTACCTGAATCATCATATTCAAATTTGCATGTATACATGAATGTATAGATACTAGATATACCTGCTCGTACGTCACCACGTACCTTAAAGTCGACAACATGAACAAGCTACCCACGACATCCTGAGGCACGTGGAGTATCTATATCGAATATCAATTCAACAACTAATTCATTAATAATACATTTGATATCATTTATATGCTTTCAACTTCAATTCAATATAATTTCTCTTCAATAACTTTGTACTTGCATATTCAACAATAATATTATCTATCATATAGATTTGTCATGCCTCCTGTTATAACAATCACATATACTTAATCTCATTTATCATACCCTGTATACTACACAAACAAACCAATTACCCTCCATTTATTTAAGTTATCACTAACTCAAGTGTGTAATAATTACATTACTAAAGTTCAATATATATAACCTTATTTCATTGTTCAAGAACTCCTCAAAATAACATAATCATCACATAAATCAAATTGACAATTTACAGGAGAAGTTTATTATTTTTTTAGTTTTTACCACTCTTTGGTGTTTTCACTATAATTCTTTTGTTACTCAACTAAATGGCTTGATTCCAATCGAGTTATAAAGCTAAGGCATGGATGACCATTTGATATGTTCAACACTTAAATTGATTTGATCATATTCCTTGATCAATTTGAGTCTCAAACGACCCAGAGAACAAAATCTAACAGCAGAGTTCAACACTCGACACATCCTAATAATTAGGTCATAACTAACCAACAAATATCGAAATTGATTGGGTCAAGTTGGAGAATCAAGATAATTCAATATCTACAACTTTTGTTCAGACCTCAGTCATATAAAATGAGCATACAAATCATAAATATTCATCAAATTCAAGAGTTTGAAACATGGAGGGGAATTCAAATATGTTATTCATGAAACATTACCCAAGGCTGAAATAATCAATTTACCCTCTAAGGGCCAAGTTAAAAAGGAAAATAAAGTATAACAGCAACCAAAAGTGTCCAAGCACAACATCAACATTCACGTTGCAGCTACCCATTTTCTCGTTAAAACAGCATGGAAAGAACCAAATGTAGAGCACCATTTAACTATTGATCAATCTAGCTAAAATAAAAGTCAATCCACTTAAAATCGAACAAACAAGAAGTAAAATCCATGTATTACAGCTCAAAATTTTGACAGTGGCATAATCCCCCAAAACAACAAGAAAATTGAAACACAAGGTATGTAAGGGAAGAGCAACTAATGGGACTAGGTAGAATCATACTCACACACTTGTGGAAAATTGATAACAAGAATTTTTGGAGTAGTTCTTCACGCCTTGAATGATCACCAAAATGAAAGGAAAGGGAGATGTGTTTCTCGATTATGAAGGAGAGGGGAGTGAGAAAACTTCAATTATTCTATTCCACACACCATAATATCTCATCCCAATAATTAATCTCCACCACTCAATTTATCCACTATTAAACTATTATTATCATTTCATAAAACTCTATATTTTTATTTACAAAAAGTCCCTCTTCTTAGATAATTTGCATCTCAATAGCAACACACCCTCAATTTATTCAAACATTGGTTCCAACTACGACTCCCCAAATTTGAATTCCACGAATATCTTTTAATTTACTACAACTCAATCTCAAATAAATATATATAAATTATTTCATGAATGTCTCATAATTTTTACCACAAGTAAAATCAAATAATTAACTATAAATTATCTTGGGCATCACACTGCTTGCCTATCCTGGGCCGCTTTCTTCTTCTGGCGTATCAACTTAATCTTTTCTTCCATATCCTTTATCATATCCGGTCCTCCGACCGCTTTACTAGTCAAGTCCTCCCAATACAGCGGTGACTTAGAGCGTCGACCGTAAAGAGCTTCAAAAGGGGCCATTTGAATGCTCGCCTGATAGCTGTTATTATACGAGAACTCCACTAGTGGTAATGAATCTTGCCACGGAGTATCAAACTCCAGTACACATGCCCTCAGCATATCTTCGAGCGTCTGAATGGTACACTCTGTCTGGCCATCTGTCTGAGGGTGATAAGTTGTACTCAGTCTCACCTCTGTGCCCAAAGCTGTCTGGAGACCCTCCGAGAAATGTGAAGTAAACCTTGGGTCTCTGTCAGACACAATCGAGTCTGGGACCCCATGCAACCTCACCACATCCCGTACATATAATTGGGCCATCTTTAGGTATGTGAAAGTCATACAGTAAGGGATGAAATGAGCTACCTTCGTTAGCCTATCCACGATCACCCAGATCGCATCAAATCCAGAGGCCGTCCTTGGCAAGTGGGTCACGAAGTCCATCGATATGTGCTCCCACTTCCATTTAGGTACTTCTAAGCTCTCAAGCTCGCCACTAGGCCTCTGCCTTTCTGCCTTTACTTGCTGACAAATCAAGCACTTCTTGACAAAGGTGATGACGTCTCTTTTCATCCGCCTCCACCAAAATTGGTCGCATAAGTCCTTGTACATCTTCCTCCCACCGGGATGTATGCTAAACCTACTGCTATGAGCACGGTGCAAGATCCCTTGACGCAACTCTGGTGCCCTCGGCACTACCCAATGGTTGCCAAGCCTTAAGGAACCATCTTCTGCCACTCTGAACTTTGATAACTGACCCCGAAGTACTATCGATGACCATCTCTGAACCTCATCATCCGACCTCTGGGCTTTCCTGATAGCCTCAAATATGTCTGGCTCAGCCAATAAGGTCGACACTCGCACCGGCGACGTGTCCACATCGAAATCATAGCCCAGATGGAAATAAGAAGTCATCATAGCTGATAAACTCATGGCATCCTCAGCAGTACTCTTCACCTTCCGACTTAAGGCGTCTGCTATCAAATTTGCTTTACCAGGATGGTACTCAATTTCACAATCATAATCCTTGAGTAAATCCATCCATCTTCTCTGCCTCATATTCAGCTCCGCTTGGGTGAATAAGAACTTCAAGCTCTTATGTGCCGTATAGATGGTAAACGTCGTACCATACAGGTAATGTCGCCAAATCTTCAAGGCGAAAATGATGGCCGCCAGTTCCAGATCGTGCACTGGGTATCTGATCTATGAGGCTTCAACAGCCTTGAAAGCATAAGCCACCACGTGCTTATCTTGCATCAACACGTAGCCCAAACATTACAGTGATGCATCTGTGTACAAGGCAAACCTCTTATTCTCAGAAGGAATCACTAATACTGGTGCTGTCGTCAAACGACGCTTCAATTCTTGGAAACTTTCCTCACAAGCTTCGGACCAATAGAACGGGACGCCTTTCTGAGTCAGCTGTGTTATTGGCTTAGCGATCTTAGAGAATCCCTCGACGAAACGTTGGTAATAACCCGCTAAGCCAAGTAAGCTCCGTATCTCGGGTACAGAATTGGGTGCAGCCCACTCCATCACAGCTTCAACTTTCTTGGGATCTACAGATATCCCGCTGCTTGATATAACATGACCCAAGAACACCACACTGCTCAATCAGAACTCGCACTTGCTGAGCTTTGCATATAGCTGATGATCCCTAAGGATCTGGAGTACTGTTCTCAAGTGTTTCACGTGTTCCTCTTCGGTCCGGGAGTAAATGAGTATATCGTCAATGAAAACAATGACGAACTAATCCAAATACTTTGTCACCCCCAAAAGGCATGACTAAGAATTCATAGTGCCCATATCTGGTCCTGAAAGCTGTCTTCTGAACATCATCTTCTCTTACTCGAATCTGATGATACCTCGACCTCAGATCGATCTTACTGTAGAGCCTCGTACCTTGTAACTGGTCAAACAAATCATCGATCCTCGGAAGTGGATACTTATTCTTCACTGTAGCTTTGTTCAGTTGTCTGTAATCGATGCACAGACGCATCGAACCATCTTTCTTCTTAACAAATAGGACTGGTGCACCCCATGGCGATACGCTAGGGCGTATGTAACCCTTATCAAGGAGCTCTTGCAACTGAATCTTTAACTCCCTTAGCTCTGCTGGTGCCATCCTATACGGGGCACGAGAAATGGCAGACGTCCCCGGTAGTAATTCAATTCCAAACTCGACCTCTCTCGTCGGTGGAAATCCAGGAATCTCTTCCAGAAAGACATCAGAAAACTCCGCCACTACAGGCACATCCTCAACCTTTAAGTCTTCTTCCTTTTCAGTAATATCAACAGCATAGATGAGATATCCCGAATGGCCCCATTCCAACAACTGTGCCATCTTGACAGCAGATATTAACGGGATCTTTGAACGAGAACCATCCCCATAAAATGTCCACTGGACTCCCATATCAGACTTGAATCGGACAGTCCTCTGTCTGCAGTTCACAACTGCCTGATACCTGTTCTGAACATCAATGCCCACAATGCAGTCAAAGTCTGACATTCCCAGAACAATCAAATCTGACATTAGCTCGTTATCACAATCCGATCAGCAATCAAACTTCTTCCAGCGGGTGTCGAGACTACAAGAGGCGTGGGCGATGGAGAAGTGCATATGTGGTGCCTTTCCACAAAAATTGTCGACACAAAAGAGTGTGACGCACCTGTGTCGATCAATATAAAAGCAGGATGCGTAAATAAAAGACATGCACCCGCTATCACTTCCTCCGGAGCCGCTGTAGCCTGCTCCCTGGTCAATGCATAAACTTGCCCCTGAGGTGGCCCCATAGGCTGACCTCCATACTGCCTTGGTGCAAACGGTGGCCTGTGCTGCACTGCTCTGTCCGCAGGCCTCCCCGCAGAATTCTGTTGTCCCTCCCGATTGGGACATTGCCGAGCAAAGTGGCCCTTATTGCCACAAACATAACAACCGACGCAGTCTTTCGTCGAATGTGGTTGCCCACAAATAGAGCACTGGACCTTTCCAAATCTTCCTCCCTAAGACTGCCCTCTTCCTGACGGGGCATCATTCCTACGGCTTCCTTTCCAACGATTCTCGGGCCTCTTACCACTGAACCTCGAAGCTGATGTATTCCCCCTTGGCTTGAACTGATCACCCCTCGGCCTCAAATTATCAGGAGTAGATTTCTGAGGGGGTGCTGGAGGTGGCACGACGTCAGGATATGCACCAACTCCCAGCTCGGCTAGCTCAGCCCGTGAAAGGGCATCATCAAAGCAAACAGGGCCATAAGTAATCACCCTGTCATACAGTTCCAGCCTCAAACCTTTCATGAAGTTCCTCATCTTTGCTTGAGTACTTGCGGCGATGTGAGGTACATATCTGAGCAAAGAACAGTAATGAAGAGCATAATCTGACACAGGCATGTTACCTTGCTTGAGGTTGGTAAATTCATCCTCCTTAGCCTGTCGTGCAGCAGCTGAAAAATAGCGGGTCAGAAGCCGAGTTCTGAACAGCTTCCAATTTATTTCTTGACCCTGAGCCTCTTGCTCTATCACTGTGGTCTTCCACCACATCAGCGTCTTCTGCTACTCGCTAGCCTTATCCATGCTGACTAGCACAAGGAGCTGCCACAAATATCTGTTCGATCCTCTCTAACCATTCCTCGGCCAGTTCCCCTGTCTCAGTTCCTTCGAACATCGGGGGTCGGTATGTCAGAAATTGAGCCAAGCTTAGCTCCCCAGGTAGCAACTGTTGCTCAGAAGGTTCCTCGCCCAAGGCTGGCGGTGGTAGGGGATTTGTACGCCCAGCGCTTGCATTAACACTAACTGCATCACCCACTTCCACATTTGCTGCCATGCTGCAAGACAAGGGTTAACAGCAATACCCAAAAGCAGTTCATATAATACATCGTTAGAGAAATAAAACATGTTAGTATAACATCATATACTTCATATGCAACACATGCACAAAACATGTTTAAAAGTGAGCACCTAGCTAACTTATTGCTAAGGCTACCCTTCACTCTTTCCCGGGTTTTCTAACCACTGCTCTGATACCACTAATGTAGGGTCTTCCTACCTTAACATCATTATAATCACATATTATGGACTAAACATGCATTAATAACATCTTAGGGTTCCAGTTTTAGCTTTGAGCTAATAGAATTACAGGCCAAAAATAAAATTTCAAAACTTAATAATTACATTCCCAAAAATGAATGCTAACATTATAGGTTTACACTACTCCTAGAGTAGAGACTATCAAAATCATGTATCATATATTCGTTCATGCTCCTGTTAGCTCACTGCCTCAACCCAGCCCTTAGCCCTTCAGTCCAAAAGTGTACCTACAGGAACAACCCATCATGAGCATGTACATCATTACTTAACATCATAGAGATAAAGGCATATAAATAAATACATGAAAATAATTGTAACATATACTTCCTGGTTAATCGCATTAACCCACTTTGGTTGTCCCTGTTTCATAGTCATGCATACAATCATTAGTTCTTGACATAAATGATTAAAATCATACTTCACATATATGCTCATAATCCACAATGTTATTGAGAAATGGGGATGTTTCTGGTCTTGTTATGTCCGCGGAACAATTGGCCCCCTTGCTTCGACATATAGCGGTACTGTGATTACCCCTCGCTACACCTTGATAGCGGATGTAATCTCCTCGCTAGCTATGTACCTTCCTCGCTTTCCCATAACAACTACCAGTACACTCAACCATTCTCAATAACATAGTTAAACACATACATCTTCATCATATCATAAACATCATCATCTTATACTTACTTATCATGATCATCATCATGAACATCATATCATCTTCATTCATCATAAACATCATCATCATAAACTTACTTATCATAAACATCATCATAAACATCATATCATCTTTACTTATCATAATCATCATCATAAACATCGTAAATAATCATTGCGTAGTCATAGTATAGAAATGTGTTACCGTTCGATGCCCGTACGTTTCTTACGTACCTTAATTCCAAAAGTGGAGAAGTTGAGAACTTTATCTCCTTGATGTTGTGGGTACGTGGGATGGTTCTACATAACCATACAAATCGATATTAGAAGCTATACATAGTCCAATATCCAAAAAATCCCACAAAAAATCAAAAACACATATTTTTACATCTCGCGATCGATCGCCGCCCAGGCCCGATCGATCGCGAGGTCATACTGGACGTTGCTGAAAAATTCACACCTTGGCGATCGATCGCCACTTCTGGCGCGATCGATCGCCAGCCTCGCCGATCGATCGCCCAAAAGTGGCGATCGATCGCCAAATGGTTCCGGAGCCTACTGCTGGCTTGCGATCGATCACCTGAAACGGGCGATCGATCGCCGATCCCTTTACATCGAAAAATCACCATTTTTACACTACATTTCTTCCCCATCTTCACCAACACTTACTCACAACCCAATAACATAAAAACACTTCAAACCTTCACTTTACATCATTAAACAACTAAAAATCCTACACCCATCCAAAAATTACACCAACCCTAAATAAACCCATTTCAAACAATCAAAACCCATTTCAAAATCAAACCAAACATCATAAAAACTTTAGGAAGGGTTCGATACCTCTTAAGGACTCCAAATCCTACAATAAATCTCACAAACAAAGGTTTGGGGAAGATTTCTCCTTCCTCCTTTGAAGAATTTCGAAAATGTGGTGAGGGTTAGGGTTGGGAAGTGATTTGGGGATTTAAGAGGGTGATTGGTAAAGTGAAAAAAATAAGGTGGGGGTAAGGTGGGGTTAAAGGGTTATAGTAAAAAAAAGTACCCCATCAATTAACATGATGTATAAAATGCCCAACATGGTATTTTAAAAGCATTTACCAAAATGCACCAAACTTCAATTAAATACATACTTTCCTCATAATTAAACCACCAATACGATTAAATCATGTTAACACCTCATTTCCCATCATGCATAACATGCACCCTGAAATGCAACCCCGGGTCACGCCTACCATGTGACTAAGCATTTCAACAAGATAATTAATTTCAACACATAAATCAATTATCAACATAATTCATCATATAAACATAATTAATGCCCAATTTACATATAATTAATTTCGGGGCATCACACATCTTGTCTGGAGCTCTAAGTGGCTTCTGGACAGTGGATGGTCTAGGCATATTACAGGAAGTGCATGTCTACTGTCTGAGTTAGTAGACACTACCAGACCAAGAATAACATTCGGTGACAACGCGAAAAGTAGAACCGTTGGTAAGGGTAAGATTATCCATGGTAACATTACTATTAAAGATGTATTGTTAGTTGAAAATCTGTGTTACAACCTGATTAGCATTAGTCAACTATGCGATAATGGACATTCAGTAGAATTCAACCAGCACTCTTGCATAATAAGATCTACTGATGGTAGTATACTGCCTGTAGGTAAAAGGCATTATAACACATATAAGATTGATTGGAAATTTGATCAACCAGTCTCACCTACATGCTTTGCTGCCTTGAATAGTTCCAAAAATTGGCTTTGACACAAGAGTTCGAGTCATCTAAATTTTAAAACTATTGTCAGTCTGCGTAAGCTTGATTTAGTTGATGGATTGCCCCAGATAAAGTTCTCAAAAGATAAAAGTTTTTTCAGCATGCCAACTTGGTAAGCATATCAGATCTACATTTTAGAATAAATGTAGTAAATCTTCTTCTCGATGCCTAGAGTTGCTGCATGATAAGTGCATTTTTGCACTTGTTATTTCTTTCGTTTCTTTTGGATTGATGTTGGTTTTTCAATCAGAATTATGCGTTTTGTTTTTGTTTTTGTGTTTACATGAATCCAGGTAAAGATGAGTGCTATGAGAATGAAAATGGCATGAAATAACAAGAAAATGGTGGAATAAAGTCATAGTAAGACAAGAAAAAGAAGAAAAATCGAAGATGAAGAATCTGCAAGCAGAGATTGGTCGCCTGGAAATGGAGATTGATCCCTGAAAAAGGAGACTGGTCGCCTGAAAACAGAGATTGATCCATGAAAACAGAGATCGATCTCCATAAAAATAGAGATCGATCTCTATGGACAGAATGTTGGGAAACAAATTTGGCGAAACAGCGATCGATCGCTGAAATATAGAGATCGATCACCAAAAGATGATTTTTGAAAAATAATGATGCAGAGATCGATCGCTGGAAAACAGAGATCAATCGTTGCGCGAATCCAGTCATTAAAAATTAGCGACTGCTAGGTTTAAAACGTTAATCTTATCATTCTTTTTGGGACTTTTGACACTCTTTCAAGGGCAAGACACATTGAGGAGGCTGCTAGGATTCCAGGGGCAAGGATTTCATCACAAAACGAAGGCGTTTTTCATCTGGGGATGGAGAATTGCTTCCGTATCATTTTGCATCTCTTACTTTCATTCGTTTATGAATTTCTCAAACATGTCTATGTGTTTTATGAATTCTAGGATGAACTAATCCCTTCTTTCTAGGGGGGAGACGTAGCTTGATTGGATATTGTGTTTTGGTTTGATTGATTTACATATTAGGATTTATCACATGGTTTATTTATGTTTCTTGCTTTGAATGCAATTTAATTGACTGGTCATTGATTTAATTGTAATATTTGTTTGTGGTCTATCACTCGAGAGTGGGGATTGTGAACATGACATAGGAAAACACATCATGGATGTTTATATCATCGACAGGCGTATAACTCCATTGAAGCCATTGAAAGAATTATTGTGCAATCAATATTGCTTAATATTTAATCTTAGATAGGGATAATCAAAGTTGATATTGAATGATAATTTCTACTATCACTTGGGAAAGGGAGTAGGAAACATTTAAGAATTCTTGGCTAATAAACTAGATAAATCTATAATATTGTAATTGATCATACGAAACATAGTTGATAATCAAGTGAAATCAGACCTCTAGAATCCTTCTCGTAATTAATTTCTTGAATTGTTGCAACTGTTAGTTAGTGATTTACGTTATTGACAATCAACAACACTACTCGTTTTTCTAAATAGGATTAAGACCATCTAGCACAAGTATTTAATTAATACTATAGACCAATCCTCGTGGGTTCAACATCCGTATTTATATCCATATACTAAAACTTGACATCGTACGCTTGCGATATGTTTTGCACGCAACAAGTTTTGGCGCCGTTGCCGGGGATTGAATAATATAGTTTAATTCTAATATTGTGCCAAGTAATCTTAGTTTTGATTTAGCACTTTTATTTTATTTAGTACTTGAGATATATTTGTTTCTTTATTTTTGCATTGCATGCGACGATATACAATGCCTGAAATGCTTTTATTTGATTCCGAAATCGAAAAAACTGTTCGACGACTAAATCAAGAAGGGACGAGTTGAGTCAAATGGCTGCTGAAAATCAAGAAGCCAAAGTTGTTCTAGTAGCTATTAAAGATCATTTTAAACCAGTGATCAATAATAACTACTCCGGTATTGCTCGCCAGACCATCAGTGCAAACAATTTTGAACTGAAGCCAGCATTGATCAACATGATGCAGCAAAACCAGTTCTGTGGTTAGCTGTGAGTGATCCTAATCTTCATCTGAGGATCTTTCTTGAGATAGCATATACTATAAAGAAATAAATGGTGTTACTGAGGACACCATCAGACTACGCATATTCTCGTTCTCTCTTCGGGATCAAGCAAGAAGTCGGCTTCAATCTTTGCCAATTGGTAGTATCACGACATGGGATGATATGTCATCCAAATTTCTGGCAAAGTTCTTTCCACCTGCAAAGTCATCCTTGTTAAGGACCGAGATTAGCACCTTTAAGCAGCATGATTCTGAACAGCTGTATGAGTCATGGGATGTTTCAAAGACTTACTTAGAAAATGCCCACAGTATAAATACGAGAGCTGAGTACAAATTCAGTTGTTTTACAATGGATTGAACGGTCCCACTCGAATCATATTGGATGATGCAACAGGAGGAACTCTTTTCTACAAGAGCCGAGGATGCATATGAATTACTTGAGCAAATGGCTGCCAACAGTTACCAGTGACCAACCGATCGAGCACTGGTGCGAAAGCCAGCAGGTATGTACAAAGTTGATCAATTTACTGCGTTATCTGCACAATTGGCTGCTCTTACTACGCAGGTAGCACTCATGAACAAGCAAGGGACTCCACCTACTATTGAGTCCGCCGTTGTTGCTGCTAGGGTGTCATTAACTGTAGAGGATTTGAATCAAGAGCAAGCTCAATTCATGAACAATCGGTATCTGTCAGAACCCGTTTCTAATCAAGTGTTTAATTATCACACAATGATTATTTATTTGTAAACAATAGAAGATTATTTAAAAGTCCTGCCAACAAGTGGCTCTAAAAATTTCGGAATGACCTCCGCGCACGAGGGACATACCAGAAAAAATGAAAAGCACAAAATTGTATCACAGTGCAATAAGTAAATACATAATACCATAGCATGCATCATAGGCACCCAGCACATAATCCGTACTAAAAATATTTTACATCATACCATAGCATGCATAATAAGTCTCCAGCACACATTTCATACTTAAAATATTTAAATACCATCAACAGTAAAGAAACCTCAAACATTCACAATTAATCAAGACTGAATGAAAATAAACTTCATTTACATATTTATACTATCCAGGACACACCATGGTATACTTAACTATCCCACGACTGGGATAGACAAAAGAAAACAACATCAGGAAAGACTCCCAGCAAGCATTCCCTCTTTGGGATCCTGGTCACCTGTAATACCTGTCATTGCCCACACACAAAGACAGCAACAACCCCTAGGGGGTGAGCCAAAGCCCAATATGAAACTATCAAGTAATTACAACATGCATCTATAAAATGTGATATATGATGTAATGCAGTGTAATACAGTGCAATTCATGTAATGTACAATTGTCAAAATCTCAAGATACCAAAATATCGGAGTCCAAAGAAAGGTATCATCAATCAATATCAAGATCGAGCAGAGGCACACACACTTTGCGCTAGGAGAATCATCCTGTGATGTGCTCGTCATCCCTCGTGTCTAGGTCAGGTAGCAATGCGCGTGACTACAGTCGCTACCTAAGCTTCCTGTCATCGCCGTGCCCATCGTCCCCGACACTCATAGTAAGTCAACTCAGTCATCATCATGAATATCAAAGAAGTAGATAGATCAATATGATATGCCCATGTGTATGCCATATATCAATGTATATTTATTAAAATGGTGTGTGTTAACAAAACATTTATTTTTATACGTCGATATGCCAAATAGGATGCTATGAATGCTCATAACTCAATTAAAACCACATAGCCAAGTAGTTTCACATAGCCAAGTAGTTTCACGTAATTCACGTAAGTTCAACAATTCATGTATCAAATAATACAGATACGTGTCGTATGTTACCGATCGCAACATACCTTTACTTTCTTTTCATTCCAAATTCGTCATCGTTCGATCAATGCGTGAATTTCTAATATTGGAGATTAATCTACACCATTGCAAACACTTAATTCAATTCTCATATTCCAAGTTCTCGTTAATTACAAATGTACTTATTTCAACATTTTATTCAACAAAAGATATTCTTAATAATTCTGTATTATATATCATCATCTTACTTCATCATCTATATTCTTCATTATTATTTTCTCATAAAATCGTAAAAATATGATATAACTAATGTCTGAGACTCCTTAAATTATACATAGCTTATCAAACGAGTATTCTCATAATTCCAGACAACATAAACCTGGATTCATATTCTCTAACTGAAAGATGTCAAGAAAATCCATATTTTGCATAATTTCTTCTATTAATACTAGGTGTTCTGACTACAAAACTGATTTAATAAATTAAGTTTGAAGGGGTAATCGAAATGAACTAAGAAAAATCACTTCAATTTACATTGCCATGATTCGATATGATTCCACAACATCATTCAGCTTTTCTTTTCTGTTTTCGATTCAGCTATAGCCTCTCACCACTATTTTCTTACTTGATGTGGTGTCTTACTACAAGTAAAGGGGATCTAATTTAAGGTTTAACAAAAAATTGATCAATATTTATGGTGATCAACTCAAACTTTACTCACATGCAGTTAAACACGCACTGTAAACTCACATGCATCTTATACCAGCAGATTGTCGAACATGCAGCATAATTTTCGATAGGGAGGTGCTCCAAAAACATGATAAAAATCATATCATACTTCATTCAACAATTAAAGCTCAAAATGAAGGCTAAATTTTGAAATAAAAGTTGAAAAATCGAAATAATGTTCACCCCTTTCTCGTGAACAGTAACCGCAAGTTTCAGGGGTGGTTTCCGACGGCTCACGACGACGATAAAGGCACCGGAGGGGAAACGTCGGCACTGGTGAGGGGAAGGGTTTAGACCTGCATGCTTGAACCAGTTCATGGTTGATTCAACAATGCAAAGCAAAATCGGAAGAACCCTAGAATTTCAAATCGATACTTTCTGGAAAATCAAACGGATTCAGAAACTCTTACCGTCGATTCTTGGCATTGAAATGACCGCCAGTGAATTGGCTACACGGTGGTGGGTTTGGTTCACCGGTTGGTGGTCGGACGGCGGTGGACGCACCGGTTTTATGGTGGATGGACGAGACGATCGCGGAAACAGGGAGAGGAGAAGAAAAACTTCGGCTGATGTGTGTGTGAGGTCACTTTTTTTTGTGTGAAAAGTGAGCTGAATACATTATAATAACTGTGTTTCCAGTCCAGCTATGTACATTAGAGTGTCGCGGTGTACTGATATATTATTTACAGTTGATACCTGGGATTTAAATCAACTACTATAACACAAAATTAAATTCTTCATTTTAATAATTTATTTTTTTAAAATATCACCGGAGTTTATTTTATCATTTCAAAAATATGTAATGTTCCAATTAAATTGTCAGTTCACATTTAATTAATTAATTACAAAATAATTATTATTAAATTCCCAAATTATATTTACTTGTCATTAATAAATTCTCGGGGCCTTACACTTCTCCCCCACTTAAACAGATTTCGTCCTCGAAATCACAAACATAAATCCAGATCAATGCAAAACAGCATATGGCTCAGAATACACGACAGGATATATTGAATACAATTGAACAGGTATATATCCTTACGATCCAAAATGCAAACAAGATGTTTGACAAGAATGATCAAGTCAAATCTCATCAGGCTGAAAGACATGATAGAATCAATAATATATTCGCAACGAGCAACAAGAAGAAAGATACATCGCGAATGACTGATAAAGCCGATGAAGTGCCATTCTATAGGCAAGATTTCCAATTCGATCTCGGTTCTTGCACGGCCAATGTAACCAGGTGATGGTGTCCCTCGCACGCCAAAACGATTAGTATCTATAACGGAGAAATTTTCCATAAGTACACGATCTCCTAACTTAAATTATATGGGTCATCTTCATTTAAAAGCATAACTTTCATGCCGATCCTGGGCAGCCATCATTCGCTATCTGAACAACAGAATCTTATCATTCGTTTCTCGTATTATATTAGGTCCAGTCAACTGATTTTTCACCGATTTCTTTCCAGGCTATTCCAGGCTAAAGGCGATCTACAACGTCTCTTCCAAAAGGTTTCAAAAGATGTCAAACCTAAGCTCGTCTGGTATTTATCAATATAGGAACTTTGATTAACGACAAAGCTTCATGCCCTTCAAAGTTAAAATTCATTCGCCACAGTACATAACATTTCCTCGATAAACAACAAAGCCATATTCGTATAAGGATAAGTCCGCTCGTAAGGAAAGAAAAGTGCAGACTTAGGAAATAGATCAATAATGTCCAAACAACATCACATTCTCTGGGTGTTCGAGGAATACGGGTCACAAAATCCATAGCCATATGTTCTCAATCCCATTGGGGACTTTTGACTCCATGAAATAACCCTCCAAGTTTCATTCATTTGGTTTAAACCTACTGACAATCTCAACATTTGACAATACATCAGTAAAGTCTTATCTCATATATCTCTATTAGAACTGAGGTCTCAGAGTCATACGCATCTTTCATCTTCAGTGTAGATACTGTCTTTACAGTCATGAACTTCACGAATAATTACAGAGGTCAAATCATAATTATCAGGAGCAACTTATCAAACATTAAGTCGTAAAGGACTGTCAAAATACGCTTGAAAACGAGATAGATGTCCTAAAGATACAAATTCTCAAGATTTCCGAGTTTAAACATCATTTCGTTAGGTTAATATGATGTTTAGAATAAATTTCGACTCAATTTGAAATGTTGAGACAATGAGAGAATTTCTGGTATGAGTGAAAAGCTCAGTCAAATGTATAAATATCAACATGCACTTGGTGCTACGAACATAAGCTAGAACAGACTCGTGGACTTTACGACTGAGGACAACCGTAGCAACATTTGAGTTTCACCATTGATATCCTTCAAAAGATTTATCAACATGTGTTGTCTCATATTCAAATCGGAATAGATAGTTTAAGTTCTTGTGGTCCGAATAAAAACAAATTTCCCCTTGTATAAACAATGACGTCAAATTTTTAAAACAAAATATTTGTTACCAGTTCAAAACTATAACTCAAGTAAACAAATTTCATACTCATCTGACCAAATACATTTTCAACTTTTCCGTGTCAGTTGGCTAATAGGTTTAGCCATTTTTCAAAAACAAAATCTTTCAATAAATCGACATTTGAAATCCCGCTAAACTATAAAACATCGGACCTCATGAACATTGGTAGGTCTTAGCCAGTTTAACACTACTTCGACTTTGGTTGAGTCAACAGAAATGCTACATCGAGAAATGATGTGGCCCAAGAGTATCACTTCGATCATCCAAAATTTTGTTTAGATAGTTTGGCATACAGAATCATTTCCTAATAGGAAACCGAGAGATCGATTCAGATCTGTCCTATTTTCTTTGGTGTCAGAATGAATGACAAAAACAAATTCGGTGGTTAATCAAAGAACCAAATTACGCTCGTCTGATCAGAGAAATATCTGATTCGCTTGAGTTAATCGCATAAGAGATGTGAGATTTTCATATTCTTCACTATCGATGGGAAAAGTCAATCCCGCAAATAACATGATAGTAAGATTATCATCCTGTGCAATCCACATTCAGGCTGGACAGACTGATCAGAAATATTTCATGTAAGGAATCTGAGATATCTGTTTCGGATATTCAACAAAGCCTATTTTCACCACGAAAGACTTTACAATTCGATCAAGAATTTGTCAAAGGATTAGACTCATCAAGTCCATGAAATATCAAGAATTAGAAGTCTCGCATGACATAATCGTACATCGAGCAAACAAGATAGATTTAGGCAGATCTTGGTTTTGGATTGACACCTGATACCGTTCAGAGTGCAGATCTTTTAGTAGACATACAAAATCGTCCTAAGATAATGAATCAGGTAAATCCTTAACATAAGACAATCATTTCAGTTGTCTAAATTCAATACCGAGTAAAAGTCTCTGTATCGGTATGCTTACAAATCGCATTGGAAGTATCAGTTTTAAAAAAAAATTCTCAAAACTTTATCACAATGCACGTAGTCTATTCCGAGTTAATGTTTGGGTCTATGCAACTTCTATTCTTTAATATACCCAAACTTATCACTTCAGTAAACTTGAGATCCCTGATAGCTTCGAGCACAAGTTCGTGTTTAACACTCCTGTCGTGCGATCTCCAGGTCTGGGTTCGTACCAATTCTACATTTTCAGAAAATTCAACTTTGCTTGAAACAGATTTGAATGTACATTTAAGCAAAGTTCGTATTAAATCAGTTCATTAATGGTTTTCAATTATATTGAACCATTTTTGGCATTTATTTAATTATTTTTACGCGTCATTCAAATTATACCCGGATGTACATCTGTACATAATCTTATTATGCATGCTGATGAGTCACATCATGTGTGCTTATCTATGTTATTAACACATAACCACTTAAAGGCTCAATCCTTTATTATTTTATCTCAGTCAAATTATGAAGTATTCCAACACAGAAAGAATTTTGACTTAGACATCCTGCCCTAAAATTCCATCTACTCATATTAATCGATTAACATCGACATACTTAATGAAAATAATCTTCTGTAGATTCGATCATACATCAAAATAACCATCTCATCATTAAATTTCAATTCAAAATTTTGAGATACATGAGAATTTATCCGAAGGATAAGACTTCTCAAAAGCTCTCGATCTATATCTTTATATTTGTGTTTTCCCAACATCTCATGATGTTTTTATACAATTCATTCTTGGTGACAATATCACACCTATATTCCATGTTATCAAAACTAGTATCTAACTATGTTTCATATAACTTATTCATCAGTTCATTCTTTTTGCTTTTTGTAAAAATATCATACTCAATTCTGATTTTGATATAGCTATATCTCATTGTGTTTCAGCATCTCAATGCCAAAATCTAAATGACTCTATGTCCTTGAGGTATCTCAATCACATCCAAGGACTCTCATTTCAATCTTTTTCTCATAATTCATTCAACCATGTTGTTCTCAACAGGTTCCGAAGCAACTTTATTGCTCAATGACCTCAAACTCATTAAAATTGTATCAACAAGTTGAAATAGTTAATGTGATATGCATACTCTTCATGTATGTATTCAATCTAATATAGCAGTTGTTCAAAAATGACAGGTTTTGTAGGTGCTCGAGTGTAAACTCTTTCCCTACTAAGTTTCATCAAACCTATGTATCGATATCGTGGTCAATATCAATACGACACGACTCAGCGTACTCAAATATAAATCACACATCTACATCAACTATTTCACTCCAATTCATGTAAGAGCAAATAGGTCAAATAAGTTTCAAACATATACGCACATGTTCATTCGTGCCTATTCAAAGTGTACACAAGACTCATAAGTAGAGCATTCCCAATTTATGCTCTGATACCAACAATGAGGACCCATTCATAATCAAGTGTTTACTTATCACACAATGATTATTTATTTGTAAACAGCGGAAGATTATTTAAAAGTCCTGCCAACAAATGGCTCTAAAAATCTCGGCATGACCTCCACGCACGAGGGACATATCAGAAAAAATAAAAAGCACAAAATCATATCCAGTGCAGCAAGTAAATACATAATACCATAGCATGCATAATAGGCACTCAGCACATAATCCGTACTAAAAATATTTTACATCATACCATAGCATGCACAATAAGTCTCCAGCACACATTTCATACTTAAAATATTTACATAATACCATCAACAGTAAAGAAATCTCAAACATTCACAATTAATCAAGACTGGACGGAAATAAACTTCATTTACATATTTATACTATCCAAGACACACCCTGGTATACTTAACTATCCTACGATTGGGATAGACAAAAGAAAACAACCTCAGGTAAGACTCCCAGCGTTGGGATCCTGATCACATGTAATACCTATCATTGCCCACACACAAAGACAACAACAGCCTCCTAAGGGGTGATCCAAAGCCCAATATGAAACTATCAAGTAATTACAACATGCATCTATAAAATGTGATATATGATGTGATGCAGTGCAACGTAATGCAATGCATGTAATGTACAATGGATCGAAATCTCAATATACCAAAATATCGGAGTCCAAAGAAAGGTATCATCAATCAATATCAAGCTCGAGCAGAGGGTGACAACGCACACATTTTGCGCTAGGAGAATCATCCTGTGATGTGCTCGTCATCCATCGTGTCTAGGTTCGGTAGCAACGCGCGTTACTATAGTCGCTACCTAAGCTGTCTGTCATCGTTGTGCCCATCGTCCTCGACACTCAGAGTAAGTCAACTCAGTCATCATCATGGATATCAAAGAAGTAAATAGATCAACATGGATATGTACATGTGTATGTCATATATCAATGTATATATATCAAAATGATGTGTGTTAACAAAACATTTATTTTCATACATCGATATGCCAAATATGATGCTATGAATGCTCATAACTCAATTAAAATCACATAGCCAAGTAGTTTCACATAGCCAAGTAGTTTCACGTAATTCAGTAAGTTCAACAATTCATGTATCAAATAATACAGATACATGTCATATGTTACCGATCGCAACATACCTTTACTTTCTTTTCATTCCAAATTCATCATCGTTCGATCAGTGCGTGAATTTCCAATATTGGAGATTAATCTATACCATTCCAAACACTTAATTCAATTCTCATATTCCAAGTTTTTGTTAATTCCAAATGTACTTATTTCAACAAAACATATTCTTATTAATTCTGTATTATTTGTCATCAACTTTCTTCATCATCTATATTCTTCATTATTATTTTCTCATAAAATCGCAAAAATATAATAAAACTAATGTCTGAGACTCCTTAAGTGATACATAGCTTATCAAACGAGTATTCTCATAATTCAGACAACATAAACCTGGATTCATATTCTCTAACTGAAAGATGTCAAGGAAATCCATATTTTGCATAATTTCTTCTATTAATACCAGGTGTTCTGACTACAAAAATGATTTAACAATTTAAGTTCGAAGGGGTAATCAAAATGAACTAAGAAAAATCACTTCAATTTACCATGCCATGATTCACTATGTTTCCACAACATCATTCATCTTTTCTTTTCTGTTTTCGGGTCAACTATAGCCTCTCACAACTATTTTCTTACTTGATGTGGTGTCTTACTACAAGTAAAGGGGATCTAATTTAAGGTTTAACAAAAGATTGATCAATATTTATGGTGATCAACTCAAACTTTACTCACATGCAGTTATACATGCACATGCATCTTATACCAGCAGGTTGTCGAACATGCAGCCTAATTTTCGATAGGGAGGTGCTCCAAAAACATGATAAAAATCATATCATACTTCATTCAACAATTAAAGCTCAAAATGAAGGCTAAATTTCGAAATAAAAGTTGAAAAATCGAAATAATGTTCACCCCATTTCTCATGAACAGTAACCGCAAGTTTCAGTGGTGGTTTTCGACGGCTCACGACGACGATAAAGGCACCGGAGGGGAAACGTCGGCACTGGTGAGGGGAAGGGTTTAGACCTGCATGCTTGAACCAGTTCATGGTTGATTCAACAATTCAAATCAAAAATCGGAAGAACCCTAGAATTTCAAATCGATACTTTCTGGAAATCGAACGGATTCAGAAACTCTTACCGTCGATTCTTGGCATGGAAATGACCGCCGGTGAATTGGCTACACGGTGGTGGGTTTGGCTCAGGTTGGTGGTCGGACGGCGGTGGACGCACCGGTTTTATGGTGGATGGACGAGACACGCGCGGAAACAGGGAGAGGAGAAGAAAAACTTCGGCTGATGTGTGTGTGAGTTCACTTTTTTTGTGTGAAAAGTGAGCTGAATACATTATAATAATTTTGTTTCCAGTCCAGTTATGTACATTAGAGTGTCGTCGGTATACTGATATATTATTTACAGTTGATACATGGGATTTAAATCCACTACTATAACACAAAATTAAATTCTTCATTTTAATAATTTATTTTTTTAAAATATTATCGGAGCTTATTTTATCATTTTAAAAATATGTCATGTTACGATTAAATTGTCAGTTCACATTTATCTTGCCAATTTCACATTTAATTAATTAATTATAAATTAATAATTATTAAATTCCCAAATTATATTTAATTTTCATTAATAGATTCTTGGGGCCTTACAGTATCCAAACAACTATCAAGGTAATCCTGTGCCTAACCAATACCATCCTGGATACAGAATCATGAGAATTTTTCCTATGCCAATAACAAGAATGCTTTGAACCCGCCTCCTGGATATACACCTTAGAAAAATGAAGGTAAGCCTTCTTTTGAAGATTTAGTTGGTAATTTTGTAACTGAATCCTCCAAAAGGTTTGAGCGTAACGAAACGAGGCTGAACAATATTGAGACTGAAACGAACAATATGGTTCCACAATGAAATCATTAAAGGTCTCAATGGGTCAACTTGCAAATGCTATGAATCATCAACAATCGGGGACGTTTCCCAGGAATACTGACGTAAATCCAAAAGAACAGTGTCATGCCATCATATTGAGAAGTGGTAATGAAATTTGTAAATCAGAATATGTGCATACTGATGATTCACCAAAGGAAGAAACTCTAAAGTCAGTTGAAACCTCTAAGGAGGTCAAAAAAGAGCAGCATGACACTAAACCCGTGAAACCTCCAATGTATAAGCCTACTCTGCCATATCCTCAACTCTTCAAGAAGAAGGCAGTAGATGACCAGTTTGCAAAATTCTTGGAAATTTCAAGAAAATTCATATCAACATTACTTTTGCTGATGCTTTGCAACAAATGCCCAATTATGCAAAGTTCATGAAGGACGTAATGGCTAAGAAGCGCAAGATGGAATACTTTGAGATAGTGAATCTAATTGGAATGCAGTGCAATCATCCAAAAGAAGCTGCCATGAAATTGAAAGATCCAGGGAGTTTTACTATCCCTTGTATTATTGGTAGTTCTTCTTTTTAAAGCTTTATGTGATCTTGGAGCTAGTATAAATTTAATGCCTCTATCTGTTTTCATGAAATTAGGACTTGGGGAGGCAAAACCAACCAACATCAGACTGCAGATGACAGATATGTCTCTCACATACCCACACGGTATAGTGGAAGATGTGTTAGTGAAAGTGGGCAAACTCTACCTTCCAACAGACTTCATTATTCTAGATATACAAGAAGACGAGGAGATGCAGCTAATCTTGGGACGACCGTTCTTGGCTACAAGGGAAACAAAAATAGATGTCAAAAGAGGTGAGCTATCAATGCATATTGAAGATGAAAAAGTCATTTTTAATGTATTTAAAATGACTACCACCCCACATGTCATGGAGAAGCCAAAGGATTGTAAGAAGGTCCAAATGCCGACAACTGAGAGAGTTGAGCAATGTTGCAAGATTGATATGACTGGAAAGCTGCACAAAGTGGTCACTGCTGTCAGAATAGTTGTGAAGAAGCTAAAGAAAGCATGTGTGGAGGTTAAAAGATAGGCACGACCCCTCCAAACAACGAGCAACAAATGGTTGAAAGTGCCGCAAAGTCTGGCTGACGACTATAAACTAAGCGCTTCTTGGGAGGCAACCAAAGTTTTATATCCGTTAGATTTTCTGTTTTTTTTTTTCGTTTTGTTTTTTTATGGATGTAATTCTTGTTGGGATATGCCCTAAGACATATCATTAGATGATTGTTTATGACATATAATGTAATATGATTTTATGAATGGCAATTCATTATTATATATTATTCTTTTAACTGTGCAATGTGAATTAATATATATGTTAATGTCCTTGGAATAATATTGTATTATTCTTAAAAGATGTCCCTAGTCAAGTATTATCATGAATATGGATAATGATAATACGTAGAGACTAGTATGTGTTGATCGATGAATTGTTCATTGATATGAGATATCAAATCAACATATGGGTACATGTTAGAGAACGATGTACTGGACAGACCCACCATGAGAATGCAACATGGATAGTTATATGATCGTCATATGCAATTCTCATAGTGATAATAATGTATGTAATCCTTACGACTTGTGATCATCGGAGATCCCAACATAAGGAGTTATGTATCTTGATATCGTCAAACGTTACCCGTAACAGGGTATACTATAAAGGCGACTATTGGATACACTACGAATTATGTAGAGGGATGTTGACTGATCGAGATAGGATTTGTCCCTCCTATATAACAGGAGATGTGTTTGGCCCTTGATCAAGTGAGAACTAAAATGCATGGCCATGCTCGAATGAGTCGATATGAGATATCGAGCTTATTCGTTTATTCTAGTTCTACTTGGGGATCAAGAAATAAAGATTGGATATACGAGTATGACTATTCCATGACTCGTGTTCAATCTAAACACAAAGGACAAAGGGATTAAGCTACATGGTTAATATTATCACAAGTTCTAAAGGTTATGTCGAGTCATTGACATTCTTGTAATTTGGGTAGCATTGATGTGTTGCTAGATACCGCTCAATGCTTGCGACATAAAATGAGATTTTATGTCACTGCCAACATTACAAGATCCTATCGGGTCGCACAAAAGATTAAATCGAGAAGGGAAATTAAATTCATGGGATGAATTAAATAATTAAGAGGAGTCTTAATTAATAATCATAATGATTAAATTAAATCATGGGCTTAAGCCCATGAGGCTTTATGAAAGCCTTTAATTAATCATATATAATATGATTGCATGGTAATTAATTGGATACCACAATTCATATCATACTAACCTAAACTAAGAAGACATTCGGCCGCCTAAGTGCATCTCCAAGCTCTCTCGGTTTTGATATAGCCGACGTGAGTTGTGGTGCATTCCGGCCATCCTTTTCGATTGTGAATCGAGAGTGTCTTTCTTGTTCTGGTTTAATAACTTGTCTAGCAACTTGTTCTAAAGGTTATGTCGAGTCATTGACATTCTTGTAATTTGGGTAGCATTGATGTGTTGCTAGATACCGCTCAATGCTTGCGACATAAAATGAGATTTTATGTCACTGCCAACATTACAAGATCCTATCGGGTCGCACAAAAGATTAAATCGAGAAGGGAAATTAAATTCATGGGATGAATTAAATAATTAAGAGGAGTCTTAATTAATAATCATAATGATTAAATTAAATCATGGGCTTAAGCCCATGAGGCTTTATGAAAGCCTTTAATTAATCATATATAATATGATTGCATGGTAATTAATTGGATACCACAATTCATATCATACTAACCTAAACTAAGAAGACATTCGGCCGCCTAAGTGCATCTCCAAGCTCTCTCGGTTTTGATATAGCCGACGTGAGTTGTGGTGCATTCCGGCCATCCTTTTCGATTGTGAATCGAGAGTGTCTTTCTTGTTCCGGTTTAATAACTTGTCTAGCAACTTGTTATTAAACTATCCCTTCACCCGATTTGATCGTGTGGATACCGTTGAGGCAAAACTTGCTAAGTTTTGCTAGTGACTCAGAGGAGGCGTTGGACGTGGTGCTGCTCCGTGGATTCTGCTTCAAACACGCTACAAGGGTGAGACACTTGTTATTCCTTTATCCGATATGAAATCCTATGTATAGATCTGCTGGTTAGTAATCCATATAAAATTTTATTCCGCTGCGTTGGATGTTCTAAGGATTACTTACAATTCTTGCCCAAAGTCGTCTCATTTATAAGTCTCCAACCACCATAGCCACCGAAGTTTCCACCATATCCCCATGATCAGGATGATGAGGAGAACGACGACTACCGACGGTCGTCAAAACAGGTATGTGCCTCGTTCTTATTTTTTCTCGGTTCAGTACATTGAGGACAATGCACAACCTTAAGTTTAGGGGCGGTCATATGAATTGCATATCTATCATACCTTGCATGATTTACCTGTATTCTGATCAGTTGGGTTTGATTTTGATTTCTAGGATGTCAAGTTAATTGTTGAGTCATAAGTTGTGTATAATTGAATTGTGAGGCCGATGATCAGAATTGTCGCTTAAATTTGAAAATTTTGAACACTTAGTTCGCTATGTCGGTGGATCTTATGATATTATTACTCAGTTGATTGTCACTTGAAGCTAAATGTGATTTAAGTGAGTATATAAATGAAATAGACAATCTTTGTAATTGATTTGGGCCTTTATTCCTTGATATAAATTGTCATAGTAGCTCTTTTTAGCCTAAAAGAAAAGAGTGGGCTCGAATGAATTGCATATCTATTGTAAAGTCCATTCAAATTTTTTTTTTTTGGTATTATCTTTTCTTGTATTTTGGTTTTGAGACGATAATCAAGCACGATAGTCAAATCATACAATTTGAATGTGAATTGAGAAAAGTCTAGAACGTGCTTGAGTACCTTCAAGGCGAAATACGAATGTTTTATGGCTTAGGAATGATTCAGGTGATTTTTAAATAGTTTGAGCCTTTTGAGCCACCTAATAACATCATTTTTACCTTAGTAACCCCCTTTGAGCTTAATGAAGAAATCGAATGGTATGTGCTTAGGCACATGATTAACCCCATTCGGCATCATTTCAAATCCTACAGCAACCACCCTATTTCTAGCTTATACACTATTTTCTACCCTTGACTGAGTAAGCTCTGCTACACGGTAATACTTTGAAAATCTCCCAATGCTCATGATTGAAAAAAAACCAAAGGGAGAAAAGAAGAAAAATTGTTGAATGAATTGAAAAACGATGGCTGAAAGTAGTTGATGAATTGAATGTGTAAAAACAATGAGGTGTTGGATAAGAGATATAATTATGGAGGGGTGAAAGTCAAGAAAAATGAATGATGAATAAGCAAAAAGGAGAATGACGAGTGAAATGGGAGTGCGCAATACATATATCGGACTTACTCGATCTTTTGAAACTCTTACCCTTTTTGTTGAAGCCATGTGCTGATGCCATACATTATGAGCCAATTAAGACCTATTGACCAAGCCATGTTCGTCCAATATACTATTGGAGAATGTTACAAAAGTTAAGCATATGGACTCTCGAGAGACATGTTTGATGAGTATGCGTTGACATTCACACACACACGTCTCATTACCTCAATTGATGTTGTTCATTCTTATTATAAGCCTATGATTCTACTGGATAATAAGTTTGAAACCAAAATGATATCGTGAAAAACCCTATTGATATATGTGAATAAAAATCTCTTTTGATTGAGGGTGGCATGAAATTTGAGTTGAACTAGACCATGAATCTATGAGGTCAATCATAATTGATCGTTGCACAACTTGAGTCTTTTGCATTTATTTTGTTTTCATGTTTGTTTGTTTTCTTTTGTTTTTAATTTTGCTCGGGAATAGCAAAATCTAAGTTTATGGGGTTTGATAAGTGCATTTTTGCATTTATTATTTCTTTCGTTTCTTTTGGATTGATGTTGGTTTTGCGATCAGAATTATGCGTTTTGTGTTTGTTTTTGTGTTTACAGGAATCCAGATAAAGATGAGTGCTATGAGAAGGAATAGGGCATGAAATAACAAGAAAATGGTGGAACAAAGTCATGGCAAGACAAGAAAAAGAAGAAAAATCGAAGATGAAGAATCTGCAATCAGAGATAATCGCCTGAAAATGAAGATTGATCCCTGAAAACGGAGACAGGTCGCCTGAAAATAGAGATTGATCCCTAAAAACAGAGATCGATCTCCATAAAAATAGAGATCTATGGACAGAATGTTGGGAAACAAATTTGGCAAAACAGCGATAGATCGCTGAAATATAGATATCGGTCGCCAAAAGACGATTTTTGAAAAATAATGATGCAGAGATCGATTGTTTGAAAACAGAGATTGATCGCTGCGCGAGTCCAGCCCATTAAAAATTAACTGCTGCTAGGTTTAAAACTCGAATCCTATCATTCTTTTTGGGACTTTTGACACTCTTTCAAGGGCAAGACACATTGAAGAGGTTGTTAGGATTCCAAGGGCAAGGATTTCATCACAAAACGAAGGCGGTTTTCATCTGGGGACGGGGATTTGCTTCCATGTCGTTTTGTCTCTTAGTTTTGTTTGTTTATGGATTTCTCAAACATGTCTATGTGTTTTATGAATTCTAGGATGAATTAATATTTTCTTTATAGGGGGAAGACGTAGTTTGATTTGATATTATGTTCTGGTTTAATTGATTTACATATTATGATTTATTACATAGTTTATTTGTGTTTTCTTGCTATGAATGCAGTTTAATTGACTGGCCATTGATTTAGTTTTAATATTTGTTTGTGATCTATCATTCGGGGGAAGGGATTGTGAACAGGACATAGGAAAACACATCAGGGATGTTTATATCGTCGACATACGTATAACTCCATTGAAGCCTTTGAAAGAATTATTGTGCAATCAATATTGTTTAATATTTAATCTTATATAGAGATATCAAGGTTGATATTGACTGATAATTTCTACTTTCACTTGGGAAAGGGAGTAGTAAACACTTAAGAATTCTTGGCTAATAAACTAGATAAATCTATAATATTGTAATTGATCATAAGAAACATAGTTTATAATCAAGTGAAATCGGACCTCTAGAATCCTTCTCATAATTAATTCTCTTGAATTGTTGCAACTGCTAGTTAGTGATTTACGTTATCTGGCAACCAACTACACTACTCGTTTTTCTAAATAGGATTAAGACCATCTAGCACAAGTATTTAATTAATACTATAGACCAATCCTCATGGGTTCGACATCCGTATTCATGTCCATATACTAAAACTAGACATCGTACGCTTGCGATACGTTTTGCACTCAACACTGCACATGGATCTTTTTGCTCCTATACCAGTAACAAGTCTAGGGGGAATGAAGTATACCCTAGTGTTAATAGACGATTTTTCTCATTTTACGTGGGTCCTGTTTCTAAGTGGCAAAGATAAGGCTACTCCAAAGCTGATCAAACTACTGAAGAGACTACAAAATGATAAGTCATTTGTGATAGCTAGAATTCATAGTGACCAAGGTACTGAGTTTACCATTCAGACACTCGAATCATATCTAGATGATCTTGGTATTAAACACGAATACTCTGCTGCTAGAACCCCGCAACAAAATGGAGTTGCTGAGCGTAGGAACCACACCTTGAAAGAAGCTGCACGAACTATGCCTGCAGAGTCATATATCTCTCAGAGATTTTGGTTAGAAGTAGTTAACATAGTTTGCTATACGCAGAACAGGACAATGATTAATAAACGAGCTAACAAAACACCGTATGAGATCTGTAATGACAGTAGCCAAATATTTCTTATTTCCATGCGTTTGGTTGCAAATGTTTTATTCACAACAATGGAAAGACTCATCTCACCGCTTTTGATGCTAAATATTATGCATGAATATTTCTTGGCTACTCTGTTGTTAGTAAGACTTTTAGAGTATTTAATAGAACACTTACAGTAGAGGAATCTATTCTAATTTGATGAATCTCTTGATAATTCTAACTCTGTGATACAAATCAATAGTTTGAGTAATTGATTAGAAAATACGCATTTGATGATGATTGTGATGATGAGTTGGATTACAGTAGAAGGTTGATTGCATTTTAAAACCAGAAGTCCCTGAAGCACAAGCAGAGGAGTCTACTGCTACACAAGAGTTAAACACTACTGGCGAGGACACTACTAAATCTACCCCTACTGCAGTGGATATCGCAAAGGCCGATGATGAACCCATCCAGTCTACAGATCTACCAACTCAAATACCTACTGATGAAAGAACAAATCCTCTTGTACCTCCACTTAGGTGGAAGAAGGATCATTCACCTGATCACGTCATAGGTAACACTATTGCTCCTCTCAGAACCAGAGGACAGATGATCAATGAATTCCTTCATGGTGCATTCATCTCTCACATAGAATCTAAGAAGATAGATGATGATATTATAGATCCAAACTGGTTAGAAACTATGCAAGAAGAACTTAATTAATTCGAGAGAAATAAAGTTTGACACTTAGTACCACGTACATCACATCACACTGTTATAGGTACCAAATGGGTAATTAGAAATAAATTGGATGACAGATTAGTTGCACAGGGATACAAATATGAAGAATGCATCAATTTTGATGAGACCTTTGCCTCTGTAGCCCGATTAGAAGCCATTAGCATATTTCTTGTATTTGCTGCAATCAATGACTTAAAGTCTATCAGATGGACGTTAAGAGTACTTTCCTTAATGGCAAACTCCAAGAAGAGGTTTATGTTGAACAGCCTCCGGGTTTGAAAACCATCAACATCCTTCCTTTGTTTATAAACTAGACAAAGCATTGTATGGTCTGAAACAAGCTCCCCGAGCATGGTATGATAATCTATCAACGTATTTACTGAATCTAACTTTACCATTAACACAGTGGGCAAGAATCTTTTTGGAAGTACTAACCCAAAACTTTGCGAGAGATTTTCTGAAATCATGCAGGATCTGTTTGAGATGAGCATGATGGGGAAATTATCATTTTTTTCTAAGATTGCAAGTCAAGCAGTCTGCTTAAGGGATATTCATCAACCAATAGAAGTACACAAATGAGCTACTACAGAAGTATGGTATGGGCACTAGTTCAGCAGCAGCCAACCTCATGAGCTCATCTGCTGAACTAGATTTGACTGAAGCATGCATACTAATATAGGCAACCATGTATCGCGATATTATTGGTTCTTTACTTTATTTGACATCCAGTAGACCTGACATCATGTTTGTTGTATATATGTGTGCTCGCTTTCAAGCTAATCCTAAGCAATCGCATTATATTGTTGCTAGGATTCTTAAATACTTAAAAGGAACTGAAATGTCGGTCTCTGGTATCCCAATGATTCTACGTTTAATTTAATTTGATATTCAGATGCTGACAATGCGGGATGTAAGATTGATAGGAAAAGTACCACTAGATAACGTCAATTCCTAGGAGATTGGTTGATTTCTTGGGGTTGCAAAAAGAGGACATACATCGCAACATCTACTGCAAAAGCAGAATACATTGCTGCTGGAAGCTGTTGTGCTCAACTACCATGGATCCAACAGCAACTAAGAGATTATAGAACTGAGGCACCAATATTTTATGATAATACGTGTGCTATAGCTATCACGTATAATCCAGTTCTTCATTCTCGGACCAAGCATATTTACATTCGTCATCACTTCATCCGAGATCACGTAATGAAGAAGGAGATTCGATTGGAGTATATATCTACTGAACAACAAGCAGCAGACATTTTCACAAAACCCCTACTGGACTCTAAGTTTTCCTATTTTCTCAATATACTTGGCTTAGTCTATAAAACTAAGTGATCTTCATTGTTTAATTCTCTTCTTGCTTATGTGAGTGATAAGTGCCGTTTTTGCACTTATTTTTCGACGTTTTCTAGTAGTATTTTACAGTGATTCTTGAATGATATTATATTTATTGGTATTAATTTTATTTCATGAATCTTTGTGAAAATGCAAGGAAGTGAAGAAAAATAGTCAAATAATTATAAAAATTACATAAATGTGACAATGATACAAAATGAGGGTAATATAGGTTAGATTGGGATTCAGCATGGAAAAAATAAAGCAGATAATATATAATATCTTATCAGAATATTATAAGGAAATGGGATATATCACAAGGAACATTGAGGGTGATTTGGTGGGAGAATATTTTATTATAAAACAAGAGTTTGACCAAGATTTGAAGGGATGTGTACACGTACAAAAAGGATGAAGGGAACCTCGTCATTCTTCATACCCTATTCCACCCAACCTCCTATACGCCACCTCCATCATTCTTCACTCTATCTCACGCCCTTTCTTCATCCCTCCACTATTCATGTCACTATTCACATCACTATTCATGTTATTTTTCACCCGAGACGAAAACTTTCTCCATTCATCTATCCAACCTTTAACATTTTACCCTATGATTTTGGAACAACAACAAGGCGATTAAAGAGACGATCGGAAGGAAACAAGAGAATGAGCGAGGATCTACAACCGGAGTCGACGCTGGGAGTTTATTCTTATTTTCAAACTTTAGTTTTGTTTTATTTTGATTATATCATACCTGGATTGTTGCAAGACAAGTTTGAGTGTTGGTATTTATTATGAGTATGAACTAAATTTATTTATCGAGGCTAGACGAACCTTTGTCATGCACGTATGATTTAATGATTTAATGATTGAATTCTTATAATTCTTTGAGTATGTTTTATGATTTTAATGCTTTTGAAGGTTTGATCACCTTTGAATGATTTTAGTATTGCAAATGAGGTTGACCATACGATACTGTGATACGGAAATAGTAATTATACCGTGGGTTTTAGATTGAGAAGGACCAAGTAAACTCTAGCACACGTGTGATAGCAATATATTTACCAAAATCGAAGGCTAGAAGTTTTTACAAAGCTTATGAAATATTGAGTTATTAAATAAGTGTATGCCTCTTGACTTGTTGCATCTCAATATTAGGTTCGATATAGCTTGACCATAGTATATTAGATAAATTAGGAAAACTCGTCACCTTAGAAATATTTGGAATCGAGAATTGTAGGGGTATTGCATGGTGAGCCGACGCCTTGATAATATTTTCTAGCGGAATTTTCTCGTTTACTTTTATTGACTTCTTGGATTAGTAGTTAATTTAATTAATTAGTATTTTATTAAATTCATTATCGTATGTTAAATATAGTTAAATCGTCTTATTTGGTACTTGTTTGTTAGTCCATGTGGGTTCGACAATCATTTTCTTTAATCTACTATACAAAAACTTGGCACCGCGCGTTGTAAATAATTGTTTAAAATAATCGCAATCAGTGAGGGATAATTACATTTTAGATATTGCATGAATTTAGGGGAAATATTATTTGAGGGGGAATTTGTGTGTCTTTCGGAGGTCTACTGTTGCTCAGCTGGTAAAACAATTGTCTGCTGTAGTAGAATTTGCTACTTAAGTAGACTCTACATATCAGCAGATATCAAGTATGCTCAACTAATGATAACCTTCCGTAATTATTAACCAATTGGAACATCGGATTTCAATTTAATCATTTTTCATGTTTAATTATTTCGGTTCCTCTTTAATCGTATTTGTTCTAATTATTTTCAAAATTTACTTTTGCATAGATGAGCGACATACGCCTATGTGTCCTTCCATCTACGACGTTACATCTCCTCACTCCTTCAAAAATGCATGTCATGTTGAGTTTGAATCTATTGCTTCTATCTCTGACGAAGACATGAAAGGAGTTTCTAACAGTTTGAAAAATTCAGGCTACTGATTCTGTTGAATCACACTCCGCTATTCTACAAAGATGCTCTGTTGGAATTTTACGCATCGGCGAGCGTGATTAACAACTCTGTTATCGCTTCTGTCTCTGGACAACAAGTAATCATTATTCAAGAGGAGTTCACAAATCAACTGTGTCTTCCTACCACCAGACTGACTGATTTTTCCGCCATCTCAATCACTATTCGAGATGAAATGAGCATCTTATTTTCTGAGTCAGGACAACGGTTGCTCCCTCCCTTCAAGAAGATTTTTATGAAGAATCAGTACAAGATGTTAGCAGACGTAGTTGCTAAAGGTCTGTTGTGTAAGGCAGGAACTTACCACCCTAGAAAAGTTCGAGGTGATGGCTGCTATTGTCAAGGGTTTGGAAGTGATTTGGTCAGTGATTCTGTTCAAAATACTGACAGGAATGATTGGGTCAGCAAAGGACTACTCCGGATTTGCACTCCCTCCGAGTTATATCTTCGAAATCTTGGATGTACCAGTAGGAAATGTCAACTCATTTGCACTCTACTAGGCTCATCAATGCCAAGTACCTGCTAACACATCAGATACCAGTTAGTGTGGAAGGAGCCACATCCAAGAAGACTACCACAAAGAGGAAAAAGCCTCAAGTGGTAAGTGACTCTGAACAAACTATCTCTGAGTCTGGTGAGTCATCTCCTCCTCCTCCACCGAAGAAACCAAGAACGCTGAAGAGGAAGTCTGTTGTGTCAAGTACAACTACTTCACTTACTGAGGTATATTTGGTAGCAACAGTAGTGACTGCAGTTTCAGTCTCCTCCTTCTCACCACTGCCTACTTATGAGACACTGGCATCGGAGATTGCTTCTGAGGACGAGCCTACTGGTTCTCTTATGGCTATTTTTTCTATTGCCCCATCTACTGTTTGTGAAACAGCATCAACTGATATGTGTCCACTGCTATCTTGGACACATCTTCTGCTGATATATTACATTTGCTAAAATCAATTGATGTTGAGCATAATATTGTTCCTGCTGAAGCAACCTCTGCTGCAGTAGTCCCTCTGAGTTCCAGATGATCTCAAGGGTCTTTTGCCTTAACTCTGAGGACTTCGAATACAAGCTGTACCTTCTGCTTCCCTCCTCAAACTCCCGATGGAAGTGAGAAAGATCAAATAGAAGCCTCATCCACCCCAGTAGTCACATAGATTAATCTGGTTCTTGAAAAGGTTGAGACGCGTGTTCACGAAAAGATGGAATTATTTTATGGTTGGGTTAAGACTAGGACGAAGATACGCCTCAATCACTTCAATCAAATTTTGAAGTAGGCTCGGAAGGATGACAACACCATTCTTGAATTTTTAGGGATCAGTGATGTTGAAGATGGTCTGCGACAAAGGGAAGTTTACTGCTTAATGCACTTCATCAGCGGACTAGATTATTTGGTGAAAACAAGACATGATGAGTTTGATCCCAACTCGGGCACAACCACTCACGATGTAGCAGTTCTCAAATATTTGGAAGCCCATCTTACGCTGGCCGAGAAAACTCTTCATGATCTCAAGGTTGTTTTGGGGTTTCACTCCTCGTCGAATCATATCAGCACAATGTTATAGGAGGATGCTGAACAACAAGTGGTTGTTGTGCCTCAGCAGATGAAACTCACTCTGCTGGAGAAACCCATTGCATCTTCTTCACTCCTCTCTCTGTGCAGTCAACATCCAACCCTACCTGGATGTTGAGCTTTTGAACTTAGACACAGTCATTGAGTCAGTCGTAAATAAAATTACCCTCGCCTCAGAGGATGATAACTCTGCTGACTACATGACTGCATCCACAAATGTACTAACCATATTACCCACAACCATTTCTGAACATGAACCAACCCAATACATCACTGAACCTACCATTGTCCCATTTCTTTCAGTCCCACTCATTGAACCTATAACCCAGCTACCCGCTGACATAACTATTTTCTCATTACCATCCCCTCCCCAATCATCAACGCCTACTAGCCTTGAGATACCTACTGAGGATATTCCTACTGTAACTACTATCTCTGAGGATGATGTGTCTACTGTATCATCTACTGTTCTACCAGTCCTTGCCCCAGCTGAGTCTACAATGGCTGTTCTCTTTGATACTTTTCAGACCACCACAAATGATGAAACATAGCAAGTACTTGATTTTCCTAACCTGGAAATTGAAGATACTCCACCATTTGTGTCTGATCAGCTGACTCATTTGACCAACATCATATCCAATCTTGCTGGCAAAGTACAAAAGATGAAAAATGAAGAAAGAGATGTCAGTTATGTTGTTGGAAATCTAAGGATGCATGTTGACTTTCAGTTTCAGCAAATCACAAGGGATGTCCAAATTTTTTCTGAAAAGGTTACCAAATTTGAGAAGTTTGTAATTGACACCTTTTCAGACTCCTTCTCCAAACTGGGCCAAACTAAGCTAGACCTCAGTCAGCAGGGTGAAGCCCTACATGCTGTTACAAAGCTGGAGCTCGGAGGAAAGATTGAAGACATGCATGTGGTGTTCTGCGATCAGTTGACCAATATAAAAGCATCCTTTGCTTCTCAATTAGACGATTTAAATGAGAGTATGCAAAGTGTTAGATGTTCAAGACCACGGGAGTCCAGCAGACGGCAAGAGCGTTCCAGAAGACATCCAACTCCAGTAAGAAGACCATCTGGACAAGGACAATCAAGCAAGCAAAGACCTCCTTCCCAGCATGAGACACAAACTTTGAGGTAACCACCCTCTGACGCCTCAAAATACTTTGACCGCACCAGACCTTGGTTTGGCCACCCCTAGTAATGTATCTTTATATTTAATTGTCATTTTGTTACATTTCTTTTTAATAAAGTATCTGTGTTCTGTTCTTATCCTCTAATTTTTCAATTCATGATTGAATGACACCGGTCGATGTGTTATAGGCAATAAATACTACATTCACTGCTTCACACTTGCTTAATCTAAAAATGCCTATATATCGATTTAATCTCAGATTACTTCAATCTTCTGCAATCCTTTGTCGTGGGTTCATTACTTATCTAATTCAACCCTGCATTGGTTGATTACTTATCTAACACTCCTCTGCCTAGTACCTGCATGAATGTTCAGGATTTGGTGTCATTTGTCTCCCCAACTTGGAATCTCATAGGCAGATGAAAGGAGTGTGATGACAAAAAGGGGGAAGACAAGCTATATTGGCGGAGGATTACTTTGTAGACAACTTAGGTTTTTACTTAGGTTTTCTTTGTAAGAATTTTCTGAATTTTATTTTTCTCCCCCTTGTAATTACCCCTGAAACTAGCCAGATCCGGATATTAGGAATATATTCTACTAACTTAATTTCCTCTTCCACTATATCCGGATTATGCTCCACTGGCTCTCTAGTTGGCTTACTTATTAAGGATAAGGATTGTTGTAAGGATTGTAAGCATGGATTATTTTATATAAAAATGATTTTCTTTTTAATGTCCATCTTGATTACTACTTGTAATCTTTTTATTTTCCTAACACATAAATTGCTATTATCCACTGCTGTATTTTCAAGTCTTAAAAAATATATGTTGATCAACGTTCAAGCTATTTTGTGCGGTTCTTTCTATTTGAAGAATAGTTTCCTTTAGACTTTCAAGTCTATAAATACGTCGAAGAGCATAATGAAGAAAGCTCTCAACACTCCAAATCTTGAATCTACTTCATTAAAAAACAAGCAAAATATTCCTTAAAAACGCTTACTGAAATATTATGAAGTTTTGCAGAGCAGTATCTATGCCTTATTATGATCGCGAAGATCTAAGCATTCTAGTCCACTATTCAAGAACACTCAAGGAAAAACAGAGTTTTATATCTTGTGGGAGTGTTGTAAATGTGACACCCTTACATATTACACATACACATGAGGCATATAACATAATATTTAATGGCAGCGGAACTTACAATTTCATATCATGCAATCAAGACATTTAACATCATATAATTTAAAAGGCATATAAAGATATGTATGCCACAAAAATAACCAATGTTGTACTCCTTACAACCCAACCTAAAACCTACAGTATATGCAAATGATGAACTGAGGGAGAAGGACTAGAGTCAGCCGGCCGATCTTGGATCCATTCCAAAAATATGTAGAAACACCTTATAGAGTCAACTTTTATTTACAGCGACTGAAAAATAACATTTGCATTTGATGAGTTACATCATCAATGGGCATATTCAAATAACGTAGTATTTAACATCACATAAGCATATAATTCATATCCACATATCCACATAAATATACTCACATGATTCATCATAATCTTTACATCAATTCACATGATTCGTACAATGATGTACATGTATGTCCGTATTGTTATCCTGTTATGAACCAACTAATACCAAGAACAATTCGTGATCACGATTCTGGACATGGCACTCTGTACTGTATAATTCCCATGAGTTCAATGAACTCGGGATATGTATTCTTTGATTCTATAATTCTGACCGTACTCGGAATGCAATAACACATGGTTCAATGTCATTAGTGGTCATAACAGAGTCTTTAATCTCTTATGAATGCACATGGCATACTAATAAAGAATGATAACATCATATAAATCGTATAACATCACGTCCCAACATTTACATTTAAGAACTCAATTTAGTTCTTGCACATCATATTGCATTCATCTCAATCCATTCACCAATTTAAGGTACTCATATACCACAAATCACATACTCATATAAAGTTAAATGCCAAGTTATAAGGATATACTCACCATCGATACTCCTATATCATAGGAATCGCTTAATTCGCCTTATTGGTGCCAGTATCGAAAGTAGAACCTATAAGTGCATTTCAAATGCACAACCAAACTCAATATCATATGTTTAATATGAATTAATTACAGTTATGCATGAAATGGTCATACCAAGTTTCATATTACAGTTCTCATATCCATTATTTATCAAAAGTTATAATTACCTTTTCCCAATTCAAAATTAATATAACCATTATATGCACATGACTTTTTGTACACATAAAATTTGTATCAAATCGAAACTACAACATAATCTCAATTTTCTTATTAAATATTGTTTATCATTGTTTAATCTATCACATATATTAATTTCATAATCTTTGGGCATTATTTCAAATTAAGCCATAACATAAACATAAGAAAGAATGAAGAAAAACTACCTCAAAAGGAAGGTACCGAGGTGAGGATTCCAGACATGTAATTATTTTCTAGTTTTGAAGTCGTTTCAAAGTCCGAAAATTGATGATACGACAAACCCTTTTGTTTGTTTCTCTTCTCTCGTCTGGTTACTGTAAGTGTGATATGTTTTGTGTGTTTCCAAAGTCACACATGACTATATCAATCTGAAGCTTAGTCAGTTAATGAATTATTATTTTATATTACATTTTCGAAAATTACAAAAGAACCCTTAACATCTATTCCTTAAATTTAATCAATCTATATTAACATCTTTTCAATATATTAAAATCTATTAATTATTTATATATATATATATATATATATATATACTAAATTTAATCAATATTTCACTAAATTTAATCAATATCTATTAAAATCTATTCAATATATATATTATTATTATTATTTTTATAATAATAATATATATTTTCATTGTATTATTCGTCAAATTTATTCTATTCACGATCTCCAGGCTTTCTAATGCACATATGAAATATCAAAATATATGCACCTATGCTTATGCCATGATGCTTATGCATGATCATGTAAAGTTTTGGGTCATGACAATTCCTCACCCTTTAGAAAAAATTTTGACCTCGAAATTTATACATGTATCAGGAAATAACCATGGATATTGTGTTTTCATGTGGTCTTCTGTTTCCCACGTAGCTTCACGTTCAGAATTATTCTTTCATAGAACCTTTACCATAGGAATTGCTTGACTCCTTAATTGTTTGTCCCTGTATTCTAATATCTCAACCGGTTATTCAACATAACTTAAATTTTTAGAAATTTCAATCGGTTCATTTTGAAGGATATGAGATGGATCAGATCTGTATCTCCGAAGCATACTAACATGGAGCACATTATGGATCTGAGACATTTCAGGGGGTAAGGCAAGATGATAAGCTAATGGTCCGACTTTATCAAGTATCTCATAGGGACCAATATATCGAGGATTTAATCTGCCTTTCTTTCCAAAACTGAGAATACCTCTCTAAGGAGAGACACGAATGAATACCTTCTCACCAATTTGATAATCCATTTCTAGTCTATTATTATTTTAAACAATTAATTCCAATCTAGCGATTTTAGACCGCAAGTGCACGGTGTCAAGTTTTAGTATAGATAGGAAGATACAGATTGTCGAACCCACAGGGACTAACAAGCAATTACCAAATAAGATTTCTTTTAACAATATTTAACCTACGATAATTAATCAATAATTAAACTAATCTAATCCAACCAAAACAATCGACGATCACGAGAAAAGCCCACAAGAAAGAATTATCAAGACAATTATTCACCTAACCCAACTCTTACAATTCTTTTCTTCATACATCTCTAAGGTGACGGGTTTTCCGAATTTATTCAATATACTCTCTCGAGCTATATTAAGTCTAACATCAAATTGCAACTAGTAACTTTCGTTCACGTACTTAACAATTTAATGTTGAATGCGCTTTATGAAAACCACTAACTTTAGATTAAACAACCCAAAGCTATCACTCGTATGTGATTTTATCTCTCGATCTCAATCTTTAACACACGGCATGAATTATTATATCGTATTATAATTTCATCTCTTTATCTCAATTATAATAAAATATCATTTAACTGTGATCAATCCTTCAAAAGCATTAAGAACAATAACACATGCACTTAGAAGATATATGAATTCAATCAATTAAGAATATTAGAGGAAAAACAATGTATAAGATATTTCTCAATCATCTAAAACACATTAAATCCAATAATAATTCAAAACAAATAATAGAAAAGTAAAAGCAAACTCCCAAGTCAACTTCTTCGTTGATTCTCGATCCTTCCTCGCTTCTTTCTCGATCGTGCTCTTCGATTCTCTTGTTGGCTTGTTCCAATTCCTAGGATGAAAAGGTGATGGTGGATGAAGGTGATATGTAGTATGGAGGTGTGGAGGCTATTCCTAGGTTACAAATTCAAGGGAATCAAGGACTTCCTTGTTGGACACAAACTCTATAAGGAAGTTATTTTTCAGAAAACCCCTCCAGCCGATCGATCGAGACTGACTGCTCGATCGATCGCCAAAGTTCTGCCAGCCTCGATCGATCATGACTTGAGTCTCGATCGATCGAGATGCTTTTTATTTATTTATTTATTTATTTTCTTTTGAATTTTTCTTCCTTTCCTGGATTTGACGCGTTCGCTCGATTTGGTCCTTTTTCATCATTTTTGGCTCATTTCCTCTACTTTTATGCATTTCAACATTGATTCCTGAAATATAGAAATATATACCATAAACCGTAAAATAATCCAAGAATCAACACGAAAACATATACATATCATAACATAAAAACGCGTAATATTCAACCCTGTCAACTCCCCCAAACTTATCACTTAATCGTCCTCGATTAAGAATTAAAATCATAAGGTAGAGTTCATTCTTGATATTTGAAACAATTATTTCATGACTTGCTTATTCTCAGAAATCTCATGCACATATACAAAAGTTGACAAGACATGTTTTCTCCTAATTCAAGCAACACATCTCAAAATCGGAACGTGTGTGTGCGCTATAGTCAATCTCAAGTTTCATACACATATTCAAGATCACATCATGTTAATCAACTCAAAGTCGAGATTATCATCAAGCATCACATAGGCCTATTTTCAAACAACTTCTCAACTAATGATAGTTACTCCCTAGACTTGGATCAAAAGGACTTTTTAAGCTTGTAATGTACGGCCTTTGGTATTGGCTTCAAAGAAAAGATAGGGTAACACAAAGAAGAGAGTATAATCATGGACAATTCAAATTTTTAGCACAAGTTGAGCTTCTCTTCTTTTTTCTTTTATAGCCTTGGCCACTTTGGGTCTTATTCATTTAATCTTTTCTCAAGGCTTTTTCTATCTTTTTCTTTTCTCATTTATCAATTTTGTTTTTCAATAAGCTCATCAAAGTTTAGCAATTCAAGTGCATCTAACGAGAATCATTATACTCCCTTAGGGTTAAGATTAAAATCTTCAATTTAGGCTCAACTAGGTGGGTATAATGAGTTTGCCAAAGAATGTTGAATGGGGGCTAATAATATGTTAAACATACTCCATTCTTTTATCATTTAGACTCAAATTAGGGAACAAGAGATTGATATAAACATGGTAAGCTTTAAAGGCTCAAATGGTCCAAAGATCGCCTAGATCATTTCCAAGTCAAGTTTGTAACTATAAAATTTCGCCTCAAAGTGTCATCATCAAATAGTTTCTAAGGTACTCTAAGATGCTCAAGACAAATCATCAAGTTCACAACAATTATCACTATTTAACATGCAATCCACAAGATCATGACTCATTGTGCTCAATATATTCCTCATTCTTGACATGCTAACTCAAATTAGGAAATTCATGTACAAGTCCAATAATCATCAACAATCAAGTTCATATGCATAGTGAGATCAAAATCCTCATTGAATAGTCACTACTATAATTCATTCTTTTCTCGAGTTTCAACTCATAAAAAAAAAATTTAGCTCATAATAATCGGACGATTCAAGTGTCATTTAAGCAGACAACATGTGGTTAAAACAAGTAAACATGCAAGCAACTCCCCCAAACTTAAATCAAACATTGCCCTCAATGTTCAAATGAATCAAAAGGAAAAAAGTAAACTCCCTGATCAAGACGCTTGCATGAGGGATGAGGAAGATTCGCTTTTGAAAATTCCACTGTTGTAAAGGTTCATTGCTCCAACTGAGTACCTAGCAAAAGAAGAATGCAAATGGTAAAATATTCGACTCGAGAGATAAACAAAACTAAAAACAAAAACTGAAAATCAAATAACAAAACTAAATAGCAAAAGGATACGCTTGGGTTGCCTCCCAAGAAGCGCTGATTTCTAGTCTTCGGCTTGACCATCAGAAGCAACCATCAAAGAGCGGCTGCCGCCCACAGTAAGTATCGTATGATACCAATAATGGGTCTTCATTCAGTATGCCCTCAAGATTGGCAAAATTGTAACAGTGTAAGCTCGTCGCTCCAACAACATTCTTGAATTGGTAGGCATGGGAGAATGATTCTCGACTTGGCTTCATATGGAGGATGTAGTGAAGTGAAGTTGGCATCGATGGAAAATAAGGATCCACATATGGCATAGAACATGTCTCCATCGATGGGCTCAAATCAGAATCTTCGAACGTCTCTTCCTTCTCCAACATCACACTCGACTCATCTTCACATGGGAACTCCTCTGATGACATCTCTGAAGTAGTCTCAATCTCTTGAAGAGGCTCAAGTCCCCTCAACTCTTCCACACTAGTAGGATCACTCCCCCAAACTTGATAGGTTGAATGATCGTCATCATATAACCAAACTCGATTCGTCGCCTCTTGATTTGTAGCCCTCATCTCTTCCTCTTGGCAACTAGTTGAAATTGTTTCCATGAGGACCGCCATTTGATGCTCCAGGTGACGCATAGAGTTGGTTTGGCACTCCAAACTGTTCTCGGTTGATGCCAAGAATCTTACTAAGGTATCCTCTAACTGAGTCGTGACATCTGCAGAACTATTTCTCCTCTCTTTGTGATGTTCAAATGGTTGTGGCGTATCAATAGGGTAGTGAAGCTCCGATGGGTATTGGCGACTCCAACCTTGTAGTGAAGGATCACAATGCCAGTGATGATCGAAGTCCGCCATATCATTGAACAGGTGCATCACACTGTTCTAATCTCTATAAACCAGGGTACTCCCAGTCATCAGTGCTCCGCTCAATACCCATTCTCGTGTCTGTGCATCCAACCCGTTGAAGAAATATGCAAGAGAGTATAGTTCGAAAAGTTGTGATACCGGAATGTGTTGGCCAATTCATTGAATCTCTCCCAAACAGCGTAGAACGGCTCTCAACGTTGTTGGGCAAAGCTTGTGAAGGCTTGTTGATGTAGCATCTCCAAGTACCTCACAAGACAAACAAAACAAAAATAAAATAAATATATAAATTTTTTTTTTTCGATATAAATAAACAAAAATGGTTAGATTACAGTCAAAGAACCTAGTATGATATTACTAAAGTTAGTCCCCGGCAACAGCGCCAAAAACTTGATCGCTATTATTTTAAACAATTAATTCCAATCTAGCAATTTTAGACCGCAAGTGCACGGTGTCAAGTTTTAGTATAGATAGGAAGATACAGATTGTCGAACCAACAGGGACTAACAAGCAATTACCAAATAAGATTTCTTTTAACAATATTTAACCTACGATAATTAATAATAATTAAACTAATTTAATCCAACCAAAACAATCGACGATCACGAGAAAAGCCACAAGAAAGAATTATCAAGACAATTATTCACCTAACCCAACTCTTACAATTCTTTTCTTCATACATATCTAAGGTGACGGGTTTTCCGAATTTATTCAATATACTCTCTCGAGCTATATTAAGTCTAACATCAAATTGCAACTAGTAACTCTCGTTCACGTAATTAACAATTTAATGTTGAATGCGCTTTATGAAAACCACTAACTTTAGATTAAACAACCCAAAGCTATCACTCGTATGTGATTTTATCTCTCGATCTTAATCTTTAACACACGGCATGAATTATTATATCGTATTATAATTTCATCTCTCGATCACAATTATAATAAAATATCATTCAGATGTGATCAATCCTTCAAAAGCATTAAGAACAATAACACATGCACTTACAAGATATATGAATTCAATCAATTAAGAATATTAGAGGAAAAACAATGTTTAAGATATTTCTCAATCATCTAAAACACATTAAATCCAATAATAATTCAAAACAAATAATAGAAAAGTAAAAGCAAACTCCCAAGTCGACTTCTTCGTTGATTCTCGATCCTTCCTCACTTCTTTCTCGATCGTGCTCTCCGATTCTCTTGTTGGCTTGTTCCAATTCCTAGAATGAAAAGGTGATGGTGGATGAAGGTGATATGGAGTATGGAGGTGTGGAGGCTATTCCTAGGTTACAAAGTCTGATTATGGTTGAAATTTTCGTCCATATATATAGAGGAAGGGAATCAAGGACTTCCTTGTTGGACACAAACTCTATAATGAAGTTATTTTTCAGAAAACTCCTCCGGCCGATCGATCGAGACTGACTGCTCGATCGATCGCCAAAGTTTTGCCAGCCTCGATCGATCGAGACTTGAGACTCGATGATCGAGATGCTTTTTTTTTCTTTTAAATTTTTCTTCCTTTCCCGGATTTGACGCGTTCGCTCGATTTGGTCCTCTTTCATCATTTTTGGCTCATTTCCTCTACTTTTATGCATTTCAACATTGATTCCTGAAATATAGAAATATATACCACAAAACGTAAAATAATCCAAGAATCAACACGAAAACATATACATATCATAACATAAAAATACATAATATTCAACCCTATCATCTATGCTGATCAACATAATTCTTTTGTCGATCTTGTGCAGCTTTCAACCGCGATATCACAATTTTTATCTTTTCAATTGTTTCTTTAATAAGATCTGGACCTTCTAATATTCGCATTCCTTCTTCATCCCAGCATACTGGATTTCTACATTTCCTAAGGTAAGACTTCGTATGGTGCCATGCCAATACTGCTATGATACTGATTATTATATGCAAATTCCATCAATGCAATATAATCATCCCATGAACCCTTAAAATCAAGAACACATGATCGAAGCATCTCTTCTAAAGTCTGAATCGTTGTTTCTGATTTCCATCTGTTTGTGGATGAAATGTTGTACAAAAATGTAATTTAGTACCCAAAGCTTCTTGTAAACTTCCCCAAAAATCTCGATGTAAAACGAAGATCTCGATCTGATACATTAGATAAATGAACACCATGTAATCTAACAATTTCATTCACATACATTTTTGCTAAACTTTCAAATGTAGATCCCCATCTAAATGGTAAGAAGTGGGCTGATTTCGTTAACCGATCAACAATCGCCCACATTGCATCATTCTTCCTTGGTGTTACAGGTAAACCATAAACAAAATCCATTGTTATCATTTCCAAACTGGAATCGGTAGTAGATGTAATTTACCCACCGGTGCTTGATGTTCGGCTTAAACCTGTTGGCAAGTCAAACATTTCGAGACATACTCGCCCACATCCTTTTTCATTCTAGGCCACCAATAACGGGTTTTCAACATTTGATACATCTTTATGCTACCAGGGTGCATCGCATAACGTGCAATGTGTGCTTCCTCCATTATTTCATGCCTTATGACATTAACATTGGGAATACAAAGTCGATTATTGATTGACAAAGTACCATCATCATTGATAACAAACGTACTATTTCTTTGTTTCACCTTTTCTGCAATATTTATTAGTTTATCATCACAAAATTGAGCGTCTGGACGGATACAAAGTGAAGCACAGATAATACTAGTCTCATCAACATTCAAGGCAACATTCATCTTTCTCAAATCGAGCAAATATGGCACAAAATGTACTGAAAGATAAGACATAGTACCATATGATGTTCTGTTCAAAGCATCAGCAACAACATTTGCCTTTCCAGGGTGATACTCAATAGTGCAATCATAATCTTTTAATAATTCAAGCCATCTTCTTTGTCGGATGTTCAACTCTTTCTGACTCAATAAATACTTCAAACTTTTATGGTCAGTGAAAATTTGAAATGTGGTACCATATAAGTAATGTCTCCACATCTTTAAAGCAAAAATAACCACATCAAGTTCAAGATCATGTGTAGGATAAGACATCTCATATGGTTTAATTTGCCGAGAAGCATAAGTAATAACTTTATTGTTTTGCATTAAAACACATCCCAAACCCTGGAATGAAGCATCACTATAAATAACAAAACCATCAGTACCTAAAGGAATTGTCAAAACTGGAGCAGTTGTGACTCGTCTTTTAATTCTTCAAAGCTCTTTTGGCATTAATTTGTCCACTTAAAAAGAATAGCCTTGCACAATACTTTGTCAATGGAGTTGCTATAAGAGAGAAGTTTTCAACAAATCTCCTATAGTACCCGGCTAAACCAAGAAAACTACGAACTTCTGCAACATTTTTCAGGCACTCCCATTTAGTTACTGCTTCAATTTTCAATGGATCAACTTTAATACCATCACTACAAACAACATGTGTAAGGACCCCCGCGCCCTTAACCCGCTAGTGTATTAATCCATGTATTTAGTGCATACAATGATATAATCAGGGGGGAAAGGAAACACATGCTACCATAGCATAACATGCCAATAATAACATTCCTACATTAACCCATGTAATGTCGAGTTTCCCCATTCCAGTCCACTTACATAGCATGCACCCTTATAATACACTAGCATATTCTCAATTCATTTGGCAATTCCTCATATTAATTGCATGCAACATATGAATGAAAAGAGAAAGGCCCTTGCCTTTTTATACAAACCATATACACATATAGTAGTGCTCACATGCGAGCATCCAATGAATGCAGGTGTATCTAATGTATAAAGTACCATCCTCAATACCGGCACTGGTACCTTGATCCTGGAAGTACCTCCAATCAACAGCTCGAGTTCGACTCCAAAGCCATCTATGTACCTGTTCACCTGCCCCAATAGAGACAGCCCCCACACGGGTGAGCATACCAATACCACCAATCCAATAAGCACAATATTACAATTCATAATTTACACAATATAAAGGCTGTGAATATTAAAAGACACTCTCTGGATGGCATCATCCTCATCCGGGATCCCCTGTGCTATTCATGTTCTCAAAATAACAGAAACCATCAAATTCCCAAAAGCTAGTTAATCATTACATTGATTAACAAATCCGTTCCTCATATATTGATACCATAATCAATAAAATCAACTCATTAAATAATGATTACAGATATTCCATATATCTCACTAATAGTTTGATAGTTCTATTTCATCGCTCGCTCCACAATAGCGGCATTTTAATCTCACGCACGCTCAACAGCGGTGGCGTCATAACCGATGTTCGCTCAACAGCGACATCATCCCAATCATTGCTCGCTCAAAAGCGGCACCATATAATTCACATGCCTATCCATTTATTGCAAACTTAATTTACCAAACAGTCAACAATTGCAATTATATAAAGGGCTATGCTCGTACGTTATACGTACCTTAGAATTTCGTAGTCCGAACCAAACCTTGGCCGAGTCCGGCCGAGTCCCGCGAACCGATGAATTATGTGCTACCACATAAAATAACTCACAATCAAATATAAGCATGCAACCACGTGCCCAAGCACGTTCACAACCTCTAAACCTCAATCCATGACGATTAACCATTTTAAAAGACTTCGGCTAAGCATGCATAATACCCAAAATATTCCATTTCATAAGTTCAAAGGTTAACCAAATACTAATTAGTATTCCATTTTCTTATTAAAAATTTGGCTCCAACCATTTCATTTTAAAAGTATAGCATTCCCATTGGAATGTAGACATTGCCCCGAAAATCGGCTAATTAAACCTCGATTCCAAAATCCCAACATTTTTCAAAATTTCAAAAAACCAAAGAAACAGGGCCGCGATCGATCGCCACTTCCCACGATCGATCGCGAGAACCTACTGCCCGAAAAAATGCATGACGCGATCGATCGCCAGATCTCGCGATCGATCTCCAAGACCCCCGCGATCGATCGCCCGCTTTTCATGATCGATCGTCGCGACTGTTCATCGTCACCCCAAAATCAGTATCATGTCGCGATCGATCGGCGCCAATCCGCGATCGATCGCGACCTGCGGGTTTTCGAGCTTTAATGGTGTTTTTTACACCCAAACTCAAAACCAACACCCCATACACTTCCAACACCTCCAATACTCCATTTAAAACCAATAAAAACACCAAAAACATAACTTTGGATTTTTACCAAAAATCCTCAATTTCCAAACCCAACATAATACTCAACCAAAAACCACCACACTACTATCAAACGAAGATAAGGACGAAGGAAAGATCAATACCTGATTATCTTCGAGAAATCTGACTCCCGAGCCAAGTTACCGGCGATTTCTCCTCCATGGGAGAAAAGAGGGGAAATGGGAATGGGTTTGGCGTAGAGAGAGGGAAGAGAGAGGAGAGACTTAGTGCAAATGACAGAATACCGAGTACATTTGGTATATATAGCACCAAAGCTCCAAAATACCAAGTCCCCCACAAATACATCATGATTCATTAAAAATCATCTGTTTTCAATAATTATCTATCAAGCCTCAATTTCCAATACCAGCCCTAATACAAAGTATCACAGACCCCAAAAACCACCAAAAACCCAATTCCAAGGTTTTTCACCACGATGAGAATACAATCTCAACATTTGGATCCAATGATCCCAAATACCCGATTTAACATCCTCGGCTGTTCCAACACCGCATTAATTCATAATTGCCACAATTAAAAATCCATTGAGGATTATTACCATACCGGGATTAACACCATAATTTCCCGGGCATCACAATTATCCCCCACTAAGAAAATTTCGTCCTCAAAATTTGCACAGGCGTACTCCACGTATCGCTGAGACCACTCAATCCAGACGGATCTACATCGTCGAGTCATGAACATGTCATGAACGACACCTCAACCGCGAGGACACCGACCTCGCACCAAAACTTGGAATGGAGTAAAATCTCTCAGATCGTCACCATCTCCAAAGGGCGTCAGCATACCTCGATGCTAACCACCCAAAAGCAATCGGTCAACCCTAACTGATAACCAAACGAATCATTCGTGATTCCAAAATAGATATCGCCCCAATGATACCTCTAAGACATAACCAACGATGTTAAACATAGATCGTTACCAAAGAAACCACCTGTACACAACAGTGGACATAAACTACATCCGGTTTCCACTTTCCAAAATCATTTCCAACAGAGGAGTAGTTGCACCAATTCACAACACGGATCGAGCAACATCACGGCCACCGATCAACACAAAACACATCTCCAAAGATGTCTACATCCGTGTGTTCCAAGAAATCACATATTGGTCCAAACACACTATCGAGTCTCCACAAGGTCTCAAGTCCCCCATAGAGGACATGCAAGAAAATCGATTGCATAAATACCTGACGTGTCAACAATGACACCCAACAGATCCAATCCTAGACATCCCTCGTTTACCCTATGATTCAACAATCCTAACACAGGGATACTAACAGATTACCCAGTAAAGATCTACCATGATCCCAATTACGCCAATCCCTCCTCAGAGGGAGTCAACCCGATCTCACGGTCATTCCTCAGAATATACCGTGTCATTGATATTACTAATCTCAAGGTGCCACAATCTCTCACCGGGGATTCATTCATCCAATCATACTAAGCCAATGCTCGACGGGTACCAAGAAAATGCTGGCATTCGTATACACACACCGGTATACATGCCTAAGCACCAATACTACATGCATACTCAATGCAGTCGACTCGGGTATCACCAATCATACCCAGAAGTCCCAATTACAACTGTCAATCCCCAGCTATTCTCACCCCGCGGAGAATAATGATTGACGGACCAACGACCAATGGTGTGATTCCAACATCAACACCCCACAAACCGACTCATCGGATCTCTTAAGGATTCCCAATAAGTATATCAATACCGCCTTCCCCGTAAGGAAAGTGTCATGAACCATGACCCTCCAACCTCGAACCATAGTTTGGAAAACCGGGATATATTTATACCAAAATATATCTCGAAACCAATAAAATACACAACCGAACCAGAATAGTGCATCCCTGCAACTATCATCAATCCGAAATCCGTATACACAACGTATACTCATCTAATGACGCTCTACACTAATACCATAGTGCTCCACAAACCTCGAGCATCTCCCCAAAGACGTCTCCTCGTACGTCTCACCGGAAATATAAAGCCATTACCTAGTCCAATACTGGTAATGCTTACCGTGGCTGATTCACAATCAACCTATGATCGATATCAGCTGTCTCCATGACAGTATATCCAAATCTCTCCAAGAGATACAATCCACATAGTAGTGTCACTCTACTAACTATATTCCACACTTCAGATTGTGCTTCCCCATTGCATTCCATATGCAAAGATGCTCAACCAGAGCTAACAACGACTTGTTGACACTCACGTTGGTACTCCCAACAAAACTGAGATGTCCCAATGCGAGTCCCTCAACGTATTTAATGAACAAATGCTCTCGTGAGGTATTCTTTGCCTCAAACCTCATACCACCTAGTGACTACAAGAGTCCACTATAAACCCACATCGTATCATCATACGATTCACCAAACTCGATTCCAACGGGCAGTATAATGGCTACAAAAAGCTCACTATAATACTACAACAATAACTGGCTAGCCCATCGCTGCCTCCTTAGGTTTATACCAAACCTACCAACGTATAATATGTTTCCTCCCGGTATACCATACCGTAACATCCCTTTAGAACAGTGGTCATCACCCAATATTTCTCTAAAACACCAAAGCACAATGGACATCCCGGTGTCCTTACTCAACCACAATGCAATCCTAATCCCTTATGATTATCCCTACCCTCATGTGTGGGTGTGACTATGTCCACCATACGCCACATCGATACGTGCAAGTAGTTTTTTTCAATAACTACTCCTATCACCATTCATTTGGCCATAGCCATACCAACGAGTATACCCAAAGGTACCACCTCAATGCGTGTTGCGGTACACTTACCTGTACGACACATCCAGTAATTCATCGAGCAATCTGCTCGGCATAATGGTCTCGTCAACCAGTGATTCAGACACTACCCTGTGCCTACCATTGGCACTTAAACCATACGACTAAATAAATATCCTAACTGTATTTTTCATCGTAACGATGGCATCCGTCCACATAGAACATCCTCTATGTCATCGTCATCATGTGACGGTACATGTCAACACATGACATCCACAATATCATCGTCAACCCATGATGATCTATGTCAATACATGACATCCATAATCTCATCGTAAAACACGTGACGGTATATGTCAACATATGACCTCAATAATAATGCTAACAAAACAACAATATACCATAACTCATCGCTAATAAGATAGCGGCATACATGTCTCGGTCGTCCAATAGCGATACACAATCAGTACCCATCACTCGAAGGTGGCACAATCCCGAGCTATAAAATCAGCGGTATGAGCCCTCGATATATAATCAGCGGCATGAACCCTCGCTATAGAATCAGAGGAATAGATCATCGCTATAGAACTAGCGGAATGTACCATCGCTATATATATCATGTGGCGTGAACCATCGTGATAGACGTAGCGGAATGAACCATCGCTATATGTAGATATCCGGCGGCATGAACCGTCGCCAATAGAATAGCGGAATGAACCATCGCTATGAATACCCGGCGGCATGAACCATTGCCAATAGAATAGCGGAATGAACCATCGGTATGAATACCCAGCGGCATTAACCCATGTAATGTCCAGTTTCCCCATTCCAGTCCCCTTACATAGCATGCACCCTTATAATACACTAGCATATTCTCAATTCATTTGGCAATTCCTCATATTAATTGCATGCAACATATGAATGAAAAGAGAAAGGCCCTTGCCTTTTTATACAAACCATATACACATATAGTAGTGCTCACATGCGAGTATCCAATGAATGCATGTGTATCTAATGTATAAAGTACCGTCCTCAATACCGGCACTGGTACCTCGATTCTGGAAGTACCTCCAATCAACATCTCGAGTTTGACTCCAAAGCCATCTATGTACCTGTTCACCTGCCCCAACAGAGACAGCACCCACACGGGGTGAGCATACCAATACCACCAATCCAATAAGCACAATATTACAATTCATAATTTACACAATGTAAAGGCTGTGAATATTAAAAGACAATCCCTGGATGGCATCATCCTCATCCGGGATCCCCTGTGCTATTCATGTTCTCAAAATAACAGAAACCATCAAATTCACAAAAGCCAATTAATCATTACATTGATAAACAAATCCGTTCTCCATATACTGATACCATAATCAATCAAATCAACTCATTAAATAATGATTACAGATATTCCATATATCTCACTAATAGTTCCATAGTTCTATTTCATCACTCGCTCCACAATAGCGGCATTTTAATCTCACGCACGCTCAACAGCGGTGGCGTCATAACCGATGTTCGCTCAATAGCGACATCATCCCAATCATTGCTCGCTCAAAAGCGGCACATAATTCCCAATGCCTATCCATTTATTGCAAACTTAATTTACCATACATTCAACAATTGCAATAATACAAAGGGCTTCGTAGTCCGAACCAAACCTTGGCCGAGTCCCGCGCCCCGATGAATTATGTGCTACCACATAAAATAACTCACAATCAAATATAAGCATGCAACCACGTTCCCAAGCACGTTCACAACCTCCAAACATATCGTCAATCCATGATGATTAACCATTTTAAAAGACTACGGCAAAATATTGCATTTCATAAGTTCAAAGGTTAACCAAATACTAAAACGAGTATTCCATTTTCTTATTATGCTCCAACCATTTCATTTTAAAAGTATACCATTCTCATTGGAATGTAGACATGCCCCGAAAATCAGCTAATTAAACCTCGATTCCAAAATCACAACATTTTCCAAAATTTCAAAAAAACAAAGGAAACAGGGCCGTGATCGATCGCCACTTCCCTCGATCGATTGCGAGAACCTACTGCCCGAAAAAATGCATGACGCGATCGATCGCCAGATCTCGCGATCGATCGATAAGACCCACGTGATCGATTGCCCGCTTTTCGTGATCGATCGCATCGACTGTTCATCATCACCCCAAAATCATTATCATGTCGCGATCGATCGGCGCCAATCCGCGATCGATCGCGACCTGCAGGTTTTCGAGCTTTAATGGTGTTTTTCACACCCAAACTCAAAACCAACACCCTATACACTTCCAACACCTCCAATACTCCATTTAAAACCAATAAAAACACCAAAAAACATAACTTTGGATTTTTACCAAAAATCCCCAATTTCCAAACCCAACATAATACTCAACCAAAAACCACCACACTACTATCAAAACAAAGATGAGGACGAATGGAAGATCAATACCTGATTATCTTCGAGAAATCCGGCCCCCGAGCCAAGTTACCAGCTATTTCTCCTCCATGGGAGAAAAGAGGGGAAATGGGAAATGGTAAATGAGTTTGGCATAGAGAGAGGGAATAGAGAGGAGAGACTTCGTGCAAATGACGAAATATCGAGTCCATTTGGTATATATAGCACCAAAGCTCCAAAATACCAAGTCCCCCACAAATACATCATGATTCATTAAAAATCATCTGTTTCAATAATTATCTATCAAGCCTCAATTTCCAATACCAGCCCCAATACAAAGTATCACAATCCCCAAAAACCACCGAAAACCCAATTTCAAGGTTTTTCACCACGATGAGAATACAATCTCAACATTTGGATCCAATGATCCCAAATACCCGATTTAACATCATCGGGTGTTCCAACACCGCAATTAATTCATAATTGCCACAATTAAAAATCCATTGAGGATTATTACCACACCGAGATTAACACCATAATTTCCCGGGCATCACAACATGTCCCAAAAAGACAACCCGATCTAACCAAAATTCACATTTACTGAGTTTTGCATACAGATGTTTCTCACACAAGGTTTGTAGCACAATTCTAAATTGTCGTTCATGTTCCTCAGCAGATTTAGAATCTATCAGAATGTCATCAATAAAGATAATCACAAATCTATCCAGGTACGGTCTAAACACATCATTCATCAATGCCATAAATACAGCAGGTGCATTAGTCAAACCAAGCATTACTAAAAAATTCATAGTGGTCATACCTGGTTCTGAAAGCTGTTTCTGTAACATCAGACTCAGCAATTTTCAACTGATGATACCCTGATCTCAGATTAGTCTTTGAAAAGACTGTAGCATCTTGCAACTGATCAAATAAATCATCAATTCTGGGCAAAGGGTATTTATTCTTTATAGTCACTCGATTCAACTACCGATAATCTATGCATAACCTCAAAGTACCATCCTTCTTTTTAACAAACAACACTGGTGCTCCCCATGGTGAAACACTCGGTCTATTGAATCCTTTATCAAGTAGTTCTTGTAACTGAGTTTTCAATTCTTTTAATTCAATAGGTGACATTCTATAAGGAGAAATAGAAATTGGTGTAGTACTTAACGATGTTAAACTCAGTAATCATGGTAAATCATCTGGAAATACATCTGGATATTATCTAATCACTGGAATATCCTCAAGTTTTAAACCACATAATCATCAGACAGTTCACGGGCCGGATTGGACCGGATTCAGACCGGATATGACCGTTGTCCCGGGTTCGATTTGAGTGAAACCGGTCCGGTTCGGAACCCGGATCCAAATTTTTGGATTGGTCCGGGGTGAACCGGTTCCAACCGGAACCGGTTTGGTGATCAATCGCCATAAGTTTTTTTTAAAAAAAATTCATATTTACGTTCAACCCAAAATCGTAAAGGAAAAATACATCATTTGAATATGTAAAACAACATAAAAGATACAACATTTGGAATTTATAAAAAAAATACATTATTTATCATAATTGATTAGTATAGTCTTGGCCAATTCTTCTTCTTCTTCGGAATTTTCATTGTCGAACTCGTCGACTCCTCCTTGTCTCTTATGTCTTCTCTCAGCATCAAACCAATCTTTTAGCAGCGTAAGCATGCACAATGATTCTGGTTTTAGAGAAATTCTAAAGTCTCCAATGAGTCGAGCACAAGTTGAAAATGCCGACTCCGATGCGACACTGGATGTTTGGACTACAAATACATCTCTAGGCATTTTGGCTAAGACTGGATATTGTCTTGTGTTTGCTTTCCACCACTCTAATACGTCAAAATCTTCATCTCTAATTAACATTTGACCCAAGAAGAACTGCAACTCACTTGAAGTGGTAGATGACACTCCGCTTCCTCTCTGCTTCTTTCTTCCAAGGCTCTTCAACAGATTAATCCCTCTGTTTCGTGACTGACTAGCATCTTCTTCTTCTCCTCCTCCTACACGTGACGATGAGCTTTGTCCCTGTTCACTATGGTACAATCCAAACATATTTTGTAGAGAATGCATGATTGACGTCTTTTGATCGTCAACATCCTTATCCAAAAAAGTATTGTAATATTCAAAGTAAGTATCAAAAGATCCTACACCCTGACTTGGGTCTAACAATGTAGATATACAGTGCAAGTGTGGAATTTGTTCCCAATATTTTTTGAACTTCTCATCCATACGATAAACGAACAACGACAACTCAATATCATCTCTAAATTCAATAATTTACAAAACCTGTTAAATATAAGTGGAAGAAAATAATGAGAAGTAGGATAACAAACACTGGAGAAACGATATGTTGTTTTTTTAAAAGTTGATAACAAAGCAGTTAAATTATTAACAAAAAACCAATCCTTATCAGACAATAAATAAATTTCATCACTTTCAGGCATTTGATAAGAGTTATAAAAAGAAGTTAAGTCATCTTGATAAGGTAACATCGATTCTAACATTTTGTGCAAAAGAATTCCATCGACTTACAATGGGCGGTGGAAAAAGAGTAAACCGTAGGTTCTGACTTGCACACGTATGTTTCCAATCATGCTTAATATGTGATTATCGTATCCACGGACAACAGTTTTTAAGTTTATCTATGCTACTACATTCAACATCTTCATAACCATCTTTTACTGGTAAATTAATTATATGACATGCACATCTAACATGGAAAAAACACCATTAAGCATTGGTCGTAAATATATTTAAAGCGCACGCATTGCCGACGTATTATTTGAAGCATTGTCAAGTGTAATCAACAAATTTTATCTGCAATTCCATAAAATCTACAGACATTAACAATAAACTTAGCAATTTGAGAACCAGTATGTGCAGATTTTAATTCATCAAGTGACAAAATTCTTTTTTGCAAACACCGGTTATCATCAATCCAGTGACAAGTAATAACAAGAAAAAAAAGTAGTACAGTGTTAGTCCAAATATCAGTAGTTAAACTTAATCTGCAGTTAATAGAAGAAAGATGATCAACTAAAGTTTTACGGTAATCAAGAAACACATCCACAATATTTCTTTTCAAAGTGTACCTAGAAATATGTCTAAAACATGGTTGGATACCAGAAGAATATTCAATAAAGCCATCTTTTTCAGAAAACAAAAAGGGAAGTTCACATCTAACAACAAAACGAACGAATAATCTTTTGTTTTTTTCCGGTGTTAAGATAAAATTAGTGCCAGATTGAGGATTAATTTTAAGTTGGGTTGGTTCTCTATGATCGCTTTTATTTTAAACAATTAATTCCAATCTAGCGATTTTAGACCGCAAGTGCACGGTGTCAAGTTTTAGTATAGACAGGAAGAATACGGATTGTCGAACCCACAGGGACTAACAAGCAAGTACCAAATAAGATTTCTTTTAACTATATTTAACCTACGATAATTAATTAATAATTAAACTAAATTAAACTACTATAACCCAACCAAAATAATCGACGATCACTAGAAAAGTCCACAAGAAAGAATTATCAAGACTATGATTCACCTAACCCAACTCTTACAATTCTTTTCTCCATACATCTCTAAGGTGACGGATTTTTCGAATTTATTCAATATACTCTCTCGAGCTATATTAAGTCTAACATCAAATTGCAACAAGTAACTCTCGTTCACTTAATTAACAATTTAATATTGAATGCACTTTATGAAAACCACTAACTTTAGATTAAACAACCCAAAGCTATCACTCGTATGTGATTTTATCTCTCGATCTCAATCTTTAACACACGGCATGAATTATTATATCGTAATATAATTTCATCTCTCGATCTCAATTATAATAAAATATCATTCAAAGGTAATCAACCCTTCAAAAGCATTAAGAACAATAACACATGCACATAGAGGATATATGAATTCAATCTCAAAATCAATAGGAAAAACTATGTTATTGATATTTCTCAATCATCAAAAACACAACAAATCCAATAATAATTCAAAAACAATAATTGAAAAGTAAAAGAAAACTCCCAAGTCGACTCCTTCGTTGATTCTCGATCCTTCCTCCGCTTCTTTCTCGATCGTGCTCCTCGATTCTCTTGTTGGCTTGTTCCAATTCCTAGGATGATGTGGTGATGGTGGATGAAGGTGATATGGATTATCGAGGAGTGGAGGCTATTCCTAGGTTAAAAAGTCTCTTTTTTCTTCTGATTTTCGTGTATAAATATAGAGGGATAAGAATCAAGGACTTTCCTCTTGGACCCAAACTCTATAAGGAATTTATTTTCAGCAAATTCTTCCGGCCGATCGATCGAGATTGGTTGCTCGATTGATCGAGATGCTTTTTTTATTTTTTTGTATTTTCTTTATTCTTTTCTTCTTTTCCCGGCTTTGACGTGTTCGCTCGGTTTGGTCCTTTTTTCATCATTTTTGGCTCATTTCCTCTACTTTTATGCATTTCAACATTGATTCCTGAAATATAGAAATATATATCATATACCATAAAATAATCCAAGAATCAACACGAAAACATATACATATCATAGCATAAATACACGTAATATTCAACCATATCAACTCCCCCAAACTTATCACTTAATCGTCCTCGATTAAGCATTAAAATCATAAGATAGAGTTCATTCTTGATATTTGAAACAATTATTTCATGACTTGCTTATTCTCAGCAATCTCATGGACAAATTCAAAAGTTGACAAGACATGTTTTCTCCTAAGTCAAGCAACATATCTCCAAATCGGAACGTGTGTGTGTGCTAATTTCAATCTCAAGTTTCATGCAATTTTCATGGATCAAATCATGTTAATCAACTCAAAGTCAAGATTATCATCAAGCATCACATAGGCCTATTTCAAACAACTTCCCTAGACTTGGATCAAAAGGACTTTTTTAAGCTTGTAATGTAAGGCCTTTGGTGTTGGCTTCAAAGAAAAGATATGATATCACAAAGAAGAGAGTATAAGCTTGTAATGTTCATATTTGTAGCACAAAATTGAGCTTCTCTTCTTTTTCTTTTATAGCCTTGGCCAATTTGGGTCTTATGTAGTCACTTTTTTTCTCAAGGCTTTATGTATCTTTTTCTTTTCTCATTCATCATTTTTTTCAACTATAGCTCATCAAAATATAACATTTCATGTGCATCGAATGAGATTCATTATACTCCCTTAAGGTAAAGATAATTCTTTCAATTTAGGCCCATAAAGGTGTGTATAATGAGTTTGCCAAAGAATGTTGAATTGGGGTCTAATTATATGCAATGCATATACCATTCTTTTTCAATTAGGCTCAATTGAGTTACTAGAGATTGATATATACATGGTAAGCTTGAAAGGCTCAAATGGTCCAAAGATCGCCTGAATCATTTCCAAGTCTAGTTCATAACTATAAAATTTCGCCTCAAAGTACTCTCAAATAGGTTCTAAAGTGTTTAAAGATTCTCAAGACAAATCATAGTTAACAAAATTGTTCCAATATATAGTTCCCACAATCATGACTCAAAAGTGCTCAAAATGTTCCTCAATTTTTGAAATATTAACTCAACCAAAGATATTCACAAACAAGTCAAACATCTTCCAGACTTAAGTTGAGATGGGGATTAATATCATCATGTAATACAATTGCAAGTCTAATTAATTATTTCTAAATGATGAACTCATTTTCAAGAAAAAAAAAATTTTATATGCCCAAAAACGATCTAATCTTATGATAAACTAGTCATGCAAGGAAGTAACACAAGACAACTTCAGATAACAGTAAACACCCCCCCCCCCCCCCCCAACTTAGTACATGAATTGCCCTCAATGTATAGTAAACAATAAGTGCAAAAGCAAAACACATACCTCGACGACGATCGTCAGTGATCGTCGTCCTCATCATGCCCCGTCGGGGGTACTGGATAGTATGGCTCCTCTGGCTGGTATGGTGGATATGGCGGAAAATCTGGTGGTGGTGGTTGGTATGGTTGGTACTCAGGTGTTGGTGGTTGGTATGGCGGGAATGGTTGAAATTGCGGCTCAGGCGGGAACTTAATAGTTGGGAATCCTTGGGCCAAGGCATTGTTCCATGCACATTGGTATTGCAGGAACTCCATTTGGTGCTGACTTATCTGTGCTTGGCCCCACTGTAGTTCCCGTTGCAAAATTTGGATGCCCTGCTGCTCCAGGCGGATGTTTTGGAGATCTCTGTGAAGATCGATGAATGCTCTGCTGCGGAAGAGGAGGATGGCACAGCCTGTCTGCTGCTCGAAGGCTGTGGCTCGACCCTTCGTCGGCCTGTAGGAGTTGGTGGCCCATCTACCACAATTAGTCCTTTAGGTGGTAGGAGTTCCTCATCGGCGTCCCACTTCACTCCGCCTCTCTTGCAAATGGCTGTGATAGTAGATGGATAAGGTAAGGCGGAGGTGGGCGGACTCCTGCCGATGTCACAGATGTGTTCATTGATAATGTGCCCCAAATCCACAGTTTGCCATATGAGTATGGCAAATCCCAGGGCAGCTCTCTCCTTGATAACCTCAGAAGTGTGGGTCAATGGCATGACCCGGGAGGCTATGAAGGAGAACCATGCTTGTGCCTCTGGTTTCAGATATTTCTTTAGGACCAATTGAGGCTCTCTATTGTTGTTTCTTTGCCAGTCAGTCCCCTCAATACTGATTCCCGATAGTACCTCATCGTAATTGATCTGGCTCGTCTTGAACGCTTGGTAATCACTATTCTTTATTGAAGGCATCCTAAAAATCGCATTTAATTTGAATCGATCTTATTCAACACCTTTACCCCTTACAAATACAACCTCCCTTGAATTTGGGTGGACTGTCCTCAAATTAGCATAGAATTCCCTCACAACAGCGACCACTGCATCAATAGGTTGTTGAATGAACTCAAACCAACCCCGTCGCCTAGCTTCTTGAATGACCGGGCATTCAAGTCGATCTAAACTCATTCCCCTTTCGCGACTGAGGGGTTTGCGGTGATAGCTGGGGTACAATTCCGCCGCTACGGAATTCACAAAGCGCCGCTCATCATAATCTACAGACGAAGTGGTGGCTTCGACTTGCTTTTACTTTCTCTTTGGTGCCATTGATTAATTCACAATTCTTACTTCTTCAATTCCCAACCACAACAATAATTCACCAATATTACCAACCACAGCAAGAATTCAAAAACCTTACCAACCAACTTTTTACTTCCCCAATGATTAACTACTCAATTCCCAAATTCACCAAAAACTTCAATCCTTGTATATCCAAACAAAAATATTCACTAATTCATGGATATATAGAAGAGTTGAAACCGAATTTCCATGAAAATCTAGGTGATGTTTTGGAATTTGCTTGAGTTCCTCATTTTTGATGAAATCTCCCAATTTCAGCTTTGGATCTTGAAATCTGTTGCAAAAATTGTAATTAGAGGAAGCTTTGGAACTTATATTGCAAGATTTGAAAGTGTGTGGGAAAGATTATAGGAAGAAATTTGGGGGTTAGGTAAAGGGACTATTTTTTTGCTGTGAAAATTTGGAAGGGTTGTGAATGATATCTGCTGAAATCGATTTAAAAACAAATTTATCTGTTTCTCAATCGATCGAGACAGAAAAATTCTTCTTTTTATAACCTTCCTCGATCGATCGAGGGTAATCTCCCGATCGATCGGTGACTCCAGAAAAAAAAAATTATTTTTTTGCAACCCATGGTCGATCGATCGAGCTTTAATCTCGATCGATCAACCTTCCAGACCAATTTTTCACCAAATTTTTTTTCAATGTTCGATTCGCCCCACCAATTCGACTCATTCCATTTTTCTGCATTTGAAAATTAACGCACGGGGTTAGGCTCGAAAAAAAAATTAGAATAAAAATAACAATAATAACAAAATTAAACTAAAACTGAAAAACAAACAAGGGATAGAGGAAAGTTCTTAATTTATAGTCCCAAGCTGGACTGTCACCTCTGTCTTACTGGTCCATTTTTGCTTGCTCCTTTGGGTTTTTCAATGTATGAGTAGGTAGTGTCCATTGAGCTCGTCCATGAATTATAGCTGCTAGTTGCCCCACTTGAACCTGCAAGTTTTTTATAGATGCATCATGATTTTGCATCCTTGTTTCTGTCGATGAGATTAGCTTGGTCAAGAGTTCCTCCATACTCGGCTTAGGTGCATTTCCCGGTTGTTGTTGTGGGTTCAACACATTGTTTTGGTTAGACCATTGCAAATTCGGATGATTCCTCCATCCCGGGTTGTAAGTATTGGAGTATGGGTTGTTGGGCTGCCTGTTTCCTACATAATTAACGGACTCATTAGACTGTATGAATGGATTACCTGCCTGGCACTCAGTGCTTGGATGATTGCTTCCACATAATTCACAAGTGATAACTTGAGCTTGCATCGCTGTCATGCTCATGCTATCTATCTTTTTGTTCAACGCTTCCAATTGTGCCGAAAGAGCAGTGATGTCGTCAATTTGATGAACTCCAGCCGGTTTCTTTGGTACATTCCTCTCCGATTGTCATTGATAGCTATTAGAAGCCATCTCTTCCAAGAGTTCATAAGTTGCTTCCGGTGTTTTGCGCATAATGGATCCTCCTGAGGCTGCATCAATCATAGAACAGTTAGATGAAAATAAACCGTTATAAAAAGTTTGTACCTGGAGCCAAATAGGAAGACCATGATGTGGAAATCTACTAAGCAAGTCCTTGAAACGATCCCACCCCTCATATAATGTTTCAGGTATTGCCCAAACGTGGTGATATTGTTCCTCATCTTTGCAGTTTTGGAAGGGGGAAATATTTAGACAAGAATGCTTGTGTCATCCCCTCCCAAGTGGCGATAGATCCTGTAGGTAAATAATTCAATCATGCTTTAGCTTTATCTTTTAATGCAAAAGGGAAGTAACCTTAACCTGATGGCGTCGTCAGAAACGCCATTATGTTTGAACGTGTCACAAATCTCCAAGAAGTTGGAGATGTGAGCGTTTGGGTCATCGGTGGCTACTCCCCCAAACATCACTGAATGCTGGATCATCTGTATTATAGCCGGCTTTATCTCAAAATTGTTGGCTTGAATACTTGGCCTTGTAATGCTTGACAGTGATCCATGAAAAGCTGGTTGAGCAAAATCCATCATAGACCTTGGATTTGGTGCTTCATTGTTCGCGCCCCCTTCTTGATTGTGTTCAGCCATTGCTCGAGCTTCCCTAATTTTCCTTAGACACGTACGCTCGATTTCTGGGTCAAACGGCTCGAGTGTGGGGTTGCTACTCCTTAGCATGCACCAAGAAGATGACTACCTGTAAAAATCAGCCCAACAGGAGAAACACAGATGTAGTGAAACCAACGGTCAAAAGTGACAAACAAAACAAAAACAAAAATTAATGGTTAAATTACAATTAATTAATCTCGTATGATATTATACAAATTAGTCCCCGGCAGCGGCTCCAAAAACTTGGTCGCTTTTATTTTAAACAATTATTTCCAATCTAGCGATTTTAGACCGCAAGTGCACGGTGTCAAGTTTTAGTATAGATATGAAGAATACGGATTGTCGAACCCACAGGGACTAACAAGCAAGTACCAAATAAGATTTCTTTTAACTATATTTAACTTACGATAATTAATTAATAATTAAACTAAATTAAACTACTATAACCCAACCAAAATAATCGACGATCACAAGAAAAGTCCACAAGAAAGGATTATCAAGACTGTGATTCACCTAACCCAACTCTTACAATTCTTTTCTCCATACATCTCTAAGGTGACGGGTTTTCCGAATTTATTCAATATACTCTCTCGAGCTATAAGGAATTTATTTTTCAGCAAATTCTTCCGGCCGATCGATTGAGATTGGGGCTCGATCGATCGCCAAATTTCTGTCGATGCCGATCGATCGAGATTGGTGGCTCGATCGATCGAGATGCTTTTTTATTTTTATTTTTTTATTTTATTCTTTTATTCTTTTCCGGCTTTGAGTGTTCGCTCGGTTTGGTCCTTTTTCATCATTTTTGGCTCATTTCCTCTACTTTTATGCATTTCAACATTGATTCCTGAAATATAGAAATATATACCATATACCGTAAAATAATCCAAGAATCAACACGAAAACATATACATATCATAGCATAAATACACGTAATATTCAACCCTTTCACTCTACCTAATGATTGTAAAGTAGCATCATCAAAATTATTTTTTTTAACTAGATGTTTCTTAAAAGTTCCGGTACCGCCTGCGGAACCACCCGTTTTCTAATTATATGTGGTTTTGCATATTTTACAAATAACAACAGATTCGTTCGTACCTGATTTTGTCTCGACATCAAAATGATCTCAAACCTTGCTTCGTTTGGGACGGTTACTCATGCGACTAGAAACGGAAGTAGTTGCAGATGACCCGCCGGGGGTCGGATTTTGGAGTGTCGTAGGTTCTGCAATGTGTTCCGCTTCTTCAACATCATAAGCATTATCGAACTCGGCAAAAATATCATAATTTTCTTGGAATAAAGGTGGATTTGAGGGACCACCACGACCACCGCGACCAGTAGAAGGGGATGCCATCGTATTAGTGAAAATATGGGAAAATGAGATAATTTTATAATTGTGTAGGAATGTAAGAGTAAGAGAGTTGGAGATGAAAAATTGGAGAGGGAAAATGGAATATTTATAGAAGCAATTGAAAGATTAATTTTTTATTTTTTAAAAATAATAATTAATGACATTGCCCAACGGCTAAGATAGTGGTTGGGCAATGGCAGGACGCCATTTCATTTTTATTTTTTTAAAAAAAATTTAATTTTTTTAAAAATTTTAATTTTTACCGGTTCTGGTTCCACCTGGAATCGGAACCGGTGAAACCGGAACCCTTGGAACCAGAATCGTCGGATTGGCGGTTCCGATCCAAGGGAGCCGATTCGATCCGGGTAAAACCAGGATGGGATTCCGGTTGGTAACCGGACCAACCAATTCCGATTCGGAACCGGAACCGATCGGTCCATTCCGAACCGATTTCGGTTGGTCCGGCCCAATAAGCACCCTGACAATGAGCTAAATAAGTTTCACAACCACTCTTCACCAATTTGAATGTCATAGATTCCAATATTACACATGTAGGTAAGATTTTTCTTTTTCCTTGAAATACTATATGTGACTGATCAGGAAGTTGCAGTACTATTTTTTTGGTAAACAATCCAACTTAGCATGATATTCAGTCAGCCAATCCATACCCAGAATCACATTAAAATCATTTAACGGCATAACCAACAAAGTAGCATGCATTTCAGTAACCCCAATGAAGATGTTACAATTCTGATACACAGTATTTATAACAATCGTGCACCCTAATGGGGTTTGAACAAATACATCATAGCCCAATGATAATGGTTTATCATGCAAATGCATCATGAATGTTTGTCATATGAATGAATGTGTTGCACCAAGATCAAATAAAACATAAGCATTTGTACTAGAAATGGACAGATTACCAGTAATTATAGCCGGTGCGGTATTAGCTTCTTCTTGTGTCATAGCAAAAACGCAGGCCTGATTATTGGCTTTAATTTCCTCTGTATCGATCCATCTGCCCATACCAAATCATCCTCGATCTCTTCCTCTATTAGGAGTAAAACCACTTGACCTGGTTTGCTCAACTGTAGGTTTTTCACGTGGCTTTGAACAATTCCTTGCAATATGTCCAGGTTCTCCACATCGAAAACATTTTCCTGTAAATATTCTACACTTTCCATAATGATTTCTCCCATAATGCACACAAGTCATAACCGACGGTGTAGAACCAAAACTTTTACTAGCAGATGGTGCACCATTGGAACTGGCGCCTTTAGAACAATTGAGGAAACTTTTCTGTGTAGGTGCAGCAAACCCTTTTCTCTTTCCAAATCCATTACTACCATCACCTTGTCTCTTCTTGTTCAATTGGAAAGCTTTGGATTCAGCTTCTAACTTGTCAGCACGTACTACTGCAGCCTTCAACTTGCTAAAAGATTCCAAGTCTGTAGGTGTGAGGCAATCACGAATAGTAAATCGAAGTCCCATTTCAAATCTACTACATTTCTTCTTTTTTGTAGCTATCATGTGTGGAGCATAGTGAGAAAGTTGATTAAACAGTACCTCATACTCAGCAACTGATCGATTCTGCTATTTAAGTTCAAGAAATTCTTTTTCTTTCTGGTCTTTATAAACTTTAGGTAAGTATGCATCATGAAATTTTACCAGAAAATCATCATAAGTTAATATTGGCGGCTGAGTAGTGCTATTAGGTACAATCTCCCACCAGTCATAGGCATTTCCCTGAAGAAGTGATACTGTATAATCAAATTTTTCTTATGGAGTACATTTCATCAAGTTCAGAATTCTTTATGCTCGCTTTAACCAAGTCCCTGCTTCAGATGGATCAGTAGTACCCATAAAATCAACAACTCCCATTTTTCTTAATTTATCATACATCCTTTCACGTGTTTCAGGAGGATAAACATGTGGAAACTGTTGATATGCCTCATCAGGTATTCTTTGTGCATGATGTGGAATGTGACTCAGGCTCAGCTGATCCTTCCCTTCATGAATACTTTGCTCATCATTATACCTATATGACATAAATGACGACTTAATGAATACTTTGCTCATCATTATACCTATATGACATAAATGATGACTTATGCAACCATTTACCAGATAATGACAATGCACATGTGATAGTCTACAGAACCTCAAACCTTTGCTCTGATACCAAATCAATTGTAATACCCTTACACATAACACGTACACATGAGGCATATAACATAATATTTAATGGCAGCAGAACTTACAATTTCATATCATGCAATCAAGACATTTAACATCATATAATTTACAAGGCATATAGAGATATGTATGACACAAAATAACCAAGGTTGTACCCCTTACAACCCAACCAAAAACCTATACAATATAAGCAAATGATGAGCTGAGAGAGAAGGATTAGAGTCAGCCTGCCGACCTTGGATCCATACTTCCAAAATATGTAGAAACACCTTGTAGAGTCAACTTTTATTTACAGCAATTGAAAAATAACATTTGCATTTTGTGGGTTGCATTCTCAATGAGCATATTCAAATAACGTAGTATTTAACATCACATAAGCATATAATTCATATCCACATAAGCACATAAATATACTCACATGATTCATCATAATCTTTATATCAATTCACATGATTCGTATAAAATGAAATGATGCACATGCATGTACATATTGTTATTCTGTTATGAACCAACTAATACCAAGAGCAATTCGTGGTCACGATTATAACAATGGCACTCTGTATCCCATGAGTTTAATGAACTCGGGATCTATATTATTTGATTCTGTAATTCTGCCCGTACTCAGAATGCAATAACACATGGTTCAAGGTCGTTAGCAGTCATAACCGAGTTCTTTAATCTCTTATAAATGCACATGACATACTCATATGTATAACATCGTAATAATACAGTACAAAGAATGATAACATCATATAGATCGTATAACATCACGTCCCACCATGTGCATTTAAGAATTCAATTTAGTTCTTGCACATCATTGCATTCATCTCAATCCATTCACCAATTCAAGGTACTCATATAACACAAATCACTTACTCATATAAAGTTAAAAGCCAAGTTATAATGATGTACTCACCATAGATATTACTATCTCGTAGGAATCGCTTAATTCGCCTTATGGTGCCGATATTGAAAGTAGAACCTATAAGTGCATTCCAAATGCACAACCAAACTCAATATCATATGTTTAATATGAATTAATTAAAGTATGCATGAAATGGTCATACCAAGTTTCATATTACAGTTCTCATATCTATTATTTATCAAAGTTACAACCATATTCAAATTTAATATAACTGTTATATGCACATTACTTTTTGTACACATAAATTTGTATAAAATCGAAACTACAACATAATATCAATTTTCTTGTTAAATATTGTTTATCATTGTTTAATCTCTCACATATATTAATCTCATAATCTTTGGGCATTAATTAATTTAAGCCATAACATAAACATAAGAAAAATTGAAGAAAACCTACCTCAAAAGGAAGGTAGCGAGGCGAGGATTCCGGATATGTAATTATTTCTAGTTTTGAAGTCGTTTCGAAGTCCGAAAATCGCCGACACGACAAACCCTTTTGTTTGTCATGGTTACTGTAAGTGTGATATGTTTTGTGTGTTTCCAAAGTCACACATGCCTATATCAATCTGAAGCTTAGTCGGTTAATGATTTTTTTTTGTTTTTACATTTTCAAAATTTACAAAACAACCCTTAACATCTATTCCTTAAATTTAATCAATCTATATTAACATCTAATCAATATAAATTTAATATATTAAAATATATTCATTATATTCTCACTAAATTTAATCAATAGTTCACTAAATTTAATCAATATCTATTAAAATCTATTCAATATATATATTATTATTATTATTAATTTGTATATAATAATAATATATATTCTTCGTATTATTTGTCAAATTTATTCTATTCACAATCCATATGCTTTCCAATGCACATATGAAATGTCAAAATATATGCACTTATGCTTATGAACGATTTCATATATGTCATGATGCTTATGCATGATCATTTAAAGTTTCGGGTCATGACAATAAAAATCACTTTGTAATCTTTGTGATTATTGTGTTGCTAGGAGTGTAGGCAAATTTGTGTGGGTGCCTAAGTAGGTTGTATACTAAAGAGTGTAAACCAAAGTCTTCTAGTGTAACATTCAAAGGAAGAATGAGAGACGTAGAAGCGTTTGTGCTTCGAACTTCCAGAAACAATTCTTGTGTGATTTACTTTCTGCACCTGACCTTTCTATCTCTTTGCTTTTACCTATCAGTTCTTAACTCACAAGTCCAGTATATACATTCCGCACTATCTTTTAGTTGTCTACTGCATTGCAACCAATTGAGATCTTACTCAGTACTTAACAGTCTGGTGTATTTTAAAGAAACCAGAATTTGAGCCTATTGCTTATTCAGCCCCTATTTCTAAATATTACCCCGATCCTAGCGTTAGGAATTCGAATGGTTCAATTGCTGACCGCAACTTTGATCCATACATTCGATTTTGGAGGAAGCTTTTGCACTGACATTGGGACGTAAGGAGCCTTTGATGGTGCACCCAAAGCCCAGGTTGGCATCTCATGTTTACCAAGACTAAGTATGATCTTCAAATATTATACATGCACGCACGTTGGGAGAACGATGTGTTTTGCGTTTATGTGTCGGATAATAAAGCGATATAAATTATTTGCCAAATTTAAATCGATTTATGGATTTTATTTTAAATAGTTTATGTTATGATTTGATGAGTATCAATAGTTTAAATTAAATAATTATTCGACAATTTTAAAAACATTTTATGGAAATTTTAATCTTCAAAATTTTCCATTAATAATATCAACAAGAAATAATTACTTTCATAATATTTTTTAATTTAGAACATAATGTAATTATGTTTAATAGGTTATTTACATGGTTTTTAAATTAAATAAGTATTTTAGGAATAATAAATTACTTTATTTTAAGAAGATTCCAAGGCATGTGAAATATATTAGGAAATTTTATCACTCATAATAGGCAATGGCATTTTTTGAGGAAAAAATATTTTTGAACTGTTGGATTCTTAGTATGCGGAGGGTTACACACACACACACACATATATATATATATATATATATATATATATATATATATATATATATATATATATATATATATATAATTTAGCATATGTTAAAATGAATTTTAAATTCAACAATTTTAAAGACATTTTATGGAAATTTAATCTTCAAAATGTTCCATTAATAATATCAACCAGAAATAATTACTTTCATAATATTTTTTAATTTAGAACATAATGTAATTATGTTTAATAGGTTATTTACATGGTTTTTAAATTAAATAAGTATTTTAGGAATAATAAAGTACTTTATTTTAAGAAGATTCCAAGGCATGTGAAATGTATTAGGAAATTTTATCACTCATAATTGGCAATGGCATTTTTTGAGGAGATTGGGTTTCCCGTAATTTTTCGCCAAAGAATATTACACAATCATTAATTAATCATGGACTTGATAGTTTAATAAAATAAATAAATTAAAAAATATAAAAAAAGGTGCAGGGGGTCCTACAAATTTTTTTTTTTTTTTTTCAAAACGAAGCTGCCTCAAGAAACAAAGGCCGTATGCAGAGTAGGAAGCCACTCATGAAGCATCAGTCGCTCTCCCCAATTGTATTTTAGGGTGGTTTTGCAACGTTTTTTTTAAAAACGCGATAATTTTGAAATTTGGTTTCTTTTTCGAATTTTTTTTTTTTTTAAAAACCGTCTTATCAAGATAATAGTACCTAAGTCACATGATCCAGGTGTGGATGCGCGAGTGTGGCAATTTTTAAAAAAATTGAGTGTAGGTGCGCCTATATATATATATATATATATATATATATATATACACACACACACACACACACACACATCTACACTGATGAAATAAAGTTAAACATATATGATATACATCATTTTTAACAAACTTACATTATTATTATATTATTTTACAATATGAAGTTCTTAACAAATTTAGCGTTTGTAGCTTTATCGTTCTTAAAAACATTAAAATTGGATCTTATTGTAGGATCTGCAAAAAATTATAGCCAGTGATCACTAAGCAAGCACAATGATTCTGGTTTTAGAGAACTCTAAAGTCTCCAATGAATCGAGCACGAGTTGAAAATGCCGACTCCAATGAGACACTGGATGTTTGGACTGCAAATACATCTTTAGCCATTTTGGCTAAGACTCGAAATTGTCTTGCGTTTGCTTTCCACCACTCTAATACGTCAAAATCTTCATCTGTAATTAACATTTGACCCAAGAAGAACTGCAACTCACTTGAAGTGGTAGATGACACTACGCTTCCTCTCTGCTTCTTTCTTCCAAGGCTCCTCAACAGATTAATCCCTCCGTTTCGTGACTTAGCATCTTCTTCTTCTCCTCCTCCTACACGTGACGATGAGCTTTGTCCCTGTTCACTATGGTACAATCCAAACATATTTTGGAGAGAATGCATGATTGACATCGTTTTATCGTCAACATCCTTATCCAAAAAAATATTGTAATATTCAAATAAAGTATCGAAAGATCCAACAACCTGACTTGGGTCTAACAATGTAGATATACAATGCAAGTGTGGAATTTGTTCCCAATATTTTTTGAACTTCTCATCCATACGATAAACGAACGACGACAACTCATTATCATCTCTAAATTCAATAATTTACAAAACATGTTAAATATAAGTGGAAGAAAATAATGAGAAGTAGGATAACAAACACTGGAGAAACGATATGTTGCTTTTTTAAAAGTTGATAACAAAGCAGTTAAATTATTAACAAAAAACCAATCCTTATCAGACAATAAATAACTTTCATCACTTTCAGACATTTGATAAGAGTTAAAAAAAAAAAAGTTAAATCATCTTGATAAGGTAACATCGATTCTAACATTTTGTGCAAAGAATTCCATCGACTTACAATGGCCGGTGGAAAAAGAGTAAACCGAAGGTTCTGACTTGCACACGTATGTTCCCAACCATGCTTAATACGTGATTATCGTATCCACTGACAACAGTTTTTAAGTTTATCTATGCTACTACATTCAACATCTTCATAACCATCTTTTACTGTTAAATTAATTATATGACATGCACATCTAACATGGAAAGAAAAAAACACCATTAAGCATTGGTCGTAAATGTATTTTAAGTTCACGCATTGCCGAAGTATTATTTGAAGCATTGTCAAGTATAATCGAACAAATTTTATCTGCAATTCCATAACAAAGATTAACAATAAACTTAGCAATTTGAGAACCAGTATGTGCAGATTTTAATTCATCAAGTGACAAAATTCTTTTTTGCAAACACCAGTTATCATCAATCCAATGACAAGTAATAACAAGAAAAGAAAGTAGTACGGTGTTCGTCCATATATCAGTAGTTAAACTTAATATGCAGTTAATAGAAGAAAGATCATCAACTAAAGTTTTACGGTAATCAAGAAACATATCCACAATATTTCTTTTCAAAGTGTACCTAGAAATATGTCTAAAACATGGTTGGATACCAGAAGATTATTCAATAAAGCCATCTTTTTCAGAAAACAAAAAAGGGAAGTTCACATCTAACAACAAAACGAATGAATAATCTTTTGTTTTTTTCCGGTGTTAAGATAAAATTAGTGTCAGATTGAGGATTAATTTGAAGTTGTGTTGGTTCTCTACCTAATGTTTGTAAAGTAACATCATCAAAATTATGTTTTTTAACTAGATGTTTCTTAAAAGTTCCGGTACCGCCTGCGGAACCACCTGTTTTATAATTATATGTGGTTTTGCATATTTTACAAATAACAACAGATTCGTTAGTACCTGATTTTGTCTCGACATCAAAATGATCCCAAACCTTGCTTCGTATGAGACGGTTACTCGTGCGACTAGAAGCGGAAGTAGTTGCGGATGACCCGCCGGGGGCCGGATTTTGGAGTGTCGTAGGTTCTACAACGTGTTCCGTTTCTTCAACATCATAAGCATTATCGAACTCGGCAAAAATATCATAATTTTCTTGGAATAAAGGTGGATTTGAGGGACCACCACGACCAGTAGAAGAGGATGCCATCGTATTAGTGAAAATATGGGAAAATGAGATTATTTTATAATAGTGTAGGAATGTAAGAGTAAGAGAGTTGGAGATGAAAAATTGGAGAGGGAAAATCGGATATTTATAGAAGCAACTGAAAGATTAAATTTTTATTTTTGAAAAATAATAATTAATATTGACATTGCCCAACGGCTAAAATAGCGGTTGAGTAATGGCAGGGCACCATTTCATTTTTATTTTTTTAAAAAAATTTAATTTTTTAAATTTTTTTAATTTTCACCGGTTTCGGTTCCACCCGGAATCGGAACTGGTGAAACTGGAACCCTTGGAACCAGAATCGCCGGATTGGTGGTTCTGATCCAAGGGAATCGATTCGATCCGGGTAAAACCCGGATGGGATTCCGGTTTGTAACCGGACCAACCGGTTCCGGTTCGAAATCGGAATCGATCGGTCCGATTCCGAACCGATTCCGGTTGATCCTGCCCAATAAGCACCTGACATAATATGCTATCTATAATGTGAGCTAAATAAGTTTCACAACCACTCTTCACCAATTTGAATGCCATAGATTCCGATATTACACATGTAGGTAAGATTTTTCTTTTTCCTTGAAATACTATATGTGACTGATCAGGGAGTTGCAGTACTATTTCTTTGGTAAAACAATCCAACTTAGCATGGTATTCAGTTAGCCAATCCATACCCAGAATCACATCAAAATCATTTAACGGCATAACCAATAAAGTAGCATGCATTTCAGTAACCCCAATGAAGATGTTACAATTCTGATACACAGTATTTATAACAATCATGCTCCCTAATGGGGTTTGAACAAATAAATCATAGCCCAATGATAATGGTTTATCATGCAAATGCATCATGAATGTTTGTGATATGAATGAATGTGTTGCACCAAGATCAAATAAAACATAAGCATTTGTACTAGAAATGGACAGATTACCAGTAATTACAGCTGGTGCGGTATTAGCTTCTTCTTGTGTCATAGCAAAAACGCGGGCCTGATTATTGGCTTTAATTTCCTCTGTATCGATACATCTGCCCATACCAAATCTTCCTCGACCTCTTCCTATATTAGGAGTAAAACCACTTGACCTGATTTGCTCAACTGTAGGTTCTTCAAATGGCTTTGAACAATTCCTTGCTATATGTCCAGGTTCTCCACATCGAAAACATTTTCCTGTAAATATTCTACACTTTCCATAATGATTTCTCCCACAATGCACACAAATCATAACCGACGGTGTAGAACCAAAACTTTTACTAGCAGATGGTGCACCATTGGAACTGGCGCCTTTAGAACAATTGAGGAACTTTTCTGTGTAGGTGCGGCAAACCCTTTTCTCTTTCCAAATCCATTACTATCATCACCTTGTCTCTTCTTGTTCAATTGGAAAGCTTTGGATTCAGCTTCTAACTTGTCAGCACGTACTATTGCAGCCTTCAACTTGCTAAAAGATTCCAAGTCTGTAGGTGTGAGGCAATCACGAATAGTAAATCGAAGTCCCATTTCAAATCTAGTACATTTCTTCTTTTTTGTAGCTATCATGTGTGGAGCATAGTGAGAAAGTTGATTAAACAGTACCTCATACTCAGCAACTGATCGATTCCGCTATTTAAGTTCAAGAAATTCTTTTTCTTTCTGGTCTTTATAAACTTCAGGTAAGTATGCATCATGAAATTTTACCAGAAAATCATCATAAGTTAATATTGGCGGCTGAGTAGTGCTATTAGGTACAATCTCCCACCAGTCATAGGCATTTCCCTGAAGAAGTGATACTATATAATCAAATTTTTCTTATGGAGTACATTTCATCAAGTTCAGAATTCTTTATGTTCGCTTTAACCAAGTCTCTGCCTCAGATGGATCAGTAGTACCCATAAAGTCAACAACTCCCATTTTTCTTAATTTATCATACATCATTTCACATGTTTCAGAAGGATAAACATGTGGAAACTATTGATATGCCTCATCAGGTATTTTCTATGCATGAGGTGGAATGTGACTCAAGCTCAGCTGATCCTTCCCCTTCATGAATACTTTGCTCATCATTATACCTATATGACATAAATGATGCAACCATTTACCAGATAATGACAATGCACATGTGACAGTCTACAGAATCTCAAACCTTTGCTCTGATACCAAATCAATTGTAATACCCTTACACATAACACGTACACATAAGGCATATAACATAATATTTAATGGCAGCAGAACTTACAATTTCATATCATTCAACCAAGACATTTAACATCATATAATTTACAAGGCATATAGAGATATGTATGACACAAAATAACCAAGGTTGTACCCCTTACAACCCAACCAAAAGCATATACAATATAAGCAAATGATGAGCTGAGAGAGAAGGACTAGAGTCAGCCGGCCGACCTTGGATCCATACTTCCAAAATATGTAGAAACACCTTGTAGAGTCAACTTTTATTTACAGCAACTGAAAAACATTTGCATTTGGTGAGTTGCATTCTCAATGAGCATATTCAAATGACGTAGTATTTAACATCACATAAGCATATAATTCATATCCACATAAACACATAAATATACTCACATGATTCATCATAATCTTTATATCAATTCACATGATTCATATAAAATGAAATGATGCACAAGTATGTCCATATTGTTATTCTGTTATGAACCAACTAATACCAAGAACAATTCGTGATCACGATTATGGCAATGTCACTATGTACTGTATAATTCCCATGAGTTTAATGAACTCGGGATCTGTATTATTTGATTCTGTAATTCTGCCCGTACTCAGAATGCAATAATAAATGGTTCAAGGTCGTTAGCGGTCATAACCTAGTTCTTTAATCTCTTATAAATGCACATGTCATACTCATATGTATAACATCGTAATAATACGGTACAAAGAATGATAACATCATATAGATCGTATAACATCATGTCCCACCATGTACAATTAAGAATTCAATTTAGTTCTTGCACATCATATTGCATTCATCTCAATCCATTCACCAATTCAAGGTACTCATATAACACAAATCACATACTCATATAAAGTTAAATGCCAAGTTATAATGATGTACTCACCATAGATATTCCTATCTCGTAGGAATCGCTTAATTCGCCTTATGATGTCGATATTGAAAGTAGAACCTATAGGTGCATTCCAAATGCACAACCAAACTCAATATCATATGTTTAATATGAATTAATTAAAGTTATGCATGAAATGATATTACCAAGTTTAATATTACAGTTCTCATATCCATTATTTATCAAAGTTACAACCATATTCAAATTTAATATAACTGTTATATGCACATGACTTTTTGTACACATAAATTTGTATAAAATCGAAACTACAACATAATATCAATTTTCTTGTTAAATATTGTTTATCAGTGTTTAATCTCTCACATATATTAATTTATAATCTTTGGGCATTATTTTGTAATTAAGCCATAACATAAACATAAGAAAAATTGAAGAAAAACTACCTCAAAAGGAAGGTAGCTTGGCGAGTATTCCAGATATGTAATTATTTCTAGTTTTGAAGTTGTTTCGAAGTCCAAAAATCGACGACACGACAAACCCTTTTGTTTGTCTCTTCTCTCGTCTTGTTACTGTAAGTGTGATATGTTTTGTGTGTTTCCAAAGTCACACACGCCTATATCAATCTAAAGCTTAGTCGGTTAATGATTTTTTTTTTACGTTTTTGAAATTTACAAAATAACCCTTAACATCTATTCCTTAAATTTAATCAATCTATATTAACATCTATTCAATATATATTCAATATATTAAAATATATTCATTATAGTCTCACAAAATTTAATCAATAGTTCACTAAATTTAATCAATATCTATTAAAATCTATTCAATATATATATTATTATTAATAATTTTTATATAATAATAATAATATATATTCTTTGTATTATTTGTTAAATTTATTCTATTCATAATCCATATGCTTTCCAATGCACATATGAAATTTCAAAATATATGCACTTATGCTTATGAATGATTTCATATATGCCATGATGCTTATGCATGATCATGTAAAGTTTCGGGTCATGACAGTAAAAATCACTTTGTAAGTATGGGTGCCTAAGTAATTTGTATACTAAAGAGTGTAAACCAAAGTCTTCTAATGTAACCTTCAAAGGAAGAATGAGAGACGTAGAAGCGTTTGTGCTTCGAACTTCCAGAAACAATTCTCGTGTCATTTACTTTTTGCACCTGACCTTTCTGTCTCTTTGCTTTTACCTATCAGTTCTTAAGTCACAAGTCTAGTATATACCTTCCGCACTATCTTTTAGGTGTCTATTGCATTGCAACCAATTGAGATCTTACTCAGTACTTAACAGTCTGGTGTATTTTAAAGAAACAAGAATTTGAGCCTATTGCTTATTCAACCCCATTTCTAAACATTACCCCGATCCTAACGTTAGAAATTCGAATGGTTCAATTGCTGACCGCGACTTTGATCCATACATTCGATTTTGGAGGAAGCTTTTGCACTGACATTGGGACGTAAGGAGCCTTTGATGGTGCACCCAAAGCCCATGTTGGCATCTCATGTTTACCAAGACTAAGTATGATCTTCAAATATTATACATGCACGCACGTTGGGAGAACAATGTGTTTTGCGTTTATGTGTCGGATAATAATGCGATACAAATTATTTGCCAAATATAAATCGATTAATGGATTTTATTTTAAATAGTTGATGTTATGATTTGATGAGTATCAATAGTTTATATACCAATGTGGATCATGAGCAAAGTCATCCAATTGATTAGGGGATGCTCTAGAGATCCTAGTTGAAAATACTCTAAACAAACAATAGGGTAACAACCATAGAAATAACTTATTTCCAAACGTATGACATCTTAAAAGTAGAACGAGAGATCCAAGTTTTCTACTTCTGAACCTCCTGATATGTAAATTATTTATTCTTAAAATAAGAACATTTAAAAAGATACAATTTTAAAAACATTTTATGGAAAATTTAATCTTCAAAATTTGCCTCAGCAAACGAAGGCCGCATGCAGAGCAGGAAGCCACTCATGAAGCATCAGCCGCTCTCCCCAATGGTGTTTTATGATAGTTTTGCAACGTTTTTAAAAACGCGATATTTTTGAAATTTGGTTTCTTCTTCGAGTTATTTTTTTAAAAAAAACCATCTTATCAAGATAGTAGTACCTAAGTCACATGATCCAGGTGTGGATGCACGAATGTGGTAATTTTCAAAAATTGAGTGTAAGTGCGCCTTAATGCACCTATATACACACACACACACACACATCTACATTGATGAAATAAAGTTAAGCATACATGATATACATCATATTTAACAAACTTACATCATTATTATTTTATTGACAATATGAAGTTCTTAACAAATTTAGCGTTTGTAGCTTTACCATTCTTAAAAAGCATTAAAATTGGATCTTATTGTAGGATCTGCAAAAAGTTATAGCCAGTGATAACAATATTCAAATCTTTTATTTGATCGCTACGCAATTAGGAACAATTATTATTCTCCGAAAAATATATTTTAGATAAATGAAATATTAATATTTTGTTTTATTTGAAGACATAAACAACGAATTCAAAAAATGAAACCAAATATTACATTTGTATTTCAGCATGCTTGGTGATAGCATGAATTTATTAAGAATGACTCATATTATTTTCGAAGAATTATATTATTATCTTATGAAATGACTAATATAAATATTTAATTAACTAAATAAATATAAAAGTTATATCTATAAGGTTCATTCAATCAATTTTCATAGAAAAAATCAGATGTCAAAATTATTATTTTTTCCTCCGTAAAAATGTTACAAAAGCACAAAATTTGACATTTTTTCTTGTATAAAATACTTTAATCTTTCGGATGTGTTCCGTTGTTTTCTGTATTTAAGTGCAATAAAAAATAAACATGAGATACCACAATTTTTTACATGGTAAACCCCGCAAAATGAAGGGAAAAATCAAGGGACCTAATCCAGTATAATCTTCCACTATGAACATTGATAATTTACATGACTTTGACACAATATTTGAACAATGAAATAAAAATAAATTTGAAAGACAATACAAAATTACGTAATATACTTATCTTCGGTATAGTTTTTATCTGAGAGTTCAACCCCCTAAAATGTCGCTTTGGTCTTGTATTTATAGTGCTTAATATGGCACTTAATGTGCGCCAAATCCGGGACATGGTCTTCCTCTGATCGTGGCGTTACTGGCTCAAGACGTGCCCGAGAAATCCGTGTGTCATTAACGCACGTTCGTCCATACTCGTTGATTGTCAGTTATGTCCGGGTCTTCCATTATTGTTTGACCAATAAGCTGAGCAGGTATTGACAATGTTCGGGCGACCTGTGTTCGTGGTTTTTTCTTGTTCGGCACTTGTATGGGATTTTACCCGAGGAGACTGATTCATCCTATGACATCACCTCACCCCTGAAGTAAAGCAAGAAGAGAACATTGAAGTCTTGGGTTATCGCCTTCCGGTAAAATCCGAGTTTCGATTCTGTTCGGGGGGGTTTTTTACCGCTTTTTCCCCGCTTGGTTTCCCCCCTAAATTAAGAAATGCTTCACGACCTTTGGTTTCCTGAAGTCAATTTGTGACTGTTCATCTGAATTATATTCGACGGTGTTGATTAGATGACGATTCAACTATGCCCAACCTATAAATATACGTTCATATCCTGTCATTTTCACAATTTGCTTCAATTTGCTTCCGAGCTAGCATTATATGTACGCATAGTTCGTCTTCAGAATTTTTGAATACGCCCTGTCAAGTATGTCTTCCTCTCCTAATAACTCCGACGATTCTTCAAAGCGAGATATCGATGAGTATGGGACATATTTGGGAGAAGGAGCTTCCACTCTCTCGGATGGCGATGAGACATTAAGTTCTTCTAGCTCTTCGGCCCTTCAGAGGGAGAATGAGCAGGATGATACCGAATTGGCCTTGGTAGCAGCTACGTCCCTTTGTTTGAGATTTTTGTATCAAGGATTCGTACCAGCCAACATCTTTCCCAAATCCGCGCTGAATGAGAGCTGGCTGAGGACATTTCATCATTGTTTCCTCCTAAGGGTCGCGCCCCCACTTGCCCCCGAGAGCTATATTCCTTTCTACTTAGACCATTTTTGAGGGGGTTTTCGTCTTCATGTTCCTTCATTCTTTCTCAATGTTGCTATTTATTTTATTGTTTCCCTTAGCCAACTGTTCCCCAATAGTTATAGATTATTGGTTGGTTTGTTTATTGTCCTTTCTTTTCTATGATTCAACCCTACTCTCGAACTCTTTCACTGCTTCTTCAGTTGAATAAGAAAGAGATTAGTCTTTTTTTATTTTTCTTCACTAACAAGGGTATGTTTCCTTAAGAATTGCCCTTCTTCAATAAAAGATTGGAAGAAATTTTACATTTTTGCTCGTCCATCCCAACCTTGGAATTGCCAATGGCGTGGAGAGAAGACTCCCGAGGGCCAAATCAATCAAGAGTCACCTTGAGAAAGAACCGTACATGTATGTTCGTCGGAAATTTGGTGACCAGTGTTATAATCAGGCGGGGCGGGGCTGATTGACGACGGACTACTGTACTTGTTATTACTGAGCCCAAAGGGTGCATCATTACATATGCCCCTCGGTGAATGATTTGAGAATTTTCCTCTCCTGGTAATTTGATCATTCTGCCCAGACTAACTTCTTCATTCATTTATGTAGAGGAGAAGATGATGAAGTCAATGATGGTCGCCAATTTGAAGGCCAAGGCCCAGAAAGGAGAAGACTCTGGACAGGCGTCTGGGTCTGCTGCTCTAGCACACCCTCTATGGAGAACACCTTGGTGGTGCCCCCCGCTTCTCTGATCGTTGACATTACTGAATAGCCAAAATGAGAATCTTTGTTCCCTCGGACACGAAAAAGAGTGGCATCCGAGGGCCAGGGTTCCTCCTCGAAAACTCCCCCCGCCAAGAGTGCCACACCTTCAACTCCACATTATGTACCCCAAGCTTAATACCAACCTGCTCTCGCGGTCCGAGTGGTCTTCGACCCGCCTCGAGGAAGCTTGTACTTCAATGAGACTACTCTCCTAATGTTCCCTTCATCAAAAAACCTGACATCAAATCTCTCAATCCATCCTCTATTTCTCTCCCAACAGTCGCGATCGAAAGTACCTCAAGAATTGGCTTTCAACAACTTGGTGAATAACTTTTCCACTTCCTTTGTGAAGGTAAATTTACTTTATAGAAAAAATTTTAAGTACCTTTGTTCTTATGGCTTCCCTTTATGTTGTTGAGCAGTCCCACATGATGACAGGCGAGCTTCTGAAACGATTTCAATCTGCCCGGCTGGACGTTATTAAACCACGTTCAAAACATGTGTGAGAACCTTCGGAAGAATATGGCCGTACTCGAGGAGCAGCACGTATCTGTTAAGAATGCTAGGGATGCGGCTTAGAAGGCTTTCGAAGACAAGCTAAGGAGGTCAGCTGATATCGAAGAAGTTAATAAGACCCTATCCGAGCAATTACTCAAAAGAAGGCAACTTTTGAGGCTCGGGTAGAGGAAATCTGGTTGAAGAGAAATGATGACTTCCTGAAGTCCGGGTACTATTGAAATATGGTGTCTGATCGCACCTCCAAGTTTTTCGAGCATGGGTTTGAAATTAATAAAATTTTGAACAAGCTCGAACATCCCAAGCGCAATCACTTGGGCAATTTGAGGTTTAAACATCGACCAAACATCCCGATCCCACGAGTAAACTAATAAAATTTCGAACAAGCTCGAACATCCCACGTACACTCACTTAACAATTTTACGTTTAAACTTGGACCAAATATCTCGATCCCATGAGTAAACTAATAAATTTAGGAACAAGCTCGAGCATCCCGAGCACAATAACTTAGGAAATTTTAGATTTAAACATGGACCAAACATCCCGATCACAATCACTTATGCAATTTTATTTAAATATGGACCAAATATCCAAATCTCATGAGTAAACTAATAAACTTATGAGCAAGCTCAAAGAACAATCACGTAGGTAATATTAGGTTTAAACATTGACCAAACATCCCGATCCCATGAGTAAACTGATAAAATTTCGAACAAGCTCAAACATCCCGAGCACAATCACTTAGGCAATTTTAGGTTTAAACATGAACCAAACATCCCGATCCCATGAGTAAATTGATAAAATTCCAAACAAGCTCGAACATTGCATCACAATCACTTAGACAATATTATGTTTAAAGATGGACAAAACATTCCGAGCACAATCACCAATGCAATTTTAGGTTAAAACTTGGACCAAACATTCCGATCACATCAAACTAATAAAATTCCGAACAAGCTCGAACATCCCGAACAACATCACTAAGGCAATTGTAGGTTTAAACATGGACTAAACATTAAACATCCCGATCACATGAGTAAACTTATAAATTCCGAATAAGCTTGATAAAAGCAACTTCACTTTTATAAAATACTTCTTGAGATTATGAACATTCCAAGGCATCACTAACTCTTGGCCTTGTTGATCTTCTATTCTGTATGACCCTCATCCAATCACTAGGCCTCCCCATTTAGGTTCTAGCTTTGTAACATCACCGGCCGGATTGGATCTCAATCTGAAATCCACGGCATAATGTAATCTTCATGTTATAACATAATCTCCCGATCTCAATTATAATATCTCAAACCAATTCAATGGTGATCAATCCATAAAAGCATTAAAATTATAAATAATGCACAAAGATTATATGGAATCAATCAAAAACTAATAATTAAATCATACGTTCAAACATATAATCCCATAATATTGATAAAAGAAACTTAGCCTATAATCATCTTCATAGAAAGATGATTATAGAATTGTTCTATGATAAACAACATCAAAAATCTATGAATTAAATAAGCAAAATTGTTCAGAAATACTAATAGACGCTAGGAATTGACTCCAGGTGTTGTTCGTCTTCCGTCTCTTGGTTGAATCTTGCTTGGCGGCTTGAAAGATGATAGGGAGGTGAATTCTAGGGTAAAATATGATGCTTAAACTGATTTGATCGTCCATTATGTTCTATTTGTAATGGAGGAGTTTTATGGTAGGCTCATTGTTGAACACAAGCTCTAAAAGGTAAATTTTTTTTTTCAGATTCTCTCGACTACCGATCGATCGGTAAGAACTACCTATCGATCGGTATTTCTTCGAATTAAATTCTTTTGGCTACGACATGTGACCGATCGACCGGAACATAGCTACCAATCGATCGGTAATTCTTCAGAATTTCAATTCAACCTATGTTTTTCACCGATCGATCGGTGTAAGTCCACCGATCGATCGATGTCTCTTTTTTCTCAAAAGTCAAGTTTTTGATGTTTCTTCGATTGATTCGCTTGTTCGAGTTCTTTTTCATCATTTTAAGCTCAATTCCCCCGTTTTCATGTAATCCGATACTGAAATATACAAAAACAACAAGAAAGCGCATAATATTATCCAAGAATCAACATAAATAGTAGTAAAAGTCCTAGAAATATAAGTGTAAAAATAACACTTATCAGTTCCTCTTCATTTGCTCGGGTTGTTTATCATTTCGGATTGGTTCCCAGTTGAATTTTGCCTCTTTCTTCTGCTTCATCTTTTGGGATTCTTTTAAGTTAATGTATTTAGAATCGCTACCTAGCAACTCATAATAGGATGGGGTTTTTTAGCCAACGATCGGAAAATGTCTCCTTCTCGCAGCCCCTGAGCAAAAGCATTGACAAGTATCTCCGATGTGACGTTAGGAACGTCGAGACAAGCCTGCTTGAATCTTTTCAGAACGACTCGAAGTGATTCTTTCTCCAATTGCTTAAGGCCGAATAGGCCAAGAACTGTTCGCTTGCAACTTCTGATGCTAGAAAATTTACGCAGGAATAACAAACTGAATTTCAAGAATGTGCCTATGATCCCTGGAGATAATTGACTGAACCATGATTGAGCTACTCCTGCCAGAGTAGTCAAGAATACTCTATTTTTCACCCGCCCTGTGAGTTGATGAAGGGGTGAGACATTCTCAAATGGCTATAGATACTCTTCGGATCTTCTTTGCCATCGTAATTTTTGATGATTAAGGTTCGGAAATTTGATGGTAGAGGGTCATCAAGGACTTCGGGCGAGAATGGTGTGCCCCTTCTGACTGGACAAGTTCAGCCTTCCATTTTATCACTCATCATGCATAATTTTACTTATTTTCTCTCCTATTTGGCTGGAGATATCCTCAACTTTATTTGCCTTCTCTTCTTGTTCTTCTGAGGAAGCCAAATCTGCTTCCTTACTTGCTCTTCCATTCTGTGGTGGAATCATAAATTGCTTCATTACCTCCCCCATGGTTTTTGCAATAACTTTAGTGAGTTGCTCCAGTGGTATTCCCATGGTGGAGAACACCGGTGGATAATTTTACAGGACTTTGACACAATATTTGAACAATGAATTAAAAATAAATTTTAAAGACCGAACAAAATTATGCAGTATGGTTCTCTTCGATATATTTTTCGTCTAAGAGTGCAACCCCCTGAAATGTGGCTTTGGTCTTGTATTTATAATGCTTAATATAGCAACTAAATTGCACCAAATCCGGGACATGATCTACCTCTGATCGTGGTGTTACTTGCTCAAGACGTGTCCGAGAAATCGGTGCGTCATTAATGCACGTTCGTCCACACTCGTTGATTGCTAGTTATGTCCGGGTATTCCCCTACTGTTTGACCAATAAGCTGAGCATGTATTGACAATGTTCGGGTAACCCGTGTTCAGGGATTCTTGTTCGGGGTTTTTTATTGTGCGACATTTGTATGAGATTTTATCCAAGGAGACTCATGCATTCTATGACATCACTTTCATATATTAGTATGTATTTACATAAAGTATTATATAGTGAATATTGTTTATTTATTTACCATATAATAACATTTTTTACCAACACGAAGTGGCTAGAGACAATGAAAAATTATTTGAACGCAAAATCAGAGAATATGATTTTATAATAATGAAAAAAATCAGAGAATCAAGAAGGTTTAACAAGACTTAGTAAAATTTAGTGCGCGACTTAGTAAATCTTAATGTTTGAATTAGAAAACCTTAGTGCGCGAGTTAGAAAATCTTAATTCATCTTAAAACGGTGCACGTGCACTCATTTCGTCAGATTGCAACCGAAGCGTCAATACATAGATGAGGTATGAGGATTATGTGTTACATCCCAAAAATTATTTATTTGTATTGGTAAAATAAAAATAATAATTTAGAAAAGTAAATATATCCTAAACTGGACAGACAAGTGCCACAACGACAGTCACTAACATGGGTTTTTTAATTATTTAATCTATAAAAAAAATATTTATCAAAATAACCCAATTTTTTTTATCAATATGATCGAAGTCGCCATATGAGATAGTAACTTAATTACGAAAATTAATTAATTTTATTGAAGATGACGACTTCAATATAATTTTTTTTAATAAGGAAGTCGCCAACGACTTCCATATATATATATATATGGAAGTTGCCATCTAAAATGACGACTTCCATATATATATATATATACTCTTCTATTATTTAATAGTCTTCTTTTTATATATATTTTTAATAGTCTTCTAAATACAGAGTTCCATATGTATATTTTACATAATATTTTTACTAAGTAACATAACATCCTTTATTTATTATTTTCTACTTCTTAATACATTTCTATAAGTTAATAAAATAATATATTTTTCAAAATACTTTAAATAAGTTTATTTCATCATACATTGTTTCTTTCTTAATAATAATAATATATTATACTAATATAATAAATAATTTAATAATAACATTTTATAAGAGCTAGTTAAAATAATAATATTAATGATAAAGCACAATAAAAAATAATACATGGAAGTCGGATGGACAATATTATTAACTTATATCTATTATTTTTTTTTCATTATACTTATAATGTGATATTAAATTTGAATTAATATAATGTGTTATCTATTATTATTATTATTATAACTATCAATTTTTTTTATAAGGAACTCGTCATCTGAGATTCAAATTTATAAGTATAAATTACTAAAAAACTGGTAGTTATAATAATAATAATATGTAACAAATTATATTAATTTAAATTTAATATCACATTATAAGTATAATTTAAAATAGTGTGAACACAGTATAAATATCAATTCCAAAGTTCAAACATTTAAAACTAATTATTATAATGTCATTTAGTGAGAATAAGTTTGAATTATGGATCTAATTTAAAAATAGTAAATATATAAAAAAATATATTATTTTCATTAATTTATAGTAATTTAATAAGAAGTACAAAATAATAAATAAATGATATTGTATAATTATTAATTAATAGACGACTATGTTATATGATATTTAGTAAAAAAGACTATTAAAATATATATGAAAGTCTATATATAGAAGAATATTAAAAATATATATATGGAAAACTATTAAATAGTAGAATACTATATATATGAAAGTAGTCGTCTGAGATGACAACTTTCATATAAATATATATATATGGAAGTCGCCATTTTGGATGACGACTTCTTTGTAAAAAAAAAAATTTATATTGAAGTCTCTATCTCAGATGGTGACTTCAATAAAAAAAATTAATTTTCGTACTAAGTTGTCATATCAGATGACAATTTCGATCATATTGGTAATAATAAAAAAAAATTGAATTATTTTAATAAATTGATTTTTTTAGTTCAAATAATTAAAAAACCCCACTAACATAGTAGGGTTAAATTATATATAGGCTCCAAAACGCTTCTCCAGTCTCCACTCGGTTATTTTCAAAAACTCAGGCGCCAACTTTGCCTTTTCTCCCGCGCCTTTTTCCGCCGCTGCCCAGCCATTTATTTCTCCCTCCATTCTACACTTCCTCACTATCTTCTTCCTCCCTCTACGCATACATCCACTTATTTTTGGTGCGACACTTCTGCACTGTGAGTTCTGGGTCGAGGTCGATAGCCCGAAGAAAATGCAAGGCCACCTACCCCACCCCGCCACCCCCATCCCCGACGCTGTTTTCGCCGTTAATCGCGGCAAGAAACGTGGAAACTACAGCTGCGGCCGCTGCGGGTTGCCCAAGAAGGGCCACTCATGTTCATTGCCAAAAAACAGCGAGGATGACGTCACACCCGTTGACACTCCGGGAGTTGATACGTCAACCCCCTCAGCCTCTGTGGCAGCGTCAGCGAAACTGGAGGACAGGTCTCCTTTGTCGATGTCCCGCTCGCTGCCTCCACAAATGCGCCGGCGGTCTCTATCTTTTGACGATGTCAGTGTAGCTGTCTCGGCGGAGAAGTCGGACTCAGACTCGGACTCGGAGTGGGTTGATGATCCGGATCGAAACCCGTGTGGAGTGTTGCCTACGAGTTGTATGTGGGAGGTGCTGCGTAGGCTACCGCCGTTGGGGTTGATGTCTGCGGCGGGTGTGTGTAAGGGGTGGAGGGATACTACTCGGAGGATTTGGCGGGGAACAGAAGAGATCCGACTAGGGGTTCCGGCTAACGACCATATAGGATTTCTTGGATCCGTGTTGCAGAAATGCGCTGGACTTGTGAAACTTACTCTTAGAATCGAAAGGTCGGAATTATGATAGATGATGATTAGATCCAAGGTTTTATGTACAGATTTAGAAGACTCAATATAATTTTCCAACAGAAATGCTAAGTTTAAACCGCACAATTCAGTAAAATGTACAAACGACTTAAAATGCTCAATTGATGAACTATTGATGTAAATATTTAGCGGAAAATTTTAATAATGTTAAATCGGAACAATTATCATGACTAAAAGGTTGTGATTAAATCGATATTTGACCAAAGGATTGATTTTTGATCTGTTATATGCGTTGTTCTTGGTTTCCAGTGATTTTGATGCAACAATGCTGGCATGCATTGCCTTCTCATGCCCGAATTTGCGGTCGATGCAGATTTTCACAGCTGATAGCTCCGTGAATCGGATCTCTGGGTATTGATTTCTGTATCTCATTGTTGATGTATGCAGTTCACAATCTTTTGTTGATTGAAAATTTTCAATTCTTTTCTGAATCTGTTATGTCTGGCAGTGGAAGTTAGTTCAGGAAGTAGACTTATTCTTGATCTATACATGGAAATAGCTCAGCTGTTTTCTTAATCTGTTATGTCTGGCAGGGAAGTTAGTTCAGGGAGTATACGTAATCTTGATCTAGTCATTGAGAATAGTTGTAATTTCTTCACAAATCAAAACCTGAAATGTTAAAAGAAGCAAAAAAAGTGGCTGCTTGAGTCCTGGATCCGACCTTTATGCTTTATCTCTAAATCAAATCACTTCACCCCGTACAATAATTCTTCTACTCAAAGTTGTCGATCTACTTTATGATTTACCAAGTATATATGGACATGTCGCATGTGGATACACACAAAAAAAAGTGCATATATTAGATAACCATAGATTTATCTAGTTGGCTTGAGACTGGATTGTTTTGCATTGGTGTCTGTTGATTTTAACCAAAGAAAATGATATTGTAGGCATTTATGATGCGTTCTCCTTAATTTTTGGCATTTCTTAACTTTAGGTTCCTTATTTGATAAAGTTTAATTTAATCATTTTGCTAATTTAGAGCTAAGCTAACTGCTTCAAACTCTTGCTTGGATATTTGCCTGGTGTAAACATTGATTGAAATTCTGTTATATTTACTTCTATGTTCTCCTACATGTTGACATCGATGGCATATTCCTTCTCTAGAATTATAGTTTTTTTTTAAAATCTTCAAAGCAACTAAAAACACATTTTATGGTTCAATTCAGGGATGAATTAAGTCGTTTTATAGCTGATAAAAGATGCCTCACCAGTCTTAAGATGGAAGGTTGCAGTAACCTTGGGAGTTTTGTAATTTTTTCAAACACTTTATCTACTCTTTGGCTCTCAGATCTTCACTCCCTCTCGAAAACGGTACTTACATATAGATTCACCGTGTGCGTTTGTGATCATGTCTACTTCTGTCTTCTGTTTCGTCTTAACCCCTGGTGATTTTTTGTTCACAATATTGGATAGGTTCTCAATTTACCAAATCTGAAGGAGATATCTTTGGGTTTTTCTCAGCAAGAAAAAGATAAAACTGATCTTACAGCTGTTATTGACGCCCTGGGAAGAAGCTGCTCAAAGCTGCAAAACATCCACATTGCTTCAGTTCGGCTTTCACATGCTGCAGTGCTAGCTCTCACAGCTGCAAATTTGAGGTTGATTTTGTTTAGATATGATGAGTTAATTTGTTTCAATGAGTAGCTTCTCATTGACTTTGATGAAAAAGTGCCTCTTTGCTTTTAATTCTAGGGGATTGCAGATGCTGTCTCTCTTACTCGGGCCAGAGATTACCGATGCATCAATAGCATCAATTTGTTCAATGTACCCAAAGCTCGAATTGCTTGATCTGAGTGGGTATGTTACGAGGCCTGGTTGTATTTTTCTATATGGTCTTGAAACATGTGGAGATGTTCACAATCTTCTTACAATGTTAAGGATTGTAGAAAAGATTCGATTCTAGATTTGTTTGAGGACCATTTGCCCACTATTTATTTTACTTCAGTGGATGAGTAATGCATTGTTCTTGTTTCTATTTGCTTTCTTTTAGGTCAAGCATCACCGACAGTGGCATTGGAATGATCTGCAATGTCTTTCCCAAAACATTATCGAAACTTCTACTTGCTCTTTGTCCCAACATCACTTCAAGTAATCATCGGATCCTGTGATCAAACTATTTCAGTTAAAGAGAATATGCTTTTTCATATTTCATGTGAAATGTCTCTACGAATGCACTATCTCTGCAGGTGGTATTCAATTTGCTGCAGCTCAATTGCCCCTTCTGGAACTCTTGGACTGTGGAAAGACAATATGTGATCCCAGTTCACAAAACTTTACTGATGAAAACGTTTACGACTCTAAGTTACATGAAACACCCAATGGTAAGTTGCAACTTGTACACCAGAAGCTAATCATAAAACATGATCGGTTGAAGAAGCTAAGCTTATGGGGTTGTTCTGGCTTGGATGTAAGATTCTTTTGCTTTTAAGTGTACTTTATATTTGCCTCTTGCTGAAGTCGTGCATGAATTCAATTTTACAGTAAGCATGATGCTTTCAAAATTGCAGGCGTTGTATTTGAACTGTCCGCATCTTAAAGATTTGAACCTCAATTCTTGTAGAAATCTACAACCAGGTAGTTCATTTAATTCGTTTGAATGATCTACTTTTTAAGTGCCAGGGTTTGACAATTTGCAATTGACAACAGAGAGGTTGCTACTTCAGTGCCCTGATTTAGAAAGTGTTCATGCATCTGATTGCCAGGATATGCTGGTCAAAACTATAGAAAATCAGGTAGCAGCCTAACTTATCTATGTTTCTCTATTATTGATCATAATTTCTCAGTTTCAGATCATAAGTGCAATATGACTTTGAGATAAAAAAAAATGTATTCTTGCATTTGTGTGATATTCGGAAGCAGCTAAAAATTTCATAAGAAAAAATAACCGTTGTAAAAATTCATGTATTTTCAAATATATTGCTGAAAATCACTCTAATCCAATGATATGCCTATACATACATTTTTTTTCCCGTCTTCATGATCTTTTGACAAAATTTATAAGTCCTGTATATAGTTTTAGCCAAACATTGATTCACATTTTCTTATCAAAGTTAAATCAACATACAGACATTATAGGCATTCTGCTTGTTAAACTCTATATTTCAATATTTCATGCAGGTCAACGACATATCTCCTGCTATAGAAAATCATTTTCCATCCAAACGTATGCCTGATGGCTCGAAACGAGTCCAGGTCCCCTATTTTTACAGCCCTCAGGTATAACTCCAATCCTTCCATCTTATAATCTTGAAATGGTCTTTGACAAGTGACAATACAGTACAAGTTACAAATGATTTGCTTTGCATTTTCTTGAATATTTGCACATGTTACAACCTCTCATTTACCAATTTTCGATGCGACTCACTACCGGTCCACCTTTGCAGCATTCTGATGATGAGAAGAAACGGAGAAGGGACGTAAAACGGCCATGTGCAGTGATTGTGAGTCAAATGCGATAACCATTGCTTGTTTGTTGTTCAATTTGATATGATGTTACCATCTATTGGGGCTTATTGTGCCTTAGTATGTAGTAAAAAAACTTGAATTTAATGTGTCTGATTCAATAAAGGGTCAATAGGCTAGACTTTGTTACTGAATTGAATTAAAGTTGAATTATTTGTTCTGTTGAACATCAATGTAGTTGTATTCTCCCTTTTGACGGATAGATATATTCTTTTTGTATGATTAAAAAATAAAAAAAATTAAATATAATTTCCTCTAAAAAATAGTTATTGCCTTTAAATTTGTAATTTTCGTATGGCAACTATATTTATTTATTTTCTTGGCTTCTTTTTTCAAGCTATACAAACACTTGATCAATACAGAATGTTTTAAGGCCTTGCACTATTTGATATAATTATTGTATTAGTTAGTTGTCACGCCTCGAGATCGGAGCGCGTGACACCGACGTCAAATCCAAACATGATATTTGGACACAACAAGTCTCGTGTACAGATCTATATTAAAACCAGTCTTTTATTCCATAATTATGATTAATGTCATTACAACTTTAAATACGAGATCCAATTGTCTTGTTCAAAACAAATTGCGGAAACGTAAATAAGTAATAAATCTTCTTGAGACTTCTAGTGGATCACCATCCTCAGAATTGCTCTTGTTCCTCTTCTTCGATATCTTCTTCCTCGATTTTGCCTGGGAGGGGAGGTAAGGGGGTGAGTGTTTGAGAAAACACCCAGCAAGTAGGGGCCGATTGAACAGTAAAAACACATATATCTTCATAGTTTAAAACATTTTAAACAATTCTAAAATCATAAATCTTGGCATAAAAATACATAAACACATATCTTCACATATTCACATATCGACTTATTGGATTCAAGAGGTGTCTCCCGTGGTATAGCACTTTGCTCTTCAGGATCAAGAGGTGGCTCCCATGCATGTGGCACGTCCATATCATGTATGTAAGGACCCCAAGCCCTTAACCCTTAATTAGTGTATTAACCACTATGTGTGGCACATGCTTTCAATAAAAAGCCAATCGGGAAGCTCAGATGATACTTTACCATTGAATGGCAATTACAAAATTTCTTTAATATTCAACATTAAGATCATCTCTACCCGCAATTAGACTCCCATGTTCGCCCTTTAACACCCCCATTACACCACTTTTGCATTGTGGGTTTTTATAAAAATTTGGGCAGAGTCTCCCCATAAATTGAGCTATCCCAAAACAAAAGCACATCACATAAAATAATTCCCGGCCAGGGAATACACAATACTCAACAGAATACTGAACACAAAGTAAATTCCCAGCCAGGGAAGACACCACACATAATACGACAAAAGTGGGTTTCAACACCCACATAACACACTAACGACTCTCATATCATTAGCAATTCTACCACAATTGCATGCAACATATAATGAAAGAGAGAAAGGCTCATGCCTTTATATATACAACCCATATAGATGCATAACCGTGCTCACATGCGAGCATCATAAATGTGTATATAAACCTCGGGTGCATATGAGTACTCTATACGATACCGTGCTCCATCAAGCCCTGGTACCACGATCCTATGAGTACACCCAATCAACAGCTCGAGCTCAGCTCCACAGCCATCGATGCACCTGTTCACCTGCCCCAACAGAGACAGCCCCCAACGGGGTGAGCATACCAATACACAAAATCTCATAATCACAATAATGAAATTCATAATTTACAACACAAGTAAATATTAATGAATTTTAAATGATACTCCCTGGATGGCAACATCCTCATCCGGGGTTCCGTGTACTGTCCCTTTTCTCACAATCATCAAACTCATCAAATCTCATAAATCAGTAAATCAACACATTGATTTAACTCATAGCATGCCTGATTCTCAAGTATCAATAATTAATGATTCCAAATTCATTATACATGCAAACATAGATATCTCGATATCTAATACTGATTTTCAACTTTGCTACCAATCATAGATAGCTCAAATGCCTAGCATTTATTTTACAAATACTCTATTTCACTTAGACATCTCACATGTCTTTCAATGAATACATGATCCCACGATCATTCTTAGGCATCTCAAATGCCCTACCCTTTATTTTACAAATTCTCATTTATACTTAGACATCTCACATGTCTTACAATAGTCACATAAACCCAGAACCCCATGTCTCATGTAAGGTTATGCTACTCTAGTATTACGCACACTTGTGGCAGCGATATCAAGACTAGGTCGATCCATAGTCATATCAACACATATATGTATATAGTCATACCCACAACCATCTAATGCAATTACAACACATTATGCATTTCACAATTGCTATCACATAAAGTAATGCTCGTACGTCGCAGGTACCTTAAATCTCCGAAGTCCGAGCCAAACCTTGCTCGAGTTCCATGCTCCGAGGAACGATGTGCTAACACGATAAATTAATTCACAATTAATTACGATCATGCAACCCATGCTCAAGCACACCCTTAACCCTCAAAAATATTGTCAACACAAGACAATAAACCAATATCGAAAATTGCTCAAGAATTCCCCACAAATTTTCGAACCTTCACAACACGAATCGAACTCAATTAAACACCATAATTCATCTAAAATATGAATTAATCAATCAACAACATGATTAATCGCTCCACATGCCAAAACCCCCAAATTCGAATTCAAGCCCTAAATTCGAATCCAATTCCTCAATTTTGAACACAATCAAGCATCATAATGCATCTAAAACATGAATTAATCAATTACTAACAAGAATCATCACTCCTTGTCAAAAGCCCCAATTTTTCGAACCCTAACTCACAAAAATCGAGCTGAAATTCGAACCAAATGCAACAAATATTTCGAACCACAAAAGTCTGAAATCATCGACTCAAAAACATCACAAAAACGCCCCAAAACACAGGAAGAAAAGCCCCAAAAATCGTACCAAAATCGGGCCACAAAATCGGACAGAAACCAGTGACGAACCCTAGCGCTTTCTGCAGAAATCCGAGCTCGATTCTCGACGAAACTTCGAATTGTTGGTATGGATAGGAGCGCCTGGAAGAGACGATTCCAACGGCGGGTGGCACGCGCCGAACGGCGGCCGGACGGCGGCGGGCGGTGGCCTTTTGTGCGCGGGGGTCAAAACAGTTCGGAAACTCGCGCGGACGGGGAGAGAGAAAAGAAGGTGGGAAAATGGTTCCGGTAATTAAAATCTCGGGTTCAACTGGTATTTATAGCAAAAATACCCCGAAATACTAATATCCCCACAAATACATCATGATTCATTAAAAATCATCTGTTTCCAAAAATTCTCTCTCTAACTCAAAAACCCCCTGCCGGTGCCCACACGAAGCACCCGAGATTCCGAGTCACACTAAAAACCCAACTCACAGGTTTTCACCGAAATGAGAATACGATCTCAACCTCGGGATCCAACAACCCCAACTACTCAATTAAACGAGCCCAGAAGGCCCAACACCGCGATTAAACTCCAAATCGCCACGTAAAACAACTTTACGGGTTAGTAACACTCCGGGATTAACACCTATAATCCCTGGTCATCACAATGTAGCACTTTGCCCCGCCGAATCAAGAGGTGGCTCATACTCACGTAGCACTTTGCTCCACAAGGTCTTTCGTTCATGATCACGTCACATACTTATTTGATTTAAAAACATGCTTTTCATATGGTTGTTCAATCGAGATTTAAAGCATAAATATAGTTTTGAAAACGAATGGAAGTTGTAGCAAAAACCCACTTACAGTTGGAAGTACGCGTGAAGGATGAATTCCGGGTTGCGAAAAAGCACAAGAGTTCTTCCTCCTTGCCTTGGGAAAAATCGAAAATCTGAGTGTGTGTAGTGTGTGAGTTTCGAAATTCTTGGTGATGAAAATGATAGACTTCTTCTTCACTTCTTTGGTATGATTTATAATGGTAGTAGGTTGGTGGGTGGTTAATTTAGGCTATTGTAGAAAATAAGGGTCTAAATCCCATAACACAAGTTTTTAAATCCCACAACCCAAGTCTCCCATTTTGGATGTTTTTAATTGGTAATAAAAGTTAATAATGTTAATTGGGTAAAAGTTTAGGTGATAAAGTGGGGGGCATAAATTTGGGGTTTTTACATCCCTCCATCCTTATTGGAAGTTTCGTCATCGAAACTTGGATCAACTTGGTTTAGAAAGAGGTATGTGTATGTAAGACCCCAACATTTAAACTCTTCATTAGTTCATTTATGACGTCGTATGTGTATAAATTTTTCATTTTCTTTTCATTCTTTAAAAAAGAATCATTACATGTTCCCATAATCCATAGACATAACCAATGTTCAACATTATATGGTCATCTCGACCAACAAACAGACTCAAGGGTTTCACCCATTACCATCCCCATTACACCACTTTTACATTGTGGGTTTATAAAAATTTGGGCAGAGTCTCCCCACAAACTGAGCTATCCGGAAATAAAAACACATCACATAATATGACTCCCGACCAGGGACACACGATACTAAACAGAGTACAGAAACACAAGTACATTCCCAGCCAGGGAAGACACCACACTAATAAGACAACAAAAGTAGGTTTCAACACCCTTATACAATCCATATACAGATACAAGTGCTCACAGAAGGGCAATGAATAACGGATACACATCCGGATGCATAATTAGTATAAATACCAACCGCTCAACCTCGTATATCGGCTCAATCTCATACTATGCTTCTGGAAGCATCATCCAACAAGGTTCGAGCCTAGCACTCCAAAGCAGCATCGTACCTGTTGTACCTGTTTCAACAGAAACAGCCCCCACACAGCGTGAGCACACTCCAACTCGATATTCAATCACAAATCAACATACGAAATCATAATGCAACAATTTAGATTATTCAAAACTCATAAAATATACTCACTGTACATTTCCGAATCTGTATAGCTTCCACACACTGTTCCTGTTTCAAACTCACAAACTTTCATAATGTCAAGTTCAGTATTATCATTGAAAATATGATGTCCAACAACACTATGAATTCAATACAACAACAATGCATCATTTATGCTCAACATAATTAATTCAACATCAATGTAAACCTGGTTATCCCAATGTAAACCTGGTTATCCCACTATCTCATTCTCGATATTTTCTCATATCGCCCATGCCCACGGCATCACTACTCAACAAGTAAAATCGGATCACGTACCACTACGTGTCCCCCATAACTCGTATATGAAACTCAATTATTAAAGTCAAATACTTACCTGAATCATCATATTCAAATTGCACGTATACATGAATGTATAGATACTCGATATACCTGCTCGTACGTCACCACGTACCTTATAGTAGACAACATGAACAAGCTATCATCAACGTCCGAAGTCTCCTGTAGAGTCTATATCGAATATCAATTCAATATTAGCTCATAATCCAAGCAATGAACATCCAACAAATAGTTCTTACTTTCACTTCCATATCACAAATCAATAACTCAATATTATGAATCAAATCATAATTAATACTTTGATGCACACATCTTCACAAGAATCATGATATTTCATTGGTAATGCAAAATCCCATTTTCTCCCATCATCCGCTACATCACACACATGATGCAGGATACACACACCCATACGTGCAAGATCACGCCCAACTCACAAAGTAGTTCACTAGCCACAACAGTTCAACAGGGGGAAAGAGAGTGCAAGGGTGTATGCATAATAATCATCCAACCAGTGTCTAACCAAAACAATCCAATTAAGCCCATTATCATGCTCCAAACATTCAAACCCACACCGAGGTGATTCAAGCAACAAGCCATGCAAGGAAGAATCCCATGTGTATAAGGGATTCTACCATCTATAACCAATTCTCTTAATCCAAACATAAAGTCTTTATTTCATTAAATTCAACTTTAAACAAAGTAAGGATGCATTGAGTTCCATAAATATGATTCATGCTTACCGGGATACTTCAATTTCCAAAGAAAGTGGCTAAGAATAGAATCACTTTAAACAACATTTTACTTTTCAAGAATGTCTACAACTCTAAATGGACAACAAGATGTTATCTCATACCAATTCAAGGCCTTTCATACTAGCATGAATCTAGTCTTCACCTTTTAACAACAATGACACTAAATCACGACATTTAATCATCAATTCATTTTCAACAATTATCCGTTCAATAATGTGAGTTATGATTAAATCCCTACAATTAATAACATTTTCATGCTATCCAATTCCCAATTGTTCATACTCAATTTATCGTCACATAACCGCCTTAACCCATTACACTAATTTAAGTTAACATTCTTCATTGTTAATACCTCCTCCAAACATGAAATCATCACTTAGATACCAAACTACAAGTTGGAACCACATACTCACACACCTAGCAGCACACGCACATGCACACACAGTACACACACTTATCTGCACACATAACACACACGCACACACACTAATCTGCACACAGAACACACACACGCACACACACTGGAACACACATGAACACACACTAGCAACCCTTCCAAAATGCTAGCAAAATCGAACCAATCTTCATCAAAAATTCGAGGGATTTCAGGGGAAAAACGACTGAAGGATGAGGAGGATTACCCACAAAAAAATCGGAAGAAAATCGTCCCAAAATCGGACGAATTTGGAAATTTTATCCGCGCGCTTCCTTGCAAGATCCGGACGCAATCCGGGACGAAACTTCATGTTCTTGGTATGGGAAGATGCGCCTGGAAGAGACGAAGGCGGTGGCGCTTCGGACGCGCCCGAAGGAGGCCTGACGGCGGCGCGCGCGCGGCTTGAACGGCGAGGGGTCGGATGAGCGCGATATACAGCAGAGAAGAAAGGGGTTCGGGTTTTAGTGCGTGTATTTACACGTTTTATTGTGTGTCCGAAAATGCCCAACATAACATATTTATTTTTGTATCCTGGCCCGGTTTTGTACATCGAAGTGTCACCGGTGCACTGATATATTATTTATAAACAACGATTGGGATTTATACACACCCCAAAAACCCAAAACTTAATTTCTTCATTTTAATTAACTTATCTCTAAAATATTATCGGAGCATATTTTACAATCTCAAAATATTTTAGGATCCGATTAACTTGTCAGTTGACCTTCACTTGGTCAATTCCACTTCTAATTAATTAATTCTAAAATTAATTATCAATAAAATCCGAATCATATTTAGTCTAACAAATGATTAATAATAATCTGGACATCACAGTGTATTTCTCTTGCATCTTTTCTTGCAGCTCCCAAGTGGCTTCCCTTTCAGTGTGATTTGACCATTGAACCTTGACGTAAGGGATAGTTCTCTGCCTCAGTATTTGATCTTTAGTGTCCACGATCCGGATCGGAATTTCTTCGTACTTCAGAGTCTCATCCAAGCTCACTTGATCCACCAGGGGTGCTGATTCGAGTATATGGCTGGGATCGACAATGTACTTCCTTAGTTGTGACACGTGGTAGACATTATGAATTCTGGATAGACTTGGAGGTAGTGCTATTCGGTAAGCCAATGTTCCAACTTTCTCAAGAACTTCGAAGGGTCCCACATATCTCGGCCTCAGCTTTCCCGCCTTGTCAAAACGGATGACTCCTTTCATGGGTGAAACATTCACGTAGACTTTTTCGCCAACGTTGAATTCTAATTGTCTTCTCTTCATGTCGGCCCAACTCTTTTGTCGATCTTGGGCTGCCTTGAGCCTTTCTCAAATGATAATGATTTTGTCGGTGGTGGTTTGTATTAATTCTGAGCCGGTGATGGCCCTTTCTCCTACCTCGTCCCAGTATAGGGGCGATCGGCATTTGCGCCCATATAATGCTTCGTACGGCGCCATTCCTATGCTGCTATGATAACTGTTGTTGTATGCAAATTCGACAAAAGGTAATAGTTCGCTCCAGTTTGCGCTGAAATCCATGGTGCAAGCTCTCAGCACGTCCTCAAGAGTTTGGATGGTCCTTTCTGTCTGTCCATCGGTTTGCGGGTGGTAAGCTGTGCTAAGTGTCACCTTGCTTCCCATTGCCTGTTGAAAACTTTTCCAAAATCGGGATACGAATCTGGGGTCTCTGTCTGATAAGATGCTCACTGGAACTCTATGCAGTCGTACAATTTGGTCCATGTACAAGGTTGCCAGTTTGTCGAGGTTGTAGTTCATGCGGACCGGTAGGAAGTTACAATTACCCATATTCCATCGTGACTTTGTTTTGATTTTGGTAAGCCCACTACAAAGTCCATGGAGATGTGCTCCCACTTCTACTCGGGAATCTCAAGAGGTTGAAGTAGTCCTCCAGGTCGCTGGTGCTCGGCTTTGACTTGTTGGCATACTAAGCATCGGGCGACGAATTTTGCGACGTCCTTCTTCATTCCATTCCACCAGAAATTTTCTTTAAGGTCTTTGTACATCTTTGTGCTTCCGGGATGGATGGTGAACTTTGATTTATGTGTTGTAGCCATTACTTCTCGTCTAAGGTCTTTCACGTTTGGTACACATAATCTTCCTTTCATCCATAAAGTTCCATCATCGTCTGTCGTGAAATCAGGTATTTCCCTTCCTTAACTTGTTCTTTCAGTTTAGTCAGGCTAGGATCCTGACTCTGGTCTAACTTAACCGTTTCTCGGAGGCAAGGATAGGCTGAAAGGGACGCTAAAATCATCTTCCCTGCGCCCTTCCGACTTAGTGCGTCTGCCACCTTATTAGCTTTCCCGGGATGGTAGCTTATCGTAAGGCCATAGTCCTTTAAGAGTTCTATCCATCGTCTTTGCCTCATATTCAATTCCTTCTGGGTGAACAAATACTTGAGGCTCTGATGGTCCGTGAAAATTTCACACTTGGCACCGTAGATGTAATGCCTCCATATTTTCAAGGCAAAAACTACAGCTGCTAACTCAAGGTCATGCGTATGATAGTTTTGTTCATATGGTTTGAGTTGCCTCGAAGCATATGCAATCACTCTCCCTTCTTGCATGAGTACACACCCCAAGCCATCCTTTGATGTATCACTGTAGATTGTAAAGTCCTTGTCCTCGGTGGGTAAAACTAGTACCGGTGTGGATGCTAGCTTTTTCTTCAATGTCTCGAAGCTTTCATCACATTCTTTACTCCAAATGAATTTTGAGTTCTTTTGTGTGAGTTTGGTGAGAGGTATGGCTATTGAAGAGAATCCCTCGACGAACTTTCGATAATATCCCGCTAATCCCAAGAAACTTCGAATCTCTATTACTGTCTTTGGTATTGGCCAATCCATTACTGCTTCCACCTTTTTAGGATCCACTGACACGCCTCTTGCTGATATGATATGACCCAAGAATGAGACAGTTTCTAGCCAGAACTCGCACTTTTTGAATTTGGAGTATAATTCTTTATCCCTTAAGGTTTGAAGGGTAAGACGAATGTGCTCTTCGTGTTCTTCTTTACTCGGAGAGTATACTTGGATATCATCGATGAATACTACGACGAATCTATCCAGAAATGGCTTGAATATTTGGTTCATCAAGTCCATGAATGCGGCTGGTGCATTTGTCAGCCCAAATGGCATTAATGTGAACTCGTAATGCCCGTATCTCGTCCTGAAAGCGGTTTTTGGGATATCCTCCATCTTGACTTTCAGCTGATGGTAACCCGACCTCAGATCGAGCTTGGAGAAGACCTTAGCTCCTTTGAGTTGGTCGAAGAGGTCATCTATCCTTGGGAGAGGGTACCGATTCTTGATGGTGATCTTATTTAGCTCCCTGTAATCGATGCATAATCTCATGCTTCCGTATTTTTTCTTCACAAATAGGACGGGGGCTCCCTATGGAGATGCACTTGGTCTAATTTGCTTCTTGTCCAAAAGTTCTTGTAGTTGCTCCTTAAGTTCTTTCAACTCAGCTTGGGCCATGCGATAAGGTGCCTTCGAGATTGGTGCAGTGCCTGGCATTATGTTGATTTCAAACTCTACTTCTCGGTCTGGCACTAGTCCTGGCAATTCTTCGGGAAAAATGCCTGGGAAGTCTTGTACCACTAGAATATCCTCTATTTTAAGTTCGGCTCCTTCCCTTGCCTCGCTTATCGTGGCCAGATACAATTCTTCGCCGTCCTTCATGGCTCTCCAAGTTTGAGCCGCAGATAATAATGACTTCCGGGCTTTGTTCTACCATGGAAAATGACTTCTTCTGTGATGTCAGGGGATTTATGGTATTAATCCCGGTGTTGTATTAATCCTTGATGGATTTTTAATTGTGGCAATTAGGAATTAATTGTGGTTTGGCATCTCCCGAGGTTGGTAAATCGGGCATTTGGGATCGTTGGATCCAAAGGATGAAATTATATTATCATTTTGGTGAAAAACCTATGAGTTGGGTTTTTAGTGGGACTTGGTGTCCGGGGTGCCTTATGTTGGGGCCAGTCAGGGGATTTGATGTTGGAGAGAGAGTTTTTGAAAACAGATGATTTTTAATGAATCATGATGTATTTGTGGGAGTATTGGTATTCTGTGGCATTTTTTTGCTATATATACCAGTTGGACTCGGGATTCCGCCATTTGGAATCCATTCCATTCCTCTCCACTCCCTCTCTCTCTCGCCTCTCTCACCCCAAAACCCTTCCCTCTTTCCCCTTCAACCAAAATCGTTGGGAACACGATTTAGGGGCCGGATCTCTTGAAGAAAAGCTGGTAATCTCCTTCTCCTCTCTTGTAGCTTTGATTTGATTGTAATTTTGTTGAATTTGGTTGAGTTTTGGGTTTGATGGTTTGGGTGATTTTGGTGAAAATCATAAAATCTTTTGGGTTGTTTAATTTGAGTTTAACACCCTTCTTGGAGGTCCTTGGATGTTGTTTTGTTGTGATTTTGAGTTGCGAGGAGTTGGGGTATGTATTGGGGAGGTTTCAAGCTCTTAAAAATGATGATTTTCGGGTTTCAGGGTTCTACCGATCGATCGGTCGAATGCCGTAGCGAAATATGAAAAATCTGGGTTCTACCGATCGATCGGTAGGGATAAATAGTGAAATTTTAAAAAAAAAAAAATTCTCAAATTTTTTTTTTGGGAGCTTATATGGGTACATTGATGATGTATTTGGGGGTTTGATTCATGCTTGGGTATATGTTGTGTGCTCATAAATAATTGTGAGTTATTTTGTGTGTTAGCACATAATTAATCGGGTCACGGGACCAAGGCAAAGTTTGACTCGAGCTACGGAATTTTAAGGTACGTATTGACGTACGAGCATAGCCCTTTAATATAATTGCAATTGTTGAGTGCTTGGTACACTGTATTGCAATAAATGTGTGTGGAAATGCATGACACATAGTATTAGCAATAAACGGAGATTGAAATGCATGGTTTATTGTACTTGCTTCAAATGTCTATATATGCATTGAGAATTGCATGGTGCCGCTTTTGAGCGAGCAATGATTGGGATATTGTCACCTGTGAGCGAACATCGATTATGACGCCGCTACCATCGAGCATGCGTGGAATTGGAATGCCGCTATTGTAGAGCGAGCAATGAAATGGAGATATGAAACCATAAGTGAGGAACATGGATTGTTTATAATCATTGTTTAATGATTTGGTGTTATTGATTATGACATTGGTATATGGCTCATAGAATTGTTAATCAATGTAATGATTAACTGGCATTTGGGAATTTGATGGTTTCAGTGTTTTGAGAACAGGGACAGTACAGGAAACCCCGGATGAGGATGATGCCATCCAGGGAGTATATTTTGTATTTCATAGTATTTACATTGTTGTAAATTATGAATTGTATTTTTGTGGTTATTGGATTGGGATATTGGTATGCTCACCCCGTGTGGGGGCTGTCTCTGTTGGGGCAGGTGGTACAGGTGTAGCAGCAGCTTTGGAGTTGAGCTCGGGCTATTGATTGAAGTACTTCCAGGATTGAGGTACCAGAGCTAGATGGACAGGCGCTCAGATCCAGAGTCGAGATCGAGTTGCGCTTGAGGGGTGCTTCCAGGATCGAAGCACCAGTAACGGTATCCAGCAGAGTGTTTTATACATTAAATACACGCTCATTCATTGGGTACTCTTATGTGAGTACATATTACGTGTATATGGAATGTATAAGCGGGCTACGGCTCTTCTCTGTTCATTTATTGTTTGCACGCAATTAGATATTGAATTGCTAAATGACCTAAGTGTATGTTAGTGTATTATGAGGGTGCATGCTATATGGATAATCATGGTTGGGGAATTTGAATATTATGTGGTTTAAATGCAAGAAATTTTCTGGATAGCAAATGGTGTTGCACTTGCATGTGGTTTTTCCCCTGATAGTATGATCATATGCACCAATGATATGACTTAATACACTAATAACGGGTTAAGGGCACGGGGTCCTTACATTAGTGGTATCAGAGCAGTGGTTAGCTCTTTGGGGCTGTTGAAGGCCTGGAACATGCTGATAAGGATGGGTAGCACATATTTATGCATGATAGTAGTTAGTGTTGTGTGGCACAACTATTTTGCTTATGTGCATTTGTGATATGTGATCATAGTGAAACGATTATATGTCATGACATCTATAGAATCATAATATAACCTGTTGATTATGATTGTGAGTTGTGACACAGGGACAACCAAATGGAGCATTTTGAAATGCATTGGGATACGGGAAGTACTTTGTACTCGTAGTTTTTGCATTTACTCATTATAATCATATTGTGGGGAATATGGATTATCGTATGCTCATGGTTTGTGATTGTTCCTGTAGGAACACTATGACGCGAAAGGCTAAGGCCATGGTTGAAAGACACAAAACGGTAACCTACATTTTATATACATCATGGAATTATGCATTGTGGTTGCATGTGTACATGTAGTGATGATTTTAATGCTTTGCCGCCAAATGTTGAAGCGAGGGGTGGGAGTGCCGCATGTCGCATTTGAGCGAGGTGCATTAAAATACACTCATGATGATGTATATTGGAATATGGATTATGCTTTGTGATGCAGGTATGGATGGAATACTTGGTGAATATCCCATGAGTCATTGTTATGGATGAGTGATGATTTTAAATGCTTGCCGCCATTTATTGTTTTATGCCGCTAAAATGTGAAGCGAGGGGTGGGAGCGCCGCATGTCACATTGAAGCGTGGTTATCATATGAGGCGAGGAAAGAATATTTGCCGCTAAAATGTGAAGCGAGGGGTGGGAGCGCCGCATGTCCATTTAAGCGAGGTTATTCTATGCCGCCTATATGAGGAGCGAGGGGTGGGAGTACCGCATGTTTTATTTGAGCGAGGGGCATTAAAATACACTACCGTGACAATTACTAGGGATCGGCTATTCTTTGGCAATGGTTCTTGCCGCCAGATATATTGATAGCGACGGTTCATTCCGCTATGTTGATTGGCGATGGTTCATGCCGCCAGATATATTGATAGCGATGGTTCATTCCGCTATGTTGATTGGCGATGGTTCTTGCCGCCAGATATATTGATAGCGATGGTTCATTCCGCTATGTTGATTGGCGATGGTTCATGCCGCCAGATATATTGATAGCGACGGTTCATTCCGCTATGTTGATTGGCGATGGTTCATGCCGCCAGATATATTGATAGCGACGGTTCATTCCGCTATGTTGATTGGCGATGGTTCATGCGGCCAAATATATTGATAGCGACGGTTCATTCCGCTATGTTGATTGGCGATGGTTCTTGCCGCCAGGTATATTGATAGCGATGGTTCATTCCGCTATATTGATTGGCGATGGTTCATGCCGCCAGGTATATTGATAGCGATGGTTCATTCCGCTGTATTGATTGGCGATGGTTCTTGCCGCCGGATATATTGATAGCGATGTCTCATTCCGCTATTCTATTGGCGATGGTTCATGCCGCCGGGTATTCTATTGACGATGATTCGTGCCACCGGATATTACATAGCGATGGGTTATACCGCTATGTGTGTAGCGCTGGATTATGTCGCCTACGAGCGATGGATGCTACTTGTGTACCGCTGGTGGACGACGGATACAGGTATTCCGCTATCTTGATAGCGATGAGGTATGACGTATTACTTTTGTTAGCATCATTGTAGATACTACATGTTGTTATATACGTCATGTGTTTGACGACGAGATGATGGATGTCGTGTATTGACATGTACCGTCATGTGTTTGATGATGTTAATTGGATGTCATATGTTGACATATGCCGTCACGGGATGACGATGACATAGTTGATGTTCTATGTTAACGTGTAGCGTCGTTTTGATGATTAATACATTTATGTTATGTATTGAGTTGTATGGTTGAGTACCTTTGGTGGGCACATGGCAGTGTCTGGGTCACTAGTTGACGAGATCATTATGCCGAGCAAGTTGCTCGAAGAATTATTGGGTACACCGTACAGGGATTGTACCGCAGCACGTATTTGGAGTATATTGTTCGATTAATGATACCCTTGGGTATACTCGCTGGTTTGGCTTAGGCCAAGTGATTGGTGGTAAGAGTAGTCATTGAGGAAACTACTCGCTTGTTGTTGTGATCTGCGGTAGGCGTGAGCACACTCACCCTGAGGGTGTGGGATAAGTCCTAATGGATTAGGATTGCTTCGTGGCTGAGCAAGGACACCGGGATTATGCTTTGGTTTTAGAGGAATATTGGGTGATGACCCACTACTCTAAATGGATGTTACAGGTATGGTATACCGGGTGGTACGTTTGAGACGTTGGTAGGCTTGATATAAGCCTTTGGAGGCAGCGCTTATTAGCCTGATATCGTGGAAATGTTATAGCGTGCTTTTGATTGCCGTTGGATTCGAGTTCAGTGAATCGTACGATGATACGATAAGGACCTTTGGTAGACTTTTGTAGTCTCTTTGTGGCTTGATAATTGAGGCAAAGGATACCTCGAGGAGACGTTTATACGTCAAACGTTTTAGGAGGCTTGTTTGGGACGACTCAATTTTGTTGGAATACCAACGTGAACGCCGACAAGTCGTTGTTAGCTCTGGTTGAGCATCTTTGCATATGGTATGCGACGGAAGTCACAATTGTAATTGTGTGGTATAGTTAGTGGAGTGACACTACTATATTGACTTTATCTCTTGGAGAGATTTGGGTTGTACTGTCATGGAGACAGCTAGTTTTGGTGGAGGGTTGATCGTGAATCGACCAGGGTAAGCCCTACTAGTGTTGGACTAGGTAATGGCTTCGTACTTTCAGTGAGACGTTCGAGGAGACGTCTCTGGGGTGATGCTCGAGTGTGGAGTACTATGGCAATGGTACAGGGCATCGTTGTTTGAGTATACATGGCGTATACGAATTCGATTTGATGATAGTGGCTTCGACGCACTATTCTGAACCAATTGCATATTTTGGTTCCGAGATATATGTTGGTATGTATGTCCAGTTTTCCGGATGGTAGTTCGAGGTTGGAGGGTCATGGATTCATGACACTATCCTTTTTTTGGGAAATGCAGTATTGATGTACCTGTCGGTTGAATCTTTTGGGAGATTCGTTGCTTTGATTGTGTGGTGTTGATGTTGAAATCACACCCTTTGGCTTTGGTTTGTCGACCACTATTCTCCGTGGAGTGAGAATGATCGAGGTTTGACAGCAGATTTTGGGACTTTGGGTATGCTTGGAGATACCCGAGTCTATTGCTTTGAGTGTGCCTGTTTTGTTGGTGCTTAGGCATGTGTACCCGTGTGTGTATACGAATGCCAACTCTATTTCGTTCCTTGTTGAACGTCGGATTAGTGTGCTTGGCTTGATGAATCTCCGGTGGGAGATTGTGGCAATTTGAGATTGGTAAGCTCGATGGCACGATGTATTCTGAGGAATAAGCGTGAGGTCCGTTTGACTTCCCCTTAGGAGGGATTGTCGTGTTTTGGAACCATGGTAGTTCTTGTTGGATAATTCGATAGCCTCCCTGTCTTAGGATTGTTGAATCACAGGATAAATGAGGGATGGCCAGGATTCGGATTTGTTTAGTGTCACGGTCGACACGTGTTCGGGAATGCAATTGTTTGTCTTGCATGTCCCCTGTGGAACTTGAGACCTTGTGAAGTCTCGATAGTGTGTTTTGGACCAAGATGGGATTTCTTGGAACACCTTGTTTTAGACCTCTGTGGTGATGTGTTTTGTTTGGATTGGTGACCGTGGTTTACCGATTCGGATTGCAAGTGGTGCAATTACTCCTTTGGAGGAGATGGACCGGGAAGCGAAAACCGGATTTTCTGTGAGTATACTGTTGTATACTAATGGTCCACATCATGACGATACGTGTCAGGCATCGTGGACGATTGGTGGATATCATGGAGAAATATCTATGTTAGAACCAATGGGGTTTTGTTTGATTTGCAGTCATGTGGACTGACTTCCGGGACGATTCACGTCGAGGTATGTTGTTACCTTTCGGGTTTATATTAGTTTTGGCTTTTGCTCTATTGTAGAGCTTGATGCGAGATTGGTGTTCTCGCAGTTAATGATTCGATTCTATTGTGGTCCAGAATCGGAGTTGTGGCTTTACCTTGTTGTGTAGTCCTGGTGCTGGGTAGAGTATGCCGGTGCAAATTTCGAGGACGAAATTTTATTAGTTGGGGATAATTGTGATGTCCGGGGATTTATGGTATTAATCCCGGTGTTGTATTAATCCTAGATGGATTTTTAATTGTGGCAATTAGGAATTAATTGCGGTTTGACATCTCCCGAGGTTGGTAAATCGGGCATTTGGGATCGTTGGATCCAAAGGATGAAATTGTATTATCATTTTGGTGAAAAACCTATGAGTTGGGTTTTTAGTGGGACTTGGTGTCCGGGGTGCCTTATGTTGGGGCCAGTCAGGGGATTTGATGTTGGAGAGAGAGTTTTTCAAAACAGATGATTTTTAATGAATCATGATGTATTTGTGGGAGTATTGGTATTCTGGGGCATTTTTTTTGCTATATATACCAGTTGGACTCGGGATTCCGCCATTTGGAATCCATTCCATTCCTCTCCACTCCCTCTCTCTCTCGCCTCTCTCACCCCAAAACCCTTCCCCTCTTTCCCCTTCAACCAAAATCGTTGGGAACACGATTTAGGGGCCGGATCTCTTGAAGAAAAGCTGGTAATCTCCTTCTCCTCTCTTGTAGCTTTGATTTGATTGTAATTTTGTTGAATTTGGTTGAGTTTTGGGTTTGATTTGGTTTGGGTGATTTTGGTGAAAATCATAAAATCTTTTGGGTTTGTTTAATTTGAGTTTAACACCATTCTTGGAGGTCCTTGGATGTTGTTTTGTTGTGGTTTTGAGTTGGGAGGAGTTGGGGTATGTATTGGGGAGGTTTCAAGCTCTTAAAAATGGTGATTTTCGGGTTTCAGAGTTCTACCGATCGATCGGTAGGAGTTACCGATCGATCGGTCGAATGCCGTACCGAAATATGAAAAATCTGGGTTCTACCGATCGATCGGTTTCTACCGATCGATCGGTAGGGATGAATAGTGAAATTTAAAAAAAAAAAAAAATTCTCAAATTTTTTTTTTGGGAGCTTATATGGGTACATTGATGATGTATTTGGGGGTTTGATTCATGCTTGGGTATATGTTGTGTGCTCATAAATAATTGTGAGTTATTTTGTGTGTTAGCACATAATTAATCGGGTCACGGGACCAAGGCAAAGTTTGACTCGAGCTACGGAATTTTAAGGTACGTATTGACGTACGAGCATAGCCCTTTAATATAATTGCAATTGTTGAGTGCTTGGTACACTGTATTGCAATGAATGTGTGTGGAAATGCATGACACATAGTATTAGCAATAAACGGAGATTGAAATGCATGGTTTATTGTACTTGCTTCAAATGTCTATATATGCATTGAGAATTGCATGGTGCCGCTTTTGAGCGAGCAATGATTGGGATATTGTCACCTGTGAGCGAACATCGATTATGACGCCGCAACCATCGAGCATGCGTGGAATTGGAATGCCGCTATTGTAGAGCGAGCAATGAAATGGAGATATGAAACCATAAGTGAGGAACATGGATTGTTTATAATCATTGTTTAATGATTTGGTGTTATTGATTATGACATTGGTATATGGCTCATAGAATTGTTAATCAATGTAATGATTAACTGGCATTTGGGAATTTGATGGTTTCAGTGTTTTGAGAACAGGGACAGTACAGGAAACCCCGGATGAGGATGATGCCATCCAGGGAGTATATTTTGTATTTCATAGTATTTACATTGTTGTAAATTATGAATTGTATTTTTGTGGTTATTGGATTGGGATATTGGTATGCTCACCCCGTGTGGGGGCTGTCTCTGTTGGGGCAGGTGGTACAGGTGTAGCAGCAGCTTTGGAGTTGAGCTCGGGCTATTGATTGAAGTACTTCCAGGATTGAGGTACCAGAGCTAGATGGACAGGCGCTCAGATCCAGAGTCGAGATCGAGTTGCGCTTGAGGGGTGCTTCCAGGATCGAAGCACCAGTAACGGTATCCAGCAGAGTGTTTTATACATTAAATACACGCTCATTCATTGGGTACTCTTATGTGAGTACATATTACGTGTATATGGAATGTATAAGCGGGCTACGGCTCTTCTCTGTTCATTTATTGTTTGCACGCAATTAGATATTGAATTGCTAAATGAACTAAGAGTATGTTAGTGTATTATGAGGGTGCATGCTATATGGATAATCATGGTTGGGGAATTTGAATATTATGTGGTTTAAATGCAAGAAATTTTCTGGATAGCAAATGGTGTTGCACTTGCATGTGGTTTTTCCCCTGATAGTATGATCATATGCACCAATGATATGACTTAATACACTAATAACGGGTTAAGGGCACGGGGGTCCTTACATCTTCGTTGTCTGAAGTCGTTAGCTTGACGTCTTTGTTATGACAATCAACTATTGCATGGTGTCTAGCTAACCAATCCATACCTAAAATGACGTCAAATTCTACCATGTTGAGTTGAATCAAGTCGGCGCTAAATGTTCTATAGTTTATGCCAATCTCGCAGTCTTGATGGATCTTATTTGTCTCTAGAGTTTTGTTGGCGGGGGTCGCAACTCTATATGGTTCATCGAGTAAAACAGGCCTAAGTTTTAACTTCTTAGCAAACATTTTTGACAAAAACGAGTGTGTGGCACCACAATCAAACAATACATAAGCATATAATTTCTTTAGTAAAATGGTACCTGCCACGACGTCACTCGCATCCTCCGCTTCTTCCTGAGTTATTGCATAGACTCGGGCATTGGGTTTGCTTTCTTTTGGCTTGATCGGTGGACCTCCAGTGCTTGTGTTAAATCCCTTTTTATCCTCCTCAGGATAATCTGTGATTCTATGACCAAATTTACCGCATCGGAAGCATGCTCCGCTCACCTTGCGACACTCTCCAGTATGTGATAGGTCGCATAAAGGGCATTTAGGAATGGCCTTATTAGTCTGTGAGCAGGTCCCTTGCTGTACTGGTTCGGTCTCTTAAATCTTTGGTCATTGTCAAATGGTCGTTGAGGTGGAGGTCGTTTGCGTTTGAACTCTTCCTCTCGACGTTGGATGTCGGCCACAGCTCTAATGGCTGCCCCCATTAGGTCCCCAAAGTTTGTGGTTTCAAATATTGCCAGAGCTGACTGGATTCGACTGTTCAAACCCTTTTTGAAACGATGTATTTTTAAGCTTTCATCTGCCATGATGGTTGGGGCGTAGGTTCCAAGGGCATGGAACCTCGAAGAGTAATCTATTACTGACATCCCAGGGGTCTGCATCAGATTGTCAAATTCACTCAACTTTTGGATTCGAACTGCTGCTGGAAAGTACTGCTTCAGGAATGCGCTGCGGAAACCTTGCCAAGTGATCGGTCCTGCTTCTGCCAAAGATGGGGATATGCTTTCCCACCACTTTCGAGCTTGGTCCACGAGAAAAGGCGTCGTGACGTCAACCTTGATATCTTGAGGGACTTCAAGCAATCGGTGATGATTTTCAACTTCTTTTAGCCAATTTTGAGCTATTTCTGGGTCCGGGTTTCCATCGTAAGTTGGTACTCGATTTTTACGAAGGGATTCGTAATGATACTTGATCCCTTGTGGTTGCTGGACGATGGTAGTGGTGGCTGGTTGGCAGCTGGGTTTACAAATCCTTGAAGAGTTGTAGCCACAATAGTCGCGATTGCCATCAAATCCTCACGGTTTAAACCCACCCTTGGAGGCGATGGTGGAGGGTCTTGGTTTCTGTCTGCCTCGTTACACTGCCATTGTTAGGAGGAAAAGCGTAGCGAGGGTTGCGGTTTTGACGAGGAGGTCGTCCAGCCATTTCCTACAATTTGAATAATTCTAAGGTTGTTGTGCAAAGGTGTATACAAATAGGTCACGTTGGAAGTAGGCTTAGATGTAGAAAAGAAAATCGATACTTTTATTAATAATTGGAAATGCTTACAATTAAATCAAAGGAGTCAAGCTTCTAGCGAATTTATTTAATTTAAAGTGCTTCTAAAACATCTTAGCATAAATCATTCTACGAGCTAGTCTATCACTTCTCCGTCGCCTAACTCTTCCTCGTCTTCTCCCTCTTCCATAGGCTCTTCTTCATGGTTTTCTTCCTCTTCCATAGGTTCCTCTTCGGGGTCTTCTTCTCCTTGAAGGTTATCGTTGATCTCTTGCAAGTTGTTTAGGGCGAACAACATTCCATTATTGGTCTCTGTCAAGTGTTCGTTAGTAATCTCCAGTGTCTCATTCCGAGCTCTGTTATGTTTTGCTTGAGTCCCTCTACTTCACATTCTAGATTCCGGATCATATTGGTCGAAGCGCGAGTCGTCATTACCTAATTTCAAGGGAGTGGATATATATTAAATTTGGGGATATAACAATGATAAGGAATAGTTAAAAGAAACTTGGTCTCAAATTTATTTATTTATTTTCATTATTTATTATTTATTTATTTATTATTATTATTATTTTTTTTTTAAATTTCGAAATTGACTTGGGGGTTTTAATGGGTATCTTAAATTAATCAATAACCCATGATGAATTTGGAAATGACTTACGAATTTAAGAGGAATTGATGGTTGAATTCTTGAATAATTAGGGTTCTTTAGGTCGTGAATTGTGGTTCAAAATTGGCGTCCTTTCCTTATCTGTAATCCGACGAAATCTTAGGGCTTTTACTACTGGCATTATTTCGAGCAAGATCTCGAATTTAATTTGATTTTTATGTTCGAAAGTTCGATTAAATCGGTAGTGAAAGTTTTCGAAATTTAGGTTCTTATAAGGCGTAAATCTTGTTTCGAAATTGAGCACTTTACTAATTTATAACTTCAGTTTGATAAGGGGTTTTTGGTAGGGGTTAAATATCGGTCAAAAACCCGAAATTAATTTGAAATTTATGTTCGGATTTATGGAGAAATCGTTGTTCGAATTTTTCCTCATTTAGGGTTTATAGAGCGTGAAGTGCGGCTCGAAATTGATCGTCTTACCTCGTTTATAATTCGAATTCAATAAGGGGCTTTTATTATGGGGACAATCACGATTGACATACCGAAGTTAATTGAAATTTCGTGTTCGAATTGTCTGTCAAATTGGGTGTTGAAATTTCGAAAATTTTTAGGGTTCTTGAGCGTGAATTTAGGCTCAAAATCAGAAGACTTCCCTTGTTTATTTAAATTTTTCAGAGGGCTTTTAATATATACTTCATTTGGAACATTTTCCCGGAACTAATTCAAATTCTATGTTCGGATTGATGGGAAAACAGATTTGGGAAGTTTCAAAATTTTAGGGTTCTTGGGGCCAAATTTTTGGTCCTCAATTGACGTCCTTACTTCGTTTGGAAATCATTAAGACCATAGGGCTATTATTAATCATACCATGAATGGAAATACTTTAAATTTAATTCGATTTTTATGTTCGGATTCGAGAGAAATTAAAGATTAAAGTTTCGGCTAAGGTTCGGGATTGGGGTCGAAATTTCAATCGAAAATTAAGCACTTTCCTTAATTTGTTAATCCAATCGGTTAGAGGGCTTTGGTGATGTATTTCAGGGAATAAAAACCCAGATTTAATTTCGGAATGGTGTTGGCATTGATTAATTAATCTGATTTTGAAAATTGGAAAGTTTAGGGTTCTTAGGGAGTGATTCTCGATTCAAATTTGAGTATCTTCCCTTCTTTGTGATTCCAATTCATTAGAGGGCTATCAATTTACAGGCTGCGAGGATTAATAATTCAAAATTAATTAGAAAATTTTGTTCGAATTGAAGAGAAATCGAGCGTGGACTTCGCAATTAGGGTTCATCCATATGCGTGGGTTTCGATCCCTATTTGGCTGATTTTACGGGTTTAAACTGGAAATCGTCAAGGGGTTTTCGATCTAAGGCCTTCAAACGTTAGAGAAATGGATCGGATTTGGTGATTAGCGTCCAGAAATTGTGAAATCTGGATGACGTTCGGCGAGGTTGTGCGCGAGTTTTGCTTGGTATTTTAGCCATGCGAACGTCGTCTGTTCGACCCAAGGTTTGGGTGGTGGCATCGTCTGTAGTTGGCGGTCGTGGTGGTGGGTCCTCTGGCGACGGCGACGTGGCTTCCGGCGGCTGTGGTGGCGACAGTTTCTTAGTTCAGGGTTTCTGCAGAATCTTTTTCTTGTTTTCTGCATTTTCGATTTTTTTTTAAAAATATTTTATCTTCAGATTTTGTGGATTCCAACCGATTTTCGATTTAATCAGTTGTCTATTAGATCCGGGATTTATAACTCCGTTGATTTATATCAACCAAAAATCTTTTCCCAGCGGGATCATGGAACCTGGTTTTGCTCTGATACCACTAAAATGTCACGCCCCGAGATCGGAGCGCGTGACACCGGCGTCAAATCCAAACATGATATTTGGACACAACAAGCCTTGTGTACAGATCTATATTAAAACCAGTCTTTTATTCCATAATTATGATTAATGTCATTACAACTTTAAATACGAGATCCAATTGTCTCGTTCAAAACAAATTGCGGAAACGTAAATAAGTAATAAATCTTCTTGAGACTTCTAGTGGATCACCATCCCCAGAATTGCTCTTGTTCCTTTCTTCGATATTTTTTTCCTCGATTTTGTCTGGGAGGGGAGGTAAGGGGGGTGAGTGTTTGGGAAAACACCCAGCAAGTATGGGCCGATTGAACAGTAAAAACACATATATCTTCATAGTCTAAAACATTTTAAACAATTCTAAATCATAGATCTAGGCATGAAAGGTCTGGCGATCGATAGCTATATCGAAGCGATCGATCGGTAAGGCTCGCGATTGATCGCCTCGACGCAGCGATGGATCGCCAGCAGCTGAATAGTGGGAAATGTAATTTTTTGACGACTTTTTGGTATTTGACTATTATTTGGCTTCTAATATTGGGTTGTGTGATTGTGTAGAACCATCCCAGGTTGCGACGCAACCAAGGAAGTGAAGTCATATCAAATCCCACGTTTGGAAAGGTACGTAAAGAGACGTACGGGCACCCAATGGTACATGTATCTATTATACTCATTGATTATGCATTGTGGATGCGAGTATATATGGAAATGTGCATTGTGGATGCAAATACATGTTGAATTATGCATGCTGATTGTATATGCATATGATGATTGTTGGTGCACATCCCATGAGTCATGGTTATATAGAGTGATGATTTTAATGCTTTGCCGCAGTCACTTGAAACGATGATAGAATACTTGTCGCTGTCATATTGTAGCGAGGAAAGAATATTTGCCGCCAAATGTTGAAGCGAGGGTGTTGCCGCATGTCGCATTTGCGCGAGGTTATTCAATGCCGCTAATATGTCGAAGCGAGAGGTATTAGTGCCGTTGTCATGACAAGCGAGGTGCATTAAAATACACTATTATAACAGACTAGGGATTGGTAATTGGTGATAATGGAATGTTGTTATGTCATGACATGTGTGAACCATTAAATAATCTATTGATTATACTCATGAGTTATGGTACAAGGACAACCAAAAAAGGGAGCGTTTAAAATGCATGGGAAAAACAGGAAGTGTTTTATTACGGTTTATGCATTTACGCCTTATATTCATAATGTGTTGGATATGAATTATTATATGCTCATGTTTTGGAGGTTTTCCTTGTAGGTACATTTTGGCATGATAAAGAGGCTAAGGCGGGTTGAGGCGGTAAGCTCGTGAAGAACGCTTTTGATAGATGAAGGACATGATTATTTTGTATAGTGTCTACTCTAGGAGTAGTGTAAAGCTATAGTGAATAACATTCATTTATTTGAGAATGTAACTAATCCATTTGATAGTCCTTAACTTGGCATGTAATTTTAAGGCTCAAAGTCTCAACACAAACTTTTAAACTCTGATAATGCATGTTAGCTCTAATTATGCCTTTAATCCTCACTTAAGGAACTAGGGTCCTTACATTAGTGGTATCAGAGCTGTGGTTAGAGACCCGGGAACGAGTGAAGGGTAGCCTTAGCATGATTGGCTAGGTGTTTACATTTGGGTATGTTTATGTATGTGGTGCATTTTTGTGTATAAATTGTTATACTAACATGCTTATTATCATCCCTGTTATCTAACGGTATAACATATGTATTGTTTTGGAATTGTTGCTAACCCTTGTGTTACAGCATGGCGGCTATGAACTTGGGGAACCTCAATGAAGAGGTAGGTGACGTTGGCAGTGTTAATGCAAGCATTGGTCAGACAAATCCTTTACCACCACCAGCTGTGGGAGTAGAACCGGTAGCTCAGCTATTATTGCCTGGTGAACTCAGTGTGACTCAGTTTCTGACTTTCCACCCGCCCTGGTTTGAGGGGACAGAGACAGGGGTAGAGGCTGAGGAGTGGCTTGAGAGATTGGAACAGATATTTGTGTCCGCTCCTTGTGCTAGGACGGCATGGCTGAGGTTGGCGGAGTTCCAGCTAGCAAAGAAACCTTCCATGTGGTGGAAGACCACGGTGATGAAACTGAGGGCTCATGGCATGTTAATTGATTGGACTCTCTTCAGAACCCGATTTCTGAACCGGTATTTTTCTGCGGCTGCGAGACAGATAAAGGAAGATGAGTTCACAAACTTGAAGCAAGGAGGCATGACAGTATCAGACTATGCTATGCACGATTCTTCATTGCTGATGTATGTCCCTCATATAGCCACAAACAGACATGCAAAGATGAGGCACTTTTTGAAGGGGTTACGGCCGGAATTGTTTGACCGGGTTATCACCAACAACCCCACTTCTTTCGATGATGCTCTTACTAGAGCAGAACTGGCGGAGATCGGAGTTGGGGCCTATCCTAATGCTGTACCCCCACATGTACCACAGCAGAGGCAAGTTACTGATAGCTTGAGGCCACGAGGAGAGTCATTTAAGCCTCGTGGTGCTTCTTCATCCTCTCGGTTCAGCGGGAAGAAATCCTTCAACCGAAAATAGGAAAATAGGAAGGGCAATCCATTGGCCAACCGGGGGCCTATGCAAGTGAATAGATCGGGGGAGACAAGGTGTGACAATTGTGGAGGGCCACACTCATCGATCAATTGCCCTGCTTGTTACAGTTGTGGTAAGATGGGCCACATCTCTCGGTATTGCCCCACTCGGGGAGGACAGTCAGATTTCCAAGGGAACAGACCGAGATTTGAGGACATGACAGGGCATCAGAGGCAGCAGGTTATGCATCGACCATCGGGAGGTCAGACAGTGGGACCGTCCTAGGGGCAAGTGTATGCATTGACTAGAGAGCAGGCCCAGGCAGCCCCGGAGGAGGTGATCGTCGGTACGTGCCATTTTTTTACGTACCCTGCTTTTATTTTGATAGATACAGGTGCCTCCCACTCTTTTGTATCTGTTGGCTTTGTGGAGAGACACCATATGCGCACGTCTTCATTACCCACGCCTTTCATGGTCTCGACACCCACTGAAAGAAATGTTGTTGCTGTTCAGTTTCTTACGGATTGCCTCATTTATTTTGAGGGCAACGAGTTGAAGGCAGACTTGATCGTGTTGGTTATGTCAAACTTTGACTGCATTGTGGGCATTGACATTCTGAACTGATATCAGGCAGTGGTAGATTGTCGGCAGAGAACAGTACGGTTCAGATCTGATTTGGGGATTCAGTGGACTTTCTATGGCAACGGTTCTCGTGCGAAGATTCTGTTGATTTCGGCGGTCAAAATGTCCCAGTTGTTAGAACGTGGTCACACGGGCTATCTTATCTATGCCATGGACACGATAGGAAAGAGTAAAAAATTAAGAGTTGAGGATGTACCAGTGGTAGCAGAGTTTGCTGATATGTTCCCGGAGGAGAATCCAGGATTCCCACGTGCTAGAGAAGTCGAGTTTGGGATTGAGTTATGCCGGGGACATCCGCTATCTCTCGTGCACCTTACAGGATGGCACCGGCGGAGTTAAGGGAATTGAAGGAGCAGTTGCAGGAACTCCTTGACAAAGGATATATACGCCCTAGCGTATCGCCATGGGGCGCACCGGTTCTCTTTGTGAAAAAGAAGGATGGCTCGATGCGGTTGTGCATCGATTACCGGCAACTAAATAAGGCCACGGTGAAGAACAAGTATCCTCTCCCAAGGATTGATGATTTATTTGACCAGTTGTAAGGTACAAAACTGTATATCAAGATTGATTTGAGATCAGGGTACTACCAGATTCGGGTCAGAGAGGAGGATGTGCAGAAGACAGCATTTCGGACTCGGTATGGGCACTATGAGTTCCTAGTGATGCCATTCGGTGTGACGAACGCCCCAGCTGTCTTTATGAGCTTGATGAACAGAGTGTTTCAACCATATCTTGACCAGTTCGTCATTGTATTTATTGACGACATACTCATCTACTCCCGGAGCGAAGAAGAGCACGTAAAACACTTGAGGACAGTACTCCAGATTCTCAGAGATCACCAGTTATACACCAAGCTCAGCAAGTGTGAGTTTTGGTTGAGCAGTGTAGTGTTTCTGGGGCATGTCATATCTAGCAGTGGGATATCGGTGGATCCCACGAAGATAGAAGCTGTGATGGAGTGGGTTGCACCCACTTCTGTGCCCGAGATACGGAGCTTCCTTGGTTTGGCCGGTTATTATCGACGCTTCGTCGAGGGATTTTCAAAGATCGCCAAGCCATTGACACAGTTGACCCAAAAGGGAGTACCATTCTTTTGGTCTGAGGCTTGTGAGGAAAGCTTCCAAGAGTTGAAACACCGGTTGACGACGGCGCCTGTATTGGTGATTCCTACGGAGAACACGAGGTTTGTTCTTTATACCGATGCATCGCTTCAGGGCCTTGGGTGTGTATTGATGCAAGATAAGCATGTGGTAGCTTATGCATCGAGGCAGTTGAAGCACCATGAGAGTAGATATCCAGTCCATGACTTTGAATTGGCGGCTATTATCTTCGCCCTGAAGATTTGGAGGCATTATTTGTATGGTACGTCGTTTACCATTTACACGGACCACAAGAGCCTGAAGTTCTTATTCACTCAGGCAGAGCTGAATATGAGGCAGAGAAGGTGGATGGACTTACTCAAGGACTATGATTGTGAGATTGAGTACCATCCTGGAAAAGCTAAATTGACAGCAGACGCCTTGAGCCGGAAAGTAAGGAGTACTGCTGAGGAGGTCATACATTTGTCAGCCATGATGATTTCCTATTGCCATCTGGGCTATGACTTCGACATAGATACATCACCAGTGTATGTATCGACCTTATTAGCTGAGCCAGATATCTATGAGAATATCAGGAGAGCTCAGAAGACAGATGATGAGATTCAGAGATGGTTATCATTAGTACATCTTGGTCAGCCATCGAAGTTCAGAGTGGCTGAGAACGGATCCTTGAGATTGGGTAGCCGTTGGGTGGTTCCGAGTACGCCGGAGTTGCGTAGAGGGATTTTGGAGCGAGCTCACAGTAGCAGGCTTAGTATCCACCCAGGCGGGAAGAAGATGTATGAGGACATACGTGATCAGTTTTGATGGAAAAGAATGAAGTGTGATGTCGTCGCTTTCGTTAAGAGGTGCTTGATCTGCAAGCAGGTTAAGACAGAGAGGCAGAGACCTGGTGGCGAGTTAAAAAGCTTGGAGATACCAAAGTGGAAGTGGGAGCACATTTCCATGGACTTTGTGACCCACTTGCCGAGGAGTGCCTCGGGTTTTGATGCCATTTGGGTGATTGTGGACAGATTGACCAAAGTAGCTCATTTCATTCCCTATGGTATGACCTTCACCTATCTGAGGATGGCTCAGTTATATGTTAGAGATGTTGTGAGATTGCACGGGATCCTTATTTCTATAGTGTCGGATCGAGATCCGCGATTCACATCTCATTTTTGGGAGGGTCTGCAATCGGCCTTGGGAACTGAAGTAAGGTTAAGCACTGCATATCATCCTCAAATGGATGGCCAGACCGAGCGTACTATCCAAACGCTCGAGGACATGTTGAGGGCATGTGTATTGGAGTTTGATGCTTCTTGGCAGGATTCAGTGGCCTTGGTAGAGTTCTCATATAACAATAATTACAAGGCAAGCATTCAGATGGCTCCTTTTGAGGCCCTTTATGGCAGACGATGTAGATCACCCATGTGTTGGGATAACTTGGATCGTAAATCGGTCGGACGACCGGAACTGGTTCGGGAAATGGAAGAGAAGATAAAGTTTGATAAGGCATAATGAAAGCAGCCCAGGACAGACAGGCAGCTTATGCTAATAAACGGCGGCGACCGTTAGAATTTCAGTTGGGAGATAAGGTCTTCTTGAAGATCTCACCTTTCAGAGGTGTGGTGCGATTTGGGATGCATGGGAAACTGTCTCCGAGGTATGTTGGGACGTACAAGATCTTGCAGCGCATTGGCACCTTAGCTTACCGACTGGCCTTGCCACCTTCTTTGTCTGGTATACACGATGTGTTCCATGTGTCTATGTTGCGGAAGTATGAGCCAGATCCGTCGCATGTGTTGCAGCCTTCCGAGGTTCAGTTAGAATCCGATGTATCTTATGTGGAACGGCCTGTTAGAATTCTGGATCGAGCAGACCGTAGACTTCGGAACAAAGTGATACCTATGATCAAGGTTCAGTGGGATCGCAGGGGTGTCGAGGAGGCCCGTGGGAGACGGAGCGGCATATGGTGCAGCACTACCCGGGACTGTTTTCAGGTATGTGATTTATGTTTAGTTTCATTTTGGGTAAGTGCATGCGATTTCGAGGACGAAATCTTATAAGTAGGGGAGTATTGTGATATCCCCGAAATGATTAATTGCAATTTGGGCAAAAATTATGTTTACATGATTAATTATGGTGATAATTGAATTATGTGTTGGAATTAATTATCATGTTGAAATGCTTAGTCACATGGTAGGCGTGACCCGCTAGTGCATTTCAGGATGCATGTTGTGCATATTGGAAAAATTGGGTATTAACATGGTTTATTCATGTTGGTTGTTAATTATTTAGGGAAGCATGGATTTAATTGGGGTTTTGGTGCATTTTGGTAAAATGATTTTAAAATGCCATGTTGGGGAGCATGTATTTGAGTTGTTGGAATGTTTGGGTTTGAAGTGTATGTAGTGGAACTTGGTTTATGCTCAAAAATGGTGCAGAATCGCGCACACAGTAGGCAGCGATCGATCGCCGAAGAGCCGTGGCGAAGTCTGTTGCGGGCGATCGATCGCTGGAAATGTCGCGATCGATCGCCGCGAGGCAGAAATGTCTGGCGATCGATCGCTATATCGAAGCGATCGATCAGTAAGGCTCGCGATCGATCGCCTCGACGCAGCGATCGATCGCCAGCAGCTGAATAGTGGGAAATGTAATTTTTTGACGGATTTTTGGTATTTGACTAATATCTGGCTTCTAATATTGGGTTGTGTGATTGTGTAGAACCATCCCAGGTGGCGACGCAACCAAGGAAGTGAAGTCAGATCAAATCCCACTTTTGGAAAGGTACGTAAAGATACGTACGGGCACCCAACGGTACATGTATCTATTATACTCATTGATTATGCATTGTGGATGCGAGTATATATGGAATTATGCATTGTGGATGCAAATACATGTTGAATTATGCATGATGATTGTATATGCATATGATGATTGTTGGTGCACATACCATGAGTCATGGTTATATAGAGTGATGATTTTAATGCTTTGCTGCTGTCACTTGAAACGATGATAGAATACTTGCCGCTGTCATATTGTAGCGAGGAAAGAATATTTGCCGCCAAATGTTGAAGCGAGGGTGTTGCCGCATGTCGCATTTGCGCGAGGTTATTCAACGCCGCTAATATGTCAAAGCGAGGGGTATTAGTGCCTTTGTCATGACAAGCGAGGTGCATTAAAATACACTATTATAACAGACTAGGGATTGGTAATTGGTGATAATGGAATGGTGTTATGTCATGACATGTGTGAACCATTAAATAACTATTGATTATACTCATGAGTTATGGTACATGAACAACCAAAAAAGGGAGCGTTTAAAATGCATGGGAAAAACAGGAAGTGGTTTATTACGGTTTATGCATTTACGCCTTATATTCATATTGTGTTGGATATGAATTATTATATGCTCATGTTTTGGGGGTCCTTGTAGGTACATTTTGGCATGATAAAGGGGTTAAGGCGGGTTGAGGCGGTGAGCTCGTGAAGAACGCTTTTGATAGATGAATGACAGGATTATTTTGTATAGTGTCTATTCTAGGAGTAGTGTAAAGCTATAGTGAATAACATTCATTTATTTGAGAATGTAACTAATCCATTTGATAGTCCTTAACTTGGCATGTAATTCTTAAGGTTCAAAGTCTCAACACGATCGTCGCGACCTGCGATTTTCCAAAATTTGTTTGCTTCAATGGCGTTTTTCACATCCAAACTCAAAACCAACACCCCCAACACCTTCAACACTTCAATTACTCCATTTAAACTCAATAAAAACACTATAAACACAACTTAACAATTTCTTCAAAATCCCTAAAACTCATACCCAACAAAAATCTTAACCAAAACTTGCAAAATTAATATCAAAACTTAGCTAAAGTAGAGGGGAGAAGATTACCCAACTAGTTGGTCGAGGTTCCCGCTCCAACACCGAGCCCCATCGATTTTCCTTAATGGAAAAGGGTAGGAAACGAGGGAGAGAAAGAGATGGGGAGAGGGGAAACGTGGAGGAGGAGAGATATAATACCAAGGCTCCAAAAACCCAGTCTCAAATACTCGCACAATAACTTATTAAAAATAATGCGTGTTCAATAATTATCTACCACTCACTAATTACATCACAAACTTCAATCCAAAGCTCCCCAAATTCCAAATCCCGCTACTATTACAATTCCAAGGTTTAACACTTCCAATGAGAATAAAATCTCAACCCTTGGATCCAACAATCACGACACCGGAATAAAATCCTCGGGAGCCTCAACACCGCAATTATTTCATAATTGCCACAATTAAAACCCAATAGGGAATAAAAATAATCCGGGATTAACATGATAATTTTTGGATATCACAAACGACATCCTCATTGCGTCAAGAAACATGAAAGAACATCTTAAACATTTGGAAATCTTTTCAGATGTTTGCTACAATGAAGGATTAGTGCTGTCCGAAAAGAAGACAGTGATTTCTATGAGATGAATCGAGTTTCTTGGGATCGAGATTGATGAATCTGGAATCATCCTTCAACCACATTGTTGAGAAGGTGGATGGTTATCCAAATGATCTACAGGATATAAAACAATTGCTGGAATGTTCATTAATAATCTGGAAAATCACATAAAGGTGTTCAGTCCGTTACTCAAGAAAGATGTTAAATTTGAGTGGAATGAGGACCATCGACAAGCTGTCAAACAGCTGAAAAATGTTTGCAGGCAACTACCAAAGCTTGCAATCCCAAACGACGAGGATGAACAGATGTTATACACAGATGCCAGTGATAATTGGTGGACAGAAGTTCTCATGAAAGCCACACCAGGCAGAGAAATGCCATGTAGATATTGTAGCGGTCTCTTCATAGACAGTGAAACTACCCGATGGCATATCAACGAAAAAGAATTCTTTTCACCAAAAGGCCTTTAAAAAATGGCCATTATTTTTACTTGCAAAGAAATTTATCTTTAAAGTAGATAATACAAGTGTTAAGTTTTCTAAAAAATAAATTGAGTCAAAACCAGAAAATGCTATAATTTTAAGATGGCAAGCCGAATGCCAATATTATGATTATAATATTGTTTTTGTGAAATCTGATAAAAATACTTGTAGATTTCTTAACATGAGATGGAGGGACACATTGCTAATGATACCCTCAAGAGGCTGATGCATCTCACGAAAAACCTGGAGATCATTGATCGAGATTTTGGGACTCTTTGTCTCAATGCAAAGGTCGCATGACGACTTCAAAGAGCATATTAGGAACTTGCTACTGATCACATACGAGCATGCTTTCGTGACCAAGAATGTTTGTTTGATGTCTTGAATTGGCCCATCCTCCAGGTCGCATTTTCAACAGTGCACAAAGGAGTGTTTAGAGAACGGAGCTCATCTAACCCGGAGGCAAGGGATTCAAGTACCACTGTCACGAGTACTGCAGATGATGCATTCCTAGAGGATGCACAAGTTGTAGCTAATGTTGAGGGTCAAGTGTTATCACAATCTGAACATTCAAGTCAACCCAGCACCTCTGGGGTAAAAGAGGGAGAGTTGAACCTTAGGCCAATGATGGGCAATTCGAGGGTTCAAATTAATGATGATTTATTTTCTTCACCTATGCGGGATTACCAACGTACTTGGGAGAAACTAATTACCAGACGGGATATCAACCCAGACAAATCTATTGTTGATATCTCTGAAAAATATCCGAGGGTTTGGATGAAACCAGGCAGCCATCCAAACGAAGTTCAGGAATGGTATAATTTTGGAGCTCTGGCTTCGGTTATACTGTTGCACCAACTTTCTATGAAATCTCAAAATTATCAAAATGGATCAGAGAAGCTGCTCACGAGACATGGGTCAATAATCCACATTTGGCCGATGAGATATTTTGAAGTTGTATTTTTTTAGTGCTGGTCCAGAACCAGCAAATAAAGGTTTCATTGAGGCTTTTTTTTATCAAGCTCAGATGACCTGACTGAAACGCCTTAAAAAATATAAAAATGGCGCTACCAGAAGACTTACCAATTTTGGCTGGGACTATCACAGAAGATGAAGTTTCAACCAGACATGCATGGGGTCTTTGAGTTTGTCTGACGGAAATGGACAAAGTCAAATACTAATTTAAGTTCTTTCAGAATTCAGCCAGCAGTACTTTCATGCTGAATTCCATGACAAGAACATCATCATGGCACAAATTGGCCTATTGATAGATCGTATTGTAAGTAATCCATCAAGCAAGGTACGCAGCGGAATATAAAATTTTATGGATTACAAGACACCGGATCTATACATAGGGGTTCATATCGGATAAAGGAACAAAAAGTCTCACCCTTGTAGCGTGTTTGAGCAGATTCCACGAAGCAGCACCACGTCCAACGTCTCCTTTGAGTCACTAGCAAAACTTATCAAGTTTTGCCTCAACGGTATCCACACGATCAAATCGGGAAGGGATAGTTTAAGAACAAAGTGCTAGATTTGTTCTTAAACCGATACAAGAAGCACACTTGATTCACAATCAAAAAGATGGCACCAAATTCCTCTACCTCAAGTCGACTATATGGAAGTCGAGAGAAGATTAGAGATGGCGGCCGTGTGCTTTCTCTTGGATGATAGGTTGGAATGAATTGTATATCTACTTAACAATTAATCAAAACCTTGTATTTATATTATAAGACTTTAATTAAGGTTCAAGACTTTCTTAAAGTCTTATGGGCCCAAACCCATGATTTAATTAAATCCTTATAATCATTTAATTAAGACTCCTCTTAATTATTTAATTCATCCCATGAATTTAATTTCCCTTATCGATTTAATCTTTTGTGCGACCCGATAGGATCTTGTAATGTTGGCAGTGATATAAAATCTCATTTTATGTCACAAGCAATGAGCGGTATCTAGCAACACATCAAGGCTACCCAAATTACAAGAATGTCAATGACTCGACATAACCTAGGAACCGTGATAATATTTACCATGTAACTTAATCCTTTTGTCCTTTGTGTTTAGATTGAACACGAGTCATGGAATAGTCATACTCGTATATTCAATCTCTATTTCTTGATCCCCAAGTAGAACTAGAATAAACGAATAAGCTCGATATCTTATATCGACTCATTCGAGCATGGCCATGCATTTTAGTCTCACTTGATCAAGGGCCAAACACATCTCCTGTTATATAGGAGGGACAAATCCTATCTCGATTAATCAACATCCCTCTACATAATTCGTAGTGTATCGAATAGTCGCCTTTATAGTTTACCATGTTACGCGTAACGTTTGACAATATCAAGATACATAACTCCTTATGTTGGGATCTCTGATGATCACAAGTCGTAAGGATTACATACATTATTATCACTATGAGAATTGCATATGACAATCATATAACTATCCATGTTGCATTCTCATGGTGGGTCTGTCCAGTACATCGTTCTCTAACATGTACCCATGTGTTGATTTGATATCTCATATCAATGAACAATTCATCAATCAACACATACTAGTCTCTATGTATTGTCATTATCCCGATTCATGATAATACTTGACTAGGGACAATGTTTAAGAATAATACAATATTATTATAAGAACATTAACATATATATTAATTCACATTGCACAGTTAAACGAATAATATATAATAATGAATTGCCATTCATAAAATCATAAACATTGTATGTCAAAACAATCATCCAATGACATGTCTGAGGGCATATCCCAACACGTATTTGCCAAGCACGCCCGGAGCAGAAAGAACCTGAGTTTGAGAAAGGATTCTGATCCAACCCGACAGATCAGAGGCAGGAAAAGACAAAAGACCTGCTAACAAGAGAGACCTTTTCCTAAAAGCTCGGGGACCATAAAAACCAATAATGTAAAGATTCCCCGACAAAGGAAAAGGCGTGGACCATTAAAAAATAGTGTGGTAACTGTTCAACGCACTCGGACAAAAATAATGGACCACTCATGAGAAAAGTTGGCATACACAGACAAAAATGCCAGACCACGTGAAAGTTAAGACGCACTCATGGGCGTACTCAACGATTATCAAGATTTGGAATCCGAAGTTGAAGTCTGGATTCATGTCTATATAAAGACACTCATCCAGGAAGCTAAAGACATCGAAAATTCTCTATATTTTCTGAGAATAAAAATTGTAGTCTCCAAGCTTTGTAATCTTTCAACTTTCATAGCTTGGTAATAATTTATTTCTTTCTTTCTGTTGTAATAGTTTGTATTATTGCTCTGTTTTTCAGTTGATGTGTTCTTGAGTCAAGACTCGTCTAGATGATAGGCTAAACAAGTTCGTCTCCTCCCAAAAGGAGAAGTTTTAATTAATAGATATTATAAGTATTTCCAGAATAAAATAAAGGATGTTGTCCATCTATCTCCCAGATTTCTTTAAATCTTTCTTATATCATGATTATACCTTACGCCCTAAGGTAGAAAACGAATTAGGGCTATGCTGTGCGATTTCTGAAGGAGTCGGATAGCTTGCAGACGAACCTCGCCTGAGGGACTGAGGTTGGATGGTGACGAGCCATTCGTAAAACAGTATGGGGGCAGTAATTTTCGATTGGTGGCGTTGCAACCCACTTCACCCGGTGCTGTTATGGTCAAAGAGGTTTATTTCAGTTTGTTAAAATTTTATTGTAATTTGGAAGCATGATGTGCATGTTATTTATTTTTAACATGATCTTCAAATCGGGTTTTGAATTATAATTAGAAGAACGTATATGAACTGTGAGTCCTTTGCAAAAGTATGCTCTTAGGTTCATCCCGATATGACAGAAACTGAAGGATCACATATTCATAAAATGCTATTGTTTGGTGAATATTAGGATAAAGAAGATAATAAATAGTATATAGAGGCATATTTGTTATTTAAACATTTTCGTTGGGTTAAGAATGCAATTTTATTAAAGGTTGGTTGGACCGCGTTGACCACTTAGACCATATATACTACATGGGGTTATTGTTGTCATTTTATCCAAGAATGAACCTAGATGAACTAATGTTTTTTGACTAGATAATGATGAATTAAGTTTCAGGAAACGATATCGACCAACAATTTTCCCTATAAAATATTACATTGTTGGTAAAGATGGATAGCCTGCAAGGGAGAAGGGGAGCCAATAACATTGCTGCCCATCGTGAAATTTGTATATTCTAATATATATACTAGTAATTTTGGCACAAGATATATACAAACGAATGGAATTTTAATTAAAAATATAATTTAATGTATAATAAACTTTTTTATGAAATATATGATGTTAGGACAATCATTCTTATCAAAAATTAATTGTTTAAGTTTTATTTTGTTATATTTTATTTTCATTGAAAAATTGTGATATTATGAGGAAGAGGTATATTATAAAGAATATTACTTTGGAGACTAAAAGTAGTTATCCGAGTGTTTGCACAAAAAAGCGAATTATTCTGCGCACAGGGACAGACTTAAGACCTTGTCCAAAAAAAAAAGTTTACCTTACTTTTTTTTTTTTCAAATTGTAAAAAATTTGTTTTTTCGCCCCTTAAAAATTAAATTTTGGCCCACTGTAAATCATATATATAAATATATAATTACGAAAATAATATTATAAATTGTTTCACTCAAATACTTGTCCCACAGATAACAATCATTTTGAATAATGCCTGTGTCATTACATGAAAATTGGAATTATTTAGAGAAAAATAAAAATAGTAAGGGAAAAATCTCAACGAAACGCAGCGCCTGCCAAACTCTGTTTCCTCTCTAAAAAACCCAAAAAACCAAAACCTTATCACAAACTTCACATTCTCCGCTATACTCACTTCACAGCTCCTCCTCCTTTTTATCCATAAACCCTTCCAAATTCTCATCTTTTAATTCACCGATCTTCCAAATTTTTCGTACTTTTGTGCTTTTTGGCGCTCCATGGACTCGAAAGAAGATAACTCGAATCCCAATTCAGAGGTTGCTTCAGCTTCTTCTGTTTCCTCTCTGTCTCCATCTTCTTATAGTACTGAAAATGAGAATTTACAGAAAAAGAATGATGCGAACGATAATAATGATGATAATAGTAAGAATATTGGTGAGAGTAGCGTTTTTGATGATGAGGAAGAGGGGGGTTATGTGAGTGGGAAAGAGGAGTTTGAAGCGGGGTCTGAGAATCCGGTTTTGGATTGCCCAGATGGGGCAGCGAATGCGGGGGAGTCTATTGGAGAGGGGAATTCTGACGGCCCTTTTGTGAATGCTTCAGGGTTATCTGATGAAAAGGTTGAAACTTTACCGGTTTCGGGGGTTTTGGTGAGTGCTGATGATGTCGAAAACGTTAAAAGGGATGCTGAGGGGAAGGAGGCGGCGCGGGTACAAGATTCTGGATCTGTTTCTGCTGCAGCAGCTGATGATGTTAATGGTGCTGAAGGGAAGGGTGAAGTAATTGGTTCTGTGGACGAATGGGACCGCAGTTTGGATGAGGAAGTGGTAAAGAGTGGTGGTGATGAAGTTCACGATGGCAATTCGGGGAAGGAGTCGGAAGATAAAGGTGGGATCGAAAATTTGAGTACTAAAGATGCGGTTATTTTACCAGATAATGAGGAGGTTGCTGTTGGTCCAACGGAAGAATCGAAGGTGGTTGGTCCTGGTGATGTGAAACTCACATCTGAAGGGGATTCAGTTGTTGATACCATTCAGGTTGATGCTACCGGTCCTGGAGGTGCCATAGTTGGGGAGACGGAAGAAAATGGAGGTGTAAAAACCGAGGGACTGGGGGTCCCAGTTGAGTGTAGTGATGGTGGTGATGTGAAATTCACATCTGAAGGGGATTCCGTTGTTGATACTATTCAGGTTGATGTTACAGGTCCTGGGGTCGCTGTAGTTGGGGAGACAGAGGAAAACGGAGATGTGACAACCGAGGGAGTGGAGGTTACTGATGGTGGTAAGGAATCAGGCATCCCCAGGGAAGTTGGCGTGGGGTGCCTAAGCTCGGAAACTTCAATTGAGAATAATGGTGATGACGCCGACGAGCGAAAGTTGCTTCAACCTGCCATTGGGTCAGACAAGGATGAAAAGTTAGGCCAAGCATCTGCTACAGATTTGAATAATGGAGTTTCCATGGACTCAACAAGAGTGGATTCTGTTGATAGAAGTGGAGCTCTGGATGTGGAGAAGAAAGAAGAAGAAGGATTTAAGCCTGCTATTGTTTCTGAGGCAGTTGAGAATGGCATCACGTCAAACATGAACGCTGATAGAGAGGTCATGTATTTAAATGAAACTGTGCAGACCAGTGGTGAGCATGATGCTGGTGGTGTTAATAAACTAGACGGGGTATCCGAGGAATCGAAACTGACTGATACTGTTGAATCTAAAGCTGTACTTGATCCACAGGAAATTACAGTATTTGAAGGTGAAGAAGTTGATCCTGTTGACTCAATGTCAGAAGGAGATACTGATGGTATGATCTTCGGGAGCTCTGAAGCTGCCAGAAATTTCATCGAGGAATTGGAACAAGAATCTGGTGTGGGTTCTCATGCGGGTGCTGACAGTTCGTTTGAGCAGTCTCAAAGGGTTGATGGCCAAATTGCCACAGATTCTGAAGAAGATGCTGATACTGATGATGAAGGAGATGGTAAAGGGTTATTTGATTCTGCTGCCTTGGCTGCACTATTGAAGGCTGCAACTGGTGCTGACACAGATGGGGGTAGTATTGCGATCACATCGCAAGATGGGTCTAGGCTTTTCTCTGTTGAGCGACCTGCGGGCCTGGGATCTTCACTACGGTCTTTGAGACCTGCTCCCGCTCCAAGACCAAACCAACCCAATCTTTTGGGTCCTTCAACTTTCACAGGTGGAGGAGAATCTGAGGCCAACTTGAGTGAAGAAGAGAAAAAGAAACTGGAAAACTTACAGAAAATCCGAGTAAAGTTTTTGAGGCTTGTTCATAGATTGGGCATTTCTCCTGAAGAATCTGTGGCTGCCCAGGTTTTATATCGACTTTCACTTCTTGGAGGAAGGCAAAGCAGCGAAACATTTAACCTTGATGCTGCCAAGAGGATGGCGTTGCAGCTAGAAGAAGATGAAAGAGATGGCTTAGATTTCTCTATAAACATTCTGGTTCTTGGAAAATCTGGATTGGGGAAAAGTGCTACCATAAATTCAATATTTGGACAGGATATGTCCCCAATTGATGCATTTGAAATGGGAACAGCATCCGTGAAAGAGATTTCGGGATTTGTTGATGGAGTTAAGGTCCGTGTTGTTGACACACCTGGTCTCAAGTCTTCGGCAATGGAACAGTCTTTCAACCGAAGTGTATTGTCTTCTGTAAAGAAGTTCACAAAGAAATACCCCCCGGATGTCATGTTCTATGTGGATCGGTTAGATGCACAAACTAGAGATCTTAATGACCTCCCTCTTCTGAGGACTATCACAAGTGCTCTTGGCCCTGCTATCTGGCGAAGCGCCATTGTGACCCTAACTCATGCTTCTTCAGCACCACCAGACGGCCCTTCCGGTACGCCACTAAGCTATGAGGTCTTTGTCACTCAAAGATCTCACGTTGTTCAGCAGTCAATCGGACATGCAGTAGGTGATCTACGGATGATGAGTCCAAGTCTGATGAATCCGGTTTCTCTTGTGGAAAACCATCCATCTTGTCGGAAGAACAGGGAGGGCCAGAAAATTCTTCCTAATGGTCAGAGTTGGAGACCTCAGTTACTGTTGTTATGCTACGCATTGAAAATTTTATCAGAAGCAAGCTCCCTCTCCAAACCTCAGGACCCGTTTGACAATCGCAAGATTTTTGGTTTTCGAGCTCGCTCACCACCTCTTCCATACTTGCTGTCATCAATGTTACAGTCTCGTGTACACCCAAAACTTCCATCCGATCAGGGTGGAGACAGTGTTGATTCTGATGTGGACTTGGATGAGTTATCTGATTCTGACCGTGAAGAAGAAGATGAGTATGATCAGCTTCCACCATTTAGGCCTCTCAGGAAAGCTCAGTTGGCCAAGCTCAGCAAAGTACAGCGGAAGGCATACTTTGAAGAGTATGATTACCGAGTAAAGCTTCTCCAAAAAAAGCAGTGGAAAGAGGAGTTGAAAAGATTGAGAGAGATAAAAAAGAAAGGCACGGATGCTACAGCAGGCTTTGATTTAGTAGAGGAGGATACTGATCCAGGAGCCGCAGCGCCTGTGGCAGTTCCCCTACCAGACATGGCTCTACCACCTTCATTTGATGGTGATAATCCATCTCACCGATACCGTTTCTTGGAGCCAACTTCACAGTTTCTTGCAAGGCCTGTTCTTGATACTCACGGTTGGGACCATGACTATGGCTATGATGGTGTCAACCTCGAACACAGCTTAGCTATTGCTAATCGTTTTCCAGCCGTATACACCATTCAAATTACCAAAGACAAGAAAGATTTCAGTGTCAGCTTGGATTCCTCTATTTCAGCAAAGCATGGAGATAATAACATGTCAACCATGGCTGGCTTTGATATTCAGAGTATGGGAAAGCAACTCGCTTATATCATGCGGGGCGAAACAAAGTTTAATAAGTTGAAGAAGCATAAAGCAGCTGGAGGGATATCTGTGACATTTCTTGGTGATAATGTGGTCCCTGGTGTCAAGATTGAAGATCAGATTACACTAGGAAAGCAATATGTTTTGGTAGGTGGAGCTGGCGCTGTTAGGTCTCAGAATGATACAGCATATGGTGCCAATTTCGAGCTGCAACGTAGAGAAATTGACTATCCGATAGGCCAAGTTCAGTCCACTTTAAGCATGTCTGTCATAAAATGGAAAGGGGATTTAGCACTCGGCTTCAACACTCTTGCTCAGTTTTCTGTGGGTCGTAACTCGAAGGTGGCAGTTCGAGCTGGAATCAATAACAAGCTCAGTGGTCAGATCACTGTGAGGACAAGCAGTTCGGAGCATATTTCTCTTGCACTTGCAGCCATAATTCCTACTGCCATTTCCATCTACAAAAAACTCTGGGCTGGTGCAAGTGAGAAGTACTCAATCTATTAGTTTATCATTACATTTTGTTGTTGCATTATTCTTGTTGATTACAAGCACCAAGCAAGACTCACAGCTACTGTGTCTTCTTTTTGAATAATCATGGCATAATTTCCCATTTGATCAATCTTGTTTTCATATTCTTGCTGAGATCAATATTTTGCTATCAAGCTTGCTTTGATAGAATAAGTTGAGGATTGTTGACTTTGTGCATGTCAGAAGAGAAACTTGCGTTTTTTAACCACATATTTACTCGCAAAATGTATCAGACATCATCAGTTCGGCCCCCTTCTAGTCTGGCAGCCTACTTGGTGAGCGCCTCACAGAATCTAAGTTGAATTTCTTTGCCAAACCGGCAAGCTCTTACTTATTGTGAACCTGTAAGAAGGCCCTATTGGATTTCCGTGTAAAGAGAATGTTCGTATAAAATTTGACTGAGAAAATTAAGTTCTATTATTTTAGGGAAAATGATGTTTGTCTCCCAATAGAATAATTTTATTACGATTTCCAACCTCTTGTTTTAACAGTAATGGATGAGCCCCTTATGTTTTGACATAAATTTCAAAATTCATCACTTGTGCTTTAATATGACTACCCCGCATCTTGGAATTCGCCGTTCTAACAAATGCTAAAATCCTAATAGGGGAGGTATATGTTATCTTTTAAACTAGAAGGGGCTGAAATAACAATTAGTAAAACTAGAGAGTGCTTATATGTAATTCACCATTTATTTTGTCGTCATTTGGAAACGACGACTCCACAAATGACTTAAAATAACATATTTTTCTTCGATATGACCATCAATTCACAACTATGAATTCCCGTGAAAGTGGTCTTTTAATAAATAAAATAAGTATAGATTGATCCATCTTTAGTTGAAAAAGCCATCATAGAAAGAATCCCAATGCCAATTCATTCTTTGATGGAGAAAAAGATTCAATCTAAAATCATGGCTTAAATTCTAATCCTAAACAATTCAATTCAGAAAAAAGTAAAATTTTGGCACCCAATCTCTACGGCCCTGTTTGGTGTATATGGATTAAGAAATGATTATATCAGACTCCAATTTGAGGGACACGAAGCCCGTTTCGGCTGAGCATGTGAGGAAGTGTTCCGTTGAAGATGTGAGCATGTGCAATTTTGGCTCCGGAAGCACTGAGGAAGTGTTTTCTAGGAATATAAGAGATTAAGGCATCCAAATATAGTCTGTTTGATACTCCGCATCTCATCCTCGAACGCCTCGCTGCTGCCAACCAAGGTTATGTTTTATCTACTTATTAGTCATTACTTTTTGTGTTCGTTCTTTTGTTGAATATATTCAAATGCTTCCACGAAATTGACTATTGATACGTGGCGATAGAGATGGTAGAACAGACGGGTCGTGCCCATCACCTCCTCTAGGTCGGGTGTTGCTAGGTCATCTTTGGCATACGGTAAATTGACTTCATAGCCGAGGATGATAATGAAACCAGAGGGGTTTGTTTTTTATCGACGGGATTAAGTGGCTGTAGTGAATTGGATTCGAGAACATTCCCCCAGTTTTTGGCAACTTTCAGTATTCTCGTTTACCTTTTTTTCATCGATAAATAAAGTATATTACTTAATCAAAATTGTACAATTGCTGGGCCAAAGCCGTAGTCAAGCCAAATAGCCGAAATGCAAAGTGCTAGAAAAGCTAAAAATCATTCCCCAAGTAAATGTCACGAGGGAATAATTTATACATAGTTCTCAAAATATAAGTTTTAACACTATGAAGAATACAATCTGTATTTGGAACCAAGCCGTCGAATTTCTTGGAATTGCGAGCAGCCCATATATGATAAACTGTGCAAAACATGGCAAGCAAACGAGCTTTCATCAAGCGAGAAGTGTCGTGATATGCCTTCTTGAATCTTTTAGTTGTGGCAAGAAGAGCTGACATTTGAAAATGCATGTCAAGCTATTGGCGGACAAGAGACCATAGGTCGTGCTTGAAGGGGGGCATTGGAAGAATAAATGATCCATGCATTCCATAACTGACCCACAAAATGAACATGATCATCACCCACAAAGGATAGGCGATTGGAAGTGGGTAGCCTATCTTGGACGCCAAGCCATAATGTAAAATGAGGGACTTCCAAACAACGTTGCCCATGGAACCTGTGCATGATGCGGCGGAAGAAGTGATATGCCTTCTGTATGCTTGAAGATGGGATGCCGAACCTGGAACTACGAGTCCCAAAAGTCGCAATCGAGCTCCCTGTTGTGTGTAAAATCTTATCTCGAATCTGCAATAGCCTCTTGATAAGAGGAATACCAATTGATCGACCTTGCCAATCCCAAAGATCACTTCTCGAAAGGTAGACATTGTGCACCCATTTGATCCAAAGATATTGTCTGTCTGATTGTAAGTCCCAATAAATCTTGGAGAGAAGGGACTTGTTCCAACTTTTAAGGTCCCACATACCAATGCCACCCTCCTACTTTGTGTAGCACAGAGAGGCCCAAGAAACAGGAGGGGATGCTTGGAGTTCCACATAAAAACACGACAAATGCTATATATACGATCAACGATGCCGAAGGGAATGGGAAGAATGGAGAGCCAAAAACATTCCACACCCTGGAGCACAGTCCAAATAAGTTCCAGCTTACCAACATAAGAAAGAGACTTGCGAAGCCAGGACTCAATTCTGAAGGAGATGTTGCTCATTAGAGTACCAAAATCAGCAGTACGAAGCCTATTAGCTATAAGGAGGATGCCTAGGTATCGAAATGGTAGCGAGGGGGGAGAGCCCTTACATACTAAATAAGTACTCATGTCCTCTCCGTGTATGATTTATGTTATACGAGCCATATCTTGCATCTGAGTTTTGAAATTACATGTTTTAAGGTCAATTGTACCCTTAAGGGATTAATGCCACCTAAATAACAACATAATGAGATAATATGACTATTTGAATAACATATTGGGTAATCTGCATCTAAAGAATAATATAATAGAGTAAGTTGCACCTAAAGTTAGAAAAATTGACAGAATTTTATCATGTGTCAATTTCCCCCTGTGGTTTCAATCATGTGCAAAACACTAACTCCTAAACGGTGGTATTTTTGTCATTACCAGCCAAAAAATTCTGAGAATTGTGGGGGGGAGGTGGACTGTGAGCTATATTTTGTAAACCACATGAGGGTAAATTGTCTATTTACAAATCACGAGGAGATAAAATGATTATTAACGATAGCACATTGTGTAATTCACCACTAGCTCTTAATTTTGATACAATAGAATGGTAAAAAAAAATTATACACAAATGATACGCATAGACACGTAATCGAAGGAGTTTCTATTACATAATTTAAGATCACGTCAGGCTTTGCATCTATTTTCTTCTCAACAGGCTCACTCAAACCAAAAAGAAAAATAAAAAGAAAAAAGGGAAAGAAGAAGAGGAGTAACAAATTATGAAAATTTGAAATAAACTTAAACATTCAAACAAGTGATGAACATGACGAATTCAAGAAACTCTCACTCATCTTTCAATCTTGCTCAAAAATGCTTCCATTGGCGGCAGCTCCTTCACAATTTCTTGCCAGTCAGGCATCCCCTGCATAAAATAATAATAATAAAAGGCAAGTCTCATTACATAATCATTTGGCAAAGTTAGCTTAATCTTCACAAACTTAACAACAAAATGTAATGGTGGAAATAATTCCTTTTCAGTTTTCTTTTAAATACCCGCCCAGATTTTCGAACGCGTCCATCTAGACGAAGAACTATATAAACATCTTCACCAGGAGATAGGCCTTCAGATTCCTGTTGGTCTCTGATCCACCTGATGATGAGAAAATCAGAGGCAATCTGGCATTAAGTCTTCAATTTTTACAGAAACTATGGAGGATGAATTTTTTAAAATCTAGTTACAACTTACACTTTTATATATACGTGCATACTCACACTCAGAATCACCCTCACAGAAGTGAATTTCAATATGCCAAAAGTTTAGGCCACAAAGAAGATGAATTTAAGGCACATGTCCTACACCGACCTTTCCCATTCTACCGATGACACCACATCTGCCTTGAATCGAATCTCGGCTTTGAGTTTTGATTTTGCTACTACAGATTGGGTTCGGTTATCAAATTCTTCCTGCCAAGGAACCAGGAGATTGTATCAACAATCTGAGAGAGTGATTTATTGTTGAATATTCAACAAGCCGATCAACTTTTAAAAAATAAAATAAAATTGGGAGAATGTTCAGTTTTCTGATTAAAAGGAGGAGCAACTTAGAGGTTTTGTTGTAAAAGACATGCTCCAGTAATATAGTAAGAATGTGTAACACAAACACATTCACGTGACGTAATTAAAGACAATTTTATGAACTTCTAGCCATAGGATGGGAAAATTTTAGACAAGAATTTTATTCAACTTACCCCAATAGATGGAAGAGATGCAGCTGCCTTAGGAGAAAGACCAAAGCCTTTCTTTGCTATTTTTGGTTCTTTCCCTTCACCCCATACAACAGGAACCAGAATAACCCCACGACTCAGAAGTTCAGTTCGGAACCTTTCAGCCTTCTTCACGGCCAAATCAACAGTCTCTTTATTCGCAGCCAAAATAACCTACAGCTCATAGGCAGCTATAATATCATGATAGGAAAATTCAAGAAACGCCGTTCTTAGGAATTATAAAAAGAAGAGTTTAAATGACGGTAATGAACCACAGGGTTGTCCGGAAAAGAAAATAGCATATTTGATGATTATCTGAAAGAAAGGAGTGCAACTCAAGAACTGTATGTAAAGCGAAAGAGAAGAAGTATCACTGACAGGCCTTGCTGTGTCACGTAGCTGCACAAGTTCCACGACCCTGTTTGTTGAAAGGCACAAAGGCAGCCTTGATAGAGTTTCATCTCTTGTAATTTGCGCGATCTGTTCCTCCTCTTTCTTGTTGTCCCACAAAAATAAAGCCACAAGAACAACAATACCTGCACCATACTGAGATGACAAATTAGCTGACAACTCTGTAACAAGTCCTCTTTCATTTAGGTAAAACTAAATCTCGTTACATTTGCTCAAGTTCTAGAAAAATGGCATTGCTTACCGCCAATGTTTATTGCTGCATTTCCCGAGGTTTCCCAGAGGTCAGGAGCACCATCACCACCTTGGATTGCACGGAATAGAGTAGGCACGCTGAATAACAATGAAATTCCAGCTGCTGCCGTAAATGCCACATAGAAAAATCTGCGAACCCCACGAAATGGCGCTTGGACCTCACTTATTAGTTTAAGATCCCTCCGGAAGCCATAGCCTATATCTTCTCCACCTAGTCTCGCCTGTCGATGAAATTTAGAAAACAAATGAGATAAAGACAAGGGATACCAGATGAAATATAGTTTGGTCAAAAAAAGGGAAAAAAATTGCTGCTACATGTGGGAAGCAGACCTCTTCTTGCAATTCCTTGAATTCAGGCAAAGCTCGAAATGATGCCAAATCAGGATCATTAAGAATGGTCCCAAACTTTAGGTTGTATTCTTTTAACGCAGTTCGCAAACAATCTGCAGCTTTCTTTCCTTCCCCCCTTCCTCAAACAGCAAACAGAACATAAAATTTATAGTAGAAGCATACCACTTATAGATACTAACTTCCTGAATCTTATCAATAAAGAACGACATTATTCCATAAAAAAAATAGCCTTCCAAGGATGTATATTACGTGAGAGAACTTGGTAATGTAGTTATTCTCAAGATAGAGATGTTCACCAACTTCAATCAATGGTTGATCATTGAAATCAGGATTGAAGTTTGCACAAATTAGCCGTTAGTTATAAGTTGAAAGTTAGTTATATTAGTTATAATATATAATGAAGAAATAGACACACAATATGAATTTAACTCGCACTTTTATTCTATTATCTCAATTTCTCTATCAAGAACAGAGAAATTTAGTTTCAAATTTCTTTCTTCAATGTTCAGTTTAAGAGTTTAACATGGTATCAGTTTCTCAGGGATAATTGATCAATCTTTTTTTCCCCGCACGTCTTTCTTTTTTGATTTTGTTTTCACTCTGATATTGATCGCTTAACTTCTCCATTTGTTTCCGATGAAGAGATTCATGAGTCGTTGGCAGCCACCTTGCTTAATCCGGTAGATGATCCCTCTTCACCATTTTTTTTTCATCCCAGCGACAATCCCGGTGCACTCATCATCGGCGAAATCTTCAATGATGATAATTACGTATCTTGGTCAAAATCCATTCAAATGGTGTTTAGCGTAAAGAACAAGGCCGTTTTTCTTGATGGTTCTTTACCGTGCCCCTCCATTTCTTCCAAGATTCTATACCTCGTCTCGATCAGAGTAAATAATCTTGTACTTTCTTGGCTATTAAATTCCATTTCCAAAGATATTCGTCGAAGTCTTCTCTATTTTACATCCGCGCAAGATGTTTGGGTTAATTTAGCCAGTGATATGCATCCATGTGATATGTATCGCTTCCTGTCCCAAGTCAGTGTAAAGGAGGAGGGTAGCGGTAGGCCTGTGACAGCCATCTATAAATATTAGTTACATCTCATGTAATGAACCATAATATGAATTTCGTTGGGGTGTTCCCTACTTAACGACGCGCTGCACCGGAACCTGGGTGTAGTGGTAAGGGGGCAAGGGTTTCTAGGTCGTCGCCCGGAAGCGATGCGCCACATCGACGCCTGGGTGTGGTGTCAAATGAGCAAGGGTTCCCGAGCGAATGGGGGTACAGTTAGCTCGAAACCAGGACCATAGGATTCGTGTAGCCTCTTGGAATGTAGGCTCCCTTCCTAGTAGATTAGCAGAGTTGGTAGAGACTATGAGTAGGAAAAAGATTAGTATTCTGTGTGTGCAGAAAACAAAATAGGTAGATGAGAAAAATCCAGAACTATAGCCCCTTGGGGCTATAAACTTTATATATATGTAAAGATAAGAACCATAATTGGATAGGTGTAATAGTAGATAATAAACTAGTCGAATATGTAGTTGAAGTTGGGAGGAAGGGAAGGAGGATAATATTAGTTAAACTAGTCTTAGGCAATGATATTTTCAATATCATTAGTGCCTATGCACCACATATTGGTCTAGATGAGGCTACTAAGCATGAGTTTTGGGAAGCTCCAGACGATGTGGTGCAAGGAATACCCTTTAACGAGAAAATTTTCATCGGGTGGATTTCAAAGGGCACATATGTTCTGAGGGGGAAGGATATGAGAGTGTCCATGGAGGCTTTGGCTTTGGCTTTGGGGAGAGGTACGCCGCAGGTAACTCATATTTGGATTTTGGCATGTCATATTACTTAATCCTAGCGAATACCTGGTTTAAGAAGAGGTCCTCTCATCTAGTTACCTTTAGAAGTGGGTCAAGTGCAACTCAAATAGAATATTTTTGACTAGAAGGATAAAGCTAAATGCTTGGACTACAAGATAATTCCAGGAGAGAGTGTAGTTACTCAACACCGACTTTTAGTTCTAGATGTTAGGGTTAAGAAAATGGTTGTTAGAACTAACCATAAGTTAGAACCTAGAAATAAATGGTGGCGGGTAAAAGAAGGTCACGCTGGAGCTTTTGTAGAGAGGATAGTCGAAGAAGCAAATTGGACGCCAAATGATGATTCTAATATACCTAGAACAAAAGGGCTTGTCGCATTAAGATGATCGTTAAGGAGCTACTTGATGAGTCAAGAGGTTGTACTCCACCAGATAAGGACGCATCATGGGGGAATGACGATGAAAATAATGCTATTAGAATCAAGAGGGATGCTTATATAGAGCTGAAGAAGAGCAATAATGGAGCAACCTTCGAAAGGTATAAGCTTGCCAAAAAAGAAGCAAAGATAGCGGTTCTGGATGCTAGAGCTAAAGTCTCTACAAAGAAGTGTACGATAAATTGGACTCCAAGGAAGCTGAATAAGATATCTACAGGATTGCTCAATCAAGGGAGAGGAATACAAGAGACTTATGTGCATTGAAATGCATAAAAGATGAGGAACATAAGGTTTGGTTAGAGATGAAGACATCAAAGAGAGATTGAAGAATTATTTTTACAGCTTGTTCAACGGTGGTTTTAGTCAATTCAACGGTGGTTTTAGTCAAGATTTAAGTGATCTTTCCAACAATATGATATCAACTGAGTTTACTCATAGAATTAGAGAATCTGAGGTTTAAGAAGCTTTGAACAAAATGAAAGCACGAAGAGCAGGTCCCGAAGGAATCCCTATTGAAGTAGAGACATGATTAGGACCAACGGAGATAAAATGGCTAATAGATCTATTTACCATGATTTGGAGGAATAATAAATCCCAAATGAATGAAGAAAGAATACTCTTGTCCCTCTCTATAAGAACAAGGGTGACATTTAGAATTGCTACAACTATCATCGTATAAAACTCATGTGTCACACAATAAAGCTTTGGGAGAGAGTAATAGAAAGTCGGTTAAGGAGGGAGATTAAATCTCGGAGAACCAATTCACGTTTATGCCAGGGCGGTCAACAATGGAAGTCATCCATTTACTTCGCCAACTTATAGAGCGGTATCGTGAGAGGAGTAAAGATCTGCATATGGTCAGTATAGATTTGGAGAAGGCTTATAATAAAGTGCCAAGGGAGATATTGAGTAGCTTTGATGAAGAAAATAGTTCACATCAAATATGTCAATTTAATGAAGGATATATACAATGAAGTAACATCCAATGTTAAGAACATGCAGCGGGGTGACAAATGAGTTCTCGATCACTATTGGATTGCACCAACCGGCCGTCGGAATCAAACGAAGGACCATTCAATTCATTAAGGGGCATAGCGGCGACCTCGCCTGGCGCCATTCCCGGACCTAGCAGCAGATGGGCGGGCCGTGCCTGAATTCAGACCGGACCAGACTCTTCTTTCTTTGATTGAGCTGCTCCCACGCACGCAGACCGGAAGATCTGCGATGAGTCCTTTCAGGTTTGCATTAGTGATTGACGAGATCACGAAAGAAATATAGATTGAATTACCTTGGACCATGCTTTTCGCTGACGATGTTGTGTTAATCGACGAGACCAGGGCAAGAGTTAATGATAAATTGGAGTTATGGAGAGAGACATTGGAATCAAATGGTTTTAGATTAAGTAGGTCTAAAACATAATATATGGATTGCAATTTAGTGGCGGTACATCCCGGGATCCTGATATTGTAATACTCGACGGCCAGGAGGTATCGATGAGTACAAAGTTCCGATACCTAGGTTTTGTTATCCAAAAGGATGGGGAGATTGATAACGACGTTAACCACCGAATACAGGTGAGCTGGTTGAAATGGATAAATGCCACCGGAGTTCTATGCGATCTTTTGGAGAAAATTATCATATTAGATACTATTTTATCTTTATTATTTATTAGAGATATTAGATTAGGAGATAAAGATAAGTTTAGATTTAAAGAGATTGTTTAAACTAGGTTTCTTGGTTGTTTTTTCTTTGTATAAATACTTCATTATTTTCTTCAGATTGAAGATGAATTTATAATAGAGATTTTTTCCAATATCTCATATTTTGTAACTTGGTATCAGAGCCAGAACCCTAAATCGATTTTTTTTCTTCTTTTTCTTCGTGCACAATCTTACTGTTCACGATACTGTTCGGGCTACTGTAGCGCGATTACTGTTCACGGTACTGCAGCGCGAACCCATTCCTGATCGCTTTTCCCAAACGGGTTTTCTGGAATTCCTCCTATACGCCATCGTGCGTCTTTTCTTTTTGGTTGTTTCCTCATTTTTTTTTTCTTCTTCAAACAACCAACAAAACATAAACCAAATATTGACGTCTGAGGACTCCTCAAAGGAGACCCCTCCGGTTCCTCCACCTCAACACAATACAAATTTTGATTCTTCATCATTACAGATCACCAACCATAAATTAAATTACAGAAATTTCTTACAGTGGTCTCAATCCGTCCTTATTGTTATTCGTGGACGAGGAAAGATGGGCTATATTTCTGGGGAAAAGATACGGCCGGCAGACGGCGATTCCGGGAGTTCTACATGGGAACTCGAAAATTCTATTGTTATGGCTTGGTTGATAAATTCGATGGAGCCTCGTATGAGCCAGAATTTCTTGTTCCTCCGAACTGCGAAATCGATTTGGGATGCTGTAACAGAAACCTATTCTGATCTAGGCAATTGTTCGCAAGTTTTTGAGTTAAAAACTAAACTTCGTGAATCTAAACAGGGCACCCTTGATGTAACCGATTATTTCATGCTAGTGAACAACCTTTGGCAGGAATTGGATCAATTCTATATAGGTGATTGGGGTGAACTAGAGGTGAATGTCAAGTTCTGGAAATTTGTTGAAAAGGAGAGGATTTACGACTTTCTAACAGGCCTTAACAAAGATTTGGATGAAGTACGGGGTCGGATTCTTGGCAGTGGCAGCCTACCCATCGTGAGGTCTTCTCCGAGGTGCGCCGCGAGGAAAATAGACGCCGAGTTATGCTCGGCAATTCTCCCTCTTCGGCTACCTCTCCCGAACTATCTGCTTTGGCTACAAAGGGCCCCACCACTTGGCCCCAAAACTGAATGGTTCGACAAAATTCAATCAAACTGATGAACCTGTTAAGTGTGAATTTTGCCATCGTCCCTACCACACTCAAGCCAATTGCTGGAAACTACATGGCAAACCTGCCAATTGGAAGCCACGTAACAAAGGAAAGGAGGGAAAAGGTTACCAAACATCTATGGTACCCACTGAATCTCTACCTACCGTTTCATCTGACAATGTGAATGTCTCCCTCAGTCGAGAACAATTGGAACAGTTGCAACGACTGCTAAATTTATCTGTTTCCACGCCTCCTACTGCTGCTTGCTCTTTGGCTGATTCAGGTACTAATCATACTGCTCTTCGTGCTTCGACGGAGGCTGCGAGTTCCTGGATCCTTGATTCAGGCGCATCTGACCATATGACAGGTAGCCCAACATTATTTTGTTCCTATACACCTTGTCCTGGCAATCTCAAGGTACGCATAACGGATGGTTCATTATCCACTGTGGTTGGGAAAGGTTCCATAAAAATTTCTGCTTCCTTAACACTTCACGCAGTGCTTCATGTACCCAAATTAACATGCAATCTGTTATCGATTAGTATGTTAATCAAAACTCACAATTGTATTGCTAAATTCTCTGAATCTTGTTGTATATTTCAGGAGCTGGGTTCGGGGAAGACGATTGGCAATGCTATAGCTGAGGGCTGTCTTTATCACTTTAATGTTGTTCCTATTGCGGATCCACAAGTTTTTCAAGTCACTGCTGATTCTTTTTCCTCCTCGAATCATGCTTTGATTATGTTATGGCACCGTAGATTAGGGCATTTGAATTTTCAGTATTTGAGACATTTATTTCCATCTTTGTTTCGTAATAAAAATCCAAGTTTTTTCTCTTGTGACGTATGTCAATTAGCTAAACACACGCGTTCTATCTTCCCGTCTAAACCATATAAATCTAGCCGCCCATTGTCACTAATTCATATTGACATATGGGGGCCTTCTCGTGTCCACACCAATTCGGGGTCACGTTGGTTCATTACATTCATTGATGATCATACACGAGTGTGTTGGGTGTATTTGCTGAAAGAAAAATCGGAATCAACTCATACCTTTCAAAAATTTAATTTGATGATCAAAAATCAATTTCATACCACTATTCAAACATTACGAACCGACAATGGCCGTGAATTCTTTCATTCCACCCTTGGGGAATACCTTGCAAACCAAGGTATTCTTCACCATACAAGTTGTCCATATACCCCACAGCAGAACGGTGTTGCTGAACGGAAGAATCATCATCTTGGAAATAGCATGTGCATTAATGTTCACTATGCATGTTCCAAAATTTCTTTGGGGAGACGCTGTCCTCACTGCAACATATTTCACAAATAGAATGCCTAATCGTGTTCTTGATCTTCACGCTCCCTTATCCACTCTTAAAGCTGCATATCCTCATTTTCAGCTTGTCTCTTCCTTAGTTCCCCGTACTTTCGGATGCACATCGTTTGTCCACAATCATAATCCAACTAAATCCAAGCTTGACCCACGTGCCATTAAGTGTATTTTCCTTGGTTATTCACCATGTCAGCTTGGTTATAAGTGTTATTCCCCCTCCTTAAACAAAGTTTTTGTGTCAATGGCTGTTACTTTTTTCGAAAATCAACCTTTTTTTTCCAAACACTTCGCTTCAGGGGGAGAACACGGTTGAAGCTCAGTCCCGGTCAGGTACACCAGATCCATTTGACCAGTCTTCTAATCAGCCTTCCAGTATTCACTTCCAGCCTCAAAATATGCTGCCACGGCCTTCCAATATTGACTTCCAGCCTCAAAATACGCTGCCCATAACCACTATCAACGAATTTGAGGCAGGGGGAGATGAAACTCGACCTGATTTCATTGTTTATTCACGACGGATTCTGAGGTATCTCAAAGGAAATCCTGGTAAAGGCATGTTTTTCGAAAAAAATAAAAAACGCGGTATTGAGGTATACACTGATGCTGATTGGGCTGGATCAGTAATGGATAGACGATCAACTACAAATTACTGTACTTATGAATGGGGTAACCTTGTTACTTGGAGAAGTAAGAAACAATCAGTTGTGTCTAGAAGCAGTGCAGAAGCAGAATTTCGAGCTGTTGCTCAAGGACTCTGTGAAGGTATTTGGCTATCTAGATTAATGGAGGAATTGAAGTTTTTTAACAAAGAGCCTATGAAACTCTACTGTGATAACAAGGCAGCAGTAAACATTGCTCATAACCCAGTCCATCATGATAGAACAAAGCATGTTGAGATCGACAGGCACTTTATCAAAGAAAAAATTGAGGATAAAAGTGTATGTATGATTTATGTTCCTTCAGGACATCAAGTTGCAGATATTTTAACGAAGAGTTTATCAAAGACATCATTCAATCAATTGACAAGCAAGCTAGGAATGATAAATATCTATTCTCTAGCTTGAGGGGGAGTGTTGGAGATAATTATCATATTAGATACTATTTTATCTTTATTATTTATTAGAGATATTAGATTAGGAGATAAAGATAAGTTTAGATTTAAAGAGATTGTTTAAACTAGGTTTCTTGATTGTTTTTTCTTTGTATAAATACTTCATTATTTTCTTCAGATTGAAGATGAATTTATAATAGAGATTTTTTCCAATATCTCATATTTTGTAACACGATCGTAGTATCTCGCTGAGATTGAAGGGGAAGTTTTATAGAACTGCCATCAGGCTTGCAATGCTGTATCGGACGGTATGCTGAGTACCAAAGAGGAATATGTGGCAAAGATGTGTATGTTCCGTTGGATGTGTGGTAAGACCAGTGAGATAAAATAAGGAATGAAGACATTCGAGCTGAATAATGTGTGTCTCGTATAGAAGATAGATGCAAGAAAGTCATTTACGCTGGTTTGGTCACGTAAGACGTAGGCCCAGTAATGCACCTGTTCGTCGCGTAGAGTCCATGGATTTCGGCCCTTGCACTAGATCAAGAAGACCGAAGAAGACATTGCTCGAAGTTATGTACAAAGATTTGGAGTCCAAAGGGATTAACGATGATATTCTGACCGATAGAAGCACTTAGAGAAGACTGATACGTGTGCGCGACCGGACTTGATTTCTTACATGGTTCATGTAGCCTACCACAATCCATTGAGATTAAAAGCTTAGTTGTTGTTGCAAGATGTTTGGGTTGAATTAAGGCTTATAATTCGTTCAAGTCGATTTGGGAAGAATATGTTAGTTATAAGCCTCTTTTTTGAGGTAATTGTGGTGCTATGGCTGCTTGTTCATGTCAGATTCTTGAAGCCTTGTCATTCGCTCAACAATCTGAAAGCGTCTTGAAATTCTTGGTTGGCTTGCATGATTCTTATGCTGCCATTCGTAGCCAAATATTACTTGTTTCTCCTCTAACTTCCCTTGCAAAAGTCTATTCCCTCCTTTTACAAGAAGAAAGGCAAAGGGGTCTTGAAACCCAATCCCTGAATTCGATGGATTCTCTAGCCATGCTGTCCAACCAAATGCATAAGTCTAATTCTAGCCTTTCTCTTCTAGTGACTTTATTGCATTCTTGGCTAAGAATGCATATAATAAGGACAAGTATGTTGCTTCTTATAATAGTCACATGTTTTTTTCTTACTGTCGTTGATGATTTTACTAGATGTACTTGGATATATGTTACGAAAAATATGTCTGAAACTGTTCGAGATGAACTAATGCACACAGAAACTAGAAAGATTGCTCGATCAAAACTCAGGAAATGTACTGTATTTGATTACTGGAAATTGAATGGAAATACAATGAAGCAGAAGACAATGTGTTGGATATCACTCAAGGAAGGAAATCCTCCCTTGCCCAAGCACTAGGCTCGCATACAACACTCAATTTAAAATCTGGAATGCCGTTATACCCTCTACCTCCCTCTTTTTATAGTGACATTCCACTACCAAACCCTTAACAAACTAACAAACTAACAAACTTCTTAACAAGCTAACAGACTAACAAACTTTGTAACTTTCTTCTCTACCGCCCCCCTTAATTTCAGCCTTGTCATCAAGGCTGAGACTTGGAGCTAGAACTGCTATGAATTTAACCTCTTTCCAACCAACATCAAAGACAACTATTTCAAAGTCAATGTCGCAATACTTATCACCAAACTACAACATTTCAAGAGAATATTCTTCAGCCCATGCTTTAATTATCGTAGAAGTGTTGAAAATATTTTATTGGATTCCAGCGACTTTAATTCAAATTCAATAACTTCATTCCACCCAAAACTTGTATCCACGAAATGAATGTTGTCAACTAGGGGCCCTCGCTTAAGGGTACTGATCAAACAGAAGCTAATGTTGCAGCCCTTCCAACTAATGCGTAAGTCTGTGGTTCGCCGGTGGTAGCCTGCCCTGGAATAACTGAATTGAGAAGCTCTCCGGCAGAATTTCCAAACAGCCCATGCCTCAGCACCAATCATCAAACTAGGAGCATACAAACCACCATCAAGGCCAGACCCTTTACATAAATAGTGCCAGACCCTTTACATAGAATAGTGGCTACCCCTTTTGCTGCAGACAATTGAACGATAATCCACATCCTCGGTGCTAATGCAGTTTTTCCCATGTATAAAATTTCATCAACATATTGAAACTCCAATATAATATGCATGGATATTTGAGAATGATTAACCCAACTCCTGAACCCCCAAAAAGCAAGGAACGCTACATCTAGGATCCCAATTTTTTCTAGAAACGTCTTGGTGAACCCAGCCAACAAACGAGTGAAAGAGAGACTTTTCCACATAGCATTCCCAACAATTTAGTTGCGATAGCTACCCGTTCCCCTTCTTTCGGCTGTGTTAGGGTTTGCCGAGTCCAAACCGTATCATTCTGCTTGTCCCAACAATTTTGTCGCTCTCGATCTCGTAGTCCCATTCCTCACTTCCAACCATGCATCATTTTCCGCAGTGGCACCGCCCACACGACGGCTGACTGTCGGCAGCCTCCTGGCGATCCCTTGTTCAATGTTGTTGCCCCAATCTCCCATAGATGCATCGTTCCTTTCCTCATTCCTTGCGATCTGCAATTTGGTAATTTTGTTCCACTAAGGCCCATGCTTTTGCAAACCCAAATTGTTTCTATATTGAGCCTCCACACCATAGCCCACAGTGAATTATTTACAGTCCATAACCGTGTCTCTTCCATCTCCAAAGTTCTACGGTAAGATCCAACCCAGCACCATGCCTGTAACAACAACACAATAATGTCCCCACCCCAATATACAGCCTTACGCCCACAATATCTATCGATCAATTCCTCCGCCGTCATATCCCAATTCCTGGATGGAATTTGTTTCTCACTTCCGTGGAGCCGGTCACCTTCTCTCTTAGCGTCAACAACAAACCATTCCCACTTTCCAGTATGCAATTTACCCACCTTTTCGGCGAGCTTGGTTCCATATTTGTCTTCTAATTCCTTGCCCTGCATTGCCTCCACCTCTTTCGCAGGTAATTGTTCTTCTTCGAAGTCCTTGACCTCGATTGCCTCCACCTTTTTCGGGAGTAATTTTTCTGCCCCTCCCCACTTCTCACAATCAAATTTCTGAACTGGAGCTTCACGTTTCTTTCTGATCCTACTGGTGCCCAATCCTTCTCCCCATCAGTCACGATGCTCCCCATTTCTCCAGATTCAACCCCTCCCATCTCCATTTCTATCGGTGGTCGCTTGTTATCCGCCTTAGAGTGACTTTTTTCCTTCAACTTCATAACTTGGTCATCGGCAGTCCCATTTCCAAATTCCGCATCAATTCTTGGGTGAAACTATCCCATGTCAGATTGGGATTACCCTGTATGAGGCGATAAAACAAAGTTGATGCTGCTCCCTCCATGCTCATGAATGTGATTTGCATTCGGTGATGCCATGGCGTTGAGTTGATCATGAAATAAAGCTCCGCCTTCAGAATCCATCGACTGGGATCAACGTCGGTAAATGTGGTGAATGCAGCGTAGCCAAAACAGCGTGAAAAAAGTTTTTCTCTGTTGACTGGAATCATGTTGTATCTCCTCAGTTGCGTCGGCGGCGGCAGGTCGGACCAATTGTTAGAGATGAAATAATACACACAGAAAGTAGAAAGATTGCTCGATCAAAACTCAGGAAATGTATTGTATTTGATTACTGGAAATTGAATAGTAATACAATGAAGCAGAAGACAATCTGCTGGATATCACTCAAGGAAGGAAATCCTCCCTTGCCCAAGCACTAGGCTCGCATACAACACTCCCACTACCCCCCTCTTTTTATAGTGACATTCCACTACCAAGCCCTTAACAAACTAACAGACTAACAAACTTCTTAACAAGCTAACAGACTAACAAACTTTGTAACTTTCTTCCCCTAACAAAAACCAAGACACATTTACAACACTTTCATAATTTGGTACTTTCTCAATTCAATGCAAGAATTAAGTGCTTCCATCCGACAATGGATCTGAATTCATTATTAAAAACTTTTATCATTTAAATGGGATAATTCACTAACGTAGTTACGTTGAAAATCCTCAACAAAATGGACGGGTTGAACGAAAGCATCAACACCCCTTTACAAGTAACACGAACCATTTTATTTCATGCTTATCTGCCTTTGTGCTTTTGGTCAGATTGTGTGCAAACAGCTGTGCACATCATTAATCGAATTCCTTCCAAGGTCTTGGGTAACAAATATCTGTTTAAACTATTATATGGCAAGCCTCTACTATTTATTTGTAGGGTGTTTATGTTATGCATCTACTATAAGTGCAAATAGAACTAGATTTGACTCTAGAGCAACAAAATGTACTCACATTGGTTATCTTTTAGGGTACAAAGGATACAAATTGTATAACCTAGACACAAAGCAAATCTTTATATCTAGAAATTTTCAATTCTATGAAAATATACTTCCATTTAAGGCCAAACTAATTCCTAGCACTCCACTTCAGACTTCATCATCACTGGACTCTTTGTTCTCTCCTTCAGCTCCTTTTGTTGATTATTCTTCATATATAATGATCAAGTTACTAGCAAACACATCTCTGATCGTGTACCTATCCACACTAATCATAATCCTCCTCCTCAGTTTACTGAAGATGCATCTCCAATAAACTCTACTCCTAATGAAAATGCTATGCTACAAGATTCTGTCCCTATTCAACATAATGATAGACATCCTCATGTCAGAATGAAATTACAACTGGCCATAGAAAATCTATCAGGCAAAGAAATCTACCAGCATACCTAAAACAGTATGAATGTACTATTCCGAATTCACTACATCAGCCTACTTCAAATTGTGTATCATTGGGGAAGCAATATCCTATTGCTAGTTTTCTTTCGTATGTTAATCTATCAGATTGATTTCGTCTATTAATCTATCAGATTGATACAAAGTTTTTACAGCTTCTATATCAAAAGTTTTCGAGCTTAATAACTATAAACAAGTGGTTCAGGATCCAAAATGGCAAGAATCTATGAAAAAGGAATTAAAAGCCTTAGAAAACACAAGCACTTGGATCTTGACAGATTTGCCTGCTGCTAAGAATTGCATTGACTGTAATTGGGTTTACAAAAAAATTTAAAGCTGATGGAAGCATCGAACGATATAAGGCACGGTTAGTGGCTAAATGATACACACAAGAAGATGGAATTGATTACTTGACCTTCTTCTCCAGTAGCTAAATTAACAACTGTAAGGGTTCTTTTAGCAATAGCTGCAACTAAAAATTGGTATCTACATCAATGTGATGCTGTTACGGGGAGAAAAGAGAAGTCATCCAAGACAACAATAGACCCAATATGGAGGCCCATAAGCAGAATTCATACCAATAGAGTGGGTAAAACGTGGGGGAGTGAGCGGTTAGTAGTGCATAGTGAGTGGGAATAAAAGGCAGGCTGTGAACAAAGAATGGGCATTGATATATTTTGTGAGTAAAAGAATCGAGCGAAAGCTTGGGCAAGAGATAATTCTGGGCAAGAGATAATTCTTCCTTGAGTAAGAGTGGGCATTGAAGAGTGCTTTTCAATGTTAATTTGTTGATTTCAGCATTGTAATACTTTTCCTTCTTCTATTGCAATTTATGTTATTGAATATCTTGTTTGCGTGAAATTGGATTTTATATCCTAACAATTGGTCCGACCTGTTGCCGATGACGCGACTAAGGCGATAACATAGCATGACCACCATATAATTCGATAGCTGGTTCAGTAGGGAGGAGCGTAGGGAGGCGCAAGAGGCTGAAGAAATGGTGGGGGAAAGGATATTTGAACGATTACGGCAGATTTTGGACAAAGTGGTGACACGTAGGGAGGTAAAGATTCATAAAAAATATGGTTAAACCACTTACCTTCGAAGAGAAATTGGAATTGCTTCAGCTATTTTTGCGAAGGCTGCAAACAAGCTGGGAAAGACCATCAGGGATAGTCGCCGTACGTCGAACAAGAAGAATTCAGCTATGAGATCTTAGGAAAGACAGCGCACAACATCAAGGAGAAGCTTACTTTAACTGAAAATTCTATGGACTTTCCGACGAAGATGGAAGTGAGGGAGAAGCAGATTGTGAGCAGAAAGATCACGGAGCCCAATCATTGGGGTCTTGGGAATTATCAGGAGGCGGATTGCCAATGGACTAAAAATCGAGGAACTCACTTCATTGGGCCTCAATCACAAAAAGCTTGGGCAGAGTTGGAATCGAGATGATGTCCCTGGGTTAGATGAACTAGACCAGAGGGAAAATGAGAAGATGAATAGGGCGCAAGAGATCGTCATGAAAATTCCTCACCGCCTAGGGAAGGGGATCGCAGAAGAACTCATCGCAAGGTATAGTGGTCGAAAAGCAAGGAATTTCCATAAACCAGTTGTTAAATCGATGAAAGAGAATGGGTTAAAAGAGGATAAGGTAGTGATGTCTCGAAGGTATGCGGTGCTGAGGGAAAACACGAAGCGCAACATATCGAATTGGTGGTTGTTGGGTACGGTGATGGAGAGTGGATGAGGAAGATAATAATTGAAAGGATATTATGGGAGAAATGTTGTGGGCTTTTATTAAGACTCATATTTGGGTCCAAAGAAGTATAACAGGTCAACCAAATCCAATAAATTGCATTTCACGTAACAACCAGAACTTCATGCAAGGGACGGAAAAATTTCAGAAAATTGGGAAGCCGAAATGAAACGACGTGGGGTCGCCGGATGGTTACCGGCCGTGGGCTATAGGGTTGACATTTCGCCATCGGTCTTTTGCGTTGTTGCCAGTGGAATGGGTGGCGCTGCGGTGAGGTCAACCACGCACTAGTAAGCACAAGAAATGGTTGCTGCAATGGCCAAATTCTTGGGTCCAGTGAGAATTTTGGGGTGTGGAGTGGAAGAAAACAAAAAGGTTATTGCTTGTGATAAATTGATCAACTTACAGAGGAAGGGGACTTTGGAATTATGGGACCCCGAAGAAAAATTCAAGAAGCCCATCACCGAAGGATTACAGATTCAAAAGGTGGATATTATGGATCGAAGGGAGAAGAAGGCAGCCAATTGGTGGGGTCAAATCGGTAGTTTTTGTGAGGAGGGAACGGATAGTTCCTTATGGGGTCCATCATGTGGCTCTGGTAAAGTGAGCCAGGAGTTTGTTCTTCAACGGGAAATGAAGAAATGTGGGTTAGATATTGATATAATGGTTTTTGATGGTATGACTTGTGAATTTGATTATGAAAACTTTACTTATGAGTTGACCATGGATGAAAGAGAGGATAGTGTGTTGGGTGTAAAAATGGAAGTGCGCAATTGGACAGGTGGTGTTGTTGCCCCGAAATTAACTTGTATGGTGACGGGTCTGCAAGCTCAAAATGAAGTGGATAGGCTTAAAAATTATAAATTGCTGGCACTTGGACTCTATGCTACAGCTTTCTCAATTGAGGGTGTGGTCAGACATGTCAATAGATATAAATCGCAATCTCCCAACTCAATCTCCTTTTGAATAGGGTTTCCATTCCATTATATAGAGGAGCATATTACAACAAGAATCTCCAGGAATCAGCCTAAGAATCCATAAGATTTTGCCAAATATACTAATTACCATCTATATACAAATCAAATAATATCATATCAAATCAAATCAAATATTAATATATATATCTAATATCCTTAACATCTCCCCTCAAATTGATGTTGGTCGATCAAAAAGCATCAATTTGTCAAATCCAAATAATCTGCCTCAAAAGAATCAACACATCAGTCAGGAAAATCCGTCGCAAACACTTGTGCAAAATATACATCTCGCACCGCGACAAAAGTATAAACGCACAACCACCATGCAAGGCTTAAACGCACAACCACCGTGCAAGGCTAAAACGCACAACACCCGTGCAAGGCTAAAACGCACAACTACCGTGCAAGGCTCAAACGCACAACTACCGTGCAAGGACGCCGCAAACTCCGCGGCAAAAGTACCGATCACCACACACAAATCAGAACAGAAGTGGTCACTCAGGTCCCCAAATCGAGTAGAATCCACAAAACAAAGAATCCGTCTCCGAAAGAAAAGACAAAAAAAGACACCCAGCGTGCGAACCCAAGATTGCGACGAAACCCAAGAATGCGCGTAGAAAGAAGCCCAAACCGCAAAGATAGATGCAGTAAAGCCCTATCGCCGCCCAGAAACCCTAGCCACCGCAGCACCCAGAAACACAACCACTGCATGCGTGAAACCAGAAATCGCGACACACGATTACGCAAAACCCTAAAGTGGGAGACACACAATAGGGCAGAAATCCGATGAAGAAAACAAAAAAAAAATACATGGCAAAAGTGGAAAGTCGTCTGCCCCCAGCGTCGCTGCTGCCACCTGCGAAGAAGGCGACGAAGGCTGGGGGCAGAAGCCCGTGCACAGCCTGAAAACCTACCAAATTTATATTTGATATGGCTCTGATACCATAATATAATTCTCAATCTCCCAACTCAATCTCCTTTTGAATAGGGTTTTCATTCCATTATATAGATGAGCATATTACAACAAGAATCTCCAGGAATCAGCCTAAGAATCCATAAGATTCTGCCAAATATACTAATTACCATCTATATTACAAATCAAATAATATCATATCAAATCAAATATTAATATATATATCTAATATCCTTAACACAACATGTCATCAACCAAGGTGGTGTTCCCATTATCTTGTTGTTGGTTGTTGTAACTGATGCTAACAAGAAATGGGATAGAGGAAGAGAAATTAGGACGCTAGGCTACAGCCTTGAGGACAAGGCTAATTCCAAGAGGGCGTTATTGTTACGGGAAGAAAAGAAAAGTCCAATCCAAGACAACAATATGCCCATAAGCAGAAGCCCAAGATCCATACCAATAGAGTGGGGAAAACGTGGGGAGTGAGCGGTTAGTAGTGCATAGTGAGTGGGAATAAAAGGCAGGCTGCGAGCAAAGAGTGAGCATTGATATATTTTGTGAGTAAAAGAATCGAGTAAAAACTTGGTCAAGGGATAATTCTTCCTTGAGCAAGAGTGGGTAATGAAGAGTGATTTTCAACGTTAGTTTGTTGATTTCAACATTGTAATACAGTATATATTTCTTTTCCTTCTTCTTTTGCAATTTACGTTACTGAATATCTTGTTTGAGTGAACATTGAAGACTGATTTTCAATGTTAGTTTGTTGATTTTGGCATTGTAATACAGTATATATTTCTTTTCCTTCTTCTTTTGCAATTTACGTTACTGAATATATTGTCTGCGTGAAATTGAAGTTGATATCCTAACAATTATTATCCCTTGCCCAAGCTTTCGCTCGATTCTTTTACTCACAAAATATATCAATGCCCACTCTTTGCTCACAGCCTGCCTTTTATTCCCACTCACTATGCACTACTAACCGCTCACTCCCCCACGTTTTCCCCACTTTGTTGGTATGGATCTTGGGCTTCTGCTTATTGGCCTCCATATTGGGCCTATTGTTGTCTTGGATTGGACTTCTATTTTCTTCCCGTAACAGATGCAAACAATGCTTTTCTTCATGGTGATTTAGATGAAGAAGTTTATATGTCTTCTCCCCTTGGTTATTTTCAAACCAATGATAAAAGAGTATGTAAATTAGTAAAAAGTCTCTATGTATTAAAACAAGCATCTAAACAATGGTTTCAAAAGCTCAATGAATGTCTCTTTCAATATGGCTTCTCACCGTCTAAGGTCCATATTTCTTTGTTTGTCATGTCCTCTCACAACAACTTTATTGTTTTACTAGTCTATGTCGAAGACATTATACTAGCAGGGGATAATCTTGTGCAAATTGAGGCAGTAAAGAAACACATGATGAGTGGCAATCTTAAGTATATCTTAGGACTTGAAATTGCTAGATAAAAAGAAGGTATTGTATTGTGTCAACGAAAATATGCTCTACATTATTAATTGATGCAGGTTGTTTAGGCTGCAAGCCTTCATCAACGCCTATGAAGTCTACCCTTTACTTTCATCTACAGCGCGTGATTATCTTATAGATTCTAAATCCTATCAGAGATTGGTTGGAAGATTGATGTATTTAACCATCACCACACCTGACATTTCCTATAGTGTTCAATCTAACACAATATATGTCCAAGCCAACTCAAAATCATCTAGCTGCAGCTCATCGAGTGATCGGGTGTTAAGGTTCATCAGATCAACTCCCGGAAAGGAATATTTCTCTCAAAATTATCTTCTTTACAACTTAAAGCTTTTATAGTGGTTGGACAGACATTGTGGACACTAGAAGATATATAACACGTTATTCAATTTTCATTGGTGACTATCTTATCTCATGGAAATCCAAGAAGCAACCAACTGTTAGCCGTTCTTCTGCTGAAGCAGAATATAGAGCAATAGCAACAACCACCTGTGAAATACAATGGCTTTTGCATCTGCAACATGATCTTAAAGTCATGCATAACTCTCAAGTTCTACTATACACTGACAACAAGTATGTTTCTTGCATCGCGACTAATCCTGTGTTCCATGAATGCACCAAACATAATCAAATAGATTGTCACTTAGCCCGTGAAAAGGTTCAAGAAGGTCTCCTCAAGATCATTCACATTCCAGCAAGCGAAAAAATTGCGGACATTCTTGCCAAGCCATTGGGAACTCAACTGTTAATTCATGTGCATCTTGCAAGGGGCTGTCAAGATAGAGATGGTCACCAACTTCAATCAACAGGTGATCATTGAAATCAAGATTGAAGTTCGCACTTAGCCGTTAGTTATAAGCTGAAATTATATTAGCTATCATATATAATGAAGAAATAGACATAAACAATAGGAATTTAACACACATTTTTATTCTGTTTTCTCAATTTCTGTACCAAAAACAAAGAGAAATTTAGTTTCAAATTTCTTTCTTCAATGTTCAGTTTAAGAGTTTAACAGTTATCTCGGTCCTTATGGACAACGGGGATGTCCTCCCACAATATTACACCTTTTACGCCCCAACTCCTACAGCCCTGCAAATGCATAACTTCCTCGAAATTGCATACAAAATTAGTACAAATTCTAGAAAAAATTTACCTGTAGGCATGGCAGCAGGCTTTATTGTACAGGGCAGCTTGAGCTTCCACTGGGTTTGGATTCAAAGTGAGAGCAGTGTCAAACTGTGTGAGAGCATCCTTAACCTGGAAAAACAATTCCAGAGAATGTTAGTACAGAAAGGTTCATATGACTCGGCTCCCGAAGATTGCCATATAACTTTTCATGTTCAAACAAACACAGGAATATAAGAAAATTCAAACAAGAGAATGCATTTAAATATTGAAATTAAAGATATTCTCAGATGAAAAAATGTTGTATTTTCACTTAAAATAGATATATCTAATTTCACGAGAAAGCATAAACACTGGAGAGAAATCGGCCATCTTACACACAACATATACAAAGAATATACATAAACCCCTAGCACAAATGAATCGAACATTTTTTTGTCTTAATTGGTGTTGGATTTCAAAATTCAAGATATCAGGATCAACAAACAGCTGAAAATTACCCGTCCTTTGGTGAAAAGAGAGAGACCCAAGTTGACACAAGATTCAGCTCTGGGAGGCGCACCCGATTCCGGTGAAGTAGAAGAAGTAGAAGGAGAGCAATGGGTTAGTGAGCCGGGAGAGGTTCTCGTATGTTTTAACGAAGTCCAAATGGAAGAGAATAAAGGTGTTTTTCTGCTGAGAATCCATGTTGTAGTATTATAGCGACGATAGGATCCGGTGGGAGGTAGTAGAACAGCTGGCTGCACCGGTGGCTGTGGTGGTGGTACGGTGGTGTGTAGAGCTGCTGCGGCCATTGACAAGACGAACAGTCTATCCAATTAACGGCCATTCGATATTTTGTCTCTTGTTTTCCTACTTTATTTCGCTTGTTTAAATAAATAACGGTAATTCCTATTTTATTCCCCTTATCCATAATTAATTCCCATCGTTTTTGTGATTGCTTATAAAATCTACTTTTCAAAACAAAAAATAGATTTTTAGTGTTTTATATTATTTCTGCTATTACTCCTCTAAAAATAAGTAGGTAAAAGCAGAAGCAGATAAGCATCATGAGAAAAAAAAGTACTTTGAATAAGCAATTCCAAACAAATCATTAATCTCATTATATTATTCACTGATTCACTCCACCCAACATAAAAAATTTATAAAAAAATAAATAAGTCGTTTATATAATGTTCTCTAAGGTTTATAACACTTTACATCATATACTTTCAAAGTTTGTGACGTTTTGCATCCTTGAATTGAACAAATTTCTAAGTTTTTTGTACAAGTATCCAGATCAATCAAAATGGTATTAGAGCGTAGGTTTATTCTGAAAATACTATAATAATATCTTGAATATTAATTTATGACCTATACGGAAGAGATGATTCAAGAAATATTATGGATCCAAATGAATGTTCATGGTGCAAGTCATACAGGTTGTACTTCCAGAAATTGGAAGAACTAAATCAAATATATCTGGCCGAAGTTAAACACTTCAACCATGGAATACTCTACTGAAAATTGGTGCTAGCCATGCTAGCATATACCAGTATCAAGAACATGAAAAGGTAGCAAGGAACCTCAAGCAACAATTCGAGATTTTAGAGGCCCAGGAGAGAGATCATCATGAGCACAACCCCATGATTCCAGATCCAAACAACCCAACAGGATCGGAACAGACGAATGGATGGGTGAACCAACATTTTGAGAAATCGAGTCGGATACTTCTAAGATATCTCAAGATCTTATAGAGATCCAGAAGACAGTGTAGCGCTATGGCTATCTGCAATAACATGTCCCGGCAAGGGTCCATCAGATTCAAAGTCAGATGGAGATTATGATCAAACATCAGGAGGAAATTCTTGAAAACCTTCGAGATGTTCAAACGCGAGTTAAGAATCTGGAGTCAATACCAAGTTCTTCAGGAAGGAACGGAGGGTGGTTACCACCGTCTTATGGAACAGAGCCCCTTTTACACCAAAAAGGGAAGGCAGAGGAGGTCGAAGGTTGTTAACTGATACTGAAAAAATGATTGCAGTCCTACGAGGAGAGCCAATACTTCAAACAAAGTAATGGAAAGAATCAACCTGAAAGATCTACGTGATCTTGTTGATTCGTTTGCTTGATTAAATCTCGTAGACTTGAAGACATGTGAAGTTGTAACCAGAACTCCACCACAAGAAAGTTTAAGGTCACACAATCCACCCAGAGGAGATCAAGGCATGTCCCACCGAGATGATTTTACCACTGGAGCAAACTTAGATCCCCTAGTGGGAGTGATAAATCACCCCAAAGGCCAGATATACATCAGACGCCCTATGAGAAATCTTAGTTAGATCAAATTCATCCATATAGACTTATGCTCAACATGGATATCTTGGACTTTAAAAAATTGAGAAGTTCTTATTGATGAATGGGCTTCAGCAATGAGAATAACAACAGGAACGCTTGATCTAAGTAAAGAATGATTCATTTTACTCCTTAAAATGGTCTAGAAGGATCGGTCAAGATTGCGTGGGAACTCGGAGACCCAGGTACCAAAGAAGAAGTTTTAACTGGAGAGTCCCTAAAAGAAATCATGGACAAGATGTCAAAATTCTTTAAAATATGTTTCATTGGAGTTGGTTACTTCGAAGGAATGGAGGAAGAAAATGGTAAAAAATATAGACAAGCTCTAATTAGCCTAGAACTACATGATATTTGTTATGTAGACGAGTACATCAAGCTCTTCACAGAGTATAAATGAAAGGCAAATATAGACGAAAACGATGCACCAGAACTGTTCTTTGCTAAAATACCGAGTCCGTGGAGAGAAATGCTTATCCAGGAATATATATACACCGCAAGGAGTTGAGACGGTGGCCAGGAAAATGTCATTTCTGAAAATGAAGCTTGCGGAGTGGTGCTATCAAGCAAAACTCCAAAAGAATTACAAGAAGCTAAGAAGAATTAACAAAGCAGCTCATCTTTGCTGTACAGGGAATGATATCCCTACTATCATCTGAAAATATCTCCAAAGGCGGCAGATGAAGAAACACAGAAGTCATCCTTATGCCCGAGGAAGTAGTTCGAGAAGAAGTAGGTCTTCATGGAGACCTATGAAGTTCCGGTCAAAACAAAAAGCCCGAAGTTACAGATCGGGGCAAAGATCAGGACCAACAAGAAATAGAACATTGTCAACATGTTCTAATCAAGTAAGCACTGGCAGAGCACCAACGAAGAGGACTTTCAGACGCACTCATACTCATGCGAATGAGAGTTTCAAAGATTGTAACTACTGGACATGTGGAGTAAGATGACATATCTCTACAGATTGTCCAGAGAACCAAAGTCGAGTAGTAAGACAGTTTGAGCACACCAAGGATTTCGAGGATGATGTTTATTTCTAGGATTTGGTGCAGGTGTATCAATTTGAGGATATACCCTCATATGAAAGCATCTATGAAGAAGATATCTATTATGATAATGGAGGTGAATTTAGTACAGAATCAGAGTGCATGAGAATTCCTTCAACACATGATCAGAGAAGATCAGTCAGGGTTTTTCTCACATACCATTGTTTCTCATAAAACCTTATGAGGATCATGAAAGAAGAGCCAAAGCTTCAGATGTATGTTGGATTTACAATTGGAGCAATGGAAACATCCATGGATATGATTGATCTTCGAAGCAGGAAGCATCAGATTATCTATAGGGTTACAATAGGTGAATTTGCGATCCTGGTTGAATTCACGGGAAACCAAATTGAGATGCAGTTAATCCCCTACAGAGAGATCCATGCGATTAAGAGCAAGGTGAAAAGAGAAGTTGCTAACACACTCTCATGGATTCATATTGGAGCCATTATAGTTATAATCAAGGCAACTTTCAAGGAAGGAATTGATTCACCTCTCAACCTGACGATCTTTGAAAAAAGAATCTCGAATATCAAAGATTCTTGTTTGGGAGCAGTGGCAGGAAATCTGTATGCAGGAAAGATGGCATTTAACATCTATCCAAGAATTGCATATAATTTAAGAGATCGAGACTTCAACAAGGTCCTTACTCTTCATCAAGATTTTAAAATATGTGATTTGATGAAGAAGGGAACATGCCTTACTCGACCACCTACAAGGTGTCATGTGCGCTCTTGAATACTCATCATTCAGAAGTATTCTTGAGAAAGGAATTCATCGAAGTCCCTAGAATCTTCGAAGATTTTGCCAAAGCAGTATTGCCGGACATTATTGATACTCCAACAATAGGAGAGATCGACATGAGGATACAAGACCAACCTGTTTTAAACATAAGTCAGAGTCTGATGATTGAGCCAAGAAGAATGTATTTCCAACAGGATAGGTTGATCAGTACTATCCCGGGGAAAAACAAAAGGTTGTATCGAGTAGGATTCAGAAGATCCCTGATGTCTTCAAAACAACAGGTATTTTGAAGTATCAAGAAGGATGACGCGAAGTGCAGATAATCTTTGACATTGCGGAAAAAAACAACATCTTTGCTTGTGATGTCTTATATTATCTCCAACAACCTACTGTGGCCGATATCAAGGAAACATAAAAATTGGTGAAATTGATCTAACCATTAAAGGAACAGCAGGCATGGTCCCCAGAACAGCTTATTCTTGGGATTGAATTCTCGAGGAAAATAAACCTTGGGAAAGATTACAAGACGGAATGAAATTCACGGTGGAAGGAAAGAGATATCAGATCAGATGACCACCAGTCCATTCTATATATACATCTCCGTCTGGATGTTATATATCGAGCAGAATATTTTGCAGCTTAAATCAATTCAGGAGCTTGAATATGTACTGCCAGGAGCGATATCTTCCCCAAAACATTACCAGATATTGCCGGAAGAGACTTTTCCAAGCGGATCCTTATCCTTAATGAAGGACTCCAGGGAGCGGGCATAATAATTGGAGGAGCAGGTGGTACCCCGTGGTACAAAGTCAAGACTCCACCCATTTATTTCCATGATACAGGAGCTGATATACTGCTAGGAAACAATTTCATACAGACATTCAAGCGGTTCACCCAGGAGAACGAGACACGTCAACTTATTTTCACAACCCTTTGTGATCATAAGATTATTATGCAGAGATTACAGGATGCGTATCACAGGAAGTTTCACATTAGTTTGCAACAAGCATGGTGATGAAGGAAAACTTCGACACCCAAAGATGAAGGATCAGCGAAAATTTGGTGAAGCATTCCTTCACTTTCGTCAATAAGGTCCTAGTGAAAAAGGATTCACAAACTTTTGACTGAGTTAATATAATGTCTTTCAGAGAACATGATGAGGATGAAGTTACTCCAGAAACCCTGTTATTACTAAAAAGGGCATTACATAACGAGGTTCCACAACCTGAAGCTACCCTCGAAGAGCAAATTACTCTATAGGATATTAAAGGAAGATTCAGAGGAACTACAACGAAGACCCACTGGCATGGTGGAATAAAAATGAACTCAAAGCTACTTTGAATGTGAAAACCGGAAAGGAAAACGAGTTTGTTAGATGCATACCAATCCCGATGAATATGGAAGATCGGATGGACATGCAATAATACTTAAGGAACATCTCGACCTTAAGTTAATCTCAGCAGGTGTTTCTCCATATAGCAGTCCAGGATTTCTTGTTGGGAATCATGGAGAAATCAAAAGAGGAAAGCCAAGATTAGTAATCAACTAAAAAGGAATCAACGTCATCTTGGATTTTTATGGATACTTTATCCCAAGCAGAGAACACTTGGTAAATAGCATCAAGAATGCCAAAGTGTTTTTCAAATTCGATTGTAATTCTGGATTTTACCAGATTAAGATGGAGGAATCAAGCATAAAGTATACATCATTCTCCATACGACGAGGGCATTATATCTGGAATGTCATGCCAATGGGATTGGCCAACGCTCCCTGGATACCAAAGGAAGATGTATAATCTTTCAAAGACTACTTCAGCTTTATGTTCGTGTATATTGTCGACATCTTCATTGCGTCAAGAAACATGAAAGAGCATCTCACGCATCTGGAAATCTTTTCAGATGTTTGCTACAAAGAAGGATTAGTGTTGTCCGAAAGAAAGGGAGAGATTGCTATGAGACCAATTGAGTTTCTTGGGATCGAGATTGATGAATCTGGGATCATCCTTCAAAATCACATTGTTGAGAAGGTGCAAGGATGTCCAGATGATCTCAATGATTTAAAGCAACTTCAGAGCTTTCTGGGAGTTGTTAATTTTGCCGGAATGTTCATTAATAATCTGGAAAACCACAGAGAGGTGTTCAATCCGTTACTCAAAAAAGGCGTTAAATTTGAGTGGAATGCAAACCATCGACAGGCTGTCAAACAGCTGAAAGAAGTTTGCAGGCAACTACCAAAGCTTGCAATCCCAAACGACGAGGATGAACTGGTGTTATACACGGATGCTAGTGATCATTGGTGGGCAGCGGTTCTCATGAAAGCCTCACCCTACAGAGAAATGCTATGCAGATATTGTAGTGATCTCTTCATCGACTTGAAGCTATCCGATGGCATATCAACGAAGAATTTTTTGCAGTCAGAAGGGCTTTTAAAAAATGGCCATTATTTCAACTTGCGAATAAAATTTATCTTGAAATAGATATTACAAGTGTCAAGTCTTTTCTAAAAAAATAAAATTGAGTCAAAACCAGAAAAGGCTAGACTTTAAGATGGCAAGGTGAATGCCAATATTATGATTATGATATTGTCATTGTGAAATCTGATAAAAATGTTCTTGCAGATTTCTTAACACGAGATGGAGGGACACATTGCTAGCGATACCCTCAAACGAGTGATGAATCTCAAGGAAAACCTGGAGATCATGGAACGAGACTGACTCTTTGTCTCAATGCTGAGGTCGTATGATGACTTCAACGAGCAGATCAGGAACTTGTTACTGATCACATACGAGCATGCTTTCGGGACCATGAACGTTTGTTTGAAGTCTTGAAACGGCCCATCCTCCAGGACGCACCTCCTACGGTGCAGAAAGGAGTGTTTAGAGAACGGGGCTCATCTAACCCGGAGGCAAGGGATTCAAGTACCCCTGCCACGAGTGCTGCAGATGATGCATTCCTTCAGGATGTATAAGCTGTAGCGAATGTTGAGGGTCAGGTGTTATCACAATCTGAACCTTCAAGTCAACCCAGCACCTTTAGGGTAAAAGAGGGAGATTTGAACCTTAGGCCAATGACTAGCAATTCTATGGTTCAAACTAATGGTGATTTAGTTTCTTCACCTATGCAGGATTACCAACGTACTTGGGAGAAACTAATTACCAGACGGAATATCAACCCAGACAAATCTATTGTTGATATATCCAAAAAATATCCGAGAGTTTGGATGAAACCAGAGAGCCATCCAATAGAAGTTCAAGAATGGTATAATTTCGGAGCCCTGGCTTCGGTTTACACTGTTGCGCCAGCATTCTCTGAAATCTCAAAACTATCAAAGTGAATCGGAGAAGCTGTTCACGAGACATGAGCCAATAATCCACATTTGGCCAGATGATATTTTTGGAGTTGTATTTTTTTAGTGCTGCTCTAGAACCAGCAAATAAAGGCTTCATCGAGGCTTTTTATTTTATCAATCTTAGACGACCAGACGGAAACGCCTTAAAAAATATAAAAATGGCGATACCAGAAGGTATACAAATTTTGGCTGGGACTATCAAAGAAGATGAAGTTTCAACCAGACGTGCATGTGGTCTTTGGGTTTGTCTAACGAAAATGACAAAGTCAAATACTCATTTAAGTTCGTCCAGAATTCAGCCAACGTTACTTTCATGCTGAATTCCAAGACAAGAACATCAACAAGATTTGCCGAAAAACTTTTTGAAACAAAAAGAAGAATTCTTTGGGAAAACAAGATTCCGGAGGAAAAAGAAACTTACCGGAAATTCTGCTATATGGCACACATTGGCCGATGGATAGAACGTATTTACCAAGCATGCCAGGAGCAGAAAGAACCAGAGTACGGGAAAGGATTCCGATCCAAACCCGACATATCAGAGGCATGAAGAGACAAAAGAGCTGTTGACAAGAGAGCGGTTTTCTTAAAGCTCGGGGACCACAAAAAACAATAATGCAAAGATTCCCCGACAAAGGAAAAGGCGTGGACCATTAAAAATTAGTGCGGTAACTATCAAACGCATTAGGACAAAAATATTGGACCACTCACGAGAAAAGTTGGCACACTCAGACAAAAATGCCAGACCACGTGAAAGTTAAGGCGCACTCACGGGCGAACTCAACAATTATCAAGATTTGGAATCCGAAGTTGAAGTCCGGATTCATGCATATATAAAGGCACTGAGAATAAAAATTATAGTCTCCAAGCTTCGTGTTCTTTCAACTTTCATAGCTTGGTAATAATCTTTTTCTTTCTTTCTTTCTTTCTTTCTTTATAATCGTTTGTAATATTGTTCTTTATTTCAGTTTATGTGTTCTTGAGTCAAGCCTCTTTTATATGAGAGGCTAAATAAGTCTGTCTCATGCCAAAATGAGATGTTTTAATGTAATAGATATTATAAGTATTTCCAGAATGAAATAAAGGCTATTGCCCATCTATCTCTCAGATTTCTTTAAAATCTTTTTATAATTGGTTATACCCTACGCCCTATGTAGAAACGAAACAGAGTTGTGCTGGCTATTGCTGAAGGGCTCTCTAACAGAACCATCGGTTGCGATCGTGTGATTGGTGATGAGAAGCCAACGTATAACCTGATTGAGTACCCGACAGTAGTGCTGTCAAAAAAGGTATTTACTGTTTTGTTAAAATTTTATTGTAATACGGAAGCATGAGCCTTTTACGATTTCAAGCCAAGGGGTGCCAACAAAAAAATATAATAATAAGTTACTTAGTATGTATAGTGTAATTTCTCAAAGTTTGGATGGTAAGTGAAACATCATGTAAAGTATGGGATGGTGAGTGAAATTTGCCCAAGAATTTGTATCATCTATTTAATGACACAATTATATATACACAAATTTGAACCATTGGATCTAGCATGTAATACCTTATGAGTCTCATTTGATTTTGACACTTGGATCTAATACGAGGGGAAATGGTCTAGCATGAGGATAATACCCTCATGCTAGATCTCATTTACTGGAGTTTAGTATCGAATCAGTTGAAGAGACAGTGGAGACGGGTTGATTGGAATAGACTAACGATGTATTCTAATTATTATGGATGAGGTCTTCTGTTCTTATTTGATTTTTTGTACAAATAGATTAATAACAATATAACACACATAATTATGTTCATTTTAGAAAGATTAAACATATAAGAGTCATCAAACTAACACATGAAAGTAGGAACAAATCACAGTTCCATACTGATGGTCTGTTGCCCAATATCCTCTTTGAGATTTTTATTTTATTTTGTTTGACAGAATCCCACAAATTAATGGTGAGCTTAAACGCTTTCCTACATATGATGACACCAAAAAGAATAGACACAAAGGCTGTCACGCCCCGATACCGGTACTGATGACACCGACGTTATTCTCAAATTAAAAATTCGAAAACAACAAGCCTCGGATACAGATCTCAAATAAAACAGTCTTTCATTCCATAAACAAACTTTAATTGACTTTACAACTGAACTGATATTAAATTAAAACTGATTTACAACTGGTTGAAAATACAAAACGGTGTGGAAGCATAAACTAATAAAACTAATTTAATCATCAGTGGCGGTATGCTTCATGTCAGCAGGAATAGATCAACATCCCCAAAACTGACATGGTTCATCGTCTTCTACCTCTGACTCGGAGGGGCGTAAGGGGTGAGTGTTTTGGGAAACACCCAGCAAGCGAGGGCCAATCGATATGACAATATAAACATATTCATAATTTTTCCAAAACATATATCATAATCGAACATAAACTGATATGAATGCATATTAACATAATTGCTCACATCGAGCCATAACATATCATATCAGCAATACTTTTCATATACGTTAAGCACAATAAAATCCTCTAATTTCCTCTTGGTACTGATATCAGTCTCTAGACTTAACCCTCATAGAGATAATGTCATAACATCGGATCACCCACGAATAAAGGGTCTGGGCTTCCCAGAACAACGTTTAACCATCGTATCAGGTCATGTAAATGGTTATAATCCCACCGCATCAGGGCCATAAAGAATTCCTTCCAACCAGATTTCAAATTTAGAGTGCTTAAAAAATATAATTTTCATCAGAACTGCATAGTTTTAACATAACTCACATAATCGATTGAAGTTTCAAAACATACATATGATTTTTTTTAAAACGAAACGAGTATATAACAAAAGCTCACTTACCGAAATTATCTCAGAAATTGATGCAAAATCTTTGAAATCGGGTCTTCTTCCTAACTTGAAAATGGTTGCATTAACGATATTTAAGCAAACCCGGATGATTAAAAGTTTAGATTACGATTTAAGGTGTTCCGTATTACGACGTCTTGTATTCGATTGAGTTTAAAATACATATAAAACCTTGCAAGATATATTTTAAATGGTGGATTAAAACACTTCCTACTCAAGTGGTTTTAGATGACTTCATATTTGGGGGTTTGATGGACACTTTGAATCATTGTGCAAGATAAAAAAAAAGACATCTAGTTGGCTTGGGACATTACATGCAAGACATTGGAGTCCACTGCACATTAAACATTAAAATATTTCCCCATTTCCGCCATGAAACTCACGCCTATCTCTCCATTTCAGATTTGTTTTTTTTTTTAAATGTCATGCAAACACCCTTTCTCTCTCTTTAAAACAAAATTCTCCGCCTCTCTTCAAGACATTTTAGCAAATTCCCTCTTAATTCCTAAGAAAAGTTTAGCTAGAAATCCACATGCAATTGTGGAATAGAGAAGCCCAAGAGGAGAGGAAGATAACTTACCAAGAATTTGAAAGTTTGGAGGAGTTCAAGCTAGGAAGGAGCCATTGTGGAATTTTCAAGTTCTTCAAGGGTATAACTCTCTTTCCATGCTCATTTCAGTTAGTTGTAGGATGAAGGGTCAGATTTTATATGTTAGGAGAAGAATGTTTGGGTTACACTTTGATAACAAATGATACTGCAGATTTTAAATGTGCATGCAATAGGTGAGTTCGAATTTTGGAATTACAAAGCGTCCGAATCTGACTTAGAGTCCTAAAGAAAAGTTATAGATATTTGATTTTTCTTTCTGTGGTTAAAATTTGGACTTAAAATGAGTGAGATATGCTCATTTTACTAAGGAGTGCCAGAATTGACTCTGCATGTACTGTAAGTGCACATGCAGTGTAGAAATCCGAACTTTTGACAAAGTTTCATTTCGAGTTTGTTGTCGGTCTTCATATAAAAGTTGTAGATCTTGTAATTTTATTGAATTTTTTTTTAAAAAAGACTTAATTTGGACCCATTTTCAATTAGTTGTGAATTTTATACTTTAAGTGCTCAATTTATGTCCTGCATGTGGGCGAAGATACCCATACAATGTGTTCTTCGTGTTCCTGAGCATTTTTGGCTAGGAATTCCGGAACATTTCTATAAATAAGAATTGTAGTGCTTTGAGTTGGCTGTCATTTGACATTGGAATCACCCAATTTTAATTTAAAATGGGAAAGTTATGACGATTTTACTAAAACCGCTCAAGCTGGAAAACATATTTCAAAGATTACGTTTTCAGTGTTTAAACTACTTTTAAATGGAGGAATCAGCTTGACATCATAAGATAAGAAATGAAGTCATTTGAGTTTTTGAACTTTAGCCCTGGAATCGGGTCATTTGGACGTTGTACGAATTTATAGTGATTTTTCTACGAAAATGGCAAGCTAAAAATTTAAGAAAATTGCTAAGGGTCAATATTTAGATGTTGCATTTGATTCAATGCATTATTTGAACACTTAGTGTTATTTGGAATTTACATGACCAGGTTAATAGATTTCGGGGTTGATTCGGGGAGTACTCGGTATATTAGCTTTGGTCTGAGGTACATTGAAATGAGTTATCATGACATATGACAAAGACGTGTGATGATGCTAATGTATGACCTTATATGTCATTAATTGATTTATATGATTTAATTGTCACTATATGATTCTTATGTGACTATATGATATGTTGAGATGCATTGGATTATATGATATGTGAAACTACATAATATGTATATACTTTCACATGAGATTGCATGATATATTGAGTTGCATATGTCATATAATGCATAGATGATTCATGGGCATATCAAATTGATCTATCCATTTCTTTCATATCCTTGATGATGACTAAGTTGATTACTCTGAGTGTCGGGGACGACGGACACGACGATGATAGGCAGTATAGGTAGCGACTGTAGTCACGCGCGTTGCTACCGGACCTAGACACGAGTGATGACGAGCACATCACAAGATGATTCTCCTAGCGCAAAGTGTGTGTGTTGTCATCCTCTACTCGAGCTGATATTGATTGATGATACCTTCCTTTGGCCTTCGATATTGGTATCTTGAGATTCGATTCTTTATACCCATTCATACATCGGATTCATACATGGTATGCATTGCATGATACTTTGTCACACTTGACATGATTTATTTATTTATGGTACTGGGTTCTGACCCCCTTCGCGGGGTCTTTGTTGTATGGGCATGACAGGTGGTATAGGTGGACGAACTGCGGATGCTCGATGTGAAGCATCGATGAATACCAGAGCTCCGTGAGAGCGAGCTCAGGTTTATGTTAAGTTTTGAGTCCCAAAAATTGTTAGATTACTTTTAATTACATTTTAAGTTACCGGGTGTATGCCCCGAGTATGTGTATTTTAAGTATTCTATTACTGGTTGGTTATATACTTGCTTATGTGATGAATAACATGTTGAATTGGGAAACTGAAATTTCATATTTTCAGTGTCACTATATATGTAACACCTAAAAGCGAAAAAATTTAGGGCCATTTGACAGGACATTTGAAATAAATCTTCCGCTGTTTACGCAACTTAATCGTTATGCATCATATGACATATGCAACTCACTATATCATGCAATCTCATGTAAAATCAATACATATCACGTAATTCACATATCATGTAGTCCAATGTATCTCAACGTATCATGTAGTCACATAAGGATCATATAGTGACAATGAAATCATATAAATCAATTAATGACATGTAAAATCATACAATAATATCATTACACTTCTTCGTCAGACGTCATGATAAAACTCATTTCTACGTACCTCATACCAAAGCTAATCTATCGAGTCCTCCTCGAATCAACCCCGTAATCTATTAACCTGGTCATGTAAATTCCAAATGACACTAGGTGTTTAAGTAGTGCATTGAATCAAATGCAACTTCTAAATATTGACCCTTAATGATTTTCTTAATTTTTCAGCTTGACCCATTTTCGTAGAAAAAATCACTATAATTAAATAGAACATTAAAACGACTCGATTCCAGTGCTCACAGTTCACAAACTCGAAAGGACTTCATTTCTTATATGATGATGTCAAGCTGGTTCCTTCATCTAAAAGTGGTTTAAGCACTAAAAGCGTAGGCTTTAAAAATCTATTTTCCAGCCTGAACGATTTTAGTAAAATCGTCATAACTTTTTCATTTTAAATTCAAATTGGGTGACTCCCATGGCAAATGATAGGGTTGATTATTACGCGTATTTGGGCTTTGATTTATATATATTTTCGTGTAGATTTCGTGAAGATGTTATGTTTTTTGGTATTTATTTGATTGTTTCAGGAATCTAGGTGGAATGTGGAAGAATTGAGCTACAATGAAGGAAACAGATCAAATCAAGCCAATAAATGAAGAAATTGAGTTCTGACATTCTCGATCAATCGGAACAGGAGGTCGATCGATCGACAAAGGTAGAAGTTTTGGCCAACATTAATTTTCAGAGCTCGATCAATCGGAATCACCAGCTCGATCGATCGAGAGAGGCAGAGAGTTGGCAAGAAAATGTGAAGAAAGCTCGATCGATCGGAAGCTTCATCTTGATCGATCGAGCGAGGCAGAGAAACTCATAATCGGAAGCTGAAGACGCTCGATCGATCGAGACATATCAACCGATCGATCGAGACGGAGAATTTTCTGAAAATAAAAGTCTTGATTTGGTTTGATTTTTGGAAACACTTCTATATCTCCCTCCTCTATAAATAAGGAAAAGATGCACGAAAATTGGATCCCCTATTCTGAAGATAATCAGACCTAAATATTCTTTAGCCGCCTTTCATCCTCCCGGAACAAAAGAAGGTTGAAGAATCCTTTGAAGTGCAAGGAAGGAAGCGAGAGAAGAAAGATCGTTCAACGCACGGAGTCGCTCCTACGTTTATCGTATTTCTAAACTCTAAATTAATTTGTTTTTCATATTTATTTGATGTTTTTGAGGTTGAGAGACGATTAAGCATCTTATTAATTTGATTTGAATTTAATTGAGTTTATTCTATCAAGTTTAAGGAATTTTGTGTTTGAATCTTTGATTTGGTTGTGTTTGAGTGAATCAATGTCTTTTGTTCATGAATTATATGCTCCATGCTATCAAAGCCTAGCTACCTTTGATTGATATTGTGAATTATAATTGAGATCGAGAGATGAAATTATAATACGCTAAAATAATTCATGTTGTATGTTTAAGATTTAGATCGAGAGATTAAATCACTTACGTGGTCACTTTAAATTGAAAGATTTAAAGAACAGCTGTTTTCATAGAGATTTATTCGGTATTAAATTGGTTTAAGTGAACGAGAGTTACTTGCATCAATTTATTACTAGTTTCAATACAGCTCGAGAGAGTGTAATGGTTATATTCGGAAATCCTTCACCTTAAGAATTGATTGATAAGTAATTGTGTTAGCAAACAAATCATTGACGATACACAATTGAACGAACATCTTGATAGATTTCTTGAGCGGAATTCCTTCGCATCTTCAAAGGAATTGTTTTAATTTTGAGTTTTTAATTCTTTTGTTTAATTAGTTAATTAATCATCTTTTTCGTAGGCTAAATATAATTTCACTAATTTTATTTGGTACTTATACATCCCTGTGGGTTCGACATCCTTTCTTATATATCACTATACTAAAACTTGACACCGTGCACTTGCGGTATAGAATCGCTACACTGAAAAATATTGTTTAAAATAATAGCGATCAAGTTTTTGGCGCTGTTGCCGGGGACTAATCTATATAATATCATACGAGATTAGTTGATTGTAATTTAGCCATTAATTTTTGTTTTTGTTTTGTTTAGTCACTTTTGACCGTCGAATTTACTACAGTCGCATTTTCTCCTTTTGGATTTATTTTTTTTACAGGTAGTTATTGTTTTGGTGCATGCTGAGGAGTAGCAACCCCGCACTAGAGCCAATTGATCCAGAAATCAAGCGTACGTGTCTACGAAGAATAAGGGAAGCTCGAGCAATTGCTGAACATAATCAAGAAGGGGGCGCGAACAATGAAGCACTGAATCCAAGATCGATGATGGATTATGCTCAACCGGCTTTTCATGGATCATTGTCAAGCATTACAAGGCCAACCATTCAAGCAAACAATTTTGAGATTAAGCCAGCTATCATACAGACGATCCAACACTCCGTGATGTTTGGGAGAGTAGCCACTGATGACCCGAACGCTCACATCTCCAACTTCTTGGAGATTTGTGATACATGCAAACATAATGGCGTTTCTGACGACGCCATCAGGTTAAGGTTATTTCCTTTCTCATTAAAAGATAAAGCTAAAGCTTGGTTGAACTCTTTACCTGCAGGATCGATAACAACTTGGGAGGGGATGACGCAAGCGTTTCTGTCCAAATACTTTCCTCCTTCCAAAACGGCAAAGATGAGGAATGATATCACCACGTTCGGGCAATTTGATCCTAAAACACTATATGATGTGTGGGATCGTTTCAAGGATTTTCTTAGGAGATGCCACACCATGGACTTCCTATTTGGCTCCAGGTACAGACTTTTTATACCGGTTTATTTTCATCTAACCGTTCTATGATAGATGCAGCCTCAGGAGGATCCATAATGCGCAAAACACCGGAAGCATCGTATGAACTCTTAGAAGAGATGGCTTCTAACAGCTATCAATGGCAATCGGAGAGGAATGTGCCAAAGAAACCGGCTGGAGTTCATCAAGTTGATGAATCACTGCTCTTTCGGCATAGTTGGAAGCGCTGAACAAAAAGATACAAGCTCAAGTTATCACTTGCGAACTATGTGGAAGCAATCATCCAAGCACTAAGTGTCAGGCAGGTAACACATTCATACAATCTAATGAGTCCGTGCATTATGTAGGAAACAGGCAGCCCAACAACCCCTACTCCAATACTTACAACCCGGGGTGGAGAAATCATCCGAACTTGCAATGGTCCAACCAAAACAATGTGTTGAACCCACAACAACAACCGGGGAATGTGCCTAAGCCGAGTATGGAGGAGCTCTTGACCAAGTTAATTTCATCGACTGAAACAAGGATGCAAAATCAGGATGCATCTATAAAAAACTTGGAGGTTCAAGTGGGGCAATTAGCAGCTATAATTCATGGACGAGCTCAAGGGACACTACCTACGGATACGGTGAAAAACCCGAAGGAGCAAGCGAAAACGGACCACTGAGACGGAGGTGACAGTCCAGCTTGGGACTATAAATTAAGAACTTTCCTCTATCCTTTGTTTGTTTTTCAATTTTTTTTAGCCTAATTGTTTTTGTTTTTATTTCTATTTTTGTTATTTTTCGAGCCTAACTCCGTGCGTTAATTTTCAAATGCAGGAAAATGGAATTAGTCAAATCGGGGGGCGGATCGAATTTTGAAAAGTGAAAAATTTGGAAAAATTGGTCTGGAAGGCTCGATCGATCGAGATTAAAGCTCGATCGATCGACCATGGGTTGAAAAAAATAAAATTTATTCTGGTGTCACCGATCGATCGAGATTTTACTCTCGATCGATCGCGGAAGGTCATAAAGAGAAGAAAATTTTTCTGTCTCGCTCGATCGATCGAGCAACAAAAAATTTCGTTTTTAACATCAGATATCAGTAGTAGCAAAGCACAAAAATTCAATCCCCCAATTTTTCCAAAGAAAAAAATCGCCCCTTTTATCAAATCCCCAAATTTCTTCCTATAATCTTCCCATACACTCACAAATCTTGCAATTTAAGCTTCCAAGCTTCATCTAATCACACTTTTTGCAACAGATTTGAAGATTTACAACTGAAATTGGGAGATTTCATCATCAAGGAGGAACTCAAGAAAGATTCCAAACCATCACCTTGATTTTCATGGTATATGGTTTCAACTCTTCTCTATATCCATAATTTAGTGAATATTGTTGTTTGGATATATAAGTTTGAAGTTTGTGGTGAATTTGGAAATTAAGTAGTTGAATTTTGGGGAAGTGAAAGGTTGGTTGGTAAGATTTGTACATTCTAGATGTGGTTTGTGATATTGGTGATTTTGGTTGTGGTTGGGAGTGACGAAGTAAGAAATTGTAAATTGATCAAATGGCGCCAAAGAGGAAGCAAAAGCAAGTCGAAGCCACTACTTCGGCTGCCAACTATGATGAGAAGCGCTTTGTGAATTCCGTAGCGGCGGAATTATACCCTAGCTATCACCGCAAACCCCTCAGTCGCGAAAGGGGAATGAGTTTGGATAAGTTTGAATGCCCGGTCATTCAAGAAGCTAGGCGACGGGGGTGGTTTGAATTCATCCAACAACCTATTGATGCGGTGGTCCCGGTAGTAAGGGAATTCTATGCTAATTTGAGGACGGTCCACCCAAATTCAAGAGAGGTTGTATTTGTCAGGGGTCAGGATATTGAATATGATCGATTCAAGTTGAATGCAATTTTTAGGATGCCTTCTATAAAGAACAGTGATTACCAAGCATTCAAAACAAGCCTAATCAACTATGACGAGGTAATTTCTATAATCGGTATCGAGGGGGTCGATTGGCAAAGAAACAACAATGGAGAGCCCCAATTGGTCCTCAAGAAATATTTGAAACCAGAGGCACAAGCTTGGTTCTCTTTCATAGCCGCCCGGGTCATGCTATCGACCCATACTTCTGAGGTTACTAAGGAGAGAGCTGCCCTGGTCTATGCCATACTTATAGGGCAAACGGTGGATTTGAGGCATATTATAAATGAACATATCTGTGACATCAGTCGGAGTCCACCCACCTCTGCATTGCCTTTTCCATCGACCATCACAGCCCTTTGCAAGAGAGGTGGAGTGAAGTGGGACACCGATGAGGAGCTCCTACCACCTAAAGGACCAATTGTGGTTGATGGGCCACCACCTTCTACAGGCAGACGAAGGGCCGAGCCACGACCCTCGAGCAGCAGACATGCTGGGGCATCCTCCTCTTCCGCTGCAGAGCATACATCGATTACCTTGGACTCCCTTCACAGGGATCTCCAAGACCTCCGCCTGGAGCAGCAGGGCATCCAAAATCTGCAGCGGGAACTACAGTGGGGCCAAGCACAGATAAGTCAGCACCTGCAATACCAATGTGCATGGAATAATGCCTTGACCCAAGGTTTCCCATATATTCAGTTCCCGCCTGAGCCAAAATTTCGACCATTCCCGCCATACCATCAACCACCACCAACGGAATATCCACCACACCCACCATATCAGCCTGAGGAGCCATATTACCCAGTACCACCTCCGGAGCATGATGAGGACGACGATCACTGACGATCGTCGTCGAGGTATGTGCCTTGCCTTTGCATTTATTGTTTACCATACATTGAGGGCAATGCATGTACTAAGTTTGGGGGGTGTTTATTGGTTTCTGCTGTTGACTTGTGGTACTTTCTTGCATGACTGATCTATAATGAGATTAGATCATTTTTGGGCATATAAAAAAAATTTCTCGAAAATGAGTTCATCATTTAGAAATAATGAATTAGAATTGCAATGGTATTACATGATGATATTAATCCCCATCTCAACTTAAGTCTTGAAGATTTTGACTTGTTTGTGAATATCTTAGGTTAAGTTAATATTTCAAAAAATTGAGGAATATTTTGAGCACTTTTGGCTCATGATTGAGTAAATTGTATATTGGACAATTTTGTTAACTATGATTTATCTTGAGGATCTTAAAACACTTTAGAACCTAGTTGAGAGCACTTTGAGGCAAAATTTATAGTTAGGAACTAGACTTGGAAATTACTTAGGCGATCTTTGGACCGTTTGAGCCTTTCAAGCTTACCATGTTTATATCAATCTCTTGTTCCCTAATTTGAGCCTAAATGATAAAAGAATGGAGTATGTTTGACATACTATTAGCCCCCATTCAACATTCTTTGGCAACCTCATTATACCCACCCACTTAAGCCTAAATGGAAGATTTTTATCTTGACCTTAAGGGTGTTTCTCATTAGATGCACTTGAAATGCTAAACTTTGATGAGCGTATTGTTAAAAAGTTTTGATGAATGAGAAAAGAAAAAGATAGAAAAAGCCTTGAGAAAAAAATGAATAAATAAGACCCAAAGTGGCCAAGGCTAGAAAAAGAAGAAGAGCTCAAAGTGTGCTAAACATTTTGAATTTTCTATGATTATACTCTCTTCTTTGTATTTCCCTATCTTTTATTTCAAGCCAAACACCTAGGCCAAACATTACAAGCTTTAAAAGACCTATTAATCCAAGTCTAGGGAATAACTACATTAGTGGAGAAGTGTTTGAAAAGTAGGCTTATGAAGTGTTTAAAAGTAATTCTTGATTTTGAGTTTAATAGCATTATTTGATCCTAAAAGTATATATGAAACTCATGATTGACATGAACACACACACACGTTCCACTTTTGCGATATATTGCTTGGCTTAGGAGAAAACACTTCTTGTTAATTTTTGGATAGACTTATGATTGAAGTGTTAGTGGGATTTCTGAGCTTTTACAATTGAGTTGCTAAGTTAATTCATTCAAAGTATTGATGATGAACTTTGCATTTTGATCTTAATGTTTGCTCGAGGATGATCAAATCTAAGTTTGAGAGAGTTGATAGCGTTGATTTATATATATTTTCATGTAGATTCCGTGAAGATGTTATGCTTTTTGGTATTTATTTGATTGTTTCAGGAATCTAGGTGGAATGTGGAAGAATCGAGCTACAAGGAAGAAAACGGATCAAATCAAGCCAATAAATGAAGAATTTGAGTTCTGACATTCTCGATCAATCGGAACAGGAGGTCGATCGATCGACAAAGGCAGAAGTTTTGGCCAACATTAATTTTCAGAGCTCGATCGATCGGAATCACCAGCTCGATCGATCGAGAGAGGCAGATAGTTGGCAAGAAAATGTGAAGAAAGCTCGATCGATCGGAAGCTTCATCTCGATCGATCGAGCGAGGCAGAGAAACTCATACTCGGATGCTGAAGACGCTCGATCGATCGAGACGGAGAATTTTTTGAAAATAAAAGTCTTGATTTGGTTTGATTTTGGAAACACTTCTATATCTCCCCTCCACTATAAATAAGGAAAAGAGGCACGAGAAGTGGATCCCCTATTCTGAAGATAATCATACCTAAATATTCTTTAGCCGCCTTTCATCCTCCCGGAACAAAAGAAGGTTGAAGAATCCTTTGAAGTGCAAGGAAGGAAGCGAGAGAAGAAAGATCGTTCAACGCACGGAGTCGCTCCTACGTTTATCGTATTTCTAAACTCTAGATTAATTTGATTTTCATATTTATTTGATGTTTTTGAGGTTGAGAGACGATTAAGCATCTTATTAATTTGATTTGAATTTAATTGAGTTTATTCTATCAAGTTTAAGGAATTTTGTGTTTGAATCTTTGATTTGGTTCTGTTTGAGTGAATCAATATCTTTTGTTCATGAATTATATACTTCATGCTATCAAAGCCTAGCTACCTTTGATTGATATTGTGAATTATAATTGAGATCGAGAGATGAAATTATAATACGCTAAAATAATTCATGTTGTATGTTTAAGATTTAGATCGAGAGATTAAATCACATACGTGGTCACTTTAAATTGAAAGATTTAAAGAATAACGGTTTTCATAGAGATTTATTCGGTATTAAATTGGTTTAAGTGAACGAGAGTTACTTGCATCAATTTATTACTAGTTTCAATACAGTTTGAGAGAGTAATTGTGTTAACAAACAAATCATTGACGATACACAATTGAACGAACATCTTGATAGATTTCTTGAGCGGAATTCCTTCGCATCTTCAAAGGAATTGTTTTAATTTTGAGTTTTTAATTCTTTTGTTTAATTAGTTAATTAATCATCTTTTTCGTAGGCTAACTAATTTTATTTGGTACTTATACATTAGTCCATGTGGGTTCGACATCCTTTCTTATATATCACTATACTAAAACTTGACACCGTGCACTTGCGGTATAGAATCGCTACACTGGAAAATATTGTTTAAAATAATAGCGATCAGCAAATTACAGCCAACTCGAAACACTAAAATTCCTCTTTCTAGACAGTTTCCGGAATTCCTAGCAAAAAATGCTCAGGAATCCAAAGAACACACTGCATGTGTATTCTCGCCCACATGCATGGTTCAGAACGAGCATATAAAGTATAAAATTCATAACTAATTGAAAATGAGTCATTTTTTTTTTTAAAAAAAAAATCGAAGAGAATTCAAAGACCTACAACTTTCATTTTAAGACCGACATCAAATTCGGAATAAAATTTGCCCAGAAAGTCGAATTACAGTCTGCATGTAACATGCATGGACATACAGAGCAAAAAATGAGCACTTAAAGTAAAATTGCATTACTTTTACTTAGGAGATCCAAATCACATGCTTATTTTTATAAAAATTGCATAAAATGAAAAGATATACAACTTTGATTTGAAGACCGACATCAAATTCGGAATCTGTGACATCCCCGAAATGGTTAATTGCTATTTGGCTTTAATTGTGTTTACATGATTAATTATGTGGTAATTGATTATGTTTTGGGATTTATTTACCTTATGGAAATGCATGGTCATGTGGATAGGGGTGACCCGGGATTGCATTTTAGGGTGCATGTGATGCATGTTGGGTAAATATTATTGGAAGCATGATTATTTGCCTTGGTTAGCAATTTATTAGAAATCATGTGTTAATTGATATTATGGTGCATTTTGAGTAAATGCTTTGAAAAATATCATGTTGGGGTGTTTTATACACCATGGAATTCTTTTGGGTATCATTTTAATAAACTCACATTTTAATATCCAACCCCACTCTTTCAACCTCACTCTTACTTTACCAAAATCAAATCCACAAACCCTTCCTCTCCCAATTTTCGAGCTCAAGCCTAGGGTTGAGGAGAAACCTTTCAAAAATCTTGATTTGTGGAGCATATTGGGTGATTTGAGGTCCCCAAGAGGTATGGGTACCTCATGCTTTAATTTTGTAAGGTTTTGTTTGAGTTTGGTTTGATTTTGAATGGTTTTAAAATGGGTTTTGTTGGGTTGTTGTGGGTTTGGTTAATGGTTGGATTTATGGTTGTTTTAAGGTGTATTTTGGAAGTTTATGTTGTTATTTGAGTTATTGGTTTGATGGTTAAGAGTTGGAATGGGTTGGAATGGTTTAGAGGTGCAAAAATGGAGGATTTTCGGGTAACAGAGGTCGGCGATCGATCGCCCATTCCAGGCGATCGATCGCGCCCAGGCAGTAAGCTTTTCAAGCCTTTGGCGATCGATCGCCACTCTTGGGCGATCGATCGGCGGGTCTGGCGATCGATCGCGCCAGGGGTGGCGATCGATCGCCGAAGGGTGCAAAATTTGGTACTCGGGCAGTAGGGTTTGGCGATCGATCGCCGTGATGGGCGATCGATCGCGAAGGCCAAAATTTTGTATTTTTGGATTTTTTTGTGGGATTTTTGGTATTGGACTATTATTGGGTTCTAATATTGGTATTTGTGAATATGTAGAACCAACCCAGGTGGCAACACAGCCAAGGCATTGAAGTCCTACCATATCCTACATTTTGGAAAGGTACGTAGTGGACGTACGGGCACCCAACGGTAACATGTATTTTATATACTCATTGATTATGCATTGTGGATGCGGGTATATATGTGGTATTGCATTGTGGATGCATATACATGTTGATTTATGCCATATGTGGTATTGCATTGTGGATGCATATACATGGTAATTGATGCATATTGATGATAGATGCATATTATGATTATTGGATGCACATCCCATGAGTCGTGGTCATCCTTTGATGATTTTAATGCTTGCCGCTTTTTGTTTTGGTTCCGCTAAATGTGAAGCGAGGGGTGGGAGCGCCGCATGTCACATTTGAGCGTGGTTGTCATATGGGGCGAGGAAAGGGTATTTGCCGCTCTCTGTGAAGCGAGGGGTGGGAGTACCGCATGTCCATTGTAGCGAGGTTATCCTATGCCGCCCATATGAAAATAAGCGAGGGGCATTAAAATACACTGTGATGGACAGACTAGGGAATGGTGACCAATATTTGGTACTGTTGAGATGGTATATGATGTCATGACATGTTTTGGCCTTTAAAAATAATCTGTTGATTATACTCATGAGTTATGGTACAGGGACAACCAAACGGGAAGCGTTTGAAATGCATGGAAAACAGGAAGTGTTTTATATTGATTATGCATTTACGCTTTATCTTCATATTGTGTTGAATATGAATGATTATTATTGCTCATGTTTGGGGGTTGTCCTTGTAGGTACCTTTTTGGCATGATAGCAAGCTTTGAACGAGTTGAGGTGGTGAGCTTGTGAAGCATTCTTTTGAGGATTAAAGGACAGGATTATTTTGTCTAGTGTCTACTCTAGGAGTAGTGTAAAACTAGTTGATAGCATTCATTGATGAGGAATGTAATTAATCCATTCTTTTTGGAAGTCCTTATTATTATGGCATGTAATGCTTAAGCTCATAGACTCAACATGTTCTTTTCTCACTCTGATCATTATATTAGCTCTATTATGCCTTATTTCCGCACTTAAGGATTAGGGTCCGTACATTAGTGGTATCAGAGCAGTGGTTAGAGAACCCGGGAACGAGTGAAGGGTAGCCTTAGCATGTTTGGCTAGGTGCTTACATTTAGAGCATGTTTATGCATGTGGTGCATATTGATGTATATCCTGTTATACTAACATGCTTATATCACTCCTGTTATCTAACGATATGATGTATATTGCTTTGGAATTGTTGTTAACATTTGTGTTACAGCATGGCTGCTAATGAGGAAGTCGGTGATATGGGGAGCATGAATGCGAGTATTGGACAGGCTAATCCTCTACCTCCGCCGGCTGTAGGGGTGGAACCAGTAGTTCAGTTGCTGCTACCGGGTGAGATTAGCTTGACACAGTTTCTATCTTATCATCCGCCCCGGTTTGAGGGGACAGAGTCCGGAGAAGAGGCTGAAGAGTGGTTGGAAAGACTTGAGCAGATCTTCGTATCGGCTCCTTGTGCTGTGACAGCTTGGCTGAGGCTAGCGGAGTTTCAATTAGCCAAGAAACCTCTGATGTGGTGGAGGAGCACAGTGATGGAAATGAGAGCACTGGGTGCTGTGATTGACTGGACTCTCTTCAGGACTAGGTTTCTGAATCGGTACTTCTCCGCGGCAGCAAGGCAGACAAAGGAGGATGAATTTACAAGTCTGAGGCAGGGGAACATGACAGTGGCAGACTATGCCACACGGTACTCTTCGTTGTTGAGATACGTTCCCCACATTGCCACCAGTGGACACGCTAAGATGAGGAATTTCATGAAGGGGTTACGACCGGAGCTCTATGACCAGGTTATCACTAATAACCCAACCTCTTTTGATGACGCTCTTACAAGAGCGGAGCTTGCTGAGCTAGGAGTGGGAGCTTACGCTATGCCACCACCGGTACCGCAACAGAGGCAGACTAGTGACAGTTTGAGGCCTCGGGGTGAGCCATTTAAGCCCCGTGGTGCCTCTTCATCTTCAAGGTATGGTGGAAAGAAACACTTTGGACAGAAGCAGGATAACAAGAAGGGTAATTGGTCGGCCAATCGAGGATCTTCACAAGGGGATAGGCCGGGAGAGCCGAGGTGCAACAATTGTGGAGGGCCACACTCTTCAAACAAGTGTCCTGCATGTTATGTCTGTGGCAAGATGGGCCACATCGCTCGGTATTGCCCCACTCGGGGAGGACAGTCAGAGTATCAGGGCAATAGGCCGAGATTTGATGACCGGACAGTGCAGCAGAGGCAGCAGTTTGGGCCTCGACCATCGGGAGGTCAGACAGTAGGACCACCCCAGGGACAGGTGTATGCACTGACCAGAGAGCAGGCTCAGGCAGCCCCGGAGGAGGTGATTGCCGGTACGTGCCATTTATTTACGTACCCTGCTTTTATTTTGATCGATACAGGTGCCTCCCATTCTTTTGTATCGGTGGGTTTTGTGGAAAGACACCATATGCGCACGTCTTCTTTACCCACGCCTCTCCTTGTCTCGACACCCACTGGAAGAAATGTTGTTGCTGATCAGTTTATGGCAGACTGCCTCATTTATTTTGAGGGCAACGAATTGAGATCAGACTTGATTGTGCTGGGTATGTCAGACTTCGACTGCATCTTGGGTATAGATGTTCTGAACAGATATCAGGCAGTGGTAGATTGCCGACAGAGGACAGTGAAGTTCAGACCTGAGTTGGGCAGTCAGTGGACTTTCTACGGCAACGGTTCTCGTGCGAAGATTCCGTTGATTTCAGCGATCAAGATGACTCAACTGTTGGAACGTGGACACACGGGCTATCTCATTTATGCCGTGGACACGTCTGGGAAGAGTAAAGAACTGAGAGTTGAGGATGTACCAGTAGTGGCCGAATTTGCTGATGTATTCCCAGAAGAGATCCCAGGATTTCCACCGGCTAGGGAAGTTGAATTTGGGATCGAGTTGTTGCCAGGGACATCCGCTATCTCTCGTGCACCTTATAGGATGGCACCGGCTGAGTTGAGAGAGTTGAAAGAACAGTTGCAGGATCTCTTGGACAAGGGATATATACGCCCGAGCGTGTCGCCATGGGGCGCACCAGTTCTCTTTGTGAAGAAGAAGGACGGTTCGATGCGGTTGTGTATCGATTACCGGCAACTGAATAAGGCTACAGTGAAGAACAAGTATCCTCTCCCAAGGATAGATGACTTGTTTGATCAGTTGCAGGGTACCAGGGTGTATAGCAAGATTGATTTGAGATCCGGGTATCATCAGATTCGGGTCAGAGAGGAAGATGTGCAGAAGACAGCGTTCCGGACCCGATATGGGCATTATGAGTTCCTAGTGATGCCGTTCGGCGTGACGAATGCTCCAGCAGTCTTTATGAGTCTGATGAACAGAGTGTTTCAGCAGTATCTTGATCAGTTCGTCATCGTGTTTATTGACGACATTCTTATCTACTCCCGGAGCGAGGAAGAGCATGTGAAACACTTGAGGGCAGTGCTTCAGATTCTCAGAGAGCATCAGTTGTATGCTAAGCTCAGTAAGTGCGAGTTTTGGCTGAGCAGTGTAGTGTTTCTGGGGCATGTTATATCGAGCAGCGGAATATCTGTAGATCCCAAGAAGATTGAGGCTGTGATGGAGTGGGCTGCCCCCACTTCTGTGCCTGAGATCCGGAGTTTTCTTGGTTTGGCCGGGTATTATCGGCGCTTTGTTGAGGGCTTTTCGAAGATTGCCAAGCCGCTGACTCAGTTGACTCAGAAGGGTGTGCCTTTCTTTTGGTCAGAAGCTTGTGAGGAGAGCTTCCAGGAGTTGAAGCACCGGTTGACGACGGCGCCAGTGTTAGTGATCCCGACGGAGAACTCCAGATTTGTTCTGTATACTGATGCATCACTGCAGGGCCTTGGATGTGTTCTGATGCAAGATAAGCATGTGGTAGCTTATGCATCGAGGCAGTTAAAGCCGCATGAGACCAGATATCCAGTTCATGACTTGGAATTGGCGGCTATCATCTTCGCCCTGAAGATCTGGAGGCATTATTTGTATGGTACGTCGTTTACCATTTACACGGACCACAAGAGCCTCAAATTTTTATTCACTCAGGCAGAGCTGAACATGAGGCAGAGGAGGTGGATGGACCTACTCAAGGACTATGACTGCGAGATAGAGTACCATCCCGGGAAAGCTAATTTGACAGCAGACGCTTTGAGCCGGAAAGTAAGGAGTTCTGCTGAGGACGTCATCCATTTGTCGGCTATGATGACCTCCTATTGCCATCTCGGCTATGATTTTGATATAGATGCATCACCAGTGTATGTCTCTACCTTATTAGCTGAGCCAGATATTTATGAGAACATCAGGAGAGCTCAGAGATCAGATGCTGAGGTTCAGAGATGGTTGTCTATAGTGCATCTTGGTCAGCCGACGAAGTTCAGAGTGGCCGACGACGGATCTTTGAGATTGGGTAACCGCTGGGTAGTTCCGAGTACGCCGGAGTTGCGTAAGGGAATTTTGGAGCGAGCTCACAGTAGCAGACTTAGCATCCACCCAAGCGGGAAGAAGATGTACAGAGATCTGCGTGGTCAGTTTTGGTGGAAGAGAATGAAGTCTGATGTCGTCGCTTTTGTGAAGAGGTGTCTGATCTGCCAGCAGGTTAAGGCAGAGAGGCAGAGACCTGGCGGCGAACTGAGGAGCTTGGAGATACCGAAGTGGAAATGGGCACACATTTCCATGGACTTCGTGACTCATTTGCCGAGGAGTGCTTCAGGCTTCGATGCTATTTGGGTGATTGTGGATCGATTGACCAAGGTGGCTCATTTTATCCCCTATAGCATGACTTTCACATTTTTGAGGATGGCGCAGTTGTATATTAGAGATGTGGTGAGGTTGCATGGGATCCTCGTTTCGATAGTGTCAGATCGAGATCCGCGATTCACATCTCATTTCTGGGAAGGCCTTCAGTCAGCCTTGGGAACTGAGGTCAGATTGAGCACTGCTTATCATCCTCAGACGGATGGTCAGACCGAGCGCACAATTCAGACGCTCGAGGACATGCTGAGTGCTTGTGTTTTGGAGTTCGATACTTCTTGGCAGGATTCAGTGCCTCTGGTAGAGTTTTCTTATAACAATAGCTACCAGGCAAGTATTCAGATGGCTCCGTTTGAAGCTCTTTATGGCAGACGATGTAGATCGCCCTTGTGTTGGGATGATTTGGACAGTAGATCAGTCGGAGGGCCTGAGTTAATCCGGGAAATGGAAGAGAAGATAAAGATTATAAGGCAGAAAATGAAAGCAGCCCAAGACAGACAGGCAGCTTATGCGAATAAACGGCGGAGACCGTTAGAATTTCGGTTGGGAGATAAGGTCTTTTTGAAGATCTCGCCTTTCAGAGGCGTTGTGCGATTTGGGATGCGCGGGAAACTGTCTCCGAGGTATGTTGGACCGTACGAGATCTTGCAGCGCATTGGCACATTGGCTTACCGACTGGCTTTGCCGCCTTCTTTATCTGGGATACATGATGTGTTTCATGTATCGATGCTGCGAAAGTATGAGCCGGATCCGTCTCACGTGTTACAGCCTTCCGAAGTTCAGTTAGAGTCAGATGTATCTTATGTAGAACGGCCTGTTAGAATTCTGGACAGAGCAGACCGTATACTTCGGAACAAAGTGATACCGATGATCAAAGTTCAGTGGGATCGCAGGGGTGTCGAGGAGGCTACGTGGGAGACGGAGCAGCATATGGTGCAGCACTACCCGGAACTATTCTCTGGTATGAGTTTATGTTTAGTTTCTGTTGGGGTAAGTGCATGTGATTTCGAGGACGAAATCTTATAAGTAGGGGAGTATTGTGACATCCCCGAAATGGTTAATTGCTATTTGGCTTTAATTGTGTTTACATGATTAATTATGTGGTAATTGATTATGTTTTGGGATTTATTTACCTTATGGAAATGCATGGTCATGTGGATAGGGGTGACCCGGGATTGCATTTTAGGGTGCATGTGGTGCATGTTGGGTAAATATTATTGGAAGCATGATTATTTGCCTTGGTTAGCAATTTATTAGAAATCATGTGTTAATTGATATTATGGTGCATTTTGAGTAAATGCTTTGAAAAATATCATGTTGGGATACACCATGGAATTCTTTTGGGTATCATTTTAATAAACTCACATTTTAATATCCAACCCCACTCTTTCAACCTCACTCTTACTTTACCAAAATCAAATCCACAAACCCTTCCTCTCCCAATTTTCGAGCTCAAGCCTAGGGTTGAGGAGAAACCTTTCAAAAATCTTGATTTGTGGAGCATATTGGGTGATTTGAGGTCCCCAAGAGGTATGGGTACCTCATGCTTTAATTTTGTAAGGTTTTGTTTGAGTTTGGTTTGATTTTGAATGGTTTTAAAATGGGTTTTGTTGGGTTGTTGTGGGTTTGGTTAATGGTTGGATTTATGGTTGTTTTAAGGTGTATTTTGGAAGTTTATGTTGTTATTTGAGTTATTGGTTTGATGGTTAAGAGTTGGAATGGGTTGGAATGGTTTAGAGGTGCAAAAATGGAGGATTTTCGGGTAACAGAGGTCGGCGATCGATCGCCCATTCCAGGCGATCGATCGCGCCCAGGCAGTAAGCTTTTCAAGCCTTTGGCGATCGATCGCCACTCTTGGGCGATCGATCGGCGGGTCTGGCGATCGATCGCGCCAGGGGTGGCGATCGATCGCCGAAGGGTGCAAAATTTGGTACTCGGGCAGTAGGGTTTGGCGATCGATCGCCGTGATGGGCGATCGATCGCGAAGGCCAAAATTTTGTATTTTTGGATTTTTTTGTGGGATTTTTGGTATTGGACTATTATTGGGTTCTAATATTGGTATTTGTGAATATGTAGAACCAACCCAGGTGGCAACACAGCCAAGGCATTGAAGTCCTACCATATCCTACATTTTGGAAAGGTACGTAGTGGACGTACGGGCACCCAACGGTAACATGTATTTTATATACTCATTGATTATGCATTGTGGATGCGGGTATATATGTGGTATTGCATTGTGGATGCATATACATGTTGATTTATGCCATATGTGGTATTGCATTGTGGATGCATATACATGGTAATTGATGCATATTGATGATAGATGCATATTATGATTATTGGATGCACATCCCATGAGTCGTGGTCATCCTTTGATGATTTTAATGCTTGCCGCTTTTTGTTTTGGTTCCGCTAAATGTGAAGCGAGGGGTGGGAGCGCCGCATGTCACATTTGAGCGTGGTTGTCATATGGGGCGAGGAAAGGGTATTTGCCGCTCTCTGTGAAGCGAGGGGTGGGAGTACCGCATGTCCATTGTAGCGAGGTTATCCTATGCCGCCCATATGAAAATAAGCGAGGGGCATTAAAATACACTGTGATGGACAGACTAGGGAATGGTGACCAATATTTGGTACTGTTGAGATGGTATATGATGTCATGACATGTTTTGGCCATTAAAAATAATCTGTTGATTATACTCATGAGTTATGGTACAGGGACAACCAAACGGGAAGCGTTTGAAATGCATGGAAAACAGGAAGTGTTTTATATTGATTATGCATTTACGCTTTATCTTCATATTGTGTTGAGTATGAATGATTATTATTGCTCATGTTTGGGGGTTGTCCTTGTAGGTACCTTTTTGGCATGATAGCAAGCTTTGAACGGGTTGAGGTGGTGAGCTTGTGAAGCATTCTTTTGAGGATTAAAGGACAGGATTATTTTGTCTAGTGTCTACTCTAGGAGTAGTGTAAAACTAGTTGATAGCATTCATTGATGAGGAATGTAATTAATCCATTCTTTTTGGAAGTCCTTATTATTATGGCATGTAATGCTTAAGCTCATAGACTCAACATGTTCTTTTCTCACTCTGATCATTATATTAGCTCTATTATGCCTTATTTCCGCACTTAAGGATTAGGGTCCTTACATAATCTAAGTGAACTGAAAATTTGAAACTATCTACTACAAGAACCCCAAAGATTTTGCAGATTCTGTTTTAACAAAAGACATCAACAATTTCGTCTCTTCCTAGATTTCGACCCAAATTCCACAAAATTCAATTGAATATAGATAAGAACTTCATACCCTTGTAGACCCAAGCACTCCACAATGAATCCACTTCCCAAGCTCCTAGTACTCCAATTCTTGAAGGAAAAGGGTTTCCCCTTCCTATCATGCTAGAACTCCATTTGCATGGATGTCTTTCCCTCAGTTCTCTCTCAAAAATGGAAGTGTGGGTTTTGAAAATAGGGAAGAAAGTCTGATATTTGTATAGGAAAAGATGGTCTATAAATGCTGAAAAAGATGGCAAGGGGGGCGTGAGTTACAATGTGGGGGTGGGGAATTGTTTATCAATTTTTTTATCCTACCATGCTCATGTGTCCCAAGATGGTGTTTTTTCGTCTTTATTTAAGGTGATGGCCGAAAAAATTATGCCATTTGGTATAATTTTGATGTATTTTATCTTGTTTAAAAATAAGGTATTGCGATCCGGAACACCTCAAATCAAATTCTCAACTTTTAATCACTCGGGTTTACTAACTCGGGGTTCTAGTGGCAATTACAGCCAATTTGAAACACTACAATTCTTATTTCTATAAATTTTCCGGAATTTCTAGCCAAGAATGCTCAGGAATTCGAAGAACACAGTGCATGGTATTTTCGCCCATATGCACGACATAGATAGAACACTTAAAGTATAAAATTCATAACTAATTGAAAATGAGCCCGAAATAAGTCCTCTTTCTTTAAATCGAATAGAATTCAAAGACCTACAACTTTCATTTGCAGATCGACATCAAATTCGGAATAAAATTTGCCTTGAAAGTCGAATTACAGTCTGCATGCAACAAGCATGAAGCATGCAAAGGCAAAAAATGAGCACTGAAAGTAAAATCGACATAACTTTTACTTCGGAGATCCAAATCGCATGCTTTTTTTCTTTCTAAATTGCATAAAATGCAGAGATCTACAACATTGATTTGAAACGAAAAAGTTATGATGATTTTACAAAAACCGCTCAAGCTGGAAAACAGATTTTTAAAGGCTACATTTTTAGTGTTTAAACCCCATTTAGATGGTTGAATCAGCTTGACATCATAACAGATGAAATGTAATATTTTGAGTTTATGAACTTTGAGCACTAGAATCGATTCGTTTTGATGTCGTATGAGTTTATAGTGATTTTCTACGAAAATGGGTCAAGTTGAAAATTAAGAAAAAAACTAAGGGTCGATATTTAGAAGTTGCAATTGATTCAATGCACTACTTGAACACTTAGTGTCATTGAGAATTTACATGACCAGGTTAATAGATTCCGGGGTTGATTCGAGGAGTACTCGGTAGATTAGCTTGGGTTCTGAGGTACGTAGAAATGAGTTTATCATGACGTCTGATGAAGACGTGTAATGATATTGTATGATTTTACATGTCATTAATTGATTTCTATGATTTAATTATCACTATAAGATTCTTATGTTACTATATGACATGTTGAGATACATTGTAGTACATCATATGTATTGATTTTCACATGAGATTGCATGACATAATGAGTTGCATATGTCATATGATGCATATATGATTCATGGGCATATCATATTGATCTATCCATTTCTTTGATATCCGTGTGACGACTGAGTTGATTTACTCTGAGTGTCGGGGACGATGGGCACGACGATGACATGCAGTATAGGTAGCGACTGTAGTCACACGCGTTGCTACCGGACCTAGACACGAGGGATGACGAGCACAACACAGGAAGATTCTCCTAGCGTAAAGTGTGTGTTTTGTCGCCCTCTTCTCGAGCAGATATTGATTGATGATACCTTCCTTTGGACTCGATATTGGTATCTTGAGATTTGATTATTTATACACATTCATACATCGCATTCATACATGGTATGAATTGCATGATACTTTGTCATTCTTGTCATGATCTATTTATTTCTCGGAGTGGGTTCTGACCCACTTCGCGGGGGCTGTCATGTCTTTGTTGTATGGGCATGACAGGTGGTACATGTGGACGTACTGCGGATGCTCGAGATGAAGCATCGATGAATAGCAGAGCTCCTTGAGAGCGAGCTCAGGTTTATGTTTTAGTTTTGAGTCCCAGTAATTGTTAGAGTACTTTTTAGTTACATTTTAAATTACCGGGGTATGCTCCGAGTATCTGTATTTTAAGTATTCTATTACTGGTTGGTAATATACTTGCTTATGTGATGAGTAACATGTTGAATTGGGAAACTGTAATTAATAATTTCAGTATCATTATATATGTATCACCTAAAAGCGAAAAATTTTTTAGGGCCATTTGACAGGACACCTGATACTGAAAATATGAAATTCCAATTTCCCAATTCAACATGTTGCTCATCACATAAGCAAGTATATAACCAACCAGTAATAGAATAATTAAAATACAGATACTCGGGGCATACCCCGGTAATTTAAAATGTAACTAAAAAGTACTCTAACAATTACTGGGACTCAAAACATAAAACATAAACCCGAGCTCGCTCTCAAGGAGCTCTAGTATTCATCGATGCTTCATCTCGAGCATCCGCAGTACGTCCACCTGTACCACCTGTCATGCCTATATAACAAAGACATGACAACCCCCGCGAAGGGGGTCAGAACCCAGTACGAGAAATAAATAAATCATGTCAAGAATGACAAAGTATCATGCAACGCATACCATGTATGAATGCGATGCATGAATGGGTATAAAGAATCAAATCTCAAGATACCAATATTGGAGTCCAAATGAAGGTATCATCAATCAATATCAGCTCGAGAAGAGGGTGACAACACACACACTTGCGCGAGGAGAATCATCCTGTGATGTGCTCGTCATCCCTCGTGTCTATGTCCGATAGCAACGGGCGTGACTACAGTCGCTACCTAAACTGCCTGTCATCGACGTGCCCGTCGTCCCTGACACTCAGAGTAAATCAACACAGTGATCATCAAGGATATCAAAGAAATGGATAGATCACTATGATATGCCCATGAATAATCTATGCATCATATGACATATGCAACTCAATATGTCATGCAATCTCATGTGAAAGTCAATACAAATCATGTAATTCACATATCATGTACTACAATGTATCTCAACATGTCATATAGTCACATAAGAATCATATAGTGACAATTAAATCATATAAATCAATTAATGACATGTAAAATCAACAATATTATTTACACATCTTCGTCAGACGTCATGATAAAACTCATTTCTACGTACCTCACAACCCAATCTAATCTGCCGAGTACTCCTCGAATCAACCCCGGAATCTATTAACCAGTCCATGTAAATTCCAAATGACACTAAGTGTTCGAGTAATGCATTGAATCAAATGCAACTTCTAAATATTGACCCTTAGCGTTTTTCTTAAATTTTCAGCTTTCGTAAAAAAATCACTATAAATCATACGACGTCCAAATGACCCGATTCCGGTGCTCAAAGTTCAAAAACTCAAAGGAATTCATTTCTTATCTTATGATTTCAAGCTATTTCCTCCCTTTAAAAGTAGGTTAAACACTAAAAACGTAGCCTTTGAAAATCTATTTTCCATCTTAAGCAGTTTAGTAAAATCGTCATAACTTTCCAATTTAAATTCAAATTGGGTGATTGCAGTGGCAAATAACAGCCAACTCAAAGCACTACAATTCTTATTTCTAGACATGTTCTGAAATTCCTAGCAACAAATGCTCAAGAAACCGAAGAACACACTACATGGGTATCTTCGCCCACATGCAGGACATAGATTGAGCACTTAAAGTATAAAAATTCTTAATTAATTGAAAAAGAGTCCAAATTAAGTCCTTTTTTCTCAAATTCAATAAAATTAAAAGATATACAATTTTTATATTAAGACCGACAATAATACGAAAGGAAACTTTGTCAAAAGTTTGGATTTCTACACTGCATGTGCACTTACAGTACATGCAGAGTCAATTCTGGCACTCCTTAGTAAAATGAGCATATCTAACTCATTTTAAGTCCAAAATGTCTCAACTTTTAATCACAAAAATACAACGCAATTATCTATAACTTTTATTAGAGGCACCATTACAAATTCGAACTCTAAGTAAATCAAAAAGTCTACATAAGTTACTGCATGTGCTGTTAAAATCTTCAGACTTAAAGTTTCAGCAACTATCTCTAAATTTCTCATATGTTTGCACCATAATTCCACCACTAAACATAAATTCACGTTGATAAAACTGAAAAATCATGTTATACCTTTCATTAGCTTCAAGGGTTTAGCAACAAACCATCACCATCATTCCTTCCTAGCTTGAACTCCCCCAAAATGCTTCAAACTTGAAAATCCTTGCATCTAACTATCACCCATGCCTTGTAGCTTCTTAATCTTCATTTGCATGTGATATGCACTTAAAATTCTAAGAGAATTTGGTGGGAGAATGGCTGAAGTTTTTGAAAATGGGATGAGAGAAGGAAAAGGAATTTTATGTGTTAGGATCGGAGGCGTGTTTAGAAGGGGGGGTTGAATAAACACTGCCCTCAAATTCTGATCTTCGACTAATTACTGCAAACTGTTAAGTGATGCAGTAGCTTCTCAATCAATTAAGCAAGTCAGTTGACACTAAGTGAAGTGCGGAAAACGTCTGCTGTACTTGTGAGTTAACTAAAGCAAACAATAAAAAACAAGTAAAGAACACAGGGATTGTTTCTGGAAGTTCGAAGCACAACGCTTCTACGTCTCCCCTTCTTCCTTTGCAGGAAGGATACACTAGAAGACTTTGGTTTACACTTTACAGTATACAATCTCCTTAGGCTTTCACACAGCTATGCCTAAACTCCTAGCAACACAATGTATATGATTTGTTTACAAAGTGAACTATCTAACACTCCTTTGAATGACTTTACACTTGTAAGCTTTGAGCGTTTTTGAATGATCTTTGAGCAGTACACCAGTTTAACTTGATCTTTAATATATCAGTAGGTGTTCCTTGCTCTGGCTGAATCTACATATAATTATCACTTGATAAATTTCTCTGTTTGAATGTATAGAATATTCGATTTTCAGTGGATTCAACTTTTTCTTCATTCATTCAGCATCTGTATTTATAGACTTCATTTCCAACGGTAAACTTTCTTGGTATGGAAGGTTCAGCGTAGAATCTGTTTTCTTCTCTATTTTATTTTCCTTCCATTTTTATTCAGCAACGACTCTTTCAATCTGACGGAATTGATGGCGATGATTTTGTAGTGCTTGTCGCTCTGTTGTACCTTTGTAAAATGGAATTGTACTCTCGCTGCTGGATTCACTTCTACTGGTTTTGTAACTTCAGTATCAAGTCGTACTTTTTAGCTTAGTAGATGTTGGTTAGACTTGATGAAAGACTTCATGCAGTAGATGTTTTTATCCAGTGAGTATCTCAGTCCGATAGATGTCTTCATCCGGTAGGTGTCTTCATCCGGTAGATATCTTCATCCGGTAGATGTCTTCATCCGGTAGATGTCTTTATTCAGTGGATGTCTTTACCCGGTGGATGTCTTCACCTTGTGGATGTCTTTATCCGGTAGATGTCTTTATCCATTGGATGTCTTTACCCGGTGGATGTCTTCACCCGGTGGATGTCTTTATCCGGTAGATGTCTTTATCCGGTAGGTGTCTTCATCCGGTCGATGTCTTCATCCGGTGGATGTCTTCACCCAGTGGATGTCTTTATCCGGTAGGTGTCTGTAATCACCAAAACCTAGGAATCGTTTCCCAACAATTTCCCCCTTTTTGGTGATAACAAAACTAAGCAATAATCGGTGAATCCTGAAAAGACTTGAAGACATAATGGAAAGGAAATTTTCATTTGTTATAAATATAAGCAGATTACAAGTTGTAATCAAACTGGACAATTGAGAGAGATTCATCTTTATTTAAGAAGAATTCTGATAACTGGATAAAATTTAAGACAAATCTATTTTTACAGATTATAGCTGATACATGACAAATTTTTAAACAAGCAATGGACCGGAGAGCTTCGATCCACCTAATTTCAGAGAGGAAGAGCTCGATCCACCTTGTTTCAGAGAGGAAGTCGGGAAGAGTCAAATGTATATTCATCTGGCCTCCATGGTTTATGGATTCACCTAATGAAAATACTCTATCTCTGTTGAGAGTACTCTATCTCTTTCTTCCCCCTTTTTGTCATCAGCACCCAGATAACTCCCGATTGCAGTTCCTGACTGATGATGAGCATCAGAGCAGGATCCAAACGCTGAAGCTTAACGGAGCTGGGTTAGATAAGTAATCAACCCATGAGGGGTTGATTTAGATAAGTAATAAACCCATGAACATACGTAATTTTGTAGATGAAACCAAGGAATTTTCAAGGCATAGAAGGTGAAAAGAAACATGATGAGTGAATGTGTGTTGTGTAAACAAAAATGAGACTCTATTTATAGAAGAATTCCAATAAGTGTGAACACAAAAAAAACGTTACGATAAACATGGAGAAAATTTAATGAAAGTAGTAAAAAGATAAGAGTAATTAAGAGGGGAACAGAAAATGATACTATTTGCGCCCGAACCAATGTTTGGAATAGTCGCGCTTTTCGGTAGTCGATTGGCGCGGACTTTGAGACCTTGGCTGGGAGGCAGATCTGCAGTGATGTCCACCTTCAGGGGCAGCAGGTGCGCGCTAAGCTGGACCTGATTCTCTTCTTGGTGGGGGAGCAGATGCAGTGGACTTGGACTGGTAGTGGATAGGCTTTGGAAAGCCAGCACTTAAATCCTGAAGCTGTGAGGCAAAGGCCTCCTGCATAGTAGCCAGCTGCTCAGATAAATGCTTCTTGGTGTCTTCAATTTTCTACTCCAAGGCAAGTGTAGAGGCAGCATGGAGAGAGTCATTCTGCTGCTTCAACTGGAGATTAGTTTGGGCTATCCTCGAGAATACATCGGCAAAGGCATCAATAACGAATTGATGATTTCTGTCAACGGCAGTTTGAAGTCTGTCGAGGTCTCGATTTATATGCCCAAACTGATGATCTGTATGAAGCTGAGACTACCAATAGCATTGCTGGCATTGCGTTCTTCAGACTTGAGTTTATTTATCTCACTGGCCACCCAGGAGATCAATGTTGTCATATTGCCAAGTTGTACTGTTAGAGCGGAGGGGCCTTCAATGGACAAAGGGTCAGCAAAATCAAAAAAATCAGCAGAAGGTTCATTTCCTACTGATTGTTCCAATGCCTCAGGTGGAGTGGCAGCAGGTGCAGGATGCGAGCCAGTAAGAGCACGTTGAGGGCTGGTATGAGCATCAGCTGCAGTTGAGGACACGCAGCGTCCAGGGGAGGTAGCAGCAGGATGAATTTGTGAGATTGAAGGATTAAGTTCAGAAGTTGTTGGGTGATCAGGAGGTTCAATTTGTGGGGAGAGTTGGGTTTCAGGGTGAGTCGGAGGTACAAGGGGTTCAACTGAATGTGTGATTTGGCAATCATCAGGGAGTGCAGCATGGGCAGAGGTATCAGAGGAATGGATATGTGTTTCTGTATGAGTTGAGGAAGGGATAGGTATGGATGGGGTAACCTGGGTAATTACCTTATGAATGACGATGTCAACGTCTATAGAATCAATGTCCATATCTGGTTGAGGTGAAGCATCATCCAAAGTGGTTTCACCTGCGGGAACCGTTTCCACGATACTTGGAATAGGTGGGATTGTTGGAGCTAAGCTTGAGACAGTCAGATCAAAGTCATCAGCCACTATTGGTTCAACTTGTGGAACCAGCACTACAGCACTAGGAACATCAGGGATGCTTGAGGCTAAGCTTAAGTCAGTAGGAGCGGAGTCATCATCACCTGGTACAGTTGAGCATGAGTGCAGACCAGTACTGATTCTTAAGTCATGTAGAGCAGTCTCTGCCAGTTCAAGCTTGGGACCAAGAGCATTTAGCACCGCTCGGTCATGATTGGCAGTCCCAGCTGTAGCATTGAATTCATTCTACCGGGATATGATCAGGGTCTGGAGTTCACCCACATAAATCATTAGGCGGAACACATCCCGAAGCTGGAGAGCTTTCTTTACGTATTGAGCTTGGAGGAAGGCCATCACTTGATTCTCATCGTGCCTAGCCTGTTCCAGAATTGGAAGAAAATCATCGAGGCGAGTTTTCAAACGTGCTTGCTCCCATCTATCAAATACTTCAAGTTGAGGCTGCATGTTTGCCTCGACTGTGCTCATGACTAATTCAATCTCATATGCCACTGGAGTGATGAAGGGATCATGGAAGCTTTTCCTCTTTCAGTGGTGGTGGTCTTGGGATGGCAATATGGGCAAAGGGATTTGGGTGTTCTGAAAGAAATTGAGCCTGGTTGTTGAAGGGTACTGGGGTTGGTTGATGTGTTGGCTGCAGAAGAGGTTGGGTTAAATGGGATCATGGCCAGCGGGGCAACGGAGCTCACTGGCTCTACTTCCAACGTTGGGATCACAACCTCAAACATGGCTGCTGATACTTTAAGCTTGGCTGCAGCTGGTCCTCCTCTTTTTGTTCTTGGCCTTTTCGCTGGTGGAATAGGTGAAGTTTCATCAGATTCTGAGTTTGTATGCTCAGAATCACTGACTATCAGAGGTTGTCTTCTCTTGACTGCTGCTGGTTTGCTGGTCTTAGTCTCTCCACCTACTCGTTTCTTATTGATCTCTAGATATCTGGCAGTTATGAGTCGCCCTGGGTGGAGAGAAGAAGAGTCTCCGGTCTGAATATTTTTGCTCTCAAAGATACGACTAAGAGGGAGATCAAATCCCGATTGACCTCTTCCGGAGAGCACTAAGTTTGATAGCACTTGAAACAGCATTACGGACCAGTTAACTTCAACGTTATTTACGATTGCACTCATCAGTGCAAATTTCTCAGGTGTGATGACGTCGAAAGATCCATCTTTGCATAGCAGCCCTTTGGATATGACATCTGCCAGTTGGCGAAAGTGGCTCTTAATCAATATCTTTTTGAAGGGTGGTTTGGGGAGACGTTCATGTGAGTCAGAAAAACCCTTTCTCATCGCCTCTAGGACTGGCACAGTTACGGAGAGGGCATTGTTATCCCAGACATTGGAAGACACATCTGAGTGGCAAAGTCTTCCAGAGTAATAGTGATATGTTGTCCAGTGATAGAGGACACAACGGCTTCGCCAACTATCCTGGCATTGGCGAAGAACTCCTGAATAGCCGCCGGATAGTAAGTAGGTGTTTGGCTTAAAATCACAAGTAATCCAGAGATGTCCAAATTTTGGAACACTGCTTTCATGGCTTCATCGTCTGACGAATAAATAGAGTGAAAATCTACATGAATAGCGTTGGTGAGAAAACTCGGATGTGTTGTCTTTGACATGTTGAAGATTTGAAAATCCTGTAAAAAAATTCTATTAGGGTTTTGAGATTTTCAGAAGTGTTTAAGGAAGTAAACTGATTCTACGGAGGATAAGGCGGTTAAAAGATAATGGGTAGATGTAACGTCGTACTGTAGATGAACGGACACATGTGTACGTGGCGTTCATCTAAACCATTTAAAAAATAAATATTCAGAAGCAGTGGGTCTGAAAAGGGCGGGATTTGAATAAATTAAAAGTAAGAAAATAAATAATTTGAATTCCGACGTCCCAGCTGGTTGCTAAAAAGGGAAGCTATAAGTCAGCAAGGCTTAAATAGTAACATCCACTGGTATGTAGACATCTACTGATATAGTAGCATCCACTGCAGTGGACCATTGTGTTACCAGCCAGGCATTAGAATAGGAAATTTTATACCAAAATTCCCCCTCAAAATATGCAAAAGCATACAAACAATTCCCCCTGAATTTAATATCAGTAAATAAAACGAATTAAGAAGAAATATCAATTAATCCAAGGATATTCCGGAAGTAAGAGAATTTTGCATCTGGTAGGGACTTGGTAAAAATATCTGTTGCTTGCTGCTCAGTAGATATGTACTCCAGTCGAATCTCCTTCTTCATTACATGGTCTCTGATGAAGTGATGACGTATGTCGATATGCTTTGTTCGAGAGTGAAGTACTGGATTGTAAGTGATGGCTATGGCAGATGTATTGTCACAGAAGATTGGAGCTTCAATTGACTCAATGCCATAGTCTCTTAATTGTTGTTGAATCCAGAGTAGCTGAGCACAGCAACTTCCAGCAGCAAGGTATTCTGCTTCAGCTGTAGAGGTAGCAATGGAAGTTTGCTTCTTGCATCCCCATGAAATAAGTCTATCTCCTAAAAACTGACAGTACCCACTGGTACTCTTCCTGTCAATTTTGCATCCTGCATAGTCTGCGTCTGAGTATCCGATAAGATTGAAAGTGGAGTCCTTTGGATACCATAGACCGACATTCTCAGTCCCTTTTAAGTACTTCAGAATGCGTTTAGTTGCTGTGAAATGAGATTGTTTGGGATTGGCTTGAAATCTGGCACAGATGCAAACTGCAAACACGATGTCAGGTCTACTGGCTGTTAAGTAGAGTAATGAGCCAATGATACCACGATACATTTTCTCATCTACTGGTATTCCAGATTCATCCAAATCAAGCTTTGCAGATGAGCTCATAGGAGTAGCAGTGCTGAGCTGGTATTCATCCCATACTTCTTCAGAAACTCTTTGGTATACTTGGATTGATTTATCAGAATTCCCTCACTGGATTGTTTGACTTGCAATCCTAGGAAAAATGATAATTCTCCCATCATGCTCATCTCAAATTGATACTGCATAATTTTAGAAAATCTTTCGCACAATTTTGAGTTAGTACTGCCAAAAATGACATCATCAACCTATATCTGAACTAGCAGAGTATGGTCACCCTTTGTAAATTTGAATAAAGTTTTATCCACAGTGCCAATGGTGAAGTTGTGTTCAATCAAGTATTTTGACAACGTTTCATACCATGCACGGGGGGCTTGCTTCAGACCATACAAAGCTTTGTTCAGATGATAAACATAGGAGGGTTGCAGATGGCTTTCAAATCCAGGGGGTTGTTCAACATAGACTTCTTCCTGGAGATTACCGTTAAGAAAGGAACTCTTAACATCCATCTGATAGACTTTGAAGTCTTTAAATGCAGCAAAGGCAATAAATATGTGAATGGCTTCTAATCGGGCTACAGGGGCAAAGGTTTCATCGAAATCAATGCCTTCTTCCTGCCTGTACCCCTGTGCAACTAATCTTGCTTTATTCCTGATTACAGCACCATTCTCATCTAACTTGTTTCTGAAAACCCATTTAGTGCCAATTACTGTGTGATGCGATGGACGTGGAACTAAATGCCAAACATTATTCCTTTGAAATTGATTCAGTTCTTCTTGCATTGCTTCTACCCAGCTAGGATCTAGGATAGCTTCACCAATCTTCTTAGGTTCTATGTGAGAAATGAAAGCTGTATGAAGGAATTCATTAATCATCTGTCCTCTGGTACGTAGAGGAGCAAGAGGGTTACCGATGACCTGCCCGGGTGGATGATCTTTCTTCCACCGGAGCGGAGGTCCAAGGGGATTGACTTCTTCAGTTGTTGTGATTTTGGATAGTTGCTCAGGAGAATCGACTTGTTCATTGTGTGCATTGTCTCCATCCACTGCAGTAGGAGTCAACCTGATTCCAGTGTCAGTAGGTTCCAGTTCCTGTTGATCAGCAGATTCTTCTACCTGTGCTTCTGGAACTTCTGGCTCTAAGCTGCAGTCGATCCTTCTATTTGGCTCTTCTTTCTTCATCACTTGGATCATCAATGACTGTGTTTTCTAGTCGATTGCTCAAATTGTTGATCCGTAAGTCGTTTTCAGTGCTGTCTGCAGACTCATCAAATTTAACATGAATGGATTCTTCTACAGTAAGAGTCCTGTTGTTGAAAACTCTGAAAGCTTTACTCACAGTAGAATAGCCAAGAAATATTCCAGCATCAGATTTAGCATCAAAAGCGGTGAGATGAGTTTTTCCATTGTTGTGAATAAAACATTTGCAACCAAACATATGGAAATAAGAAATATTTGGCTTACTGCCATTCCAAATCTCATATGGAGTTTTGTCTGCTCGTTTATTTATCATTGATCTGTTTTGCGTATAACAAGCTGTGTTGACTGCTTCCGCCCAAAACCTCTGCGATATATTGGATTCTGCTAGCATAGTTCGTGCAGCTTCTTTCAAAGTGCGGTTCCTACGCTCAGCAACTCCGTTTTGCTGTGGTGTTCTTGCAGCAGAGTATTTGTGTTTGATACCTAGGTCATCTAGATAAGATTCGAGTAATTGATTGGTAAATTCTGTACCCTTGTCACTGCGAATTCTATCTATCCCATTTGATTTCTCATTTTGTAGTCTCTTGAGTAGCTTGATCAGCTTTGGAGTAGCCTAATCTTTACCACTCAGAAATAGGACCCACGTAAAACGAGAGTAATCATCTATCAATACTAGAGTGTACTTCATTCCCCCTAGACTTGTTACTGGTATAGGACCAAAAAGATCCATGTGCAGCAACTCTAGGCACCGAGAAGAAGATCTACTCCCTTTGTTCTTAAAGGTGGATCTGATTTGCTTACCCAATTGGCAAGCTGAACAGATCTTATCTTTTGAGAACTCGATTTGGGGCAGTCCAACAACCAGGTCAAGTTTACGAAGACTGGCAATAGTTTTAAAATTTAAGTGACTCAACCGCTTGCGCCAAAGCCAATTTTTGGAGTAATTCAAAGCAGCAAAGCAAGTAGGGAAGGCAGGTTGATTAAAGTTCCAATCAATCAAATAGGTGTTCTCATGCCTTTTTTCTACAATTAGAGTATTACCATTGTCAGTTTTAATTGTGCAGGTGTGTTGGTTGAATTCTACAGAATATCCATTGTCACATAATTGACTGATACTAATCAAATTGTAACACAAGTTTCTACCAGCAAAATGCCTTTGATGATAACGTTACCATGGATAATCTTACCCTTACCCACAGTTCTACCTTTCACGTTGTCCCCAAATGTTATTTTTGGTCCTGAGATTTCAACCAGTTCAGATAGCAGGGTAGCATTCCCTGTCATATGTCTAGAGCATCCACTGTCCAGAAACCACTCTGAGCTTCGAACTTGCTGGACTCTAGATATCTGCAATTAAAGCGAAAATACATGATTGGTACCCAATCCTACTTGGGTCCAGGAGGAATTAGTTCTTTCGGAACCCACACTTGTATCACCCTGGGTAGCTTAGGACGGTGTGTGTTCTGAAATGTGTGTGTATTAAACAGTGATGGTGATGGTCTAGAACTTGTAGTGTGATAATATGTGTATGCATGTGCTTTTGGTTTGTAGTTCCTGTTATAGAGCATATATCTCTTCTGGACAGGCTTACAGTTGTCGTACCAGTTGGGTGTAACCTCTCTAGCTGCTCGACCAGTGGGTTTAAGTTCATTTCTGAACTTTTGCCTCGGTTTAGCCTCTTTGAGTGGTTCTACATAACCGATACCCCTGTGCTGTGCCTGTTCCTTGATGAGTGTTGCTTTAACAGGTTCTTTAACCAGTTCATAAGGGTCATATACTGTGCTAGATCTTACAAAGTTCATTGTTTGAGCTTTGCTTTTTGTTAGACACAGTTGAGGTTCATTACCAATGAACTGTCGTCATTACTATTATAGCCTATGCCTGTTAAATCACCAGCAAGCCTTATAGACTCAAGCATTTCATCCTTTCTGGTAGTAGACGCATTCCAAGTGCTAACCAGTTTGCTAAGTTTCTAGTAGGCACACTTGGCTTCATCTCTTTCTTTTACTAGGAGACTGACTGTTTCCCTTAAGCAATTCAACTCCCTTGATTGTTCACAATCAAGTTTGTTTTTATGCGTTTCAGTTGGGATTGAGTGCTCAGTCTTATAGTTTTCAAAGGATTCATATAACGTCCGATACTCATTGATCATGTCCTGCAATGCATTGGTAAGTTCACTATGAGTAAATTCAGATAGGTTATACTCTTGTACCTCAATCTCATCATTTGCCATCAGGCAGTGGACTTCTTCATCTTCACTCTCGCTTGATGAGCTCATTGATTCTTCTGATTCTGACTCAGAATCAGCCATTTGCTCTTGCTTTCTTCAGCCATCAACACTTTTTGATCTCTGTCCCTTCTGGATGATCTTCTTGTTTCCTTTGATTTTCTATAATCTTTGACTCCTCTTTTGTGATCATCCTTCTTGGGTTTAGGACAGTCAGCAATGAAGTGCCCTGGTTTGAGGCAGTTGAAGCACACTCGCTCTTCTTCTTCTGACTTTCTCTTGGAGCTCTGCCTTCGAGGATATGATTGATAGGATTTTTGGCTCTTCTTCATGAATTTCCCAAACTCTTCACGAACATTGCCATAGCGTCATTACACATTTTTTCTGGAGTCATCTCTGTGGAAGTAGGCAAGGACTCCGATGTAGTGAGAGCTTTGGTTGGTTGACTGGTACTGGGTTCATCTTCCACCCGTATACCTAGTTCAAATTCATAGGCTTTTAAGTCAGCGAATAGATCATGTAGATCTATCTTGTTTATGTCCTTCGATTCTCTCATAGCAATTGTCTTGACTTCCCATTCTCTTGGGAGACCTCTCATCACCTTGAGAATAACTTCTCTGTTGGGTAACTCCTTACCCAGACTGCTAAGTTCATTAATTATACCAGTCACTCTCTCATCATATTCGTTGAGAGTCTCTCCATTTGTCATTTTGATGTGCTCAAATTTCTGTAATGCCATAGTGAGCTTGTTCTCTTTTGTTTGATCATTTCCTTCGCAAAGTTGAGCAATCTTCTCCCAGATGTCTTTTGCTGTGGGACACATTTTGATCTTGTTGAACATATTTTTGTCCAAAGTTTTGAACAAAATGTCCTTTGCAACATTGTCCAGATTGGCCTTCTTTCTTTCTTCATTTGACCACTGAGATCTTTCCTTCTCTACCATCTGTGGTTCACCAATTGTGATAGAGGCAGCTGTATTGATTTTCATAATCTTCATGGGTCCTTCAGCAATTACATACCACATATCATCATCTTGAGCGCTTAGATGTGCTTGCATACGGATTCTCCAGTCATCATACTCATCCTTCTTGAACATAGGGATCTTGCTAAAAGATGCCATTTGAACTTTAATATATCTCAAGATTGAGAAGAACCTGCTCTGATACCACTTGTTAGGATCGGAGGCGTGTTTAGAAGGGGGGGTTGAATAAACACTGCCCTCAAATTCTGATCTTCGACTAATTACTGCAAACTGTTAAGTGATGCAGTAGCTTCTCAATCAATTAAGCAAGTCAGTAGACACTAAGTGAAGTGCGGAAAACGTCTGCTGTACTTGTGAGTTAACTAAAGCAAACAATAAAAAACAAGTAAAGAACACAGGGATTGTTTCTGGAAGTTTGAAGCACAACGCTTCTACGTCTCCCCTTCTTCCTTTGCAGGAAGGATACACTAGAAGACTTTGTTTTACACTTTACAGTATACAACCTCCTTAGGCTTTCACACAGCTATGCCTAAACTCCTAGCAACACAATGTATATGATTTGTTTACAAAGTGAACTATCTAACACTCCTTTGAATGACTTTTACACTTGTAAGCTTGGAGCGTTTTTGAATGATCTTTGAGCAGTACACCAGTTTAACTTGATCTTTTATATATCAGTAGGTGTTCCTTGCTCTGGCTGAATCTACAGATAATTATCACTTGATAAATTTCTCTGTTTGAATGTATAGAATATTCAATTTTCAGTGGATTCAACTTTTTCTTCATTCATTCAGCATCTGTATTTATAGACTTCATTTCCAACGGTAAACTTTCTTGGTATGGAAGGTTCAGCGTAGAATCTGTTTTCTTCTCTATTTTATTTTCCTTCCATTTTTATTCAGCAACGGCTCTTTCAATCTGACGGAATTGATGGCGATGATTTTGTAGTGCTTGTCGCTCTGTTGTACCTTTGTAAAATGGAATTGTACTCTCGCTGCTGGATTCACTTCTACTGGTTTTGTAACTTCAGTATCCAGTCGTACTTTTTAGCTTAGTAGATGTTGGTTAGACTTGATGAAAGACTTCATGCAGTAGATGTTTTTATCCAGTGAGTATCTCAGTCCGGTAGATGTCTTAATCCTGTAGGTGTCTTCATCCGGTAGGTGTCTTCATCCGGTAGATGTCTTCATCCGGTAGATGTCTTCATCCGGTAGATGTCTTTATTCAGTGGATGTCTTTACCCGGTGGATGTCTTCACCCGGTGGATGTCTTTATCCGGTAGATGTCTTTATCCAGTGGATGTCTTTACCCGGTGGATGTCTTTATCCGGTGGATGTCTTTATCCGGTAGGTGTCTTCATCTGGTCGATGTCTTCATCCGGTGGATGTCTTCACCCAGTGGATGTTTTTATCCGGTAGGTGTCTGTAATCACCAAAACTTAGGAATCGTTTCCCAATAATATGAATTGGAGAGAGAATACTAACCAACAAAATAAGAACCCCAAATCTGAAAACTAATGGAATGGGCGTGGCTTTCTATGCCATTTTGGCATGGTTTTTAATTTATTTGATGTATTATGGAATCCATGTGTCAATACATTACTATCTTGCAAGATTAATTGTCAAAAATCATGTATAAACTTGAGTTAAATTAATTAGCGGCATGTGTTCTCCAAGTGCCATGTGATCATACACATGCTCATGCACTAAAAACATGTTCCACTAGTTGCTTGACTCATCGTAGTCCGGAACACCTAATTCAAAGTCTATACTTTTAATTATCTGGGTTTGCTTAATCATCATTAATCCGGATTAATTAACATCGGGACCTTACACTTCTTCCCCTCTTAAAAAGATTTCATCCTCGAAATCGCAAAACAGAGTAACTCAACAAATTAAATCATATGAGATGTCTCAATCTCATTCATAGATACATAAGAATCATCATGCATCAGTGACAACTGATGTGGTAGTGTCAACGATATACCATTGAATCAACTTCTCTATGCTTCCACAAAGTTCAAAATATCGAGGCAACATCGTACCTCACCGAACGAATCGTATCGATCATTGTAAATGTAATATCTTCAGATTTACCTGATTCTCAACTTGAAATTCTAACGATATATTTCTCTTGTTGGCATAGCAAATCTTCTCACTTTAAGCCAATTTCAATCGTTTTCGCGAAAATCCATCGTTCCTGGCATTTCCTCAACAATCTCAAGTTGTGCCAAAAATTCATTATCAATTTCATATCATCATATCAGCGATCGGGAATTTTGGCTCTACAAAACCTGAACCGATGCCATCCTAAAAGTTGTCTGAAACTTATTATAGGAAAATTCTATTTGTGAATAGCGATTTCTGTCAATTCCCACTAAATTCATCACGAATAATTAGGACATAGCTTCATCAGTCTGGGTATGATAAGCAATACTTATTGCTAACTTAGAACCCATGACATTTTGAAAACAGTTTTTGAATTCGGATATTATCCTCGAATCTCTAACAAATACAATAGTTACAGAAACTCACTGTAACTAAACCATATTATACATATTTTAAACATGTCGTATTCTTATAGGCAATTATATGAAATCAATATCTTGTATCGAATAGTCAATCAATTCTGATTCAACTTGTTCACAATCTCTGTTTGATCTAAACAATTGAGTTATAAAACTCAAAGCGAAAAATTTTCCAAATTCATTGTGGCACTTACAAATTCTATAGTATTCCATTAAGTCTCGTCTTTTTATCTTGATCTGCTGGCATGTCAAACAATTTGCCACAAAATTCTGAAATTTCTCTTCATACCATCCCATCAGAAATAGGATCTCAAGAAAGATACATCTCATAATTCCCAGAATAACACTATGTCATCTATAGAGTGCTTTCTGTAGTAATACTTCTTTCGAATCTCTAGGATTTGATGCTATTTATTGATTGTTCATTCGCAACCCAACACTAAATGGCATACTAAAATTTAGTTGGTTGTTTAGACATAACCAATTTCTTCACTCAATATCTGTATGGGCCTGTCCTTCGAGTCTTTATGATCTTCGAAATCAGAGTTGACTCAAACTGCAAAGCATATATTGATGCTACCAGTGCACCTTGCACTTTTCGGTTCAGCGCATCTGCTACTAGTTTCACGTTCCCTGATTGATATTGACTATTAGAGTCAAAATTATTTCTTAAATTTAGTCATCACTGCTATCTCATATTCAACTCTGACTGAATAATATATATTTTAAACTCCTAAAAGTAGAGTACATCATGGATTGTTCGCGATACAGATAACATTGCCACATTTTCAAGGCAAAATAATGGCTACAAGCTCGAGTTCATGAACAGTTTATCAAGATTCTTTCAGCTTCAACTATCTCAAAGCATATGCAATCATCTACTCATGATGCATCATAACATATCCCATCTGTTTCAGTTTATACAATCCGCTTTCACCTTCATCTGACCAAACGAAACTCAAATTTCTTCTTGGTCAATTGATTAATATATCAGGTTATCACAGAATATCCTTCCATAAAAGCCTGTAATATATGGCCAAACTATACACTAATTGGTCTTGGCAAAATTATTACTACTTCTACTTGGTATAGTTGTCAGACTACACGACATTACCAAAAATTCAAAATGCCTATATTTGGTTTGACCAATTACCTAGAGAACATTTTATCTTCTGACTCAAACTGATGGTAACCAGGTTTAAAATCATTATTCTTATACATCTAAGTGCCTTACAACTGATCAAATACTTCATGATCTTAGGCAGTGGGTATTTATTCTTGATAGTAGCGCGGTTCAACTTCCTTTACTCGATACACATATTCATCATACCATCTTTCTTCTTCACGAGCAGCACTGATATTTTCCCCAATGTGACATACTCAGACGTATGTAACCTTATCGAGGATAACTATTCTTCTAAATTTGTCAACTCAGCTGATGCCATTCCGTACAGTGCTTTCGATATCGAATCTATTCCTTAGCATCAACGAACAGCTTAAATCGATTCTTTCTCTAGTGGAAATTCTATTATTTCCTCAAGAAAATCTTGGTAAGTTTTCTTACCACTAGGATATCAGTCAACCTTGACTTTTCCTAATCAGCATCAACTGCTTATTATCAAATATCCCTCATTCCAAGTATCCAAACCACAATATTTTCATAGTTGATACTATCAGTATCTTAGCTTGCTAGTCGTGGCTATAAGCATTTCATTTGGAGCCACAATACAGTCGAAAATTCATTACACCCTGAAATCATCTTACAATATCTCAAAATTTATCAGAGTATCCATGCCCCCGATACAATCACAATCATATCTCGACGACACCATCAAATTCAAATTCACAATACTATCATCAAACTGTAAGATACAGTTTACATGTATGGATGTTATAATCATCACTGCTGTATATTTTCCAAATCATAATAATCAATACACATTTGATGCAATGTATGAAAATAATGATTTTGTCTCAATAAAACTCGGGCAGTGTGATCAAATACATGACATGTATCTGCGATCACCAGTACTGAAGCATTTCTAACCTTATCGTCTATCAATGTATACTCTCTGGCCTGTTGGGAAACCAAAAATGACTATTAGGTATTACCTCTGGTGTGCAGGTAACTAACTGCTGCTGGAACTGAGTGGTTGAAAATAATAATCATTCTGATATCTACCCCTAGCTTAGGGTATTTGTTTTTATAGATGCATCTGTTCCTGAGCACGTAACAGACATGCTCTGACTGGCCACAATCGATATCAGTTCCTCTTATTCTTTCACATGGATCAGTAGATACCTACATTCACAGTGTCCTCGAAAAGATCTGGTATCCTACAATCTTTTAGCACCTCTATAATTACTAGAGCTGGATGAGCTGGAGTGATACTTCTGAAACTTTTCTAGGACTACTTGGATTATCCAAATGATAGTCGCTTCATTAACATTTAATCCAGTCCTAGCTATTTCGCACCACGTCGGTGCCTTATCCTTCATCCGAAGCACTTCTAATTCTAATCTCTTCGCTGGTGAATATCTATCAAAATTAAGCACATACTTTCATTTCTCAAGTCTACGATAATCGATTATCATTTTCCATGTAATCAACATGGCCTTCTCGTAAATATCTTTTCCCGCATCAACAAGAGGGAAACTCGTCTTCCATCACTACCATTACTCTAGATACTCTCATCTAGAAGAGTTCATATTGTAATATTTATTCATAGTTCGGACACATAAACTGGAACTGAATGACGACAGTCCCCATATCCAAAATTCAAACCAATTCTAGTTCAACTATACTCTATTTTTCAACTGAATATCACTAATTTCAATATTCTCAAGTTCTAAATTCTCATCTCGACGTGCACAGGTTTTGACGTAAACTCATACGTATTGCCATGGTCTTTCACACTCAAATTCCCGATGTCAATCGACAAAATGCGTGTTAAAGAGTTCTAGTATCATCCCACTAAACACAAGGATTAAGTCCCAAAATGATAAATAAAATTCCCATTAATGTACGTATTATCACTAAGTTATAATTCAATTAACAGTTTACAGTGCTACAGGTTCGCTAAATAGCTATTACAGTTCATATCACTACTTCCTGTCCAAACACTAACTGTTCATCATAAAATCAAAACATCATATATAAATCTCAAGTCATAGATGTTCTTATCACTTACTCTACATCATCATCCGATCAGCAACTATCAGTGCTAACAAATAAAATTTTCAAATTCTCTAGAATATATGCAACTCAGCGTTCAAATTCTCTAGATTATATGCAACTCGGCATAATAAAATTTTCATAGATATGACATCTAGCTATCCCTGCTTAGTAATCCATTACATGTCTAAAATATCATTGTCTAATATGTAATCATAGCAGGCAAGAGCATATAAAACAAGTAGTCAATTACATGCACAAACAATTATATTTTGACTAGACCCAGTGTCCTAACTCTAGTCCGAGCATATTCCAGATTATGCTCTGATACCATAATGTGAGGGACCGTTCCTAATGTGATGTTTAATTAACACATATTGATTTATTTGCGTAGACAACGGAAGATTTATTTCAAAAGTCCTGTCAAATGGCCCTAAATGTTTTTCGCTTTTAGCTGATACATATATAATGATACTGAAAATATGAAATTACAGTTTCCCAATTCAACATGTTGCTCATCACATAAGCAAGCATATAACCAACCAGTAGTAGAATACTGAAAATACAGATACTCGGGGCATACACCAGTAATTTAAAATGTAATTAAAAAGTACTCTAACAATAACAGGGACTCAAAACATAAAACATAAACCTGAGCTCGCTCTCAAGGAGCTCTGCTATTCATTGATGCTTCATCTCGAGCATCCGCAGTACGTCCACTTGTACCACCTGTCATGCCCATACAACAAAGACATGACAGCCCCCCGAGTAGGGGGTCAGAACCCAGTACGAGAAATAAATAAATCATGTCAGGAATGACAAAGTATCATGCAATGCATACCATGTATGAATGCGATGTATGAATGCGTATAAAGAATCAAATCTCAAGATACAAATATCGGAGTCCAAATGAAGGTATCATCAATCAATATCAGCTCAAGCAGGGGGTGACAACACACTTTGCGCTAGGAGAATCATCCTGTGACGTGCTCGTCATCCCTCGGGTCGCTACCTATACTGCTTGTCATCGTCGTGCCTGTCGTCCCCGACACTCAGAGTAAATCAACCCAGTCATCATCAAGGATATCAAAGAAATGGATAGATCAATATGATATGCCCATGAATAATCTATGCATCATATGACATATGCACTCAATATGTCATGCAATCTCATGTGAAAGTCAATACAAATCATGTAATTCACATATCATGTACTACAATGTATCTCAACATGTCATATAGTCACATAAGAATCATATAGTGACAATTAAATCATATAAATCAATTAATGACATGTAAAATCATACACTAATATCATTACACGTCTTCGTCAGACGTCAGACGTCATGATAAAAATCATTTCTACGTACCTCAGAACCCAAACTAATCTACCGAGTACTCTCCAGTACTCAAAGTTCAAAAACTCAAAGGAATTCATTTAATATCTTATGATGCCAAGCTGATTCCTCCATTTAAAAGTAGTTTAAACATTAAACACGTAGCCTTTGAAAATTTGTTTTCTAGCTTGAGCGGTTTTAGTAAAATCGTCATAACTTTCCCATTTTCAGCTAAAATTGGGTGATTCCAGTGGCAAATAACAGCCAACTCAAAGCATTACAATTCTTATTTCTAGACATGTTCTGAAATTCCTAGCCAAAAATGCTCAGGAACCCGAAGAACACACTGCATGGATATCTTCGCCCACATGCAGGACATAGATTGCGCACTTAAAGTATAAAATTCTTACCTAATTGAAACTGAGTCCAAATTAAGTCTTTTTTTCTCAAATTCAATAAAATTACAAGATCTACAATTTTTATATGAAGACTGACAACAAATTTGTAAGGAAACTTTGTCAAAAGTTTGGATTTCTACACTGCATGTGCACTTACAGTACATGCATAGTCAATTCTGGCACTCCTAAGTAAAATGAGAATATCTCACTCATTTTAAGTCCAAAGTGTCACAAATTTTAACAAAAAAAAGACAACGTAATTATCTATAACTTTTATTATAGGCACCATTTACAAATTCGAATTCTAAGTAAATTAAAAAGTCTACATAAGTTACTGCATGTGCTGTTAAAATCTGCAGACATAAAGTTTCAGCAACTATCTCTAAATTTCTCATATGTTTGCACCATAATTCAACCACTAAACATAAATTCATGTTGATAAAACTGAAAAATCAAGTTATACCTTCCATTAGCTTCAAGGGTTTAGCAACAAACCATCACTATCATTCCTTCCTAGCTTGAACTCCCCCAAAATGCTTCAAACTTGAAAATCCTTGCATCTAACTATCACCCTTGCCTTGTAGCTTCTTAATCTTCATTTTCATGTGACATGCACTTAAAATTCTAAGAGAATTTGGTGGGAGAATGACTGAAGTTTTCGAAAATGGGATAAGAGAAGGAAGAGGAATTTTATGAATTCGAGAGAGAATATTGTTGAGTTTTGGAAAACCGAATAATCTTAGTTTTGATGTTAACAAAACTTGTTATTGTGTTGCTAACAAATTTCATCAAGTGTGCAGTTCATAGATGATATTTTACAGCTTGATGATCTACTAAGAAATGACATTGAGTTTGGTTGCTGAAATGAGAATTCAGCATCCAGTAGACCCCGAGCGCTGCTAACTATATTGATCATATCTCATAGCTCGAATATCGAAACGATCTGATTCCAAAGGGGTTGGATAGAAAACTCAATTCTCTACAAGTTGTATTTCAGGCTAGAAGACCAAATTCGAAGGTTTACTTGAGAAAAGGACGTCTGCAAGAGCTTGCTGGTGCAAAGCTGAAACACCTACCGGATCACACCTACCGGATCACACCTACCGGATTGCACCTACTGGATGGCACCTACCGGATGGCACCTACCGGATTGCACCTACCGGATGGCACCTACCGGATTGCACCTACCGGATCACACCTACCGGATGGCACCTATCGGATTGCACCTACCGGATGGCACCTACCGGATGACACCTACCGGATTGCACCTACGGATGACACCTACCGGATGGCACCTACCGGATCACACCTACCGGATCCGACCAGCGGGCCTTCCAGAAATAGCCCAGAAGCAGAATATGACCGTTGCAATGTTTGAAAGCTTACCAAAATTGTCCCAACGGTTATATTCTTATATCTAACGTATACATCATTACTTGGGGCTATATATACATGATTTGGAAGCTCAATAACAGCTGATTGAAGATCAATCCAAGCCTTACAAATCAAACCCACTTGGGATTCAATTGATGAACTTCACAGACAAAAGCTGCTAAATGAAGAGCACTCTTGAAACCTTTGGCACCTCTTACCTTGCTTTATCAGATTCATTATGGAATCATTTGTGCCTTTGTATTCACTCTATTCATTGTATTTGTGGGCTAAAATTGAAGAGTGAATACCATTGTAACGGTTGATGGTTCATCACAACGATTGAGAGGTCTTTGTATGTGAGACATTAAAGAACATACATAGTTGAGTTGCTAGGAGTTCTAGTTGGATGGGGAATGCCCAACTGGATCGGGTTTGTACAAAGAGTTGTATAAATCAAAGTCTTCTAGTGTATCCTTCCATGAGATGGAAGAAGGGGAGACGTAGAAGCGTTGTGCTTCGAACTTCCAGAAACAAATGCTTGTGTTATTTACCTTACTGTTTTTACATACTTTCTTGCATATCTTTAAAATGTCTTTCAAATGAGTAATCGGTTTTAGAGCGGGTTATGTCGAGTGTCTTCCGCTCGGTTTTGTAACCGAACTCGATATAATCTCTCGGTGCAATTATTTCAAGAACACGAGCTATTGAAGCTCAAGTTGGTTGAACTCGGGTGTGGAATGGCAATCCACCCCCGAAATCGATCCTAACAAGTGGTATCAGAGCCTGGTTGTTCTTGGAAAGCATTTTAATCGATTTTAGACGGAAATCTTTTAAAGAAAACTTTCTCAGAAGCATGAAATTATTTTCATAGCATAATTTTCTAAAACTTGGTGTATGAAATTTTTTAGCATAAAAATCAATTCATGGCATTCATTTTGCTTGAAAATAATTTTAAAATCTATTTTAAATGTTCCAATTTTTGTTCAATTTGTTCTAAACTCATTATAAGTTTAAAATTGTTATTTTAAAAAATTTTCTAACAATTTTCGAAGCATTCAATTTTTTTGGCAGCTTGCAGCGACTTTGGGAAAATTGGCATAACTTCTTGCTCGGGTGTCCAAATTGGTTTTTTTTTTTGTTATGCAATATTGTGCTTTAATGTTTCATATTTTTATTCAAGTTTTGTGATCATCAAAAAGGGGGAGATTGTTGGGTTTTGGAAAACCGAATAATCTTAGTTTTGATGTTAACAAAACTTGTTATTGTGTTGCTAACATATTTCATCAAGTGTGCAGTTCATAGATGATATTTTACAGCTTGATGATCTGCTAAGAAATGACATTGAGTTTGGTTGCTGAAATGAGAATTCAGCATCCAGTAGACCCCGAGCGCTGCTGACTATATTGATCATATATCATAGCTCGGATATAGAAACGATCTGATTCTAAAGGGGTTGGATAGAAAACTCAATTCTCTACAAGTTGTATTTCAGGCTAGAAGACCAAATTCGAAGATTTACTTGACGAAAAGACGTCTGCAAGAGCTTGCTGGTGCAAAGCTGAAACACCTACCGGATCACACCTACCGGATTGCACCTACTGGCACCTACCAGATGGCACCTACCGGATTGCACCTACCGGATGGCACCTACCGGATTGCACCTACCGGATGGCACCTACCGGATGGCACCTACCAGATCACACCTACCGGATCCAACCAGCGGGCCTTCCAGAAAAAGCCCAGAAACCAGAATATGACCGTTGCAATGTTTGAAAGCTTACCAAAATTATCCCAACGGTTATATTCTTGTATCTAACGTATATATCATTACTTGGGGCTATATATACTTGATTTGGAAGCTCAATAACAGCTGATTGAAGATCAATCCAAGTCTTCCAAAGTAAACCCACTTGGGATTCAATTGAGGAACTTCAAAGATAAAAGCTGCTAAATAAAGAGCACTCCTCAAACCTTTGGCACCTCTTACCTTGCTGTATCAGATTCATTATGGAATCATTTGTGCCTTTGTATTCACTCTATTCATTGTATTTGTGAGCTAAAATAGAAGAGTGAATACCATTGTAACGGTTGATGATTCATCACAATCGATTGAGAGGTCTTTGTATGTGAGACATTAAAGAACATACATAGTTGAGTTGCCAGGAGTTCTAGTTGGATGGGGAATGCCCATGGACAGGGTTTGTACAAAGAGTTGTATAAATCAAAGTCTTCTAGTGTATCCTTCCATGAGATGGAAGAAATGGAGACGTAGAAGCGTTGTGCTTCGAACTTCCAGAAACAAATGCTTGTGTTATTTACCTTACTGCTTTTACATACTTTCTTGCATATCTTTAAAATGCCTTTGAAATGAGTAATCGGTTTAGAGCGGGTTATGTCGAGTGTCTTCCGCTCGGTTTGTAACCGAACTCGATATAATCTCTCGGTGCAATTATTTCAAGAACACGAGCTATTGAAGCTCAAGTTGGTTGAACTCGGGTGTGGAATGGCAACCCACCCCCGAAATCGATCCTAACAAATACTAACCAACAAAATAAGAACCCCAAATCTGAAAACGAATGGAATGGGCATGGCTGCCTATGCCATTTTGGCATGGTTTTTAATTTATTTGATGTATTGTAGAATCCATGTGTCAATACATCACTATCTTACAAGATTAATTATCCAAAATCATGTATTAAACATGAGTTAAATTAATTAGTGGCATGTGTTCTCCAAGTGCCATGTGATCATACGCATGCTCATGCACTAAAAATATGTTCCACTAGTTGCTTGACTCATCGTAGTCCGGAACAACTTAATTCAAACTCTATGCTTTTAATTATCCGGGTTTGCTTAATCATCATTAATCCGGATTTAATTAGCATCGGGACCTTACACTTGTACTGGGTGAAAATATGCAGAGTTTTTGTGTAATTATTGCCTTGGGAATGCTCGGATATTTATAGCGTTAAAAGTCAGGATGTTACAATCCATGATCTACATTAACTCTGTTATAATTCCACTTCAATACCAAACCCCTGAAATTCTATAACCGTACCCTCTATTATCATTCTTTGTAAATGAGGGATTAGTGGTATTGACTAAGTCTCTTGGTATGATTTAGATCAGTAGAGCTGATGGTTATCTTCATAGGTTGAGCTGGGACATTGCGTAAGTAAAGCTTATTTAAGAATCGGTAAAGTCTTCGGTACAATAGATTAAATTCCCATAGGTTTAGCAGGTTTAAAACATCTGCTGAGCTAGTTCTTAAAAATCTGCCAATCGGTAGCGTATATGGATCAGTAGAGTACTCGAATCGGTAGAGTCTATGCATATGTAGAGTTCATACAAGTCTGCACAGGTAGAGTTTATGATTTCTGCAGAGATAGAGTTTATGAAATCTGCATAGGTAGAATTTTTGAAATCTGCAGAGGTAGGTGTCACGCCCCGAGACCGGGGTCAATAACACCGGTATTGATTTTCCAATACAACTAGAAAACCAATAAGCCTCGTAATATGGTAACAAACGAAAACCAGTCTATTTTCCATAAATAAATAACCATTGTCTTTACATTGAATTAAAAACGTGAAATTAAAACTGAAACATCTTAAACTAATTAAAATCGTACTTAATGATAAACTTAGAGTCTTAAGAAATACGCAGCGGACAAATCACCAACCCCAGAATTGGTGTTCTTCTTCAGCTTCAACCTCTTCTTCAGCTTTATCTGGGGATGTAGAGTAAGGGGTTGAGTGCTTTGGAAAACACTCAGCAAGTGGGGGACAATCGATATGATATCATAATAAATATTTCATAATTTTCATAAAATGAATCATAACTTGACATAAACCGATATGAATGTATCTTGACATAATTGCTCCATCGAGCCATAACATGACATCTCATATCGTTCATAATTTTTCATATACTTAAGCACAGTAAAGCATCTAATCTCCTCTTGGTACTGATATCAGTCTCTAGACTTATCCCTCCTAGAGATGAGGTCATGACATCGGCTTACCCACGAATAAAGGGTCTGGATACTCCAGAAACAACGGATTACCACCGTATAAGGTTCGTTTAGCGGTTACACCCCACCGCATCAGGGTCATGGGGAATTCCATTCCAATTAGATTTCGAGTTTAAGGTGCTTACAAAATATACTTTTCATAGTTTCACATAGTCCATATCGATCGAGATTTCAAAACATACTATAGTTTTTTAAAAAACGAAACGAATAAATAGCAAAAGCCCACTTACAGTACTTGGATACGTGCTTGAGTAATCGACGGTACGAAACGAACGGATTCAAATCTTCCAACCAAGAACAGAAATCAGAAGTCTAAACTTTTCGAACCAGATTCTGGAAATTCGAACAGATTGCTTAACCCTTTTTCGAACTAAATTGCTAAGGTACTTGGGTGGATTAAGTTGTGAATAAAGGCTAAAAATCACTCGGTTTAAATCTCGAAACTTGCTGATATAAAGGAAGGAATTTTGGACAGAATTATAACTGACTTTGGACTGAGTTTTTGAACAGATTGCTTGCTGAAAATTTTCGAACAAAAAGCTGCTGATTTTTTCAGATTTAAGGGACTAAAATTCTAGAAAACTCACGGCTGGAATTTGTTTAGAAAAAGGGTGCTGAAATTCGAATGGTGTAGGCCTTAAATTCCCGAGAGATGGCTGCTGTTTCACAAGGAATTTATTGAGAAATATATGCTGAGAGTGGTGAGAGTTTTCGATAATTTATAGGCTTGGAACAAGGCTGGAAGTTTACAATTCAAAGGACTTGGAGTTATGAAATCTGGTGGCTTGGTGATCGAAAACTAATGGTTGGAATCAATCCTCTCGGGTGATGTATTCAAAGGCTGGAGTTTTATGCTTGATGACAATGACTCAAGCTTTTAAATAGGTGCAGATCTTGGTATTCAAAGTTGGTGAAAGACTTGGATTTTCTTAAATAAAGAGATGGAGATTTTCGAAATTGTAGGTGCCAAATATTCAGATTTTTGTTGGCTAAACTCTTGGATTATATTGATCAAATTTTGTGGATGAATTCTCGGCAACTTCAATATCAATTTTCGAAAATTGCTGCTGAATGGAGGCTGAAGTTTTTGGCTTTAATGTGTTGAAAAGTGATTAGCTTAGGTCTTATTTAATAAGCTTATATTGGTATGAATGATACACTTCTATCCCCACTAGAATTCTAAATCATCTTTTAGAGAGAGTACACCTCCTAGAACACCTAATTATCTATCTATGAAATAGAGTTTTAATCATACTAAAACACTTAATTATTCTATCTCAATTAATTAGTGTTCTAGTTGTACTCCAACACCTAATAATTTTATAAAATAATTTAACTTGTATCAATTACCTTAATTGATGGATAACCTCAAATTCCGGGTCTTCACAGTAGGGTTAATGGATCTCCTCTACAGGTAGAGCTGATGGATTTCTTCCATAGGTAGAGCTGATTGAGCTTCCATTGAGCTGATGGATTAGTATTAGTTCTGCTCACAGAACTGATTTTTACTTCGACAACAAGTCTACGAATGAATATTGGTTAGACTGATGGGATCGATTATCTCTTTAGGACCGATCTATTTTGTCTCGAAACTGATCTGGTGAGACCGCGGAACCGGATTTTCACATTCCTCCCTCCTTATTGAAAGTTTCGTCCTCGAAACTTGAGCCAACTTGGTCTAAAAAAAATATGGTTAGCGTTGTGCTTATCTTCTGGTACTTCCCCAAAATATCTTTAAACTCTGCCATGCTAGGCAGCTGCAACATCACTTGCATCGATCGTTACCTATAGTGTCATGGCGAAGACACGAGCATTGGGTTGGTTCTCCTTTTGCTTGTTTGGATGATTGCCAATTCCTCGACCAGTCTCATGTTTCTTATTTACAAGGCAATCCATAATTCTATATCCAAACTTTTCACATCTGAAGAAAGCTCTGATATTTCTTCGACAGTCACCAAGGTGTGCTAATTTATAAAATGGACATTTAGGGACTTTCTTGAATCAGATAATGGGTGTGGACTGACCACTTAATGAATTTGGTCATGTGACCTTCTAGACATTAATGGAGTGCTGGTTAGGAATAGATCGCTTGAGCTAAATTCCTATTCTTGACGTTGGATGTCAATCTCGGGTACATGGTTCGGATTTGCTATGTATGTTCTCAATTGAGATACATGGAAGACGTTAATGATTCTTGATAAATTTGTTAGTTGAGCTATCTTATAAGCTAACATGCCTGCATTCTCTCTGATTTCAAACGGTCCCTCGTATCATGGACTCTACTTTCTTGTCTTGACGAATTGAATTACTCCATTTATAGACTTTGTTTCCGACTTAAGACTCTGTAGGTCTTCTCATTAAGCCAATCCAGCTCTTTTGACGAACTTGTGCTACCTTGATTTGTTCCTTGTCGATTGCCACTTTGTTCACGGGGGTTTGAACGAGTTTAGTCATGTTGATGGTTTTCTACTTCGTCCAACATAGTGTGATCGATGTTTTGTCCATAAGGAGCTTTGTACGTTGTTCTCTTGATGCTGTCATTGTATTCAACTTCGATCAAAGGCAAGAGTTCGCTCAATCGGCGCTAATTTCTAAGGCATGCCCTAATAGCATAGATTTCAAGAGTTGGAATAGTGTTCTAGGCCTATCTATCAGTTGATTGCTTGAAAGTCTCTTACTCTAATCTATACCCAAGTCTTCTCTAATAGTTCTAAATTAAAACTTTATTATTATTATTATTATTATTTTGTTCAAGCTTCAAAAGTGAAAATATGGAATGTGATTAAAATGCATTTACATCATAAAAACTGTTGGAATAAATGCCTGATAGATCATAGCAAGCACATCAAAATGATAGAGAAAATAGACGAAAAATTTACGTGATATAAGTAAAGTCAATTCAATCAAGTAAACTGTGAGGGTCACTCCTAATCATGTGAGTAATGATCACACAATGCTAATTATAGCGTAAACAATGAAAGATTTGTTTAACATGTGGCCCTAAAAATTTCGGCATGATCTCATCGTACGAGGAACATACCACCAATACCAATAGACATATACTCAACATATATATAGATACCATCAGTTTCATATCCATAAACACAAATCAAACTATGAAACACATACTGGGCTAAGATAAACTAAATATACATAGACTCATCTCACTCCAGGGATACACCCATGGTACAAAGACTACTGGGATAAACAAGAGTAAAACCTCAAGTGTGACTTCCACCGGACGTGCCTTCTCTGGCGTCCTGGTCACCTGTACTACCTGTCATTGTCCACACACAAAGACAACAACAACCCCCTTGGGGGTGAGCAAAAGCCCGATATGGAACGATCATAGAATATACAATTGAACGGCACAAGCGTTTAGAAATAGATCGATTTTTTTTAAAATATTAATGAGGACTAAATCGGCTTAGCGAGATGACCTCAACGAATAATTGAGACGTCTTGGTTAATCCAAGAAATCAGCTAGGTCGATTTGAATAATTATAACAACTAAGTCAATTTTTTGGAGATACTCGTGCAGACGATGCGAACGATGACAATTAGGCTGCCCAACTTTGTAAAGTCAAGCCAACAATAAGAATGAACAAATCTAACAATTGAGCTTATAATGAAATATGATAAGCAACTGGTTGAGCAAATGAGTATTGAACTATCAAAACAAAGAGCGAAAGAAAATACATTGGTTTAAGAAAACCCGAGATAAATTCACGAAGATCTAAGATCGTCATGTAGGTTTATCGATGGACAATGATTTAAATAATATCGAAGACAAGTTTGTTTGGAGAAATAAGCTGAAAGAAATTCACTTCGAATTTCAAAAGAAATTTCTATAATGATGAAAACATGATATTAATGTCATTATAATAATGGCTTCCAAAATACCTTTCTCACGAACACAAAAAAATGGCATCATCTATATATCCAAAATAATCGATACTTCCTATCCTTATAAGTTTAAGAGATTAATCTATTATCTTCAAGATGTTATCACATAAGCCCAAATTAAGAAGATGGGTTCTTAATATCCTCATAAATTCTTAAGAATATGATCTCATCATTTATTATTTCAACACAAGGATTATTCTAAGTTTAAAATAAAATCATAATTATTTCTATCACTCATAAGAACCAATTCATATTCTATGTTATGTCAACTAAAAGTTTAATCTAAGTCCCAATTTATCAAAATCAAGAATATATCTTATGCATCCATACCATATAAATATTACTTGTGTTCCCTTAATTGACAAATGATTGAAATATAATGCTTATTTCCTTAATATAATGAGATACTAAAGTACTTCATACTGCAATTAATGTCAAAATATCTTATCTTATATCTCCCAGTATATAACGTGTTATATAATTAAATTCTAAAAATAAACAAGGTAAGGGGAGTATACTAATCCAAAAATCAACCCAAAATAAGGTATCTCAAAATTGCACGAAACATTTTCTGAAAGATTCTCTCAAGCAAGATTACAAAGCCTACAAGGTATGAACTTATTATATCGGGTGGTTTGGAAATTAAAATTCCACAAAAATCTACTCAGAATTGGGAAGATACGAAAAGTTGAATGTATCAACGAACTTTTTTTTTTGGGTTCAATTATGGTTTCAATACGGGTTTAGTAGATCAAAAGTTATTTTAAGTCTGATCATTAAATGACGTGATCATACTTTGGAAACTTAACCCGGTTTCAGGATACAAAAGTGATGGTTATATGATTGATCGGTTCTGATTTAAAATTGGTAAAATTCAAAATTGATCGGTTCGGGTTCAAGACTGACATGAGTTAAGCTGATCAGTTTTGGGTTCGAATCTGATAGAAGCAGAACTAATCGATTTTGATGTTCAAAAACCGATAGGCGCAAAATTAATAAGTGTGAAGTTGACCGGTCCTAGAAACATGACTGATCGATTCTATGTTAAAACTGATAGGTAAGAACTAATTAGTTCAATATCTATCGTGGCAACAATCACAGCCAAATCATATACCCAACACTGGTATAGCTATCGTGGCACTGATCTCAGCCAAAGCATATACTACACATCTATCGTGGCATCCATCTCAACAATGTAATATCATGAATGCACATGCATATGATACCACTAATCATATGATAGCATGTTCACATCATCATCAAAACCATATCATATACTCGTACGTCAAAACGTACCTGTTCTGCTACACAAACGATATAAAGTAGGCGTCACTGTCTAACCGCCTCGTTGTCCCGTCCCCTGTGATGATGCTACAACAATACCAACAATATATCATGTTATCATAGGCATTAAAATCAAATTCTACAAAAATATAACATTTTTCAAAAATCTGACCCTGGCGATCGATCTCATGTTTTGAGGCGATCGATCGCCTAAAGATTTGGTCCTAAGCGACCGATCTCTTAATTTCAGGCGATCGGTCGTCTACCCTTTGGAAAACATTCTGCCTCGATGCGATCGATTGCCTACTTGAAGCGATAGATCGCTCAATGCACAGCCACTCTCATGTTTAGCCACAGGCGACCGATCGCCACAAACGTAGCGATCGATCGCCTCCTCTGTTTTCAGAAAAACCATGGCTATTTTCTACTTCTTTTCTTGGTGTTTCTCCTACACCTCACTTCCCACCATTACAACTTATTTCATAACATCTCTAACATCAAACAAACATGTTTACATACTTTTACACCTTGTGTCTTAGCTTCATATACACTTTAAGCAATAAATAACAATCACATGCTTTCATGCTTCAAAATTCAAGCATAATTCAAAGAACTTCTAAATACCATGATAAAGGAATGAAAGGGTATTCTCCTTACCAAGTAAACCACTTCCTCCTAGTGTACAAAGATCTTTTCAAGTGTAACTCCAAACCAAACCCTCAAAAGAGTCCAAAGAACATGTAGAGATTTGTAGGTGTTTATGGTGTAAGTATGTGTTCAAAATCTGATTTTAGATATATAATTAAACCTTCAAATTCAACTCAAATTCAAATGTAACTCCCTTCAAATTCATGGCAAATGTACATGACAAGTCTCATGTCCACATAACACTACAATGTTATTTTGAATTCTCATAAGTAATTCATTATGTTATTCAATCAATCATCACTCGGTTCAGCCCAAACCCGAGTCCACATCGTACTGTAATTAATCATAACTACACCTTACTCATATTACACATGTATATGTCATATCGAGGCATGACATTTCTCCCATACTCATTGAATTTCGTCATCAAAATTGCATATACATAACATGCATATATCTATATTAAATCAACAATCCTATTACAATAAGATAAGAAACATGATCATCTATGCAACATCATATTAATCACTTACCAGTAGTATCATAAAAACTGTAAAGTCATACCAGTAAATAACTCAGGATACTGTTGTATCATATGATGCTCTGTCTCCCACGTTGCCTCCTCGACACCCCGTCGATCCACTGTACCTTTACCATTGGTATTACTTTGTTACGTAATGTCCATTCAGCTCTAGGGGTGGGAATCGGGTCGGGTAATCGGGTAATCGGGATCGGGTATTCGGGTTTCGGGTAGCTGGACGAGCTACCCGATCCCGAACCCGAAATCGGGTACCCGAAACCCGCCTCATTTTTCTTAAAAAATCTGCACCTTTTTATAGCAGCAAAAACAGCACCAAAACAGCAGCAAAAACAGCACCAAAACACGAGAGCTTCAAACGGGTAAACATAGATAGCCGTAAATGACATATTAAATCCATATTTCAATAGTCAAGAAACAAAATCATTTTTTAATGTGTAATCAGGTAGTCAACTGCACACACAAAATCATTTTTTAATTAAACTCCTTATCGGGTTCAGGTACACGGGTACCCGACCCGTTTTGTTTTTTTTTTTAAAACTCTACCCGTCCCGAACCCGATTAAAGCAAATCCCGATCGGGTATTACCCAATCGGGTTTCAAAACCCGATAAACCCAAAAATTTCACGATGAACCCGATCGGGTCGGGTTTGAACCCGAATACCCGATCCCGACTCCCACTCCTATCTGTACTGGTCGTTCCACATACGACACGTCTGTATCCAACTGTACTTCAGATGGTGGCAATACATGACCTGGATCTGGTTCATATTTCCTCAATAGTGAAACATGAAACACATCATGGATACTACTCAATGCTGGCGGTAGTGCTAATCGATATGCCAATGTACCAATACGTTGCAATATCTCATATGGACCAACATATCGTGGAGACAACTTCCCACGTTACCAAATCGTACCACACCTTTAAAAGGTGAGATTTTCAAGAATACTCGATCACCAACTTGGAATTCAAGTGGTCTACGTCGCTTATTGGCATAAGCAGCCTGTCTATCCTGAGCCGCTTGCAATTTCAATCTGATCAGTTTCACTTTCTCCTCCATTTCACGTAGCATATCTGGTCCATGGAGTGCAATCTGATCAACATCATCCCAATATAATGGCGATCTACATCGTTGCCCATACAATGCCTCAAATGGTGCCATCTGTATACTAGTTTGATAACTATTGTATGAAAATTCCACTAATGGCAATGACTCTTGCCATGAGTTATCAAACTCCAATACACAGGCTCGTAACATATCCTCAAGCGTCTGTATCGTACGCTCTGTCTGTCCATCTGTCTGAGGATGATACGCTGTACTCAATCGTACTTCCGTTCCCAATGCTGACTGTAATCCTTCCCAAAAATGAGAAGCAAATATCGGATCTCTATCCGATACAATTGACACTGGTATGCCATGTAGTCTCACTACATTTTGAATGTATAATTGTGCCATCTTCACATAGGTAAATGTCATTCTGTAAGGTATGAAGTGAGCTACTTTCGTCAGTCTATCAACAATGACCCAAATCGCATCAAAGCCAGAGAAAGTCCGTGGCAAATGGGTAATAAAATCCATTGTAACATGTTCCCATTTCCATTGAGGAATCTCCAAACTCCTCAATTTACCTCCTGGTCTTTGTCGTTCTGCTTTTACTTGTTGACAGATCAAACACCGTTTCACAAAGTTCAGCACATCCTGTTTCATGCGTTTCCACCAAAATTGGGTACGCAAATCCTTATACATTTTCTTTCCTACAGGATGTATACTATAACGACTACAATGCGAACGTTGTAGTATGTCTTGGCGTAGTCCTAAAGCAGCAGGTACTACCCAACAGTTCCTATATTTCAAAGTTCCATCACTTGCAAGTACAGACGGAGATGTTTGTCCTTGACCTATCCTTTCTTTCCAGTGTTGTACCTCATCATCAGTAACTTGTGCCGTTCTGATTTTCTCAAAGATATCGGGTTCAACCAACAATTTTGATACCCTTACTGGCTTTGTATCTATATCAAACTCATAACCTAAGGTACAACAAGAAGTCATCAAGGCTGATAAATGCATCATCTCATTAGCAGTATTATGAACTTTTCGACTTAAGGCATCTGCTGTGAGATTAGCCTTTTCCTGGATGATATTCGATCTCACAATCATAATCCTTCAAGAGATCCATCCATCTCCTTTGCCTCATATTCAACTCTGCTTGAGTGAATAAAAACTTTAAACTTTTATGATCAGTATATATGGTAAACGACGTACTATATAAATAGTGTCGCCATATCTTCAAGGCAAGACAATGGCAGCCAACTTTAGATCATGTACTGGATATTTCATTTCATGTGGCTTCAACTGTCGTGATGCATAAGCCACTACATGTTTAGCCTGCATCAAAACACAACCCAAACCAAGTAATGATGCATCGGTGTAAAGAGCAAACATGTCATGCTCTGATGGAAAGATCAACACTGGAGCAGTAGTTAACCGATGTTTCAATTCCTGAAAACTATGCTCACATGCGTCTGACCATCTAAATGGTACTCCCTTCTGTTTTAGCTGTGTGAGTGGTTTGGCAATTGCTGAAAAGCCTTCAACAAACCGTCTATAATATCCAACCAAACCCAAAAAACTACGAATTTCTGGAACAGAGGTAGGTGATGACCAATTCGACACCGCTTCTATCTTTCTCGGATCAACTGATATACCATCCTTAGAGATCACATGTCCCAAAATCCGACACTGGTCAACAAAAACTCACACTTACTGAGTTTGGCATATAGCTGATGTGTTCTCAATAACTGTAACACCAGATGTAAATGTTGGACATGGTCAGTTTCACTTAATGTCCATACCGAGTTCTAAATGCTGTCTTCTGTACATCTCCTTCCCTCACTATCTGATGATAACCTGATCTCAACTCAATCTTAGAGTAGATCATAGATCCCTGTAACTGATCAAACAAATCATCAATACGAGGAAGGGGATATTTATTCTTTATGGTTACCTTGTTCAATTGTCTATAGTCAATGCAAAGTCGCATTGAACCATCCTTCTTCTTAACAAACAATACCGGAGCACCCCAAGGTGATACACTAGGACGTATGTACCCCTTGTCCAATAGATCCTGCAATTGAGTTTTCAACTCTTTCAATTCAGATGGTGACATTCGATATGGTGCTCTTGAAATTGCAGAAGTACCAGGCACTAACTCAATACCAAAGTCTACTTCTCGACTTGGTGGAAATCCAGGAATCTCATTTGGAAATACATCTGTATACTCTGCAACCACTAGTATATCCTCCACTCTTCTTTCTACTTTCTTATCAGTGACATCCACAACATATATCACATATCCCGTATGTCCACGTTCTAACAAACGAGACATTCTAAGAGCAGAGATCAATGGAATCTTGGCACGTGATCCTTGTCCATAGAATATCCATTGATTTCCAGTATCAGACTGAAATCTCACTGTCTTTTGACAACAATCTACAATAGTTTTATATCTGCTCAACACATCAATACCCAGAATACAATCAAAATCCATCATGTCTAACACAATCAAATCGGCTTGTATCCCATACTCAGCATCAAACTAAATAACACAATCAGATACACTCTGACAAGCCATTACAGTAGTTCCCATGGGTGTCGAGACATACAGAGGCATCAATAGTGGAGACGAGCATATATGATACCGGTCAATAAAAGCTTGTGCAACAAATGAATGTGATGCACCCGTATCAATCAAAAGTAAAGCAGGATAAGTAAATAAACTACACTTACCCACAATCACATCATCAGGAGCTGCCTCTGCTTGCTCCTTGTTCAGTGCATACACCTGAGCCTGAGGTGGTCATGCTCTCTGTCCTCCACCAGTCCGTGGAACACCCTGTGGTCACTGCTGCACTGTACTCTCTGATATATTCCCTCTCATCTGTTGTCCCCCGGCTTGAGGACAATCTCTAATCATATGACCGGTCCTCCCACAACGATAACAAACTGGAGTATCAAGTTGTGGACAATTTCTTTTAAAACGTGGTCCTCCACATTTAAAACACTGTAATCCTCGACCACTGCTACTGCTACTGCTACTGCCTTGAGACTGTCCCTTTGAACCTCGTTCACTACCCTTTCGCTGAACCAATCTATTCCCACTAAATCTAGAGGAAGATGCACCTCCTCGTGATCCTTTGAACTGTTCTCCTCCAGGTCTCATGCTCTCTGATGTAGGTGGTTGGGATTGTCCTACATCCTTATATACACCAACTGCAATCTCAGCCATCTCAGCTCTCGTCAATGCTTCCTCATAGGAAGTAGGGTTATTGGAAATTACCCTATCAAACAAATTCAGGCCTCAAGCCCTTCACAAACTGTCTGATCTTTGCCTTTGTGTTTGCAGTGATATGTGGTACATACCGTAGTAATGAAGAATATTGCACAGCATAATCAGACATTGTCATTGATCCCTGTCTCAAATTGGTAAATTCATCCTCTTTCCTCTGCCTTGCAGCAACAGAGAAATATTGATCAAGAAACTTAGTTCTGAATACATCCCAGTTCACTGTTTGTCCTTGAGCTCTCAGCTCAATCAAGGTGGATTTCCACCACATCATGGCTTTCTTCGCCAATTGGAACTCTGCCAAACATATCCAAGCAGACTTGGCACATGGTGCTGATACAAAAATCTGTTCAATCCGTTCCAACCCGTGCCCTTAACCCGTTATTAGTGTATTAAGCCATATCATTAGTGCATATAATCATACCATCATGGGGAAAATCATGTGCAAGTGCAACACCGTATGCTACCCAGAAAATTTCTTGCATTCAACCCACATAATATGTAAATCTCCCAACCAAGATTACATATATGACATGCACCCTCATAATACACTAACATGCTCTTAGTTCATTTAGCAATTCCACATTTAATTGCATGCAACCCATAAATGAACAGAGAAAAGCCGTAGCCCATTTATACATTCCATATACACGTAAAATGTACTCACATAAGAGCACCCAATGAATAAGCGTGTATCTAATGTATAAAAGACTCTACCGGATACCGTTACTGGTACTTCAATCCTGGAAGCACCTCCCAAGCACAGCTCGATCTCAACACTGGACCTATGTACTTATTCAACCAGCTCTGGTACCTCGATCCTGGAAGTACCTCTATCACCAGCCCGAGCTCAACTCCAAAGCTACTGCTGCTGCACCTGTGTTACCTGCCCCAACAGAGACAACCCCACACGGGGTGAGCATACCAATACCACCAATCCAATAAGCATAACATTGCAATTCAAATACAGAATGTAAATGCTATAATTTAAATGATACTCCCTGGATGGTAACACCCTCATCCGGGATCCCCTGTATTGTCCCTGTTCTCAAAATAACCAAACTCATCAAATTCTCAAAGACAGTTAATCGCCACATAGATTAACTAATACCGTCCTATTATGCCAGTTCCATGATCAATATGGTAAAAACATAATGTAAAAGACCATAGATATCACATATATCTAACCAATAATTCCATGTTCATATTTCATTGCTCGCTCCACAATAGAGACATACTAACCTCGCGCACGCTCAACAATAGCGGCGTCATAACCGATGGTCGCTCAACGGCGATCGCATCCCAAATCATTGCTCGCTCGAAAGCGGTACCATATTATTTCCAATGTATGTTTATTTATTACAGTTACCATATACCATGCATTTCACTATCCAATTATTGCAAGTACCATAAACCGTGCACTTCAATATCCATCTATTCCAATACCATATACCGTGCATTTCAATACTCATTTATTGTAAATACCACAAACCATGCATTTCAATGCCCATTTATTGTAAATACCACAAACCATGCATTTCAATTCCCATTTATTGTAAATACCACAAACCATGCATTTCAATGCCCATTTATTACAATTACCATATACCATGCATTTTACAGTTGCAACACTACAATAGGCCATGCTCGTACGTCATACGTACCTTAGAATTCCGTAGTCCATGTCAAGCCTGGCTTGAGTTCCATGCTCCGTGAAACATGTGCTAAAACACATAAACAACCCACAATCAAGCATAAGCATGCAACCACGTGCCCAAGCACGTTCAAAACTCCCAAACATATCGTCTATCTATGACGATTACCAAATTATAAAAGTTCCTGGCTAAGCATGTATAATACCCCAAAAATATTGTCTATCCATGACAATTAACCTTTTAAAATAACCCGGGGCGAAGCATGCAAGACACCCAAAAAGAGCCAAGAAACCACAAAAAGGGGCACTAACACACTGGCCATCTCGATCGATCGACATTTCATCTCGATCGATCGAGAACCGCCTTCCGATCGATCGGTCAAAATACGGATCGATCGGTGAACTGTTCCAACGCCACAAAACACATTCTGCCATGCTCGATCGATCGAAAATATTTTCGGATCGATCGAGCAGCCCTGTATGCGCGAGAAACCTCCAAGAATGAGCTTCCAACAACCCCTTAACTCACACACCACCAAGATCAACCATCCAACACAACACTAAACCACAAAACAACCTTAAAATACATCCCCCAAACATAAACAACATGTTGGACCAAGATCTACCCCTTGAACCCCAAGATACAACACCAAAACCAACCAATATACAAAAAAACTTTGCTAGGTTGGTAGCTTACCCTTTGAGCTCCAAGATTCTAGCAAGAAATCATGAAAATGGCTCTTTTCCAAAGCTTTCTCCTCCCTTCCATGATGAGGAACGAAAATGGTGGGTTCTTAGGTGAAAGGATGGGGTTTTGGGGACAAAAACTGATAGAGAGGGGGTGATGGGATATAACGTGGTATGCAAGTGGCCCTTACCATCTTTGGGGTTAAATGTGTAACATAATATAAGCATGATGTATAAAATACCCCAACATGATATTTTAAAAGCATTTTACTACAATGCATCAAAATCACCATTAAAATCATGCTTTACCAAAATTACAAACCAACATATTTAAATCATCATAACACCCAAACACCCAACATGTATAACATGCACCCCGAAATGCACCCCAGGTCACCCATACCATGTGACTACGCATTTTTTACCAAGATAAGTAATTATCACCGCAAGAATTATATAACCACAATTAATTCCTAATTGCCACAATAAAAGAAAATCTATTAAAGATTAATAATCCTCCGGGATTAATACCAATAATCCCATGACATCACAATTATCCCCCACTAATAAAATTTCGTCCTCAAAATTTGCATCGGTGTACTCCACGTAACACCAAGGCTACACCAACCAAAATAAAACCACGAGCCCGATTCTGGATCACATTAGAATCGAATTAACAACTGCGAGAACACCAATCTCTCACCAAGTTCTAAAATAGAGTAAACGTCAAAATCCACACAAACCCATAAGATAACAACATACCTCGATGTGAATCGTCCCAGAAGTCATTCCACCACAATTTTAAATCAACCAAGTCTCCCTTGGTTCTGACATAGATATCATTCCATGATATTCTCCACTTGCCCACGATGCTTGACACGCATCGTTATGATGGGAACCACTAGTATAAACAGTATACTCACAGAAAAATTCAGTTTCTGCTTCCCAGTCCATCTCTTCCAAAGGAGTAGTTGCACCAATTGCAATCCGGACCGGGTTACCCACGGTCACTGATCCACACAAAACACATCACCAAGGACGTTTACACCGGTGTGTTCCAAGAAATCATATCTTGGTCCCGACACACCATCAAGACTCCACAAAGTCGTAAGTTCCACAGAGGTCACGCAAAACAATCAATTTGCATCCCCGCCACGCGTGTCAACCACGACACCAAACAAATCCGAGTCCTGGCCACCCCTTGTCTATCCTGGGATTTAACAATCCTAAGACCGGGAGACTATTGAATTAACCAGCAAGAACTACCATGGTCTCAAAACACGACAATCCCTCCTCAGGGGGAAGTCAAACAGCCCTCACGATCATTCATCAGAATGCATCGTGCCATCGAGATTACCGATTTCGAGGTTCCACAATCTCACACCGGAGATTCACCAAACCAAGCATACAACCCGGCGTTCGACAATGAACAAAATAACGTTGGCATTCGTATACACTCACGGCATACATGCCCAAACACCAATCACAACATGCATACACAATTCAATGGACTCGGGTATCTCCAATCATACCCAAATCCCAAACCAACTGTCAAACCTCAATTATCCTCACCCCACGGAGAATGATGGTTGACGACCAAAACCAAAGGGTGTGATTTCGACATCAACACCACACGAACCAAAACAACGAATCTTCCCGAAGATTCAACCGGTAGGCGTAATGATACCGCATTCCTTTCAAGGAAAAAAAATGTCATGAATCCATGATCCTCCAATCCTCGAACCACCGTTCGGAAAACTTGGGTATATTTATACCAAAACATATCCCGGAACCCAGAAATACACAACTGGTTAGAGTAGCGCACAATACCACCATTACCCGATCCAAGATCCGTATACGCCATGTATACACATCCCAACGATACTCTGTACTAATGCCATAGTACTCCACAATCGAGCATCTCCCCGGAGACGTCTCCTCAAACGTCTCACCGAGGTAAGAAATTCATTACTCGGCCCAACACTAGTGATGCTTACCCTGGCTGATTCACAATCAATCCACGACCGATGCAAGCTGTCTCCAAGACAGTACAATCCAAAACTCTCCAAGAGACAAAATCAATATAGTAGTGTCACCCCACTAACTATATCTCACAAACCATTGTGACTCCTGTTGCATTCCATATGCAAGGATGCTCAACCAGAGGTAACCACGACTTGACGACACTCACGTTGGCATTCCCAACAGAATTGAGCTGCCCCAAAGCAAGTCTCTCAAACATTTGACGTATAAACGTCCCCGTGAGGTATTCCCTACCTCAAATACCATGCCACATAGAGACTACAAGAGTCTACCATGACCCTCATCGTATCACCATACGATTCACCAAACTCGAATCCAACGAGCATTATAATGGCTAACACAAGCACGCTAAAGTACTGCAACAATACTTGGCTAGCGATTCGCTGGCCCCATAGGCTCATACCAATCTATCAACGTGACACACGTTCCATCCCGGTATACCATACCGTAACCATTAGAGTTATGGGTCATCGCCCAACATATCTCTAAAACACCAAAGCACAATGGACAACCCGGCGTCCATGCTTAATTACCATGCAATCCTAATCCATTAGGATTTATTCCACACCCTCACGGTGGGTGTGCCCATGCCTATCACATATCACAACAACAAGCGAGTAGTTTCCTCAATGACTACTCTTACCACCAATCACTTGGCCCTATCCAATCCAACGAGCATACCCAAAGGTATGATTGCTCGGCAAATATTTACCTCCACAACATGATGCGGTATACTCACTGGTACATGCATCCGATGCTCCCTCGAGCAAACCTGCTCGGCAAAAAGGTCTTGTCAACTAGTGACCCAGACTCTACCATGTGCTCACCATCGGCACTCAACCATACAACCAAATACATAAACACGAATGTATTATTCACTAAAACGACGCCACGCGTGCACATAGACATCCCAAACAACATCGTCAAACACATGACGGTACCCGTCGATACACGACACTCATAATCTCATCGTCAAACACATGACGATATAAAACAACACATAATATCCACAATAATGATAACAAAAGTAATATGACATACCTCATCGCTATCAAGATAGCGGAATACATTTATCCATCGTTCACCAGCGGTACACAAGCAGCATCCATCGCCCGTAGGCGGCATAATCCAGTGCTACGCACATAGCGGTATAACCCATCGCTATAGAATCAGCGGCATAAAACATCAATATCCGGCGGTATGAAGCATCGCCATAGATGTAGCAGAATGTACCATCGCTATATGATACTTGGCGGCATGAACCATTGCCAATAAAATACCCGGCGGCATGAACCATCGCCAATAAAATACCCGGAATAATCGCGGACTCAAGAGGTACTCACACCCATGTAGTACTTTGTTCCCGATCGCATCGCTACGTCATGACAGCGGCATCATCGCTTCGACGTGACAGCGGCATGTAACATCGCTTCGACACGACAGCGGCATCATCGCTTCGACATGATTGTGGTACCATCGCTTCGACGTGACAGCGGCATTCACCATCGCTTCGACACGACAGCGGCATTTACCATCGTTCCGGCATGACAGCGGAAATACCCCTCGCTTTACATGATAGCGGAAATACCCCTCGCTTCGACAATACCAGCGGAAAATAATATCCCTCGCTATTAATATGACAGCGGCCGTGTTCTTCGCTTCATATTAGCGACAAATATTCTCTCATCGCTACGGTATGACAGCGGCGGCAAGTATTCACATCGCTACGCCACGCATGCAACCGTAATGCATATCCAGTGTTCCAATAATTGTTTCGGCACGACAGCGGCATCATCGCTTCGACGTGACAGCGGCATTTACCATCGCTTCGACACGACAGCGGCATCATCGCTTCGACGTGCATGCAACCGTAATGCATAACCCGTATTCCCATAAACATCGCCATGAGTGTATTTTCATGCACCTCGCTCCAACATATTGCGGCAAAGCATTAAAATCATCACTCCGATGTATATCTATGCAACCGTAATGCATAGTCCATGTCTCATAAGACCCTGCAACCACCATGGTTAGCAATAGCATATTCCCATTATGAACACATATCATAAATGCACATAAGCAATCATGCATAAGTATGTGTTTCTCATTCCCATTAACATGTTCCTAGGCCCTCAACAGCCCCAAAGAGCTAACCACTGCTCTGATACCACTAATGTAAGGACCCCCGTGCCCTTAACCCGTTATTAGTGTATTAAGCAATATCATTAGTGCATATAATCATACCATCATGGGGAAAATCATGTGCAAGTGCAACACCGTATGCTACCCAGAAAATTTCTTGCATTCAACCCACATAATATGTAAATCTCCCAACCAAGATTACATATATGACATGCACCCTCATAATACACTAACATGCTCTTAGTTCATTTAGCAATTCTACATTTAATTGCATGCAACCCATAAATGAACAGAGAAAAGTCGTAGCCCATTTATACATTCCATATACACGTAAAATGTACTCACATAAGAGCACCCAATGAATAAGCGTGTATCTAATGTATAAAAGACTCTACCGGATACCGTTACTGGTACTTCAATCCTGGAAGCACCTCCCAAGCACAGCTCGATCTCAACACTGGACCTATGTACTTATTCAACCAGCTCTGGTACCTCGATCCTGGAAGTACCTCTATCACCAGCCCGAGCTCAACTCCAAAGCTACTGCTGCTGCACCTGTGTTACCTGCCCCAACAGAGACAGCCCCACACGGGGTGCGCATACCAATACCACCAATCCAATAACCATAACATTGCAATTCAAATACAGAATGTAAATGCTATAATTTAAATGATACTCCCTGGATGATAACACCCTCATCCGGGATCCCCTGTATTGTCCCTGTTCTCAAAATAACCAAACTCATCAAATTCCCAAAGACAGTTAATCGCCACATAGATTAACTAATACCGTCCTATTATGCCAGTTCCATGATCAATATGGTAAAAACATAATGTAAAAGACCATAGATATCACATATATCTAACCAATAATTCCATGTTCATATTTCATTGCTCGCTCCACAATAGCGACATACTAACCTCGCGCACGCTCAACAATAGCGGCGTCATAACCGATGGTCGCTCAACGGCGATCGCATCCCAAATCATTGCTCGCTCGAAAGCGGTGCCATATTATTTCCAATGTATGTCTATTTATTACAGTTACCATATACCATGCATTTCACTATCCAATTATTGCAAGTACCATAAACCGTGCACTTCAATATCCATCTATTCCAATACCATATACCGTGCATTTCAATACTCATTTATTGTAAATACCACAAACCATGCATTTCAATGCCCATTTATTGTAAATACCACAAACCATGCATTTCAATGCCCATTTATTGTAAATACCACAAACCATGCATTTCAATGCCCATTTATTACAATTACCATATACCATGCATTTTACAGTTGCAACACTACAATAGGCCATGCTCGTACGTCATACGTACCTTAGAATTCCGTAGTCCATGTCAAGCCTGGCTTGAGTTCCATGCTCCGTGAAACATGTGCTAAAACACATAAACAACCCACAATCAAGCATAAGCATGCAACCACGTGCCCAAGCACGTTCAAAACTCCCAAACATATCGTCTATCTATGACGATTACCAAATTATAAAAGTTCCCGGCTAAGCATGTATAATACCCCAAAAATATTGTCTATCCATGACAATTAACCTTTTTAAGATAACCCGGGGCGAAGCATGCAAGACACCCAAAAAGAGCCAAGAAACCACAAAAAGGGGCACTATCACACTGGCCATCTCGATCGATCGACATTTCATCTCTATCGATCGAGAACCGCCTTCCGATCGATCGGTCAAAATACGGATCGATCGGTGAACTGTTCCAACGCCACAAAACACATTCTGCCATGCTCGATCGATCGAAAATATTTTCGGATCGATCGAGCAGCCCTGTATGCGCGAGAAACCTCCAAGAATGAGCTTCCAACAACACCTTAACTCACACCCCACCAAGATCAACCATCCAACACAACACTAAACCACAAAACAACCTTAAAATACATCCCCCAAACATAAACAACATGTTGGACCAAGATCTACCCCTTGAACCCCAAGATACAACACCAAAACCAACCAATATACAAAAAAACTTTGCTAGGTTGGTAGCTTACCCTTTGAGCTCCAAGATTCTAGCAAGAAATCATGAAAATGGCTCTTTTCCAAAGCTTTCTCCTCCCTTCCATGATGAGGAACGAAAATGGTGGGTTCTTAGGTGAAAGGATGGGGTTTTGGGGACAAAAACTGATAGAGAGGGGGTGATGGGATATAAAGTGGTATGCAAGTGGCCCTTACCATCTTTGGGGTTAAATGTGTAACATAATATAAGCATGATGTATAAAATACCCCAACATGATATTTTAAAAGCATTTTACTACAATGCATCAAAATCACCATTAAAATCATGCTTTACCAAAATTACAAACCAACATATTTAAATCATTATAACACCCAAACACCCAACATGTATAACATGCACCCCGAAATGCACCCCAGGTCACCCATACCACGTGACTACGCATTTTTTACCAAGATAAGTAATTATCACCGCAAGAATTATATAACCACAATTAATTCCTAATTGCCACAATAAAAGAAAATCTATTAAAGATTAATAATCCTCCGGGATTAATACCAATAATCCCAGGACATCACATAAAGTCCTACCAAATTCTACATTTTGGAGAGGTATGTAGAGAGACGTACGGGCACCCAACGATAACATGTATTTTATATACTTATTGGAATATGCATTGTGGATGCAAGTATATATTAGATTGTGCATTGTGGATGCAAATACATGCCGCTGATATGTCGAAGCGAGGGGCATTAGTGCTGTTGTGATGACAAGCGAGGTGCATTAAAATACACTGTTATAATAGACTAGGGATTGGTGATAGCGAAATGGTTATATGTCATGATATTTGTGGAACCATAATATAATCTATTGATTATAATCACGAGTTATGGTACAGGGAAAACCAAAAGGGAGGGTTTAAAATGTATTGGATTACAGGATTATGATATGCTCATGATTTGGGGGTTGTCCTTTTAGGTACATTTTGGCATAAAGGGGCTAAGGGCGGGTTGATGCAGTGAGCTAGTGATGAATGCTTGATATAGAATGACATGATTATTTTATATAGTTTCTACTCTAGGAGTAGTGTAAAGCTATAGTGATATTAACATTCATTTTGCTGGGATTGTAATTAATCCATTTTGGAAGCAATTATTTTGGCATGTAATCCTTAAAGCTCAAGGCCTCAACCCGAATTTTTATACTCTGATTATGTATGCTAGCTCTACTTATGCCTTTAATCCGCACTTAGGGTACTAGGGTCCTTACATTAGTGGTATCAGAGCAGTGGTTAGAGAACCCGGGAATGAGTGAAGGGTAGCCTTAGCAACAAGTTGGCTAGGTGTTTGCTTATGAGCATGTTTATGCATGTGGTGCATATTAGAGTATATAATTGTTATACTAATATGCTTTTAATATTGTTGCTCATGTTATCTAACGGTGTAATGCATGAATTGTTTCTAGTATTGTTGTTAACCCTTGTGTTACATCATGCCGGCCATAAATTTGGAGAACTTCAATGAGGAAGTAGGTGATATAGGGAATGTGAATGCTAGCATTGCTCAGACTAATCCCCTACCGCCACCTGATGTGGGTGTGGAACCTATTGTGTGACCGTTATTGCCTGGTGAATTGAGTCTGACGCAGTTCCTGACTTTCCATCCGTCCCGCTTTGAGGGAACTGAGACTGGGGAAGAAGCTGAGGAATGGTTAGAGAGGTTAGAGCAGATCTTTGTGTCGGCACCCTGTGCCAAGACTGCTTGGCTAAGATTAATGGAATTCCAACTGGCTAAGAAGTACTCCATGTGGTGGAAGACAACTGTGATGGAGCTGAGAGTTCAAGGGGTACTGATTGAGTGGAGCTTGTTCAGAACCCGGTTTTTGAACCGATATTTCTCAGCTGCTGCCAGACAGATGAAAGAGGACAAGTTCACCAACTTGAAACAGGGCAACATGACCGTCTCGGACTATGCCATGCATTACTCATTACTGTTGAGGTATGTCCCTCACGTTGCTACCAATGGACATGCCAAGATGATGCATTTTCTGAAAGGTCTGAGACCGGAGTTGTTTGACCGGGTTATCTCCAACAACCCCAATTCCTTTGATGATGCTCTCACAAGAGTGGAATTAGTAGATATCAGAGTTGGTGCTTATGCTGATGATGTACCCCCACATGTGCCACCACAGATGCCAGTTGTTGACAGCTTGAGGCCACGAGGGGAGTCGTTTAAGCCTCGTGGAGCTGCTTCATTCTCTCGATTTAGTGGGAAGAAGTCTTACAACCGAAAGCAGGAGAGTCGGAAGAGCAATGTACCAACCAACCGGGGACCAACGCAAGTGAATAGAATGGGGGAAACAAAATGTGATAATTGTGGAGGACCAAGCAACTGCATGGCTTGTTACAGTTGTGGCAAGATGGGCCATATTCTCGGTATTGCCCCAACCGGGGAGGACAGTCAGATTTCAGGATGAATAGGCTGAGATTTGATGATATGACAGTGCATCAGAGGCAACAGATTATGCCTCGACCATCGGGAGGTCAGACAGTGGGACCGCCCAGGGGCAAGTGTATGCACTGACTAGAGAGCAGGCCGAGGCAGCCCCAGAAGAGGTGATTGCCGGTACATGTCATTTACTTACGTACCCTGCTTTTATTTTGATAGACACATGTGCTTCCCATTCGTTTATATCTGCTGATTTTGTGGAGAGACATCGCATGTGCCCGTCTCCGCTACCCACACCTCTTATGGTCTCGACACCCACCGGAAGGAATGTGATTGCTGATAATGTACTGTCTGACTGCCTCATTTATTTTGAGGGCAATGAAGTGAAGACGGATTTGATCGTTCTGGGTATGTCAGACTTCGATTTCATTATGGGCATCGATATACTGAACAGATACCAGGTAGTGGTTGATTGCCGGTAGAGGACGGTTCGTTTCCGATCTGATATGGGGATTCAGTGGACTTTCTATGGGAACGGTTCTCGTGCGAAGATTCCGTTGATATCGGCTGTCAAAATGTCATGGTTATTGGAACGTGGATATACGGGCTATCTTATCTATGCCGTGGACATGGCGGAAAAGAATAAGGAATTGAGGGATATACCCGTAGTGGCGGAGTTTGCCGATGTGTTTCCGGAGGAAATTCCAGGGTTCCCGCCGACTAGAGAAGTCGAGTTTGGGATTGAGTTGCTACCGGGAATGTCCGCTATCTCTCGTGCCCCTTATAGGATGGCACTTGCGGAGTTAAGGGAATTGAAGGAGTAGTTACAAGAACTCCTTGACAAATGATATATACGCCCTAGCGTATCGCCTTGGGGCGCGCCGGTTCTATTTGTTAAGAAGAAGGATGGTTCGATGAGTTTGTGCATCGATTATCGGCAACTGAATAAGGCAACAGTGAAGAACAAATATCCTCTCCCAAGGATTGACGACTTATTTGATCAGTTGCAGGGTACGAAGTTGTATAGCAAGATTGATTTGAGGTCATGATACCACCAGATTCGGGTCAGAGATGAGGATGTTCAGAAGACAACATTCCGGACTCGGTATGGGCACTATGAGTTCCTAGTTATGCCGTTCGGTGCGACGAACGCCCTGGCTGTCTTTATGAGTCTGATGAACCGGGTGTTCCAAACATATCTTGACCAGTTCGTCATAGTGTTTATTGACGACATACTTATCTACTCTCGGAGTGAGGAGGAGCACGTGAAACACTTGCCGACAGTGCTCCAGATTCTCAGAGATAATCAGTTGTTTACCAAGCTTAGCAAGTGTGAATTCTGGTTGAGCAACGTGGTGTTTTTGGGGCATGTCATCTCTAGCAGTGAGATATCAGTGGATTCCAGGAAAGTGGAGGCAGTGATGAAGTGGTCTGCACCCACTTCTGTGCCTGAGATACTAAGCTTTCTTGGTTTAGCCGGGTATTATCGACGCTTTGTCGAAGGATTTTCTAAGATTGCTAAGCCTTTGACTCAGTTGACACAAAAGGCATACCATTCTATTGGTCTGAGGCTTGTAAGCCTTTGACTCAGTTGACACAAAAGGCATACCATTCTATTGGTCTGAGGCTTGTGAGCAGAGCTTCCAAGAGCTAAAGCACCGGTTGACGACAGCGACTGTGTTAGTGATTCCTACGGAGAACAAGAGGTTTGTTCTGTACACTGATGCATCACTACAGGGCTTGGGATGTGTACTGATGCAAGATAAGCATGTGGTAGCTTATGCATCGAGACAGTTGAAGCCCCATGAGACCAGATATCCAGTTCATGACTTGGAGCTGGCGGCTATCATTGTTGCCTTGAAGATTAGGCGGCATTATTTGTATGGGTCATTTACCATTTATACGGATCACAAGAGCCTGAAGTTCTTGTTTACTCAGGCGGAGCTGAATATGAGACAGAGGAGATGGATGGACTTACTCAAGGACTATGATTGTGAAATAGAGTACCATCCTGGAAAGGCGAACTTGACAACAGACGCCTTGAGTCGGAAGGTGAAGTATACTGCTGAGGACACCATGCATATATCGGCTATGTTGACTTCTTACTGCCATCTGGGCTATGATTTCGATGTGGATACATCACCGGTACGTGTATCAACCTTATTGGCAGAGCCGGACATTATGAGAATATCTGGAGGACTCAGAAGGCAGATGATGAGATTCAGAGATGGTTATCATTGGTACTTCTTGGACAACCATCGAAGTTCAGAGTGGCTGAGGACGGTTCTTTGAGATTGGGTAACCGTTGGGTAGTTCCGAGTACTCCGGAGTTGCGTAGAGGGATCTTACAGCGAGCTCATAGCAGCAGGCTTAGTATCCACCCAGGCGGGAGGAAGCTGTACAAGGATCTATGTGATCAATTTTGGTGGAAGCAGATGAAGCGTGATGTTATCGCTTTTGTTAAGAGATGCTTGATCTGTCAACAAGTGAAGGCAGAAAGGCAGAGGCCTGGTGGCGAGCTGAGGAGCTTGGAGATACCGGATGGAAGTGAGAACACATATCCATGGACTTCATGACCCACTTGCCAAGGACTACTTCGGGTTTTGATGCCATTTGGGTGGTTGTGGATAGGCTGACCAAAGTGGCTCATTTTATTCCGTACGGTATGACATTCACATACTTGAGGATGTGTCAGTTGTATGTCTGGAATGTTGTGAGATTGCATGGGATCCCAATTTCTATTGTATCTGACCGAGATCCGCGGTTTACATATCACTTTTAGGGAGGTCTTCAGTCAGCTTTGGGCACTGAAGTGAGATTGAGCACGACATATCATCCCCAAACGGACGGCCAGACCGGGCGTACTATACAGACGCTCGAGGACATGTTACGGCCATGTGAGTTGGAGTTAGATACTTCGTGGCAAGATTCATTGGCCTTGATCCCTGGCCATAGAAGAACCATTGATTTCCAGTATCAGACTGGAATCTCACTGTCTTCTGACAACAATCCACAACAGACTGATATTTACTCAACACATCGATGCCAAGAATGCAATCAAAATCTGTTATGTCTAACATAATCAAATCAGATTGTAGTCCATACTCAGTCTCAAACTGAATATCACAATCAGACACACTCTGACAAGCCATCACAGTAGTTCCCATGGGTGTCGAGACATAAAGAGGCATCAACAGTGGAGACGAGCATATATGATACCGGTCAACAAAATTTTGTGCAACAAAATTTTGTGATGCACCAGTATCAATCAAAAGTAAGGCTGGATAAGTAAATAAAGTACACTTACCAGCTATCACACAATCAGGAGCTGCCTCTGCTTCCTCCCTGTTTAGTGCATACACCTGAGCCTGAGGTGGTCCTGTTCTCTGTCCTCCACCAGATTGTGGTACACCCTGTGGTCTCTGCTGCACTGTATTCTCTGACATTGGTCCTCTCATCTATTGTCCACCCACTTGAGGACAATCACGGATCACATGTCCTGGCTTCCCACAACGGAAACAAACTACTGTATTCAATTGAGGACAATCTCGTTTCAAATGTGGTCCGCCACATTTAAAGCATTGCACACCACTGCCACTACTACTAACTTGGAACTATCATTTTGAACCTCGTTCACCACCTTTGCGTTGAACAAATCGCTTCCCACTAAATCTAGAGGAAGATGCACCTCCTCGTGATCCTTTGAATTGTTCTCCTCTAGGTCTTATGCTTTCAGATGTAGGTGGTTGGGATTGTCCAACATCTTTTGTGATGTCCAGGAATAATTAATATTTTTTATTGGAATTAATTATGATATTTATATGATGTGTTGGGATTTAATTCTTGGGAATGTTACATTAGTCCGGAGTTGGAATAAATAATCTTGGGTTGAACTCATTGTGTAAGTTAAATTTTAAAAGAGTTCTAGCAATAATAATTTAGTGGGATTTAAATGAATTATAAATTTTGTGAGGAGAGGATATTGAATGGTGGGGATTTAAGTTAGGGTTCAAGTTGAAAACAAAACACACTCAATCAATCCCTCTCACCTCCCTTACCATACGATTTTCACGCCTCTCTCAACATTTTTCCCCTTTCCCGTCGGCTTAGCATCGAAGAAGAAGCAGGCGATTTCTGAAATTTCTTCAGCATTTTTACTCAAGGTTTGTGAAAGAATCCCTCCCTCCTTCCCTGCATCGTTCATTTCCTTTCTTGTTTTGAGATAGAGCTCGGTTTTGTGGCGATTTTTCAAAGCTTTTATGGTTGAATCTTCATGCCTGTTGCTCGTGAGTTTTCGGCATTGGTTTAAATCGATTTGTACCTTGTTGGGTTGTGTTCCAGCTTGATTTAAATTGTGAGTTGATGGTGGTTTAGATTTTTTGGATTTCATTTCATCTATCTCCAGCTGTATTGATCGAAGTTACAGTTTTAAGGGGGGAAAAGATGTAATCGGTTGTGTTCTTGTCTAGGGATTTTGTTCCTTATTATTCTCGATGTGTGCGTCCCTGCTGTTACTGCATGAAATGAATTGTTACACTTGGTTTTGTTTACTGCTGTTTTAATGTGAAAACCACAGTTACATCATGTACATTTTCTTGCCACCTTTCCTTCATTCCTTCCCATGTTGCTGTGTCGAGAGTGTGGCAGCTGCTTATGGATCTTGGCTGCGATTATTTCTCATTTCTCAGCGATTAGGTGTTATAATGAGCTGCTAGATTTTTGTTTTCTTCCTTTCCCATTTTTTGGAATTTTGTAGCAGTTAAGAAATTTCATTTCAGCCATGTTTTGTTCAAAAATATTCTGCAGATTGTTGTAAGGGAGTGTGTGTTTTAATGGAGCAAATTTGTGTGATATAGCGGTCTAATTGGGGGAGTTGCATGGCTGAACTTTGGGGACAGTGATGGATGAAAATTAGGGCTGTATTGGGGCTTAAAAATCATGCATGGAAGGTGTTTGTTAATATGCTTAAATGTGATTCAAGTGTGGGTCTAAGCCTTGTTGTAGGTGGTGAAAAGAATTAACTTCTATGGCTTGTAACCTTGGTAATAGTGTTGGTGGGAGTTGGACTATGGTGCGAGATGTGTTATCTTTGGAAGTATGTGTAGTGTGTAAATAAATGGGTTAGATACATGCTAGTATGTGTTAACATGGAATAGAGTTTATGGTGATGTATATGCTTGAATGTGTATCATGACATGTATTGTTGACTTATGTCACTTTATTGAATTACTACTCTTAGTAGTGAGTTCTAAATCAAGAATTATGGAACCAAACGCATCTTTAATTTGTTTAGAGTTGAATTTAAAGCAATAAAGGATCTTATGTTATGATTAAGGGAATTTGATATAAATTATGAAATATCATGATTCATGTGAAGATGTGTGCATCAAAGTATTGATTATGATTTGATTCATAATATTGAGTTATTGACTTGTGATATGGAAATGAAAGTAAGAACTAATGATGGATATTCATTGCTTGGATTATGAGCTAATATTGAATTGATATTCGATATAGACTCTACAGGAAACTTCGGACGTTGATGATAGCTTGTTCATGTTGTCTACTATAAGGTACGTGGTGTCGTACGAGCATGTATATCTAGTATCTACATATTCATGTATACATGTAATTTTGAGTATGATGTTTCAGGTAAGTGTTTGACTTTAATAATTGAGTTTCATATACGAGTTATGGGGGACACGTAGTGGTACGTGATCCGATTATACTTGTTGAGTAGTGATGCCGTGGGCATGAGCGATATGAGAAAGTATTGAGAATGAGATAGTGGGATAACCAGGTGTACTTCATGTTGAATTATTTATGTTGAGCATAAATAATATATTGTTGTTGTATTGAATTCATAGTGTCGTTGAGTATCACGTTTTCAATGATAATATTAAACTTGATATTATGAATGTGCATGAGTTTGAAACAGGAACAGTGTGTGGAAGCTATACAAATTCGGAATTGTACAGGGAGTATATTTTATGAGTTTTGAATAATCTAAATTATTGCATTATGATTTTGTATGTTGATTTGTGATTGAATATTGAGTGGGAGTGTGCTCACCCTGTGTGGGGGGCTGTTTCTGTTGAAACAGGTACAACAGGTACGATGCTGCCTTGGAGTGCTAGGCTCGAACCTTGTTGGATGATGCTTCCAGAAGCGTAGTATGAGATTGAGCCGATATACGAGGTTGAGCTGTGGGTAAATATATTAATTATGCATCCGGATGAGTATCCGTTATTCGTTGCTCTTCTGTGAGCACTTGTATCTGTATATGGACTGTATAAGGGTGTAGAAACCCACTTTTGTTGTCTTATTAGTGTGGTGTCTTCCCTGGCTGGGAATTTACTTAGTGTTCTGTAGTTTGCTTAGTATTATGTTGTCCCTGGTCGGGAGTTATGTTATGTGATGTGTTTTTATTTCCGGATAGCTCAGTTTATGGGGAGACTCTGCCCAAATTTTTATAAAAATAACCCACAATGTAAAAAGTGGCGTAATGGGTATGGTATTGGGCGAAATCTTTGAGACTATTTGTTGGTAGAGATGAACATATAATGTTGAACATTATTTATGTCATGGGATTATGGGAAACATGAAATCTTTCCTTTTAAAGAATGAAAAGAAAATGAAAAATTTATACATATACGACGTCATAAATGAACTAAGGACGAGTTTAAGTGTTGGGGCCTTACATCTTTGTACACCCCTACTGCAATCTCAGCCATCTCGGCTCTAGTCAATGCTTCTTCATATGATGTAGGGTTATTGGACATTACCCTATCAAACAATTCAGGTCTCAAACCTTTCACAAACTGTCTGATCTTTGCATTCGTGTTTACAGCGATATGTGGCACATACCGGAGCAATGAAGAATATTGCACATCATAGTCAGATACTGTCATTGATCCATGTCTCAAATTTGTAAATTCATCATCTTTCCTCTGCCTTGCAGCAACAGAGAAATAATGATCAAGAAACTTCGTTCTAAACACATCCCAATTAATTGTATGTCCTTGAGCCCTAAGCTCAATCAATGTGGATTTCCACCACATCATGGCTTTCTTAGCCAACTGAAATTCAGCTAAGCGTAACCAAGCAGTATTGGCACACGGTGCTGACACAAATATCTGTTCCACACGTTCCAGCCACTCCTCTGCCAGTTCCCCTGATTCAATACCCTCAAACCTGGGTGGTTGATAACTCAGAAATTGTGTCATGTTAACTCGTCAGGTAACAGTACCTGTTCCACTGGCCCTTGCTCAATCGATGGTGGTGGCACAGGCGCCATCCTTACACTAGCATTGCCACTCATGACATCCCCAACATCCTCATGATACCCTCTGTCTGTCATAACTGTATATCAAGGGTTAACAATAACATTTACAACTATATAACATGTTAGAATAACATCATATTACAAATCCTAACATGATATTATCATTCTCAACATGTTTTCAAGTGTTTAGGTAACTTCCTAATACACTTCCTCTACCCATGTTCACCTCGTTCTCGAACCACTGCTCTGATACCACTAATGTGGGGTTCTCATTACTTAATCCATTATGTATCAATTAAACATACATACGTCAGTCTGAATTAAGTAAAAACATGCACTGATTAAGAGTTTCTGATTAGTTAAGTTGTTACAAGGTTATAAAAACCAAACCAACTATACATCACATGTACAAGTAACAACATAATCCAAGATAACTCCTAGGCAGTTGATCGCTATAATTTTAAACAATTAATTCCAATCTAGCGATTTTAGACCGCAAGTGCACGGTGTCAAGTTTTAGTATAGATAGGAAGATACGGATTGTCGAACCCACAGGGACTAACAAGTAAGTACCAAATAAGAAACTTTTAACTATATTTAACCTACGAAAATTAATCAATAATTAAACTAAACTAAATTAAGCTACTATAATCCAACCAAAATAGTCAACGATCACGAGAAAAATCCACAAGAAAGTAACAAGACAATTATTCACCTAACCCAACTCTTACAATTCTTTTCTCCACACATCTCTACGGTGACGGGTTTTCCGGATTTATTCAATATACTCTCTCGAGCTATATTAAGTCTAACATCAAATTGCAACTAGTAACTCTCGTTCACGTAATTAACAATTTAATATTGAATGCGCTTTATGAAAACCACTAACTTTAGATTAAACAACCCTAAAGCTATCACTCGTGTGTGATTTTATCTCTCGATCTCAATCTTTAACACACGGCATGAATTATTCTATCATATTATAATTTCATCTCTCGATCTCAATTATAATAAAATATCATTCAAAGGTGATCAATCCTTCAAAAGCATTAAAAACAATAACACATGCTCATAGATGATATATGAATTCAATCAATCAAGAATATTAAAGGAAAACAATGTTTAGAATATTTCTCAATCATTCAAAACACAATAAATCCAATAATAATTCAAAACAAATAATAGAAAAGTAAAAGCAAACTCCCAAGTCGACTCTTTCGTTGATTCTCGATCCTTCCTCGCTTCTTTCTCGATCGTGCTCTTCGATTATCTTGTTGGCTCGTTCCAAATCATAGGGTGAAGGGTTGATGAGTGATGAAGGTTGAATGGTAGAAGGATGGAGGTTGTGGTGGATGAGGTGTGAAGAAAGATGGACGTGAGGGGAGAAGAAGGTGGAGGCTGTGGTGATTGTGGAATTGAAGGAAAGAGATGTGAGATGAGATGGTGAAGGAAAAGGGGGCTGAGATGGAGGCTATTTCCTAGGTTAAAAGTATGATTTGGGTTGAAATTATGGTGTATAATATATAGGGGAAAGAATTATGGACTTTCCTCTTGCATCCAAACTCTACAAGGAAGGTATTTTAATGAAAATTGCTAGTCCCGATCGATCCGAAAGAAGAGCCGATCGATCGAGCCTTCCAGTAAGATTTTCGTGGCTTTTTCTGCCCGTCTCGATCGATCGGAAATTCTGCTCGATCGATCGGAAATCACAGTAAGTTTCTTCGCCTTTTTCAGCTTCTGGCGAGTTTTGTATTTTGGCCGTAACTTTCTCATACGAACTCCGAATTTGATGAATCAGCTGTCCACGCGAAGATAAGAGAAAGTTCTACAACTTTTATATGGACCACATTTCCAAAACATGGCTCGAACATATAGTAATTTGAGGAGAAATGAGCAACATGTGTCTTGGATTCTGGTTTCTTCCTCTTTTCTTCAACTTTATTCATTTTTTCATCATTTTAGCTTGATTTCTTCCCCTTTTATGAATTTCAACATTGATTCCTGAAATATAGAAATATATACCATAAAACGTAAAATAACTCAAGAATCAACACGAAAACATATACATATCAAAGCATAAAAACGCGTAATATTCAACCCTATCAACTCCCCCAAACTTATCACTTAATCGTCCTCGATTAAGCATTAAAATCACAAGGTAGAGTTCATTCTTGATACTTGAAACAATTATTTCATGACTTATTTTATTCTCAGAAATCTCATGCACATATACAAAAGTTGACAAGACATGTTTTCTCCTAATTCAAGCAACATATCTCAAAATCGGAACGTGTGTGTGTGATATAGTCAGTCTCAAGTTTCATGCACATATTAAAGATCAAATCATGTTAATCAACTCAAAGTCGAGATTATTATCAAGCACCCTATAAGCCTATTTTCAAACAACTTCTCCACTAATGATAGTTACTCCCCAGACTTGGATCAAAAGGACTTTTTAAGCTTGTAATGTAAGGCCTTTGGTGTTGGCTTCAAAGAAAAGATAGGATAAGCGCAAAGAAGAGAGTATAATCATTTACAGTTCAAATTTTTCGCAGACATCGAGCTTTTCTTCTTTTTCTTTTATAGCATTGGCCACTTTGGGTCTTATTTAGTCAATCTTTTTCTCAAGGCTTTTTATCTATCTTTTTCTTTTCTCATTCATCATTTTTTTCAATAAGCTCATCAAGATATAACAATTCAAGTGCATCGAATGATATTCATTATACTCCCTTAGGGTAAGGATAACTTTTTTCATTTAGGCTCAAGGGTAAGTATAATGAGTTTGCCAAGAATGTCGAATGGGGTCTAATTATATGCAATGCATATACCATTCTTTTTTCAATAAAGCTCAAATGGGACACTAGGGATTGATATGAATCATGGTAAGCTTGAAAGGCTCAAACGTTTCAAAGATCGCCTAGATCATTTCCAAGTCAAGTTTGTAACTATAAAATTTCGCCTCAATGTGTCATCATCAAATAAGTTCTAGGATAACTCTAAGATGCTCAAGACAAATCATCAAGTTCACAACAATTATCACTATTCAACATGCAATCCACAAGATCATGACTCATTGTGCTCAAAGTATTCCTCATTCTTGACATGCTAACTCAAATTAGGATATTCATGTACAAGTCCAATCACAAATCAAGTTCATATGCATAGTGAGATCAAAATCCTCATTGAATAGTCACTAATATAATTCATTCTTTTCTCAAGTTTGAACTCATAAAAAAAAAATTTTTAGCTCATAATAATCGGACGATTCAAGTGTCATTTAAGCACACAACATGTGGTTAAAACAAGTAAAACATGCAAGCTACTACTCCCCCAAACTTAAATCAAACATTGCCCTCAATGTTTAAAAGAATCAAAAGGGAAAAAGTGAACTCCCCTGATCAAGACGCTTGCATGAGGGTTGAGGAAGATTTGCTTTTGAAAGCTCCACTGTTGTAGGGGTTCATCGCTCCAACCAAGTACCTAGCAAGAGAAGAATGCATATGGTAAAATATTCGACTTGAGAGATAAACAAAACTAAAATGAAAACTGAAAAATAAAACAAAACTAAATAACAAAAGGATACGCTTGGGTTGCCTCCCAAGAAGCGCTGATTTTTGGTCTTCGGCTTGACCATCAGAAGCAACCATCAAAGAGCGGCTGCCGCCCATAGTAAGTATCGTATGATACCACTAATGGGTCTTCATTCAGTATGCCCTCGAGATTGGCAAGATTGTAACAATGTAAGCTCGTCGCTCCAACAACATTCTTGAATTGGTAGGCATGAGAGAATGATTCTTGACTCGGCTTTATCTCTTTCAGGATGTAGTGCGGTGAAGTTGGCATCGATGGAAAATACGGATCCACATATGGCATAGAACATGTCTCCATCGATGGACTTAAATCAGAATCTTCGCAAGTCTCTTCCTTCTCCAACATCACACTCGACTCATCTTCACATGGGAACTCCTCGGATAACATCTCTGAAGTAAGCTCAATTTCTTGAAGAGGCTCAAGTTCCCTCGACTCTTCCACACTAGTAAGATCACTCCCCCAAACTTGGTTGGTTGAGTGATCATCATCATATAACCAAACTCGATTCGTCGCCTCTTGATTTGTAGCCCTCATCTCTTCCTCTTGGCAACTAGTTGAAATTGTTTCCATGAGGACCGCCATTTGCTGCTCCAGGTGACGCATAGAGTTGGTTTGGCACTCCAAACTGCTCTCAGTTGATGCTATGAATCTTTTTAAGGTATCTTCTAACTGATTTGTGACATCTGCAGAACTATCTCTCCTCTCTTCGAGATGTTCAAATGGTTGTGGCGTATCAATAGGGTAGCGAGGTTCCGGTGGGTATCGGTGACTCCAACCTTGTAGTGAAGGATCACAATACCAGTGATAATCGAAATCCGCCATATCATTGAACAGGTGTAGCACACTGTCCTCGTCTCTATCAACCAGGGGACTCCCAGTCACCAGTGCTCCGCTCAATACCCATTCTTGTGTGTGTGCATCCAACCCGTTGAAGAAATATTGCAAGAGAGTATAGTTTGAAAAGTTGTGATACCGGAATGTGTTGGCCAATTTATTGAATCTCCCAAACAGCGTAGAACGGCTCGGAACGTTGTTGGGCAAAGCTTGTGAAGGCATGTTGATGTAGCATCTCCAAGTACCTCACAAGACAAACAAAACAAAAACAAAATAAATATATATAATTTTTTTTTTTCAAAATAAATAAACAAAAATTGTTAAATTACAGTCAAAGAACCTAGTATGATATTACTAAAGTTAGTCCCCGTCAACGGCGCCAAAAACTTGATCGCTATAATTTTAAACAATTAATTCCAATCTAGCGATTTTAGACCGCAAGTGCACGGTGTCAAGTTTTAGTATAGATAGGAAGATACGGATTGTCGAACCCACAGGGACTAACAAGTAAGTACCAAATAAGAAACTTTTAACTATATTTAACCTACGAAAATTAATCAATAATTAAACTAAACTAAATTAAGCTACTATAATCCAACCAAAATAGTCAACGATCACGAGAAAAATCCACAAGAAAGTAACAAGACAATTATTCACCTAACCCAACTCTTACAATTCTTTTCTCCACACATCTCTACGGTGACGGGTTTTCCGGATTTATTCAATATACTCTCTCGAGCTATATTAAGTCTAACATCAAATTGCAACTAGTAACTCTCGTTCACGTAATTAACAATTTAATATTGAATGCGCTTTATGAAAACCACTAACTTTAGATTAAACAACCCAAAGCTATCACTCGTGTGTGATTTTATCTCTCGATCTCAATCTTTAACACACGGCATGAATTATTCTATCATATTATAATTTCATCTCTCGATCTCAATTATAATAAAATATCATTCAAAGGTGATCAATCCTTCAAAAGCATTAAAAACAATAACACATGCTCATAGATGATATATGAATTCAATCAATCAAGAATATTAAAGGAAAACAATGTTTAGAATATTTCTCAATCATTCAAAACACAATAAATCCAATAATAATTCAAAACAATTAATAGAAAAGTAAAAGCAAACTCCCAAGTCGACTCTTTCGTTGATTCTCGATCCTTCCTCGCTTCTTTCTCGATCGTGCTCTTCGATTATCTTGTTGGCTCGTTCCAAATCATAGGGTGAAGGGTTGATGAGTGATGATGGATGAAGGTTGAATGGTAGAAGGATGGAGGTTGTGGTGGATGAGGTGTGAAGAAAGATGGACGTGAGGGGAGAAGAAGGTGGAGGCTGTGGTGATTGTGGAATTGAAGGAAAGAGATGTGAGATGAGATGGTGAAGGAAAAGGGGGCTGAGATGGAGGCTATTTCCTAGGTTAAAAGTATGATTTGGGTTGAAATTATGGTGTATAATATATAGGGGAAAGAATTATGGACTTTCCTCTTGCATCCAAACTCTACAAGGAAGGTATTTTAATGAAAATTGCTAGTCCCGATCGATCCGAAAGAAGAGCCGATCGATCGAGCCTTCCAGTAAGATTTTCGTGGCTTTTTCTGCCCGTCTCGATCGATCGGAAATTCTGCTCGATCGATCGGAAATCACAGTAAGTTTCTTCGCCTTTTTCAGCTTCTGGCGAGTTTTGTATTTTGGCCGTAACTTTCTCATACGAACTCCGAATTTGATGAATCAGCTGTCCACGCGAAGATAAGAGAAAGTTCTACAACTTTTATATGGACCACATTTCCAAAACATGGCTCGAACATATAGTAATTTGAGGAGAAAGGAGCAACATGTGTCTTGGATTCTGGTTTCTTCCTCTTTTCTTCAACTTTATTCATTTTTTCATCATTTTAGCTTGATTTCTTCCCCTTTTATGAATTTCAACATTGATTCCTGAAATATAGAAATATATACCATAAAACGTAAAATAACTCAAGAATCAACACGAAAACATATACATATCAAAGCATAAAAACGCGTAATATTCAACCCTATCAGCAGTGGTTCAGCTCGCAGCGGAAAATGACTCACATCCCGTCTTCCCACGTCTATGAGTCCCTACAGAAATATTCACACAACGTGAGTATAGCTAACAACTATCTCAGTGCAATATCAAAACACAATATCAATGATAAAGCACAATAATAATCATATCCAATGTGAATGCTCTGTATCATGCATCAACAAATGCACCATGTCATGACATGTCTCATCACACATCCTATTATCACGAGACTAATATGATATGTCTATTTCCGCTCAATATGTCAGTGGAACCGCCTCACATCTTCATATTAGCAACACATGTCTTAGTACCGTCCTCACCTGATAATAGCCAGAGCATATACCCAAAAACCGACGTATATATCTCAGACCAAGTATATGTAGCATACCCGAGCATATACCCAAACCAGGCGTATATCTCTAATGCTAAAACATATATCTCATCCAGCTCAAATACATGATATCCATGAATGTACATGCATATGATACTACCAATCATATGATACCAACACAACATAATTCATATGATATCAATCTCATAACATCATCACACAATATCTATACTCCGTACGTCAACACGTACCTGGTATACGACAATAAAAGCGATAAATCAGGTGTTGATGGCTAATTGTCTCTTTACCCCGTCCCCTGTGATGATGCTACAACAATGCCAATAATATAACATGTTATCATAGGCATCAATATCAAAAGCTACAAAATTAAAAAAATTAAGTCTACCGATCAATCGGTCACTCTAGCGATCGATCGGTCCAAACAAACAACCCTGACGATCGGTCGGTCAGAAGCTAGCGATCGATGGTTCACATGTCTGAATTTCTCAAAAATGCTACGGCATTTCACCGATCGATCGGTCGCTTTCAGCGATCGATCGGTACATGAACCGCCTTACTTTCCACTATTTTACCGATCGATCGGTACGAGTCTAGCGATCGATCGGTCGACAACAGATTTTCAAAACAATGGCGATTTTGATGCTTATCTTCATGGTTCTTCTCATACACCTTAGTTCATACCATAACAACTGGATCACTAGATAAACTAGCATCATATACACAACTTTCCATCATTTTATAATTTCATATGATCACTTTAACTTCATAAACATTCATGTGCAAGTATTACTTCACATGCTTCAATATTGCTACACTAAGCACATGTATTCATCAAATATGATAACAAAGCATGAAGTTCTACTTTCCTTACCAATTATACACTTCCTTGTTGTTCTTGCAAGTCCAACTCCAATCACAAGTCCAAGAGAATGAGAGAAAATGTGTAGAGATTACTAGGTGAGTTATGGTGTGTTGTGTGAGATAATTCTGATTTTATATTCATATAACCTCCTCACCTCAACTCAAATTCACCTCACATTCTCCCCAAATTCATGTTAAATGTAGAACAAATGAAGATTCAGCTATGTGATGCACTCAAGTCTCTTTTTCCACTATAACATAATAATGTTAAGTCCCTCTATAAAATCATGTCATGAACTCATTTCTTTGATTCTCACATGTCTTTTATTTTCCAATAAGAAGTCATTCATATATAGCTTTCTTCCTGCTCGGTTCAATCCGAAACCGAGTCCATATCATGCTGTAATTAATCATAATTACACCAATAAGCATATAACACATGTATATGTCATATCGAGGCATGACAATATTAAACCCAACATTTATACCCATTACCCCGATTTCCTCTTTAACCCACCACTCTCAATTAAAAATCACTCCCAAACCCTTTCCCCAAACCCCAATCTCGATTTTAGCAAGGAGAGGAGGAGAAAACCTTTGCAAAATCTTCATTTGTGGGATTTCTTGGTAGGATTTGAAGCCTTGAAGGGTATGAATCTTTCCTTGTTTGATTTATTATGTTTGTGTTTGAAATGGGTTTGTGTTAGGGATTTGAAATGAGTTTGTTTTTGGGGTATATGATGTATTTGGTTGGGTGTTAGATTTTTTGTGTTATTTTATGTTTATGGTGTTTTGATGTTGTTGGTTTGATGGTGTTTGAGTTTATATGGATTGGGAAAAATGGAAGAAAAATGGTGAATTTTTAGGTTGCAGGTCACGTCTATCGAATCGCCTATTTTTGGCGATCGATCGCGTGCAACCAGTAGCGAACATCAACGTTTGGTGATCGATCGCCAAGCTTGGGCGATCGATCGGTGGGTCTCGCGATTGATCGAGCTAAACTTGGGGATCGATCACCGAAGGCAGATTTTTGTTGGCTTTGGCAGTGTGATCTCGCGATCGATTGGGGCTTTATAGCGATCGATCGCGAGTCACCCAAAATGGGTATTTTGGTTATTTTTGTGGGATTTGCCGCCAAATGTTGAAGCGAGGGTATTGCCACATGTCGTTTGAGCTAGGTTATTCGATGCCGCTGATATGTCAAAGCGAGGGGTATTAGTGACGCTGTCATGACAACGAGGTGCATTAAAATACACTGTTATAACAGACTAGGGATTGGTGATTGGTGATAGCGAAATGGTTATATGTCATGACATTTGTGGAACCATAATATAATCTATTGATTATAATCATGAGTTATGGTACAAGGACAACCAAAAGGGAGCGTTTAAAATGCATTGGAATACATGAAGTGTTTCGCCTTATAATCATATTATGTTGAATATGGATTATGATATCCTCATGATTTGGGGGTTGTCCTTGTAGGTACATTTTGGCATAAAGGGCTAAGGACGGGTTGATACAGTGAGCTAGTGAGGAATGCTTTTGATATAGAAGGACATGACTATTTTATATAGTTTCTACTCTAGGAGTAGTGTAAAGCTATAGTGATTAACAGTCATTTTGCTGGGATTGTAATTAATCCATTTGGAAGCAATTATTTTGGCATGTATTCCTTAAAGCTCAAGGGCTCAACACGAATTTTTATACTCTGATTATGCATATTAGCTCTACTTATGCCTTTAATCCGCACTTAGGGTACCAGGGTCCTTACAACATGCTCACTATTACCTCACTCTTCAACTTCTTGAACTCAATTTTCAAATAAGATTTTTACATCTTCGAAGGATCGGGATTAGGGGGTTTAATACACTAGAATCAACACTCAAGGAGGAGGAAGACATAATCGATGTAGTATGTGAGCCAGAAACAAATGATTCATCATATCTCCTTTTATATTCATCAAACAATGCATACATACATACATTCTCTAACTTCCTTCTTCATGTCTCGCTCTCTAGAATATGATAAGCATATCAAATGAATGGTTGAGAAAGCCCAATTTGTGACGAGGATCAACAATCACAACATAATATAAAACATTGTTCATTTTCTCTATTGATCCCCAGTACTTATCAAAACTTTCTTTTATTCTATGAGCCATGTTACTCAATTCAAAATCACAATCATCCAACCACATTCTGAAGCATGTCAAGAACACTTGTCTCATGAAATACACAATTAGATGTGACATACATGAACTAGAAAATCACAAAGTAAGATCATAAAAGTGGCCCAAAAATTTCGACAATAATTTAGCTTTGTCCAAATGATAGGTACCCTTTTATACGTCAACTTTGTAAGATCATTTGCAAAATTACAGTCAATGTCCTAAAAAATAACAAAGGGTTTCTTAAGATTTACCGCAACCTTCAACATCAAGAAAGTGGAATTCACCTAGTAGGTACATCATTACACAATAATTTATTGCATTATAATTTTGTAAAGCTGCTTGTTAGGATCGATTTCGGGGGTGGGTTGTCATTCCACACCCGAGTTCAACCAACTTGAGCTTCAATAGCTCGTGTTCTTGAAATAATTGCACCGAGAGATTATATCGAGTTCGGTTGCAAAACCGAGTGGAAGGTACTCGACATAACCCGCTCTATAACCGATTAACCATTTGAAAGTCATTTTAAAGATATGCAAGAAAGTAGGTAAAAACAGCTAGGTAAATAAATGCAGTAAAGTAAAAACACAAGCATTTGTTTCTGGAAGTTCGAAGCACAACGCTTCTATGTCTCCCCTTCTCCCTTTGCAGGAAGGATCCACTAGAAGACTTTGGTTTACACTTTTCAGTATACAACATACAAGGGTAATACCACACAGATAGCCTAAACTCCTAGCACACACAAGTTCATATTCTTTAACGTCTCACATGTAAAGACCTCACCCAGTTGTGATAAATCACTAACTGTTACAATGGTATTCACTCTTCTATTTTAGCTCACAAATACAATGAATAGAGTGGATACAAATGCACAAATGATTCCATAATGAACCTGATACAGCAAGGTAAGAGGTGCCAAAGGTTCGGGGAGTGCTCTTCATTTAGCAGCTTTTGTCTTTGAAGTTCCCCAATTGAATCCCAAGTGGGTTTGCTTTGGAAGGCTTGGATTGATCTTCAATCAGCTGTTATTGAGCTTCCAAATCATGTATATATAGTCCCAAGTAATGATATATACATTAGATACAAGAATATAACCGTTGGGACAATTTTGGTAAGCTTTCAAACATTGCAACGGTCATATTCTGCTTCTGGCCTATTTTTGGAAGTCTGCTGCTCAGGTCCGCTGGTCGAGTCCGCTGCCCGAGGTCTGCTGGTTGGGTTCGCTGACATATGCTGGTTCAGCATCTGCTGGCCTAAGGTCTGCTGGTTCAGCATCCGCTGGCCTAAGGTCTGCTGGTACAGCATCCGCTGGCCTAACGTCTGCTGGTATAGCATCAGCTGGCCTAAGGTCTTCTGGTTCAGCATCCGCTGGCCTAAGGTCTGCTGGTACCCTGCTGTCCAACATTTGATGTTCTATTCTCTTGGTTATATCTCCGTTGATTTCTGGGCAAAGTGATCTACATGAAAGTTGTAGCCCTTTCTCTTAGCGTTCCATGGAATCAAGAATCGCTCGATTTCGATTTCGTATGAGAGAGTTACGCTCGAAATACAAGGTGGTGGTCCTGCTGTATGTTTGCTGGATGCAGCAGCACATGGCGTGACTTGCAGAAGCTTTTTGGTCATTTTAACGTCTGATTCAGTCTTTGACTTCCACAGATTACTTGTAGATCTTTGTCTTAGCTTTTCAACCCATACTGAATCATCTCGTTCGATAAGCGAGCTGAGAGTTATGGCCGATATACCACAGCTGCTACAATCTGTCTACTGCTGTTACAGCTTTGTACCAGCAAGCTCTTGCATACATGTTTTTGTCATGTAAACCTTCGAATCTAGTCTGCTGGCCTGATATATGACTTGTAGAGAATTGAGTTGGCTATTCAACCTCTTTGGAAACACGTCGTTGTGATATCCGAGCTACGAGATATGATTGATTTAGTCAACAACGCTCGGGGTCTACTAGTTATATCTAATGGTCCAGTAGACCTTTGCTTGTGTCTACTGGTCCAGTTTACTTCAACCCATTTCTTTGTTAACCATCAAGCTCATAATTATGATCTATTTGTTGGGATATGCCCTAAGACAAGTCATTAGATGATTGTTTACGACATACAATGTATTATGATTTTATTAATGGCAAGTCATTATTATATATTATTCGAATATCTGTGCAATATGAATTGGTATATAAGTTAATGTCCTTAAAATAATATTGTATTATTCTTAATGATTGTCCCTAGTCAAGTATTATCATAAATAAGGATAATGATAATACAATGAGACTAGTATGTTTTGATTGATGAATTGTTCATAGATATGAGATATCAAATCAACACATGGGTACATGTTAGAGAACAATGTACTGGACAGACCCACCATGAGAATGCTACATGGATAGTTATATGAGTGTCATAAGCAATTCTCATAGTGATAATAATGTATGTAATCCTTACGACTTGAGATCATCAGAGATCCCAACATAAGGAGTTATGTATCTTGATATTGTCAAACGTTACCTGTAACAGGGTAAACTATAAAGGCAGCTATTGGATACACTACGAGTTATGCAGAGGGATGTTGATTGATCAAGATATGATTTGTCCCTCCTATATAACAGGAGAAGTGTTTGGGCCCTTGATCAAGTAAGACTAAAATGCATGGCCGTGCTCGAATGAGTCGATATGTGATATCGAGCTTATTCGTTTATTCTAGTTCTACTTGGGGATCAAGAAATAGAGATTGAATATACGAGTATGACTATTCCATGACTCGTGTTCAATCTAAACACATGGACAAAGGGATTAAGTTACATGGTTAATATTATCACAAGTTATAAGATTAATGTCGAGTCAATGACATTCTTGTAATTTGGGTAGCCTCTATGTGTTGCTAGATAACGCTCATTGCTTGTGACATAAAATGAGATTTTATGTCACTGCCAACATTACAAGCTCCTATCGGGTCGCACAAAAGATTAAATCGATAAGGGAAAATTAAATTCATTGGATGAATTAATTAATTAAGAAGAGTCTTAATTAAATGATTATAAGGATTTAATTAAATCATGGGTTTGGGCCCATGAGACTTCGAGAAAGTCTTGAACCTTAATTAAATCTTATAATATAAATACAAAGTTATAATTAATTGTTAAATAGACAATTCATAATCACATAACCTAGCCCCCACTCTACTCCATTCGGCCGCCTCTTTCTCTCATCAAAACCTCACGGCCGCCGTCGAGTTCTTGGGAGAAGAGATTGGTAGTCGTTGATCGATTTTGAACTGGGAGTTCAGTTTTGGTTCAAGAATAAGTCTAGCAACTTGTTCTTGAACGTCCCTTGTTCGATTTGATCGTGTGGATACCGTAGAGACAAAGGTGCAAACTTTAGTTTGTGACTCGAGGTGCTACAACGTGGAATCTGCTTCAAACACGCTACAAGGGTGAGACTCTTTTATTATCTCTATTCCGATATGACCACTTTGTATAGATCCACGGTTTTAGTAATCCAAAATTTAAATTCCGCTGCGTTGTATGCTCGTTGGATTACTTACAGTGGTATCAGAGTCGTGTAGAAAGCTCATATCGGATTTATGTGGTTAATTGTTTAATCATATTTAGATTTGTATTGCATGCTAATAAAACTGTATATAATCATATATGATATGAGTAAATCGAGTTTGTGAAAGTATCGTAAAATTATATTTGATATAATTGAAGTTTATTGTATACGATACATGAAGGCGCAAAACAAAGCCCAAAGTTTGATGGTTCGGCCACCACCATCACATTGACCCACGGGGGCCACATGAGGGCTAGGGTTTTCGAACCCTTGGCTCGAGATGGTCTAGCCGTTGCGGCTCATGTTCGTGAATGGAGGTGTCGAAACATGGCTTGAGTTTGGAACTCTTTTGGCTCGATAAGTTTTAATGCCATGCAAGATGGTTCGATCATGGTCCACGAAAATATGAGGGTTGACGGCTACTTCCACGTGGGAGCTAGGGTTTTTCGAACCCATTGGCTCAAGATGGTCGAGCCGCCACCATCATAATTCGTGCATGGTTGGACCGTGGCTCGTGGCTAAGAATTTCGAACCATGTGGCTCGATGAACATGAAAACGGCGCTTGGACGGCTAGGGTTTGGAACCCTAGCGGCGCCGCATGGACGCACATTGCTCGGACCGTGGCTTGGGCTAGGGTTTCGAACCCTAGGCCCATGCAAGGTCCAGCCGTGTGGTTAGATGGTTCGGACCCATTTGGCTCATGGTTTGAGTCGCATTTAGTTTCGTGGCATGTGATGTCCCGAGCGTACGATAATTTTCAAAAATTTTATTTTACAGTTTTATTGGAATTAAATTTTAAAATGTTTAGAATTTAATTCATTAATTGTTATAGCATGTTTTATGTGTTGTTTGAGCATGGTGCATGGTTATAGCCCTATGACCTATTAGATAGGATTTTGTGAATTTTTGTAATTTAATACGGTATGCGTGTCGTGCCTTCTTTATTTTTCTAAATGTTATCCCTCCCCACGATCCCCTCGAATGTGACTCGAGGAATTCTTTATATCTTGTACATGTTATATAGTATAGTTTATTTATTGATGGAGATCAATGAAGATGGACAAAGGTGCCGAGATGAGAAGGCCATTCACAAAAGGGAGCCAAAGACGTGCTTGGAGAAGTTACCCTTAGGTTGACTTTTTAGATTTTCTTATTGGCTTGAGAAATCTTTAGCTGGGGCTATAACCATGTCACGTTTACTTTATGTTGATGTATGAGATGCATGTTTACTGTTTTATTTAATATTGATGCTTATATATATATGTAGATATGCATATATTCATATATGTACGGGACATATTTTCAATATTAATAAAATCATGAGATCAATAAATCCCTCTTTTAATATTAAGTTTAAGATGCCTTCCAATTAAAAATACTCGTCAAGACTTCGATTGAACATGTGTGGGTTTGCCAAAGCAAAGCACCATGACAATCTTAGTAAGGCGCGAAAGGATAAATGTGATATCCGTGTTATTTTAAAATTGGGTTCGACTTAACTAGCGTTATCTCAATAGGATTGGGAACCTAGAGGCATGGGGTTGGATAATAATTCATTAGATGAATTTGAACAAAGTGTTGTTCGTCCAACCATCCAAGAATTACATGTGATGTAATTGACAAAGTGTTGTCTACCTAAATAACCGAGTCTTGGGCGATTAGCCAAAGCTAACTCAAGATTAAGTGAAATATAGATCTTGGCCCACTAATAGTTTCGAGGGTTGATATTTTAAACAAAATAGTGGGAGTGTCATTTAATATAAGACCATATTAAATGATTAAAATCATAAACTTATTTTTCATATTTATATTGTAGATATCCATGGCAACCAACAACGTTACAAGCACATTATCATTGCGATCGGTCCTTGAGAAGGACAAACTTAATGGGACAAATTTCCTAGACTGGTATAGGAATTTGAGGATTGTCCTCAAACAAGAAAAGAAGCAATATGTCCTAGAGGAACCCTTACCTGCTGAGGAACCTCCCTTGACGGCTGCTAAAGCCTATAAAGATGCTTATAAGAAGCATCAAAATGACGCACTTGATGTTGGGTGCCTTATGCTTGCCACCATGGACTCTGAGCTTCAGAAGCAACATGAGGAAATGGAGGCGTTCGATATGATCGAGCATCTAAAGCAACTGTACCAACAACAAGCAAGACAAGAGAGGTATGACGTCTCTAAAGCGTTGTTCCAGTGTAGAATGGTGGAAGGAAGTCTAGTTGGAACTCATGTACTCAAGATGATTGGGTATATTGAGAATCTGGAGAAGCCGGGTTTTCCTTTGGACCAAGAGTTGGCCACTGACGTGATCTTGCAATCGTTGCCTGAAAGCTTCAGTCAATTTGTCTTGAATTACAATATGATTAAAATTGAAAAGACTCTACCACAGTTACTTGGCATGCTTAGAACTTTTGAAGCAAATAGCAAGAAGTCTAAGCCTACAAATGTTCTTATTGTGAATAAGAGCAAAGGAAAGACTAAAGCTAAGAGCTACAAGAAGAACAAGAAGGTCCTTGTTAAGTCTAAGCCACATGCTTCTGCACTAAAGCCAAAGGGAGGAGTGGCAAAGGAAGGGAACTGTTTCCATTGCGGTGAGACCGGTCATTGGAAAAGGAACTGCAAAGTATATCTGGAAGATCTTAAGAAGACAAAGGGAAGTGTGACTTCCAATTCAGGTAATTTTGTTATAGAAGTCAATTTATCTACTTCTTCATCTTGGGTATTAGATACTGGATGTGGATCTCACATTTGTGTAAATGTGCAGGATCTCAAAAGGAGTAGGACGTTGGCGAAAGGCGAAGTTGATCTCCGAGTTGGAAATGGAGCAAGAGTTGCTGCATTAGCTGTAGGAGATTACCATTTATCTTTGCCTTCTGGTTTATCATTGATTTTGAAAGACTGTTATTTTGTGCCGTCTATTACCAAAAACATTATTTCTATTTCTTGTTTGGACAAGTGTGGATTTTCATTTATGATAAATGACAACTGTTGTTCTATTTATTTAAATGATATGTTTTATGCAAGTGCACAAATGATTAATGGTCTTTATATTTTAAATCTAGATATGCCTGTCTATAACATTAATACTAAAAGGATTAAGAATAATGATTGTAATCCAACTTATCTCTGGCATTGTCGTTTGGGCCATATAAACGAGAACCGCATATCGAAACTTCATAAGGATGGAGCATTAGATTCATTTGATTTTGAATCATATGAAACATGCGAGTCTTGTTTAATGGGAAAGATGACTAAAGCCCCATTCAAGGGACATATTGAAAGGGCAAATGTTTTATTGGGACTAATACATAGTGATGTATGTGGACCAATAAGCACACATGCTAGAGGTGGTTTTCAATACTTCGTTACATTTACTGATGACTTCAGTAGATATGGGTATGTGTACCTAGTGAAACATAAGCATGAAACCTTTGAAAAATTCAAAGATTTCAAGAATGAAGTACAAAACCAACTTGGCAAAAGTATCAAAATCCTTCGATCAGATCGAGGAGGTGAATACTTAAGCCAAGAGTTTCATGACTAGCTAAAGGAGTGTGGGATAGTCCCACAACTCACTCCTCCGTATACTCCACAATGGAATGGTGTATCCGAGAGGAGAAATCGAACCTTGTTGGACATGGTTAGATCAATGATGAGTCATGCAGATCTTCCGATATCCTTTTTGGGACATGCTTTAAAACAACAATATTCATACTGAACCGTGTTCCATCTAAATCAGTGAAAAAGACACCATATGAGATATGGACTGGGAAACGTCCTAGTAGGTCTTTTATGAAGATCTGGGGTTGTGAGGCTTTCGTGAGACGTCACGCCTCTAACAAACTTGGACCCAAATCTGATAAGTGTTTATTTGTGGGGTATCCTAAGGAAACGAAAGGATACTATTTCTATTATCCCACCGAGAACAAAGTGGTTGTTGCTCCGACTGGTGTCTTTCTTGAAAGAGAATTTATTTCTAGAAAAACCAGTGGGAGACATATAGAACTTAGTGAAGTTCAACTACAAGAAAACACTGAACATGAGATTGAGATGGAAACAGAGCAGTCACCACAAGCTGTTGTGGATGAAGTGCCTGCTCGAGAGACACAAGCCCAACGTAGGTCTGTAAGAGAACACCGGGAGCCACAGAGATATGGATTTCTTGTGACTCAACAAGGTGACTTACTACTTATTGACGAGGATGAACCGTCATCTTATCAAGAAGCTATAATGGGCACTGATTCTGAGAAATGGCAAGAGGCCATGAAATCTGAGATGGAATCCATGTATGCAAACCAAGTATGGACTTTGGTTGACCCACCTGAAGGGGTGAGACCCATAGGGTGCAAATGGATTTTCAAGAAGAAGACAGACATGGATGGTAATGTACAAACCTTCAAAGGTCGACTGGTAGCAAAAGGTTTCAAACAAATTCATGGTATTGACTATGATGAAACTTTTTCACCAGTTGCCATGGTTAAATCCATTAGGATCTTACTTGCAATAGCTGCATTTCATGATTATGAAATCTGGCAGATGGATGTCAAAACAGCTTTCCTTAATGGAAATCTGCTTGAGGATGTGTACATGACACATCCCGAGGGTTTTGTCGATCCAAAGGATGCTGGAAAGATATGCAAGCTACAACGATCCATTTATGGATTGAAGCAAGCTTCTCGGAGTTGGAATCTTCATTTTGATGATGCAGTCAAAGAGTTTGGTTTCATCAAAAACGTAGATGAACCTTGTGTCTACAAGAAGGTCAGTGGGAGCATAATTATCTTCCTAATATTGTATGTAGATGACATACTTCTAATTGGGAATTATATCCCTGCCTTACAATCTGTAAATATTTGGCTAAGGAATTGCTTTTCTATGAAGGACTTGGGTGAAGCCACCTATGTATTAGGAATCAAGATCTATAGAGATAGATCGAGAAGATTACTTGGCCTAAGTCAAAGTACATACATAGACAAAGTGCTAAAATGGTTTAGCATGCAAGAATCTAAGAAAGGATTCGTGCCTATGACACATGGAATACATCTCTCGAAGGATCAGTATCCTTCAACACCAGATGAGAGACAACGCATGAGTAAGATTCCATATGCGTCAGCTATTGGATCTATCATGTATGCCATGATATGTACTCGTCCCGATGTCTCGTATGCTTTGAGCATGACGAGCAGATATCAAGTTGATCCAGGTGAAAGTCACTGGATTGCAGTCAAGAATATCCTGAAGTACTTGAGAAGAACTAAGGATACATTCTTGATTTATGGAGGTGAGGAAGAGTTACACTGATGCAAGTTTCCAAACCGACAAAGATGATTTTCGATCGCAATCAGGATATGTGTATTGCCTAAATGGAGGTGCTGTGAGCTGGAAGAGTTCAAAGCAAGAGACAGTAGCCGATTCTACAACGGAAGCTGAGTACATTGCTGCCTCAAATGCAGCAAAGGAAGCTGTTTGGATCAGGAAGTTCATTTCTGAACTTGGAGTGGTGCCTAGCATTAAGGATCCGATAGAACTCTATTGTGACAACAATGGAGCGATCGCATTGGCTAAGGAACCTAGATCTCACCAAAGATCCAAGCACATACTTCGGCGCTTTCATTTCATTCGAGAAATCGTTGAAAGGGGAGATGTTAAAATATGCAAAGTACCAACAAATGATAATGTATCTGACCCATTGACGAAGCCACTGTCACAGCAGAAGCATGATCGTCTACTAGATCTCTAGGCATTAGGTATATGTCTGATTGGTCTTAGTGCAAGTGGGAGATTTGTTGGGATATGCCCTAAGACAAGTCATTAGATGATTGTTTACGACATACAATGTATTATGATTTTATTAATGGCAAGTCATTATTATATATTATTCGAATATCTGTGCAATATGAATTGGTATATAAGTTAATGTCCTTAGAATAATATTGTATTATTCTTAAAGATTGTCCCTAGTCAAGTATTATCATAAATAAGGATAATGATAATACATTGAGACTAGTATGTTTTGATTGATGAATTGTTCATGGATATGAGATATCAAATCAACACATAGGTACATGTTAGAGAACAATGTACTGGATAGACCCACCATGAGAATGCTACATGGATAGTTATATGAGTGTCATAAGCAATTCTCATAGTGATAATAATGTATGTAATCCTTACGACTTGAGATCATCAGAGATCCCAACATAAGGAGTTATGTATCTTGATATTGTCAAACGTTACCTGTAACAGGGTAAACTATAAAGGCAACTATTGGATACACTACGAGTTATGCAGATGGATGTTGATTGATCAAGATAGGATTTGTCCCTCCTATATAACAGGAGAAGTGTTTGGGCCCTTGATCAAGTAAGACTAAAATGCATGGCCGTGCTCGAATGAGTCGATATGTGATATCGAGCTTATTCGTTTATTCTAGTTCTACTTGGGGATCAATAAATAGAGATTGAATATACGAGTATGACTATTCCATGACTCGTGTTCAATCTAAACACGTGGACAAAGGGATTAAGTTACATGGTTAATATTATCACAAGTTCTAATGTTAATGTCGAGTCAATGACGTTCTTGTAATTTGGGTAGCCTTGATGTGTTGCTAGATACCGCTCATTGCTTGTGACATAAAATGAGATTTTATGTCACTGCCAACATTACAAGATCCTATCAGGTCGCACAAAAGATTAAATCGATAAGGGAAAATTAAATTCATTGGTTGAATTAATTAATTAAGAAGAGTCTTAATTAAATGATTATAAGGATTTAATTAAATCATGGGTTTGGGCCCATGAGACTTCGAGAAAGTCTTGAACCTTAATTAAATCTTATAATATAAATACAAGGTTATAATAATTGTTAAATAGACAATTCATAATCACATAACCTAGCCCCCACTCTACTCCATTCGGCCGCCTCTTTCTCTCATCAAAACCTCACGGCCGCCGTCGAGTTCTTGGGAGAAGAGATTGGTAGTCATTGATCGGTTTTGAACCGGGAGTTCAGTTTTGGTTCAAGAATAAGTCTAGCAACTTGTTCTTGAACGTCCCTTGTTCGATTTGATCGTGTGGATACCGTAGAGACAAAGGTGCAAACTTTTGTTTGTGACTCGAGGTGCTACAACGTGGAATCTGCTTCAAACACGCTACAAGGGTGAGACTCTTTTATTATTTCTATTCCGATATGACCACTTTGTATAGATCCACGGTTTTAGTAATCCAAAATTTAAATTCCGCTGCGTTGTATGCTCGTTGGATTACTTACACTCTTCACTGCACACTTGATGAAATATGTTAGCAACACAATAACAAGTTCTGTTAACATAAAAACTAAGATTATTCGGTTTTCCAAAACCCAACACTGCACATTCATTAAATGTTTGGTACCCAGTTGGAGAACTTCTAATATACCTCACAACACTTCTGATGCATTTGATAGCATCATGCTCCTCCTTTCCCTTCAAACGATCTTGTACTACTAGGTTAATTATACGAGCAATGCACCTCATATGCGGATATTGATTACCTAGTAAGCTAGTCTCCCAATTATTAAATTTATTTTTCAAGTGCTCAACAACAGTATCATTCGATGAAGCATTATCCATAGTGATATCAAAAATATTCTCAATTTCCCAACCCCGAATGCATTTTTCAACAGACTTGCCATATTCCACCCCTTTTATGGCTAGTGATTGGACAAAAAATCAATTTTTTTTTACTAACTTCCAATCATTATTAATGAAATGAACATTTACACATGTAATTTATATTTTGAATTGATGTTCAAGTATCATTAGTGATACAAAATCTATGAATATTTCGTTTCAAAATTAAACTTAAGCTTTAACTTTTCGTCCAAGTACATTTGAAAAATATCTTTAACGATAGTCTTTCTTGAAGAATGGTAAATTGAGGACAAATAAACGACATAAAATGTTTTAAACCCTCATTCGCAACATGCTTAAATGGAAGTTCATCAACTCAACATAATGCACAATGCTTTTAGCTTTAGTCGAATCTCCAATGACAAGGACGATGGTCTTTATCATCATCCATGAAAGTTTATTGCATCTTAAGTCGCATTTGATTTGTTTCCCATTGAAGGGGTGTTTTCTTGCAAGCATTTAGGTGATTTGTATGACATTTTGTCAATGTTTTTTTGGATCGGCCCTAATTTCTACACCACGATATTGCATTTACCCTTATCTTCTCATTCGGACAATCAAATCTATCAAAATGAGTTCAAAACTCTGATATTGACTTGTATGTTTTTCTCTTTTTAGACGACTCATCTTTATCACTTATCTTGTTTTCATCTCGCTCTTCTAAATATACACATCACTGGGCTTGGGTTTGGTGTTGTTTGATGTTCAAAATGTGCATCATTGTCATGGGCTGGCTCAACATCTTTCACAGAATAATTTTTTTAAGGATATAAACAGTATTTTAATTGATTCAAAAAACCATACATACTAATTTAGAAACAAAAATGAATGTAGGCGAGGTTGGTTGGGGGGTTTTCAACCCACTTGCAGGTGAGCCCATCCCATTTGGGCTATGGGATAGTCTGCTTAGGTCGGGCTGGGCCATTTGACATCTCTAAAGCAAAGCTTAGTATATGTAGCGTCTACTGGCAGTGGACACGTATTTTTGTTCCTAATTGGAGAACTGAACACCAATATGTCTTAAAATATTATTAAATTTATTTGAATACAAAATCGAAATAGCACTGTACTAATATAATCTCTCTCAAGTCCAATTGAGGTTTTTATTTTTTTTTGTTGACAAAATCCAACAAATTACCAGGGGTTAAAATTTTGGAAAAGGGAATGATCGGTTGAAGCAACGGAATAAGCTTTACCAAAGAAGAGGAGTTGCATCTAATAAAGAAAGTGCAATTAGAGGCAAAAACCATAGCTTTCAGAAGTGACTGTCAGTTCTTCTTGAACAATTTTAAACTTGCTTATAATCAACCCAGATATAGAAATAGGATCGAGTTGTACATTCTGCCGTTGTGGAACGTCTCATAAACTACAAGAAAGCTTATAGTTGCTTCAGGTTTCCAAAACTTTCCATTGGCTGAGCTGAGAATCGATAAATTTTGGTTTAAGATATATATTTATTATTTGCCTGCACTAACATAAGCGCATCTAGTGTAGTGGTATCATAGTACCCTCCCACGGTACTGACCGGGGTTCGATTCCCCGGATGCGCAAGCATTTGAAATTCATTTTTCCCACTCTTTCGGGGTTATTAAATTAATTTGGATTGAAATCCGGCTGCCATAAATTTCAGTTTGAGTTCTAATCATGCTACTTTTTATTTTGAGTTATAGAGATATTGGAGCTTAACTCTCTTTCCAAGTTCTAATTTGGTGTCTGTTAGGTTGTGGAAAACTTTCTATTAATATACACTAAGTTCAATTTTATACCCTGCTGCGATAATAATTTCATGCTTATGTTTAAAAGCTATTTTTGAGATATGTTATATGTTAACAATATTTTTTACTATTTTAAAGATGTTGACCCCGAATTATGAGTTATATGTCTGATTATGTTGGGTAAGTTAAAAGGGGATGCCTCAGCTGCTTTGTTTGTGACTGGCTGAATAAGCAAAGATGGACTAGAAGGGGAAAGGACAAATCGGTGCAGGAGATCCCTGGCAAATATTGTTCCAAAAATCCAGCTGGAACAAAAGCTGGATCTGGTGTGGGAAGCTCGGCTTGCAAAAACATTGGCATGGACTGTGATTACGGGAGAATCAATTTCCTAGGTGAGATGAGCAAAGGATAGGTTAATGACTTCCACTTGGACTTAGCTAACGGGAGCTAGAATCTCCGAGGCGAGTGAAGTAGCGGATGGAGCAGTAGCAAGGACATCTTCCGTCATCTGTTGAGAAGAACTTGGGAGGACCTCCTCGGGTTAGACTTGCAAAATGGGGGCTTGAACTTTTTGGTGGATGAATCAAAAGATGGATGTAACGCTTCAGCAATGGGAATGAATGTGTCCTCTTCCATATGCTTAGGATCAACCTGAGAATTGGAAGCTTCTTTATCAAAAAATTGGTTCAAATGGCGTGGCTGGGCCGGTGAGATACTCCGTTAGAGATCAGCTATGGTAATTGAGGATGAGCTGGAACTTGTAGGGGCTGTGGAGAGGAAATTTGGTGGAAGAGTAAGACCAAACTTCACCCTGTGGAATCCAACTTCAGCTTGGAGAGTCTATAGCCTTTGATGTAACATTTTGATAACAGTGGAATTGTTTCTGGCTGTAGAAGCGTTTTCATCATATTGCTCAGTTCTGGAGGCCAATATTGGAGACATCTTTTCTACATTTCACTTGGGCCACTAACAAATCTTTCCTGAGAAGCACATCAGCAATGACGTTTGTTTAACAAATTTCCAAGGTATCATGTTCCATTTGTTCCAAGATATTGATTTTCTTGATGAGCTTCCCAAAATGAACGTTTTTCCTGTAATTGTTCCACTGACCATATACCTTGGCCTTCTCGGCGTTGTACTTGTTCAACTGATCTAAGCAAAAACTGAAATCTTCTTTTACTGGGTCTACTCTCTCTTGGTTGATGGGGAGTGCTAAATCAAAATTTCCTTCCTTTTCCTGATGGAGTAGCAGTGACTGGTTCTGGGATACATAGAGAGTATCGGTGATGACAATCCTAGCAGTTTCTTGGTCTTGGAGAGGGACGAGATCGGTTTGGCAGCAGGAATGTAGGTGACGACTTGGCGATAGAGATGAGAGCTTCAGAAAGAGGAAGAGCAGTAACAACTTCAACAACTTTTGAGCAGTAACTCAAATTTAATTTGAATGTGCCAGTACCACTATTTCTAACTTAGGAAGCAGTTTCGATTTCTTATCGAAGTTAAAAGTTTGTAAATAACTGAATTTATTGGTTTAAGAATTGAGGCTTATGCGCATTTTTTTAATGTCTTTTTATACAAAGTTGATGAGATGTGGATTTATCAGAACTACAATTATAGGGAACACATTATTTCCTAACACTAACATCTAAATTTTGAATTACACCATTATCCATGCATGCGTAAGTTTTTTTTTTCCCTGAAAAAAAAAAACCTATACAAGCCTGTCTAAGAAAAAAATGATGTATTGTTCCGTATAGACCAATGAATGAATAAATGTTAATTCATACATTTATGTTCTTTTATGGATGCGGTTATTCAACTCAGACGCACATACATGTAGTGACGTACTTAATCACAACCTTATAATAAATTGTTTTACTATTCAAAATTACCATGAAAGATTTTCTTACAAACAAGACTCGCAGAAGTATGATATTTTTTTGTTCACAATTAATTAATCAGTTTCAAACAGTTAGTTATATACATACAGATATTTACAGCATCCCGAATCCACTGATTAGCAGAAAGCCAAGATGAGTAGAGGAACATAGAATACTCATGCCCATAAATGCAGAACATATGCTAGAAGGCTTCTTCAGGTTTAAGGAAATTATGATACTCCAACTGTGCCATCTCTCCACCAGTTGCTGGGTCGAACTTGCATCGGTAAAAACTGCATAAAATTCACATACAAATCAATAGTTTTTTGAAAGACAGTAACCAAAACAAGAAAACCGCACCACATGACAGTATAAATTCAGAACAATGGATTTCTTGGGCACAAAGGCCGACATGTTTGTCACTGCTTATTCATCCTTGACTACAGAACCACGAAATAAAAAAATAGCCCGGAATTGTTTTCAACAAACCTTCCATCCAAGCCAAGAATTACGACCGTATTCTTTTGGTGACCAAATGCAGCGATATATTGTGATCCTTCGGGCAAGCGAAACTGAGCCACTGACCATTCGGAACTGAAATACTTGGGGAGCACTCCTGCCATATGAAAGTCTCATTTAGGGTGGGCCCAAAGGTAAACGAGAACAAATGGTTGCATGCGTTCACTACTAACTATTGGAACCCAATTACCCACTCTTAGGAAAGAATGAGGTGCACAAAAACAATACTGCTATGTGCTAGCATCCACAAAATAGCAAAACCAAATGGAAACCGAAGTAGACAATTCATGGAACCAAAAAAGGCATCAGTGGATAAAGTATAAATGCTACAATACACAAATGAAATCCATGACTTCACCAATTCAACTTGATCATAGGACCCAAAACAAAGTCATCAACTTCTAAGATCAATACAAGGAAAAAAATATTCATATTACATTCAAACAGAAAATATACCTTTGATAAAAGAGAGTGACGAAATAGAAGTGTTAACAGCGGTACTTGAATCAGGGGGACTATTAGACCTATCACTTCCAATATTTCCTAGATTAACCTTCAGGCTAAAAACATGAACAGTGTCCTTATCACTTGAGACAGCCAGCCACTGGGAAGTGGGTGAGAATGCCAGGCTATATATTTCTGCTCTGTCTGCACCCCTCCGTACCTGCATCATATTTCGTAGTATTTCGTTAGCTATCTGTTCCATATAGAAACATTTTGTTCAAGAATTACTGAATAGTGACTAAGACACGATATATACATATGCTTTCATACTCGCCACTGAGATAAATCAAAGACACATAGATGCAGAACAAAACACACAATTTGTCAGTTATCAGAAACTGGAAATAAAAGTGGTAACAGTATAAGAAATTTTATGGTAGTAGACAATTAGTAACAAAAGATAATATATTAGGCGAAACTTCACTTTAAACTCACACAACAAGTAATATTTGAATCTACCCTCTGAACTAAAGGAGTTAGACCATGTTCCATTTCTTGAACGGAAGAGAATATTTGACAACGGGTGTAGTATGCCACTTATTCCTTCAGTATGAAACAAGGGCATTCAAATACGAATTAGAAAAGAATTAGAAACTACTAAACATAAAATAAATTCTAATGATTCTCTATGAAATGTTGATGACTTAGCATCTTAGTTCTTCTAGCATTTTAATGTTTCATTCATGCGCCGGCCTTAAATACAAAGCCCGGTCTCATCACCTTGGTGCACTTCAAGGCATCAAAATGCATTTTAAGTGCACCTTTAATGCAGAGATAGTTCAAGATGAAATGTAAACAATAATCATTCAATTTTACTAATAAATAGATGAGTTGTAAAGTATATATTTGTATTTGATGAAATTTTCTTCAAATATTTACATCTTAACATGTTATCTTTTAGAATGTGGGCATCTTGCTTCACACATAGGCTTTACAGTACCTGGAGTGTTGGTGTGCCTCACGCTAGAAATAACTATTATAGCAAACACCATGACACTTTGTGTCTCACCCCGCCCTGTTCCCTCCAGGCTATCACTATAATACTAACTCCAGCAGCCAACAATACATCCATAAAAAAGAATTTCAAGTATTATAATACATATTAGCAGTAGAATGCAACAATATTAGCCGAACTAAAAACTCAAAGCTGGAGCATTCAATAATCACAGATAAGAATAGAAAGGATGAAGACAACTAAGTTACCTCCTGCAATAAAGAACCATCATGAGTATTAAAAATTCGAACCAGGGTTCCTTTACTGCTTGCCGTGGCAAGAAAATTACCATCCTGAGACAACGTAAAACACACGATCCTTGAATCATGAGCAAGAATAAACTTAGTCCTCTTGGATGCGTAATGCTCCACTCTAACCTGCCCCTTCTGCAACCCTGGACAAACCAATACAAATGACCCAGCTACCTGTGACACCGCACACAAACCCTTGGGGTTCGCAATCGTTTCAATCTGATGCAACAGCTTCAAATCCGCAAAATTATAGACAAATATCTTCTGCTCCAGAACAACAACAATTCTATCCCTTCGTAATCGAACCCCACGAACCTCAGACCTAAACGAAAGCTCCCCGATGCATCGGCTCTGATGATCGTCCCAGATCATGACCTTGTTCACCGGATACTGCGGAGCATCGCCGCCGCCAACTAATGCAAGGATATTGCAGCGGAAGAGCATCTCGACAGCACCAATGCCACCATTACAGTCGAAATCACGGCGGAAGATTTCGCGGAAGGGGTCGCAGTTGTAAATTCTAAAGCCTCCATCGGTGCTTGTGGCGAAGCAACCGTAATCCTGATTGAAGGACACGTGGAGAAGCTTGGCCGTGTGATCGATCAGAGGAGGGTTAGGGTTCGGGTTTGGTGTGGTGGAATCAACACTCGAAGATTGGAGCTTTTCCGCGCAATCATCGTCGGGATCGTGGGCGGCTTCATCATCGGGCGGGTCGGGTTGAGGCCAAGGCTGCTGCTGTTCAAGGTATGGATGGAGCATGGGGGAAACAGGATTCGGGTGAGAGGGGAAGCTGGAGAGTGTAGCCATGGAGAAAGAAAAGAACAAGGGCCAGAGGATACAGATGGAAGTATGAGAAAAGGTGAAGAGTGGATTGAAAAGGAGACTTGAGAATCGAGATATTGGTAATTTAATTAAATTAGAAAACCAAATCAAATGACAGCTTTGTATTGGTTTTTAGCGATTTAGATTGAATTTTAAATTAATCAAATGGAAAAAAAATTGGTTTGGTTCGAAGTTGAAATAAAAATCTAAACCAAATGAAATCAGACCGATTTTATAAAGACAAAATTCATATAATACTTTGTTAATATTATGAATAGATTGTATATGGATGTCTATTTAAGTCATAACTTATTGAAGTGACTTAAACAATTTAAGGATATTAAGTTCACTTGTAACTCTTTAGGATATTAAGTCACGATTAAGTGACTTGTAACTCTTGATGTTTTGTGTTATATATATGTCCAACACTTTGTAACAAGGTATGTGAAAAAAGTATAGACACAAGGGAATGAATAACTTTATCTCACATCTATATTGACATTGCAATTTTCTTTTAAGTTGTGTTCAACACTAGCATTTTATAACACATTATCAGCACGACGTTCTACCATTTTTATAAAAAAATACACAACATTTGACAACATAAAGGTATATTCAAAGGTAAGTTGTCTATATATATACATATATTTATTTATTTATTGTTTAATATTTACATCGATCTTATAGAAAAACTTGTTATCTTTTGATAAATGAACCTAAACTTCCAAAAATTTATTTGGAGGCTTGAAGCCTAATTCGAGTATTTTTTGGCTCGAAATTCCTAATAAAACCCAAACTTGTAGATTTGAGAATACGAGCATTCCATACTTAAAAGTGCTATTTGATTTGTGATTCAGTGATATGGCGAACATCACCAATCTTGAATTCACTGCCCTTGATGTTTCCGGAAGAAACTATTTGACTTGGGTCCTTGATGCTGAGATTCATTTGAGTGCGAAAAATCTTGGACAAACCATCAAGGAAAATAATGAGGCAAGTGAACAAGAAAAAGCGAAGGCAATGCTTTTCAATCGCCATCACCTCCACGAAGCACTGAAATCCGAATATCTTGGGTAAAGGACCCTGCTATCCTATGGAAAAACTTGGAGGAGAGATATAATCACCAAAAAATTGTGATACTCCCAAAGGCTCACTATAACTTGATGCACCTGAGGTTGCAGGATTTAAAAATAGTAAATGCGTATAACTCTACAATGTTTAAAATTATGTCCCAATTGAGATTATGTGGTGACAATGTTACTGATGAAGACATGTTAGAAAAGACATTCACTACTTTTCATGCCTCCAACATGCTCCTGTAGCAGCAATACCGTGAAAGAGGTTGTAGGATCAAGCGCTTACCGCTTTACCAATAACTATAGTTAAGGGTAATGGCGCAACATCAATATTTTCAACCATACACTGGCACAAGCGCCACGTGTTCGACCGATCACAAAGCAGAGGCAATTGTTGAACCCCAACAATCCCTCCCCCAATAATTGCACTCTCTGCAACTCATGGGAATCGAACACGCGACCTTGGCTCTGATACCAATTGTAGGATCGAGCGCTTACCGCTTTACCAATAACTATAGTTAAGGGTAATGGCGCAACATCAATATTTTCAACCATACACTGGCACAAGCGCCACGTGTTCGACCGATCACAAAGCAGAGGCAATTGTTGAACCCCAACAGAGGTTTTCAAAAACATTCTCAGTTAATTTCATGTCTCCTAGTTGCGGAACAAAACAATGAACTCTTGATGAAAAAACACAACTCCCACCCAACTGGATCACAAGCATTTCCAGAAGTAAATGCAAATGTTTCATTTTCGGAAGTGAATGCAAACAAAGATGGACGTGGTCGTGGTCGTATCCATGGACGTGGCCGCGATCGTGGTCATGGTCGCGGGTATGGTCGTGGTCATGGTCAAAACTATATTGGTCCTAAAAATGCACCATACCACTCGAAGTGGAACAAAAATGGTGAGAAACAAGAAAATGGCAAGGTTGTTGCTCCTCCAAAAAATAATGATGAAACTTGTTATAGGTGTGGAGTGAAAGGGCATTGGTCCCACACACCAAAGCATACTATTGATCTATATCAAGCATATATCAAGGGTTTTATCAACATTATGGATTGTGAATGTGATCCAAGGGATCCAATGTACTTTACTCATTCAGATGTTGCTGATTTCTTTACTGTAAGGACCCCCGTGCTCTTAACTCGTTATTAGTGTATTAATCCATACCATTAGTGCATATAATCATACTATCATGGGGAAAAGCCATGTGCAACTGCAACACCATATGCTATCCAGAAAATTTCTTGCATTCTATCCGCATAATATTCAAATTCCCCAACCAAGATTACATATACAACATGCACCCTCATAATACACTAACATGCTCTCAGTTCATTTGGCAATTCCATATTTAATTGCAAGCAAACCATGAATGAATAGAGAAGGGCCGTAGCCCATTTATACATTTCATATACACGTAAAATGTACTCACATAAGAGCACCCAATGAACACGCGTGTATCTAATGTATAAAACACTCTACCGGATATCGTTACTGGTACTTCAATCCTGGACTCGATCTTCACTCTGGATCTATGCACTTATTCAACCAGCTCTGGTACCTCGATCCTGGAAGTACATCTAATCAACAGCCCGAGCTCAACTCCAAAGCTGCTGCTACACCTGTATCACCTGTCCCAACAGAGACAGCCCCCCCCCCCCCCCCCTCACGGGGTGAGCATACCAATACCACCAATCCAATAATCATAATATTGCAGTTCATAATTTACAAAATGTAAATGCCATGAATTTAAATGATACTCCATGGATGGTATCATCCTCATCCGGGATCCCCTGTGTTGTCCCTGTTCTCAAAATAACCAAACTCATCAAATCCCAAAGCCAGTTAATCGTCACATAGATTAACTAATACCATTTCTATTATGCCAGTTCCATAATCAATAGGGTAAAATCATTATCTAAAAGACCGTAGATATCACATATATCTAACCAATGATTCCATGTTCCTATTTCATTGCTCGCTCCACAGTAGCGGCATTTCAAACCCCACGCACGCTCAACAAATAGCAGCGTCATAACCGATGGTCGCTCAACGGCGACAACATCCCAAATCATTGCTCGCTTAATAGCGGCACCGTATGGTTCCCATTTAGCGCAATTACTATTTACCATGCATATCACTATCCATCTATAGCAAGTAACATGTACCATGCATTTCAACATCCATTTATTGCAAATACTACATACCACGTATTTCAATGTCCATTTAATGCAACTACCACATACCATGCATTTTACAGTTGCAACATTATAATAGGCTATGCTCGTACGCCATACGTACCTTATACTTCCGTAGTTCGAGTCCGACCTCGCCTGAGTCCCACGACCCGATGAGTTATGTGCTAACACATAAATAGTTCACAATTAAACACAAGCATGCAACTACGTGCCCAAGTACGTTCATAACCCCAAACGTATCGTCAATCCATGACGATTATCAAAATAAAAGCCCCCCGGCTAAGCATGCAAAATACCCAAAATATTCCATTTTACCAGTTTAAAAGATAGCCAAAAATCCAACCGAGAATTTCGTTTTATAAACTTTGGCTCTAACCAATCCATTTAAAAGTATAGCATTCCCATTGGAATGTAGAGATTGCCCCGGAAATGGACCACTTAAACCTCGATTCCAAAATCCCGACATTTTTCCAAATTTACAAAAAAATAACATCCTGCAAGCGGCGATCGATCGCCTAAAACATCGCGATCGATCGCCTCCAACCAGTGGCCAAAAATCGCTTACTCGCGATCGATCGCTACCACTCGCGATCGATCGCCAACCTGCTCGCAATCGATCGCCTAGACCACGCGATCGATCGCCTGCACTATTCATCGCCTTCAAAAATTGAACTGCTCATCGCGATCGATTGCCTCTCCTCAGCGATCGATCGCCACCTGCGATTTTCAGAAAAATTCGAGCTTCCATGGTGTTTTTCACACCCAAACTCAAAACCAACGCCCCATACGTCTTCAACACCTCAAATACACCCTTAAAACTCAATAAAAACTCCAATAACAAACTTTAAGATTTTTACCCAAAATCCACAAACCCAAATCTAACATTAATACTCAACCAAAAACAACAATACTACTACCAAATCGAAGACAATGATGAGGGGAAGACTAATACCTGATCATCTTCGAGAAATCGGCCTCCGAGCCAAGCTACCATCGATTTTGCTTCCAAGAGCAAAAGAGGGGAAATGGTGGGGGAGGGTTTGAGCGAAGAGAGAGGGAAGAGAGTAGAGAGGTTCCGTGCTAAAATGACGGAATACCGAGTCCACTTGGTATATATAACACCAAAACTCGAAAATACCAATCCCTTCACAAATACATCATGACTCATTAAAAATCATCTGTTTTCAAAAATCACCTCCCCAATCTCTATTTCCATTATCTGCCTTAGTACGAAGTACTCCGGACCCCAAAACCCACCAAAGACCAAATTCCAAGGTTAACACCAAGACGAGAATACAATCTCATCCCTCGGACCCAACGACTCCAATAATAGGATTTAAAATCCCCGAGAGTCCCAAAACCACAATTAAAACACAATTAAAAACCATTAAGGATCATTACCACACCGGTATTAACACCATTAATCCCCGGGTATCACAATTATCCCCCACTAATAGAATTTTGTCCTCGAAATTTGCACGGCGTATTCCACGTAACACCGAGAACACGCAATCCAAACGGATCCACGATGTCGAATCATGAACATAACATGAACGACACACCAACCGCGAGGATACCGACCTCGTACCAAACCTGGCAAGGAGTAACCTCTCCAACCGACACAAATCCACGGAAGACATCAGCATTTTCCGATGCTAACCATCTCAAAAGTAGTCAGCCAAACATAACTGGAAATCAACGAATCATACGCGATTCCAAAATAGATATCGTCTCGATGATATCCTTATGATCTAGCCTACGATGTTAACCATACATCGTTACTAAGGAAACCACCAGTACACTACAATGTACTTATACCATGCCCGGTTTTCGCTCCCCAGTCCGCCTCCATCAAGGAGTAGTTGCACCACATTGCAACACCGATTGGGCCGCAACACGGCCCTGGTCAACATGAAACACATCTACAAGGATGTCTACAACCACGTGTTCTAAGAAATCACATCTTGGTCCTAACACACTATCGAGATTCCACAAGGTCTCAAGCTCTCGAAAGGACATGCAAGAACAATAGATTGCATTCCCGCCACACGTGTCAATCATGACACTAAACAAATTCGAATCCTGACCATCCTTCGTTTATCCTGGGATTCAACAATCCTAAAACAAGGAAGCTATCGAATTAACCAGCAAGAATTATCATGGTCCCAAAACAAGACAATCACTCCTCAGGGGAAGTCAACTGGACTTCACGATTATTCCTCAAAATATATCGTGCCATCGAGATTACCAATCTCAGGGTGCCACAATCTCACCGAAGATTCATTCATCAAAGCATATAAATCCGACGTTCAACAAGGAACAAAGTAAAGTTGGCATTCGTATACACATATGGCATACATGCCCATGCACCAACACAACATGCATACTCAAAGCAATAGACTCGGGTATCTCCCATCATACCCAAATCCCAAAATCAACTGTCAAACCTCGATTATTCTCACCCCATGGAGAATGATGGTTGACAAACAAACACCAAAGGGTGTGATTTCAAGATCAACACCACACGAACCAAAACAACGAATCTCCCAAAAGATTCAACCGATAGGTATAACAATACCGCCTTCCTCACAAGGAAAATGTCATGAACTCATAACCCTCCAACTTCGAACTGCCGTTAGGAAAACCTGGATATATTTATATCAAAACATATCCCGGAACCAACAAAAGATGACTGGTTCAGAATAGTGCATCACTGCAACTATTACCAATCTGAAACCCGTATACTCCATGTATACTCATCCTAAAGATGCTCTGTACTAATATCATAGTACTCCCCAAAACCGAGCATTTCCCCGGAGATGTCTCCTCGAACGTCTCACTGAAAGTACGAAGCCAACACTTAGTCCAACACTAGTAGGGCTTACCCCGGTTGATTCACAATCAACCCTCAACCAATACCAGCTGTCTCCATGACAGCACGATCCAAATCTCTCCAAGAGATAAAGTCAATATAGTAGTGTCACCTCACTAACTATATCTCACAAACCATTGTGACTCCCATTGCATGCCATATGCAAGAATGCTCAACCAAAGCTAACAACTACTTGTTGTTACTCACGTTGGTGTTCCCAACCAAATTGGGCTGTCCTAAAAAAAGTCTATCGAAACATTTGACGTATAAACGTCTCCGTGAGGTACTCCCTGCCTCAATCATCATGTCACAAGGAGACTACAAAAGCCTACCATACCCCTCATCGTATCACCATACGATTCACCCATCTCGAATCCAACGAGCAGTATAATGGCTATCACAAGCACACCAAAGCACTGCAACAATACCTGGCTAACGATTCGTTGGCCCCATAGGCTCATACCAACCTATCAACGTGACACACATCCCATCCCGGTATACCATACCGTACAAACCATTAGAGTTGTGGGTCATCGCCCAACATGTCTCTAGAACACCAAATCACAATGGACAACTCGGTGTCCTGGCTCAATTACGATGCAATCCTAATCCATTAGGACTTATTCCACACCCTTAGGGCGGGTGTGCCCATGCCTAACATACATCACAACAACAAGCGAGTAGTTTCCTCAATGACTACTCTTACTACCAATCGCTTGGCCATAGCCATTCCAGCGAGTATACCCAAAGGTGTCACTACTCGAAAATATTTACCTCTAATGCATGATGCGGTACTCTCACCGGTACAAAGCATCCAATAATCCATCGAGCAAACCTGCTCGGCATAATGGTCTCGTCAACTAGTGACCCAGACACTACCATGTGCTCACCATTGGCACTCAATCCATGCGACTAAATACATATACATAAATGTATTGTTTCATCGAAACGACGCTACGCGTCTACGTAGACATCCACTATGTCATCGTCACCTCGTGACGGTACCTGTCAACATATGACATCCATAGCCTCATCGTCAAACACATGACGGTATATGTACATCAACGCATATCATCCACAATAATGCTAATAAAAACAGTAATATGCCATACCTCATCGCTAACAAGATAGTGGCAAACATGTCTCCGTCGTCCAACAGTGGTACGCAATCAGCACACATCGCTCGTAGGCGGCATAATCCAGTGCTACGTACATAGCGGTATAATCCATCGCTATAGAATCCGCGGCATGATCTCCCGCCATAGAGTCAGTAGCATAAAACGTCGCTATAGATATCCGGCGGTATGAACCATCGCCAATAGAATAGCGGAATGAGCCATCGCTAAATAATACCCGACGGCATAAATCATCGCCAATACCCTAGCGGAATGAATCATCGCTATGTATACCCGGCGGCATGAACCATCGCCAATAGAATACCCGGTGGCATGAACCATCGCCAATAGAATACCCGGCGTCATGAACCATCGCCAATAGAATACCCGACAGCATGAACCATCGCCAATAGAATACCCGTCGGCATGAACCATCGCCAATAGAATACCCGACGGCATGAACCATCGCCAGTAGAATAGCGTCATGATATCCCTCGCTAAGAAGCGGCAAATATCCCTCTTCGCTACTTCGCTTCGACATACCAGCGGCATAATATCCCTCGCTTAAGCGGCAAATATCCTCCGTCGCTATCATATGACAGCGGAAAGCTCAACGCTACGCCATATTAGCGGTATAATATCCCTCGCTTAAGCGACAAATATTCTTCATCGCGGTGGTAGTCAAGCGGCGCCACTACACCTCATTTTATCATGACAGCGGAAATACCCCTCGCTTTACATGACAGCGGAAATACCCCTCGCTTCGACAATACCAGCGGAAAATAATATCCCTCGCTAAGATATGACAGCGGTCGTGTTCTTCGCTTCATATCAGCGGCAAATATTCTCTCATCGCTACGGTATGACAGCGGCAAGTATTCACATCGCTACGCCATAAAGCGGCAAGTATTCACATCGCTACGCCATGCATGCAACCGTAATGCATAACCCGTATTCCAATAAACATCGCCATGAGTGTATTTTAATGCACCTCGCTTCAACATTTAGCGGCAAAGCATTAAAATCATGACCCCGATGTATATCTATGCAACCGTAATGCACAGTCCATGTCTCATATGACCCTGCAACCACCATGGTTAGCAACAACATATTCCAATTATGAACACATATCGTAAACGCACATAAGCAATATAGTTGTGCCACACAACACTAACTACCATCATGTATAAGTATGTGCTTCTCATTCCCATTAACAATTTCCTAGGCCCTCAACAACCCCAAAGAGCTAACCACTGCTCTGATACCACTAATGTAAGGACCCCCATGCCCTTAACCCGTTATTAGTGTATTAATCCATACCATTAGTGCATATAATCATACTATCATGGGGAAAAGCCGTATGCAACTGCAACACCATATGCTATCCAGAAAATTTCTTGCATTCTATCCGCATAATATTCAAATTCCCCAACCAAGATTACATATACAACATGCACCCTCATAATACACTAACATGCTCTCAGTTCATTTGGCAATTCCATATTTAATTGCATGCAAACCATGAATGAATAGAGAAGGGCCGTAGCCCATTTATACATTCCATATACACGTAAAATGTACTCACATAAGAGCACCCAATGAACACGCGTGTATCTAATGTATAAAACACTCTACCTGATATCGTTACTGGTACTTCAATCCTGTAAGTACCTCCCAAGTACGACTCGATCTCCACTCTGGATCTATGCACTTATTCAACCATCTCTGGTACCTCGATCCTGGAAGTATCTCTAATCAACAGCCCGAGCTCAACTCCAAAGCTACTGCTACACATGTATCACCTGTCCCAACAGAAACACCCTCCCCCCCCCCTCCCCCACGGGGTGAGCATACCAATACCACCAATCCAATAATCATAATATTGCAGTTCATAATTTACAAAATGTAAATGCCATGAATTTAAATGATACTCCCTGGATGGTATCATCCTCATCCGGGATCCCCTGTGTTGTCCATGTTCTCAAAATAACCAAACTCATCAAATTCCCAAAGCCAGTTAATCGTCACATAGATTAACTAATACCATTTCTATTATGCCAGTTCCATAATCAATAGGATAAAATCATTATATAAAAGACCGTAGATATTACATATATCTAACCAATGATTCCATGTTCCTATTTCATTGCTCGCTAACCAATGATTCCATGTTCCTATTTAATTGCTCGCTCCACAATAGCGGCATTTCAAACCCCACGCACGCTCAACAAATAGCAGCGTCATAACCGATGGTCGCTCAACGGCGACAACATCCCAAATCATTGCTCGCTTAATAGCGGCACCAAAGACCAAATTCCAAGGTTAACACCACGACAAGAATACAATCTCATCCCTCGGACCCAACGACTCCAATAATAGGATTTAAAATCCCCGAGAGTCCCAAAACCACAATTAAAACACAATTAAAAACCATTAATGATCATTACCACACCGGGATTAACACCATTAATCCCCGGGTATCACATTTACCGAGCCAAGTGGAGAAATTAATGGAATTTCATTTTATGGTGATGATGTTAGTGATGGCAACAGAAAGATCAAAGATGGTTGATATGATATTGAATCTATGTTTAAATAGTTTGTTACATGTTTTAATTAAGTCACTGGTTTGTTATGTTTTAAATTTCTAAGTCTTGGTATTTCTAAGTCAAATTTGTATCTCTAGTCTCCGGTTTGTCATGTTTCTAAGTCTTGAGTATATTAGTTTTAAATTAATATATTAATTTTATCATTTTCTTCACTTTGTTTATTTTGTTTATAAAATGATGAAAAATATTAATGCTGAAAGTAAACTCAAGATGAAGGTGGAGATATTTGTTTGGTTGACAGTGGAACAACACACACAATTCTTCAAGATCATAAATGTTTTCTCGGATTTGAAAATGGCAAAAGCAAATGTTAGTACAATTTCCGGTACACAAAACTAATTGAGGGTTCTGGAAAAGCAAACATAATATTGTCTGGTAGAACAAATATTTTAATAAAAGAGGCATTATACTCTAGTAAATCCAACAGAAATTTATTAGGTTTTAAAGACATACGTCTCAATGGATTTCATATCGAGACTATGAATGAGGGGAATATGGAATATCTTTATATTGCATCCATCATTTCATGACAGGAGCATATAAAAGAAAACTCCCAGTTTTCTTATCGGGGTTGTATTATGCGACCATAAGTTCCATAGAATCAAATATTGTAATGAACCTGAAGTTCAATGATCCAAACATTTTTATGCTTTGGCATGGTCAACTTGGTCACCCAGGGTCAATCACGAAGCGTCGAATAATTAGAAACACACATGGACACCCTCTAAAAAACCAGAAGATTCTTTTACCTCATGAATGTGTATGTGTTGCCTGCTCACAAGGGAAATTAATTATAAGACCATCTCCGATGAAAAGTAATAACGAGGCCCATATATTCTTGCGAAGAATTCAAGGGGATATTTGTGGACCCATTGATCCATCTTGTGGACCATTTTATTATTTTATGGTTCTTATAGACGCATCATCGAGATGGTCAAATGTTAGTCTACTGTCAACACGTACCATTGCTTTTGCCAAACTTCTTGCCCAGATTATAAGATTGAGGGCACAATTTTATAATTATCCAATCAAGTCTATTCGTCTTAACAATGCCAGTGAATTTACATCTCAATCATTTAATGATTATTGCATGTCAACTGGTATTGATGTTGAACATTTAGTTGCACATGAACATACTCAAAATGGGCTTGCAGAGTCTTTTATTAAGATATTGCAACTAATTCCTAGACCTTTAATTTTAAAGGCAAATTTACCCAGTTCTATTTGAGGACATGCAATATTGCATGCTGCTGCATTGGTGCGAGTTAGGAAAAGTTCATTTAATCAGTATTCACTATTGCAACTTGTTTTTGGCCAGCAGCCTGATATTTCAAAGTTAAAATTTTTTGGTAGTGCGGTTTATCTTCCCATTTCTCCACCTCACGGAACAAAGATGGGTCCACAACGAAGTCTTGGGATTTATGTTGGTTTTGATTCCCCATCTATAATTAGATATATTGAGCCCTTGACGGGTGATTTGTTTAAAGCAAGGTTTGCGGATTGCCATTTTGATGGGAAAGCTTTCCCACCATTAGGGGGAGGAAAATCGTTGCTTCCTGTTGAACAGGAAAAAATCTCATGGTATGTACCATTTTGTTTCATCTTGATCCTCGTACAAATCAATGTGAGCAAGAAGTGAAAAGGATAATCGATTTATAAAATTTTGCAAATCAGTTACCAGATGCATTTACTGATATAAAGAAAGTAACAAAATCTCATATACCGGCTATAAACACATCTGCACGGGTTGATGTCCCTGAAGGACAAACTGATGGCACACTAAAACCCGCATGAAGTGTGGACGCCCTGCCGGCGCAAAATATAAGAACCCCCGTAAGAAAAGGATACAAGAAATAAATGTTCCTGAAAAGAAAATAGTCTCAAGCAAGAAAGTGCTATGGAAAAATTGACTGATCAGTCTAAGGTTGATGAACCAAATGCTCCTGAAGAGACACATGAGGAAGAATACACAACTGAAGAGATATCTTTGAACTATCTGATCACAAGAGAAAATTGGGATACAAAGAAAGTTGTTATGAATAATATTTTCATTTATAAGGTCGCACTAGATATTGTAAATGAGGATTCAGAACCAAAATTGGCTGAAGAATGTCGATATAGAAATGATTGGCCAAAGTGGAAAGATGATATTCAAGCTGAGTTAAAGTCTTTAGAAAATCGTAAAGTATTTGGACCAGTAGTCCAAACACCTAAATATGTGATACACGATACAAATGGGTGTTTGTCCGGAAACGCAATGAAGAAAATGAAATTGTGAGATATAAGGCACGTCTTGTTGCATAAGGTTTCTCACAGAGACCTGGAATTGATATGAGGAAACATATTCCCCTGTGATCGATATAATCACGTTACGATATTTGATAAGTTTGGCAGTCATAGAGAGACTTGATATACATCTTATGGATGTTGTTACTGCATATCTCTAAGCGTCATTGGAGAATGACATTTACATGAAAATCCCCGAAGGATTCAAAATGCCTGAAGCATATAACCAGAAGTCTCATGGTTTATTTTTGATTAAGTTACAACGATCCTTGTACGGACTGAAACAATCTGGAAGAAAGTGGTATAACCATCTTAGTGAATACCTCATTAAAGAAGGATATACAAATAACATAATTTGTCCATGTGTTTTCATCAAAATATCTGAAAGTGGAGTTACCATTATTGCGGTATATGTGGCCGACCTAAATCTTGTTGGGACTTCTGAAGAGCTCACAAAGAACGCTAATTATTTGATGAAAGAATTTGAGATGAAAAACCTTGGTAAGACAAAATTTTGTCTCGGCTAGCAGATCGAACATTTGTGAGATGGAATCTGTATCCATCAATCAACATATACATAAAAGATTCTTAAAAGATTTTATATGGATAAAGCTCATCCATTGACTAATCTTATGGTTGTTCGTTCACTGGATATAAAGAAAGATCCTTTCTGTAATACCCCCGAAATGTCTATATGCTTATGTGTTATCATGACGATTTATGATGTGTTTTAAGGGGTTGTAGTGCATTTAATTTGGGGGTTATGTTTATGTTATGATGATATGATTTAGGGGGCATGTTGGGTGTTTTAAGGGATGTATTAATTAAGTAAAGTTATAAAATATCGAGTGAGGATATTTTAATACATCGTGCTAAATACCGGGACACAATTAAACACCACATGACACCCCAACTACACCACCCCACCCCCATAATATCGGCCACCACCCACTACCCCACTTGGCAACCCATGCCCCTACACCCCCTCTTCAATCATCATTTCAACCAACCCTCCTCCCACCTTCCTTCTCCTCCTTCTCTCCTATCCATTTTTCGTCCCAGAGAAGCAGCATTTAGGCAAGGAGAAGCTTGGTAGGAGTGTTCAAAGATCTTGCAAAAGAGGAGCAAAAAGAGGGGTAAGGATGCGTACTCTGTTTTCTGGGTTTTTGTTTGAGTTTGGGTTTTGTGGTGATGTTTTCATGCATGCTAAGTTAGGTTTGGTCGAAACCTTGGTGTGAGTACTTGCATGGTAGTATTTTGTAGCCCATAGCATGTTTGTTCGAGCATGTTACATGTTTTATGTATTAGATTTCTTGTTAGGAAAAGATGTGCCCAAAAATCTGGGCAAGACTTGCATACTCTGTTTTTCTTTGAAGTTTGATGAGTATTGAAGTTCATGAAGATGTTATGATGCATGCTAGCTTAGGTTTTCTAAAACCTTTGATTTAAGTGCCTACATGGAAGTTTTATGAAATCCCTAGCATATTTGTTTGAGCAATTTTGATGTGTTATGCCATAGATTTCTTGCCTTGAAGATGGGTACTCGAAAATCTGGGGAAGTCCCGATTTTTCAGAGTGCTCGATCGATCGAGATTTTGGTCCCGATCGATCAAGCGAGGCAGAAGATTTAAAGCATGGTTGAAATTCAGGGGCCGATCGATCGAAGGAATTTCCGATCGATCGGTGAAGCTCCTCGATCGATCGGTAGAAATATTTCGATCGATCGAGCAAGGCAGAAAGTTGGCACTGTTTATCATGTTTTCTCGATCGATCGAGACTTGGGTGCCGATCGATCGAGAGAGGCTTACCTTGGCACTTTTTTTAAATTGAATTATTTTGAAGAATTTTGACAATGATTCATGATATGGTATCTAATATGGTATATTGTGGTTATGTAGAACCATCCCAGGTACCAGCACAATCATTGAGATAAAGTCTGTTGACTCCTCCTCCTTTTGAAAAGGTACGTAAGAGATGTACGGGCATCGGACGGTAAAACACACCTCTATACTATGACTATGCATTTATCGCATGAGTATTTACGATGGAATGATGATGTTTATATGATATTTGTATAATGATACGATGTTATGATATGGTAAGATGCCATACGAAGTTTATGACTGGGTAAGATGCCCATATGGTAAGATGCCATACGATGTTTATGATATGGTAAGATGCCATACGATGTTTATGATTGGGTAAGATGCCCATATGGTAAGATGCCATACGATGTTTATGATATGGTAAGATGCCATACGATGTTTATGATTGGGTAAGATGCCCATATGGTAAGATGTCATACGATAGGGTAAGATGCCCATATGCATGAATGTGAATCAGGGACAACAAAAAGAAGTTAACGAATAACCAGCAAGTTTATTTAACTAAGATTTCATGCATTTACTGTTATGTTCTCTTTGTATGATGTTAAGTAATGATGTTTATGCTCATGATGTGTTGTCCCTGTAGGTACGATTTTGGACTGAAGGGCTAAGGGTCGGGTTGAGACAGTGAGCTAAAGGAGCACAAGGATGGATATGAAGGATGTTATGATTAGTATCTACTCTAGGAGTAGTATAAATCTAAATATTAGCATTCAGTTAAGGGAATGTAACTGTTAAGTTTTTGAAGTTTTATTTTTTGGCCTGTAATCCTAATAGCTCACGTAACAACCGGAACTCTAAGATGTCCTTAATGCATGTTTAGTACATTTTATGTTATTAAAATACTGTTAAGGTAGGAAGACCCTACATTAGTGTTATCAGAGCTAGGTTAGATAACCCGGGAATGAGTGAAGGGTAGCCTTAGCAATAAGTTAGCTAGGTGCTTACTTTTAAACATGTTTTATATGTATGTTGCATATGAAGTATATGATGTTATACTAACATGTTTTATTTCTCTAACGATGTATTATATGAACTGCTTTTGGGTATCGTTGTTAACCCTTGTGTTGCAGTATGGCAGCAAATGTGGAAGTAGGTGATGCTATTAGCGTCAATGCAAGTGCTGGGCGTACAAATCCCCTACCACCACCAGCCTTAGGCTAGGAACCCTCTGAGCTGCAGTTATTACCTGGGGAGTTGAGCTTGGCTCAGTTTTTGGCATACCGACTCCCGATGTTCGAGGGAACTGAAACAGGGGAATTGGTTGAAGAGTGGCTAGAGAGGATGGAACAGATTTTTGTGGCAGCTCCGTGTGCGAAGTCAGCATGGATCAGATTAGCGGAGTTCCAACTGGCTAAGAAAGCATTGATGTGGTGGAAGACTGTGATATCCCCGAGATAATTAATTGCAATTTGGGCGTTAATTATGTTTATGTGACATTGGTGATAATTAGATAATGTGTTGGGTTGTAGTTTTGGTAAAGCATGATTTTAATGGCAATTGTGGTGCATTGTGGTGAAATACTTTTAAAATATCATGTTGGAGTATTCTACATATCATGCTTATATTATGATACACATTTTATTTATTTCAAAGCTGATAAGGAGCCACTTGCTCACATCTTTACATCCCATCACCCCCCTTTCTATCAACTTTATGTCCCCAAATCCCTCTTCCTCATCTTAGAACTCCATTTTCGTTTCTGCATCTAGAGGAGAGGAGTAAGCTTTGAAAAAGGAGCCTTTTTGTGCTCTCTTGCTAAAAACTTGGAGCTCAAGTGGTAAGCTTCCATTTTGGTAGAGTTTTGTTGAGTTGTGGTTAGTTTTGGGGCTTATTTTTGAGGTTAAAAGGGGTGGATCTTGTTCCATCATGTTGTTTATACTTGGGGGATGCATTTTCATGTTGTTTTGTGGTTATATGTTGAGCTTAGTAGTTGTTCTTGGTTGTTCATGAGTGTAAGTGTTGAGGGAAGCTCATTCAGGGAAGTTTCTCGCAGAAACAGGACTTCTCGATCGATCGGAAAATGGGTCCGATCGATCGAGCAAGGCAGAGCCTGAACAAGGCGTGAAATGAGCTTACCGATCGATCGGCGATTTTTACCGATCGATCGGTGTGATGTATCGATCGATCGGTAAAACGGCTCGATCGATCGGTGGAGGCAGTACCTGGATGCTTATTTTTTCTTAACTTGGCGATCGATCGGGGCTTAGGACCGATCGATCGCAAGGCATAAATTATGGATTTTTGGGATTTTGTTCTATATGGTGATGTTTTTGATAATGGTTCATTTATTGGTTTCTAATATGGATTCATGTGATTATGTAGAACCATCTCAGGTAGCCACACAGCCTAGGAGATAAAGTCCACGATATCTCCACTTTTGGAACCAAGGTACGTAGTGAGACGTACGAGCATCGGACGGTAAAACGTGTTACAACTTTGATGATGTACATTGTGAATAGTGTATCCCTATGTGTGATGGATTATGTGAAATGATAGTGTTATATCATGATATTGGAATCAATTGTGTTTGATTATTGTGGTAGAATTGATGAATGTTCCGGTAGCCTTTATCTCCGAGCGAGGGAGGTACTTGCCGCTGTCATATGAAGCGATGGTAGTATGATATTTGCCGCTGTCATGTCTAAGCGAGGTAACATGCCGCTGTCATTGTCGAAGCGAGGGATATCATATGATGCCGCTATATGTCGAAGCGAGGGGTCCTAAAATTCCGCTGTTGTATTGGGACCGGAACAGTCACAATTCTAGTGGTTAAAGTGAAATATTGTGGTTATAATTGGAAACGCGTTATCGATCATTATATCGTGAACTAATGGTTTTGTGCATAAGCTTGTGAAACAGGAACGACAATGAAATGTGCTAATGTGGTAATCGAGGAGCATATCAATTAATCGTTTCATACGCTTAATTACTTTATTAAGTTGAATTGTGTTAAGTGATAATATATATATATGCTCATGGTGAGTTGTTCCTGTAGGTACGCTTTTGAACCAAGGGGCTGAGGGTCGGTTGAACTGTGAGCTGCTGAAAGCATAAATGAAGATAGAGTACAGGAAATTTTGGATAGTCTCTACTCTAGAAGTAGTCTAATGCAATCACTTAAACATTCATGATTGGGAATGTAACTGAATAATTGTTGAAGTCTTATTTTGGCCTGTAACCTAATTGAGCTCACATCAAACCAGAACCCTAAGATGTCTTTAATACATATTTAGCCCTATTTATATCTTGAATTCACTGTTAAGGTTTAGGGTCCTTATATTAGTGGTATCAGAGCAGTGGTTAGAGAACCCGGGAACGAGTGAAGGGTAGCCTTAGCAATAAGTTGGCTAGGCATCTATCTTTTAAACATGTTGTGCGCGTATGAAGTATGTGACTGTTATGCTAACATGTTATGGTTTTCTAACGATGTATTATGTGAATTGTTTTTGGATATTTTTGTTAATCCTTGTGTTGCAGTATGACAGCAAATGTGGATGTTGGTGATGCAATAAGTGTAAATGCTAGTGCTAGGCATACAAATCCCCTACCGCCGCCAGCCTTGGGCGAAGAACCGTCCGAACAACAGCTATTGCCGGGAGAACTGAGTTTGACGCAATTTCTAGCTTATCGGCCCCCGACTTTTGAAGGGACTGAAACAGGGGAGAAGGCCGAGGAATGGCTAGAGAGGTGGAGCAGATATTTGTAGCTGCCCCGTGCGCAAAGACAACTTGGATACGGCTAGCAGAATTTCAATTGGCCAAAAAGGCGTTGATGTGGTGGAAGATGTGGTGGAAGACCACAGTGATTGAACAAGAAGCTCAGGGTCAGGAAATAAACTGGAAGCTGTTTAGGACTCGATTTCTGACCCGGTACTTCTCAGCAGCGGCACGGCAGGCTAAAGAGGATGAATTCAATAGCTTGAGGCAAGGTACTATGCCGGTGTCTGACTATGCTCTCCAGTACTGTTCCTTACTCAGATATGTGCCTCATATCGCCTCTAGCACCCAAGCAAAGATGAGGAATTTTATGAAAGGCTTGAGACCGGAGTTGTATGATACGGTAATCACTTATGGCCCTACTTGCTTTGATGACGCCCTAGCACGAGCTGAACTGGCAGAATTGGGAGTGGGTGCATATCCGACTGTGGCACCGCCTCCAGCACCATCTCAGAGACCGACCCCTGAAAACTTGAAACCAAGGGGCGACCATTTTAAGCCAAAGGGAAACTCATCATCTTCCAGATTCAGTGGTAGATGGCAAGATGCTCGTGGAAGGGGTGGTCGTGGAAGTAATGCTCCGTCTCATCGGGGACAGTCTCAGGCTAGCAATTTTGAAAAGGTTAAGTGTTTTCTGTGCGGGGGACTCCATTCAGTGAAAGGATGCTCTGCTTGTTATGAGTGTGGGAAGCATGGTCACTTGGCCCGAAATTGTCCTAACCGGGGAGGGCCACAGAATACTATGGGGAGACCTTCAGACAGGCCAGCACAGCAGAGACCACCATTTGCACCGAGACCATTGGGAGGACAGCCGTTGGGGCCACCTCAAGGACAAGTGTATGCCCTTACCAGGGAGCAGGCTACAGCAGCTCCAGAGGAAGTGATAGCGGGTACGTGTTATTTATTTACGCACCCTGCTTATATTTTGATAGATACAGGTGCGTCACACTCCTTTGTGTCGACGAGTTTTGTATAGAGGCACCGTATATGCACGACTCCGTCACCCACGCCTCTTGTGGTTTCGACACCCGCTGGAAAGAGTGTGATTGCAGATCAGTTTGTTGATGACGACCTCATTTATTTTGAGGGCAACGAGTTGAAGTCAGATTTGATTGTTCTGGGAATGTCGGACTTCGACTGCATTGTGGGTATTGATGTGCTGAACAGATACCAGGCAGTAGTGGACTGGAATCAGAGGACAGTACGGTTCAGATCTGATTTAGGGGTTCAGTGGACTTTTTACGGGGATGGTTCCCGCTCAAGAATTCCGTTGATATCGGCTTTAAAGATGACTCAGTTATTGGAACGTGGGCACGAGGGTTATCTTATTTATGCCATTGACATTGCTGGCAAGAACGATGAGTTAAGAGTTGAAGATATACCCGTGGTTGCCGAGTTTGCCGATGTATTTCCGGAGGAGATTCCCGGATTTTCGCCGGTTAGGGAAGTTGAGTTCGGGATTGAATTATTACCGGGGACATCCGCTATTTCTCGTGCCCCTTACAGGATGGCACCAGCGGAGTTAAGAGAGCTGAAAGAGCAGCTACAAGAACTACTTGATAAGGGTTACATACGCCCCAGCGTATCACCTTGGGGTGCGCCTGTGTTATTTGTGAAAAAGAAGGATGGGTCGATGAGATTGTGCATCGACTACAGACAATTGAATAAGGCCACAGTGAAGAATAAATACCCTCTTCCGCGGATCGACGACTTGTTTGATCAGTTGCAGGGCACGAGGTTGTACAGTAAGATTGATTTGAGGTCGGGGTACCACCAGATCCGAGTTAGAGAGAATGATGTGCAGAAGACGGCCTTCCGGACCCGTTATGGTCATTATGAGTTTTTGGTCATGCCGTTTGGAGTGACAAACGCCCCGGCTGTGTTTATGAGCTTGATGAATCGAGTGTTCCAACCTTATTTGGATCAATTTGTCATCGTATTTATTGACGACATACTTATCTATTCTCAGAGCGAGGAAGATCACAGGAATCATTTGAGGACAGTGCTCCAGATTCTGAGGGACAATCAGTTGTATGCTAAGCTGAGCAAGTGTGAATTTTGGCTGAGCAGCGTGGTATTTTTGGGGCATGTGATCTCTAGTGATGGGATTTCTTTGGATCCCAGGAAAGTGGAAGCAGTGATGGATTGGTCTGCGCCTACATCTGTGCCCGAGATCCGTAGCTTCCTCGGTTTAGCGGGTTACTACCGACGTTTCGTCGAGGGATTCTCTAAGATCGCTAAGCCGTTGACGCAGTTGACTCAGAAGGGTGTTCCGTTTTCTTGGTCTGAGGCATGTGAGCAAAGCTTCCAAGAGTTGAAGCACCGGTTGACTACAGCACCTGTTCTGGTGATCCCTTCGGAGAACGAAAGGTTTGCTTTGTACACGGATGCATCACTGCAGGGATTGGGCTGTGTGCTGATGCAGGATAAGCATGTGGTGGCTTATGCATCGAGGCAGTTGAAGCCTCATGAGACCAGGTACCCGGTCCATGATTTGGAACTGGCGGCCATTATTTTCGCTTTGAAAATTTGGCGGCATTATCTCTATGGTACTTCCTTTATCATTTACACGGATCATAAGAGCTTGAAATTCCTATTTACTCAAGCGGAACTGAACATGAGGCAAAGGAGGTGGATGGACTTGCTCAAGGACTATGATTGCGAGATAGAGTACCATCCAGGGAAGGCGAACCTGACTGCTGATGCCTTGAGTAGGAAGGTGAAGTATACAGCAGATGATGTGATTCAGCTATCGGCCTTGATGACCTCTTGTTGTCATCTAGGATATGACTTTGATTTAGATGTATCGCCGGTGTTTGTATCGACCCTATTGGCAGAACCGGACATCTTTGAACTTATCAGGAAAGCCCAGGTGACAGACGTTGAAGTACAGAGAGGGTTATCATGTATACGTCTGGGTCAGTCATCAAAGTTCAGAGTAGCAGAAGATGGTTCCTTGAGGCTTAGTAACCGTTGGGTAGTGCCGAGGGCACCAGAGTTGCGTCAAGGAATCTTGCATCGTGCTCATTGTAGCAGATTTAACATCCATCCAGGTGGGAGAAAGATGTACAAGGACTTGTGTGATCAATTTTGGTGGAGACGGATGAAGAGAGACGTTATGTCATTCGTTAAGAAGTGCCTAATTTGCCAACAAGTGAAAGCGGAAAGGCAGAGGCCCGGAGGCGAGTTGAAGAGTTTAGAGATACCAGAGTGGAAGTGGGAGCACATCTCTATGGATTTCGTGACCCACTTGCCAAGGACTGCCTCGGGATTCGATGCGATCTGGGTGATTGTGGATCGACTGACGAAGGTGGCTCACTTCATCCCATATAGTATGACTTTCACATACTTAAAAATGGCTCAGTTGTATGTTCGGGACGTAGTAAGATTGCATGGCATCCCAGTCTCGATTGTGTCTGATAGAGACCCGCGGTTCACATCGCACTTTTGGGAGGGTCTTCAATCAGCTTTGGGTACAGAGGTGAGACTGAGTACAACTTACCACCCTCAGACAGATGGTCAGACAGAGCGTACCATACAGACGCTTGAGGACATATTGAGGGCATGTGTGTTGGAGTTCGATACTCTGTGGCAAGATTCAGTGCCACTTGTAGAGTTCTCTTACAACAACAGTTATCAGGCGAGCATTCAGATGGCTCCATTTGAGGCCCTTTACGGTCGACATTGTAGGTCACCGTTATACTGGGAAGATTTGACTAGTAAGATGGTCGGAGGACCGGAATTGATTCATGAAATGGAAGAGAAAATCAAAGTGATCCGTCAGAAAATGAAAGCGGCTCAAGATAGGCAAGCGGCCTATGCTAATAAACGACGGCGACCATTGGAATTCCAAGTAGGAGACAAGGTCTTTCTGAAAATCTCACCTTTCAGAGGTGTAGTTCGTTTCGGTATGCGGGGGAAGTTGTCTCCGAGGTATGTTGGGCCATACGAGATATTGCAGCGCATAGGCACTTTGGCTTACCGTCTAGCCCTACCGCCGTCATTGTCTGGTATACATGATGTCTTCCATGTTTCTATGTTGAGGAAGTATGAGCCGGACCCGTCTCATGTGTTGCAGCCTTCAGAGATTCAGTTGAGTTCAGATGTGTCCTATGTTGAACGGCCAGTCAGAATTCTGGATCGAGAGGATCGCAGACTTCAAAGCAAGGTTATACCGATGGTCAAGGTTCAGTGGGATCGTCGGGGTGTCGAAGAGGCCACGTGGGAGACGGAACGGCATATGGTGCAGCACTACCCGGAACTATTCTCTGGTATGTGTTTATGTTTAGTTTCTTTTGGGGTAAGTGCATGCGATTTCGAGGGCGAAATCTTATAAGTAGGGGAGTATTGTGATATCCCCGAGATAATTAATTGCAATTTGGGCGTTAATTATGTTTATGTGACATTGGTGATAATTAGATAATGTGTTGGGTTGTAGTTTTGGTAAAGCATGATTTTAATGGCAATTGTGGTGCATTGTGGTGAAATACTTTTAAAATATCATGTTGGAGTATTCTACATATCATGCTTATATTATGATACACATTTTATTTATTTCAAAGCTGATAAGGAGCCACTTGCTCACATCTTTACATCCCATCACCCCCCTTTCTATCAACTTTATGTCCCCAAATCCCTCTTCCTCATCTTAGAACTCCATTTTCGTTTCTGCATCTAGAGGAGAGGAGTAAGCTTTGAAAAAGGAGCCTTTTTGTGCTCTCTTGCTAAAAACTTGGAGCTCAAGTGGTAAGCTTCCATTTTGGTAGAGTTTTGTTGAGTTGTGGTTAGTTTTGGGGCTTATTTTTGAGGTTAAAAGGGGTGGATCTTGTTCCATCATGTTGTTTATACTTGGGGGATGCATTTTCATGTTGTTTTGTGGTTATATGTTGAGCTTAGTAGTTGTTCTTGGTTGTTCATGAGTGTAAGTGTTGAGGGAAGCTCATTCAGGGAAGTTTCTCGCAGAAACAGGACTTCTCGATCGATCGGAAAATGGGTCCGATCGATCGAGCAAGGCAGAGCCTGAACAAGGCGTGAAATGAGCTTACCGATCGATCGGCGATTTTTACCGATCAATCGGTGTGATGTCTCGATCGATCGGTAAAACGGCTCGATCGATCGGTGGAGGCAGTACCTGGATGCTTATTTTTTCTTAACTTGGCGATCGATCGGGGCTTAGGACCGATCGATCGCAAGGCATAAATTATGGATTTTTGGGATTTTGTTCTATATGGTGATGTTTTTTATAATGGTTCATTTATTGGTTTCTAATATGGATTCATGTGATTATGTAGAACCATCTCAGGTAGCCACACAGCCTAGGAGATAAAGTCCACGATATCTCCACTTTTGGAACCAAGGTACGTAGTGAGACGTACGAGCATCGGACGGTATAACATGTTACAACTTTGATGATGTACATTGTGAATAGTGTATCCCTATGTGTGATGGATTATGTGAAATGATAGTGTTATATCATGATATTGGAATCAATTGTGTTTGATTATTGTGGTAGAATTGATGAATGTTCCGGTAGCCTTTATCTCCGAGCGAGGGAGGTACTTGCCGCTGTCATATGAAGCGATGGTAGTATGATATTTGCCGCTGTCATGTCTAAGCGAGGTAACATGCCGATGTCATTGTCGAAGCGAGGGATATCATATGATGCCGCTATATGTCGAAGCGAGGGGTCCTAAAATTCCGCTGTTGTATTGGGACCGGAACAGTCACAATTCTAGTGGTTAAAGTGAAATATTGTGGTTATAATTGGAAACGCATTATCGATCATTATATCGTGAACTAATGGTTTTGTGCATAAGCTTGTGAAACAGGAACGACAATGAAATGTGCTAATGTGGTAATCGAGGAGCATATCAATTAATCGTTTCATACGCTTAATTACTTTATTAAGTTGAATTGTGTTAAGTGATAATATATATATATGCTCATGGTGAGTTGTTCCTGTAGGTACGCTTTTGAACCAAGGGGCTGAGGGTCGGTTGAACTGTGAGCTGCTGAAAGCATAAATGAAGATAGAGTACAGGAAATTTTGGATAGTCTCTACTCTAGAAGTAGTCTAATGCTATCACTTAAACATTCATGATTGGGAATGTAACTGAATAATTGTTGAAGTCTTATTTTGGCCTGTAACCTAATTGAGCTCACATCAAACCAGAACCCTAAGATGTCTTTAATACATATTTAGCCCTATTTATATCTTGAATTCACTGTTAAGGTTTAGGGTCCTTACAAAGACCACAGTGGTAGAGCAAGAGGCTCAGGGACAGGAAATTAATTGGAAGCTGTTCAGAACTCGATTTCTGACCCGCTATTTTTCAGCTGCTGCACGACAGGCTAATGAGGATGAGTTTACCAACTTAAAGCAAGGTACCATGCCAGTATCGGATTACGCTCTTCATTACTGTTCTTTAATCATCATTTCAACCAACCCTCCTCCCACCTTCCTTCTCCTCCTTCTCTCCTCTCCATTTTCGTCCCAGAGAAGCAGCATTTAGGCGAGGAGAAGCTTGGTAGGAGTGTTCAAAGATCTTGCAAAAGTGGAGCAAAAAGAGGGATAAGGATGGGTACTCTGTTTTCTGGGTTTTTGTTTGAATTTGGGTTTTGTGGTGATGTTTTCATGCATGCTAAGTTAGGTTTGGTCGAAACCTTGGTGTGAGTACTTGCATGGAAGTATTTTGTAGCCCATAGCATTTGTTCGAGCATGTTACATGTTTTATGTATTAGATTTCTTGTTAGGAAAAGATGTGCCCAAAAATCTGGGCAAGACTTGCATACTCTGTTTTTCTTTGAAGTTGGATGAGTATTGAAGTTCATGAAGATGTTATGATGCATGCTAGCTTAGGTTTTCTAGAACCTTTGATTTAAGTGCCTACATGGAAGTTTTATGAAATCCCTAGCATATTTGTTTGAGCAAGTTTGATGTGTTATGACGTAGATTTCTTGCCTTGAAGATGGGTACTCGAAAATCTGGGGAAGTCCCGATTTTTCAGAGTGCTCAATCGATCGAGATTTTGGTCCCGATCGATCGAGCGAGGCAGAAGATTTAAAGCATGGTTGAAATTCAGGGGCCGATCGATCGAAGGAATTTCCGATCGATCGGTGAAGCTCCTCGATCGATCGGTAGAAATATTTCGATCGATCGAGCGAGGCAGAAAGTTGGCACTGTTTATCATGTTTTCTCGATCGATCGAGACTTGGGTGCCGATCGATCGAGAGAGGCAGAACCTTGGCACTTTTTTAAATTGAATTATTTTGAAGAATTTTGACCATGATTCATGATATGGTATCTAATATGGTATATTGTGGTTATGTAGAACCATCCCAGGTACCAGCACAAGGAGATAAAGTCTGTTGACTCCTCCTCCTTTTGAAAAGGTACGTAAGAGACGTACTGGCATCGGACGGTAAAACACACCTCTATACTATGACTATGCATTTATCGCATGAGTATTTACGATGAAATGATGATGTTTATATGATATTTGTATAATGATACGATGTTATGATATTGTAAGATGACATACGATGTTTATGACTGGGTAAGATGCCCATATGGTAAGATGCCATACGATGTTTATGATATGGTAAGATGCCATACGATGTTTATGATTGGGTAAGATGCCCATATGGTAAGATGCCATACGATGTTTATGATATGGTAAGATGCCATACGATGTTTATGATTGGGTAAGATGCCCATATGGTAAGATGCCATACGATAGGGTAAGATGCCCATATGCATGAATGTGAATCAGGGACAACAAAAAGAAGTTAACGAATAACCAGCAAGTCTATTTAACTAAGATTTCATGCATTTACTGTTATGTTCTCTTTGTATGATGTTAAGTAAGGATGTTTATGCTCATGATGTGTTGTCCCTGTAGGTACGCTTTTGGACTGAAGGGCTGAGGGTCGGGTTGAGACAGTGAGCTAAAGGAGCACAAGGATGGATATGAAGGATGTTATGATTAGTATCTACTCTAGGAGTAGTATAAATCTAAATATCAGCATTCAGTTAAGGGACTGTAACTGTTAAGTTTTTGAAGTTTTATTTTTTGGCCTGTAATCCTAATAGCTCACGTAACAACCGAAACTCTAAGATGTCCTTAATGCATGTTTAGTACATTTTATGTTATTAAAACACTGTTAAGGTAGGAAGACCCTACACTTTCCCTCCTCGAGAAGAAAATGAAGAATTACTAGGTGCTGAAAGTACCTTATCTTAGAGCCATTTGAGCTTTAATGTATCTTGCAAATTGTACTAGAGCAGATATATCATTTTCAGTCAACTTATTGGCAAGATATAGCTCCGCACCAACACTAAGGCAATGGAATGGCATAAAAAATGTCCTATGTTATCTTCGCGGAACAGCTGATATGGGTTTGTTTTACTCAAATAATTCAGAACCACAATAAGTGGGTTATGCTGACGCTGGTTATCTTCCTGACCCACATAAACGAAGATTTCTAAGCGGGTATGTATTTATTTGTGGTCGTGCTGCAATATCATGACGTCCAGTGAAACAAACATTAGCCGCTACTTCTTCAAATCATTCAAAAAATTTTGCATTGCATGAAGCAAGTCGTGAATATATATGATTGAGGTCAATGATTCAACATATTCGAAAATCTTGTGGGTTAACTTCAAAAAAGAATTCACCGACACTGCTGTATGAGGATAATGCTGCTTGTACTACACAGATCAGAAATGGCTACATAAAAGGTGACCGAACGAGACATATATCACCAAAGTTTTTCTACACTCACGAACTACAGAAGAATGGTGATATTGACGTTCATAAGCTACAGTCAAGTAACAACTTTGCAGATTTATTCACTAAAGCATTACCAACCACAACATTCAAAAGGATGATTCACAGCATCGAAATGCGTCAATGCAAGGATCTCTTGTCAATACCAGGGGGAGCGTGATAACTTTTGAGAAATGTCTCACGCTCGCAAGCTTCATATGGATATGCACTCTTTTTCCCTTCGTCCAGGTATTTCCCATCGGGTTTTACTGGCAAGGTTTTTAACGAGGCATATTTTATAAATGTTGGACATCCAAGGGGAGTATTATGAATATGGGTGTAAACGAACCGAATCGAGCCGAATATGCAGAAAATTCTAAGGTTCGAATTCGGCTCGAAATAGCTATATTCGAGTTCGAGTTCGATTCAAAGTTCGAATAGTTTCAAAAATTTGGCTCGAGTTCGGCTCGAATCAAAGTTCGAGTCGAGTTCGGCTCGAAATATGTTCAAACATGTTAGTGAGTTATTCAAATTATTGCTCAAAAATAAATACCCGGAAGGTTCGAAATATATTTACTTAATATATAATTATATTATATTAACGAACTATTAAGGTTCGCGAGCGGCTCGCGAACTATCAAACAAAGTAATTTGGGCTCGAGTTCGGCTCGAAAAAAGTTCGAACATGTTCGAGTTCGGCTCGAAAAAAGTTCGAACATGTTCGAGTTCGGCTCGAATTCGAATCAAATTTTTTCGAGCCGGCTCAAAAAATTCTTGAACATGTTCGATTCTTTTACACCCCTAATTATGAATACATTGTATATGCATGTCCATTTAAGTCGTAACTTATTGAAGTGACTTAAACCATTTAAAGATATTAAGTTCACTTGTAACTTTTTAGGATATTAAGTCACATTAAGTGACTTGTAACTCTTGATATTTTGTGATATATATATGTCCAACACTTTCTAACAAGGTATGTGAAAAAAGTATAGATAAAAGAGAATGAATCTTTATCTCCCATCTATATTGATCTTGTAATTTTCTTATAAGTTGTGTTCAATAAAGCATTTTATAACAGTTAAGAACTTAATTTATTATAATTATTAATTATTAATGACTTATAATAACTTTAAAGTGACCGATAAAACAACTCCAAAAATCTGTTTATAACATAATTAGGGGAAAACCCAAAAAATTTAAGAGAATACCCATGATTCAATTTTTCAATTCGAAACTTACACCTCTAAGTTTAAAACCGATCATCCAAACCACTCGGCCGACTGTTTACCAAAAATACATGTCTCCATCATCGGAGGGGATCCCAAAGGGGAGGTTTTCCGACCAAATATAAAATCTTGGTTCGCTTTTATTAAAAATGTTGGTTATCCTCTCATGCATGGGAGGTTGTGTAGGAGTGGAGAAAACCACTCCCTCCAAGCTCTTATTAAGAAACTAGGATATGGGTCGGGCTAATCCACATGAGCAACCTGTAACTCTAGTGCAATTATATCAAACTACTCATCCATTTCATACTACAAAAGGATTGTGTGACTTGCAAGGATAAGAACTCTAATCTTATACATTGGTTAAGGATATAGAGCTGCTCAATCGGTTCATATGTGAGGAACACTCTTCTCACTATACCTCTGACTTCTTTTAAACTACATCAGTCGACATATATCTTATCCCTCTAACTTAGTTTTAGAGTATATTCGACTTTAGTCATAACAATGTCTTCATAAATTATGTCTCAGACACAATTGGCTACTTGATTAATATAAAGTAGGCACCAATGATTTTCATTTTTCACTAGCATCCTGTGATTTCTATTGTAGTTGTTTCCTAGACATACACCACATGGCCAAATCTCTCATGGCTATTGGTAACATGCTGACTTAGTCAACATAGCTGAAAGTCTTAAGGACATCATAGAGGTTGTGTGAACCTCAAGGACCATAGAGGTTGTGTAAATCTCAAGGTCTCACAAAATTAGAAATGAGTTATACATTTCTCATTTTCTTATGGGTCACATAGAACACATGGTATGAATCACGTGCTACAATATTTTTCTTCCCATTTGGAAGCGTATGTCATTGTCAATAAATAGTTAAGAATTGTCCAGGATATATTTCAAGTGTACATCGACACTTAATTTGAGTTTTCTTCTTGTATTGTCCTCTAGAGATTCTCAAAATCTTAAGAAAACTAGAATATGACATTGTTACAAGTTAAATAGATTGTGGAAGTATCTATTTTGGTTAAAACGACACAAAGAAGTAATCACATCTCTACATATATCTCAATATTAAAGGCAATTGCTAATGTGAGAGAGCCAATCTTAACTTGTCGACATAATTTTTAGTATGAGACATCAATTCACATTTATCGTGTACATATAACAACATTTTCATTAATAAACAAAAGCATTACAGTGTTATTAACAACATATAAATTTATCAAGTCCTGCACAGAATAGTTCTAACATGAACCACGGAAACGTCTCTAGGTATCGACTTAATGAAGGGATCAACCATCATAAGTCGTGTGATATGTACATCAGAGTCACCATGTTCTTTCCTATGATGTCTCTACAAAAGTTATACTTTCTATTTATATGTTTGGTCTTGCCATGATATTTGGGATATTTCGTGTAAGTAATGACTGCTTGATTATCACAGAAGATCGTCACAACTCCCAATAAGGTGCTCACTATCCCCAAATGATGCGGAAATTTCTCAACCAAACAGCTCCATGTACTGGAGATGCACATGCTACAAATTCGACTTCCGTTGTTGGCAATGCTACATAGGTTTGTTCTTGCAACACCATGATATGACACCATTATTTAGCAAGAAGGTATAACCTGAAGCGGATTTACGCTCACTAAGATCACCACCCCAGTCTGCATCTATAGTATCATTTCAAAGTAAGTTATTGCCTTGATAGCAAAAATGTTGGACAAAATTAAAGAAAACGGGTGGGTTGCCTATGTGGGCTAACCCCACACAGATCGTAATTTTGAATAACAGTCGGGATAGAAAATTGAAGATAAATTGGAAAACCTTGTTTGGCCATTTCTACATCAACATTACTAGTTCTTTGTGGCTCTTGGTTCGTGGAATCAAACTACAAGTCCTTGATTGTATTTGCCGTTGCGTGCAATCCAAAAACCAATGACATGAATTCAACCCGGTTATTGAATCCGACAAATAAGTTAGTTTTGTTAATATTTCGAATATAAAAGTTTATATAATTTCTTCAATGGTATACGAGCCCATGTGACTGAATTTCGTGAATATTGTTTTTGGAATTACATGCTTAACACTTTTTGAAAGCATGTTATAACATGGTTAAAGTTGCATATCAATTGAGCTGAAAATTATACAATTTTTGAAATATACAAATATTGGACGAACGCTTTTTTACATGATCTATATATGATCTACTAAGTTTTGTGAATTTTTGATGTACGATTTAGTAGTTAACGATAGGTCTTCGATTTTTCACAGAAACTTTGACCGAGAATTGAGAAAATATACAAAGTTATGTGATATGTTCTTTATATATTAAGAAACTTCATGAAAAATGCTTCGCATTCATAGATAGCATTTAATTGACGAAAATTGAGAAAAATACGAATTTTTGAAATTCAGTACATGTTCATGCAAACACTGTAAATCCTGGAAAATTAAAGTTAAAGAAGATGAATACTAATCCCCTGATTCACTCTCCTTGTGAATACATTGTTAATCAAACATGGCCTTAGGAGTGTCAGATCTATGATATGAGACCGCCATTAAACTCAGAATGATCGATTCATCTGTCGCTGGAATACACTGCTAAAGCGGCGCATGCATTGTTCATGCTGCCGAAGGAAATTGTTTCATGGACAATTGTATACTTCTACTAACAACATCGAACTTGGTTAAAAGTACTACTTAAAGAGTGCCAGAAGGGGAAAATTCCGAAGCTTTTCATGCCAATCGCCATTTGGCCACAAATGTGTGTTGGATGTATATGAAACAAGATGTGTATAAAGTTGTTGTATAATGTAAGGAACGTCAACATCAAAACTACAAAGCGATCTCACCCACTAGATTGGTTGCAACCACTTCCAAGTTCGAGGATGGTGTGGGAAATTATTGCCATGAATTTGATCATGAGACTTCCTAGGTCTATCTCCCACAAGGGCGGAGGGATTATTTAATATATTTTAAAAAATTTTAAAATAATTTTTTATTTTACCTTTAATTCTGTTTTTAAAAATTTCACTCCCATAGAATATAATCATGGCTCCGCTTATGATCTCCCAAACTTTATTTTCTTCTTCTTACTTTCAACGTTTCACCTTGATCAATGCTAAAACACGAATTAATCAAGAATCAAGAGCTTCCATTCTTTAACCATAAAAATCGACATTCATAAACAGTAGCAACATCAAACCAAAGGAAGCTAAAATGCAATAACGAAAGATGATCAATTAAAAACCATTAACAAACCTTGAGGGAATCGCAAAAGAAATTCTGAAATCGCTTGTTCTTCTCGTTTTTTCTGCTTCGAAAGAAGAGGGGAAGAAATGGGGAAAAACAGATGGATGAGGGGAAACAGGAGAAAGAAATCGAACCTTAAATTAATCCCCTCCATACAATTTAATATCCTATCCCATGTTTATTTTTTGTTTTGTTTTATTGTATGCAAGAACCCCTTTAAATTAATTTACATAATAAATTCGTCTTACATTTAATTTATTCCAACTTTGGACCAAATTTACGATTCTCAAAACTTAATTTCATGAAAATCTGATAATTTGTTTTTTCCACAATTAATATTAAATGGATATAAGTTATTCCAGGCATAATAATTCCTTCTAAAGCTCTCCTTTCCATCGCATGATTCTATTATAACACTTTGGTTAATACAACCACTTGTACAAATCCACTCCAGCCGAGATCATTTTTCGACAAGAAGTCCTAGCATCAACTTACATATTCTTTAATGTCTCATATGCAAAAATCATATATAGACAACATGTCTAACAGTTACAATGAACACTCATCTATTAAACCCACTTTTACAAAGATTAAAGTGTGTTGAGTTAGCACAAATGATATCTAAATAGATCTGATACAACAAGGCATGTGATGTCTAAGGATTGTGGTTGCTCTCATTTCAGCTAATTCTTTGATCTTCAAGAAGTTGTGTTTATAGCCAATGTTGAGCCTTAAACGCATTGTTCAGTTTAATGCTTAATTTATCTCCGAATTATTTATGAGTTATGATGATCAACAAAACTTGTGTTTGTTATACTAATATGTCTACTTAGTGTACAGGTTTAGTTGATTGAAAAGTGAAATGTTTGAAGAAAATCAATTGTGCAAGGTCTGGGCAGGATCGCCCCAGGCGATGGCTGCCAGGATGTTGTTTGAGTTATTGTAAGGTCCTCCAACATCGATGCGAGTTGGAAATTGTAAAAGTCATCAACAAGTAAAGTTGGTGCAAGTGTGTGGCTATCCTTGGAGCCCTTAAGGCCAAGAAGACACGTGAAGAGTATGGGTAACTCAGGAAGAGTTGTGTGTGGCTATATTTGGAGCCCTTAAGGCCAAGAAGACTCGTGAAGAGTGTGGTGCTCGTGAAGAGCTGTTTTTACTCGAGAAGAGTTGTGTTGTGGCTAACTTGGAGCCCTAAAGGCCAAGATCATTTTTCGTTCTAGTGGAACCTCGGTTAAACGTTTTCTAACCGGGAAGAGGAGACGTAGACGATTCATCGCCGAACTTCTATAACAAATTCTCTTGTCATTTATCGCTTTATTTAATTTACGCATTTATTTATTACTTCATTTTATTTATTGTTCGATTGACTTGAAGTCTTCCGCAGCGCAAACTCGACATTTTTGCAAATTCATTTTAAAAAGCTAAAGTAGCCAAGGAACCTCATTCACCCCCTCTTCGGTTCCAACAAGTGGTATCAGAGCCATTTGATTTTTCTTTTAAATCAAAATTATATATGGTTAATCTAGCAAATGAGTTTGCTCAAGGTCAATCGACAAATCGACATTCGCTCTTCACGGGTGATAACTACGGATATTGGAAAAATAGAATTTCTCTATACATCCAATCCGTAGATTATGACCTATGGAAAATCACTGTAAAAGGTCCACATATTCCTTTGAAGGAAGTTGGGGGAATAAGTATTCCCAAAAAAATGGACGATTTTACAAGAGCGGATATGATTTTAATTTCTCAAAATGCTAAAGCTATTAATATTTTACATTGTGCTTTAGATATGAAGGAGGACAACCGGATCTCGATGTGCTCAACTGCAAAGGAAATATGGGACAGATTGCAAATTTGTTATGAGGGCACAAATCAAGTCAAGGAGACAACGATAGATCTACTACAACTCATGTATGAAACATTTGAGATGGAATTCGGAGAAGACGTTGACTCGATGTTTAGAAGGCTCACCCAAATCATAAATGAGCTTGCACAACTTGGTGAGAAGTACCCTCCAAAGCAAATATGGAGAAGAGCACTAAGAGCCTTGCCAAGGGAATGGGATGCAAAGAGGATGGCCATCATCGAATCCAACAAAGGAGAAAGTGCATCATATGACCTTGATGAACTTCATGGTACCTTGGTGACCCATGAGCTTGAAGTGTCAACAAGGAAGGGAATAAAGGAGGATGAGAGATCCATAAGAAAGGGGATAGACTTGGTCGGGAGGAAAGACCATTCCGATGATGAAGATGATTATGATGAAGAGATGATCTTGTTCACAAGAAAGTTCAAGAAATTCTTCAACAAACACAACAAGCCAAAAACCTCCGATGCTATCAAACATGATTTCAAACAAGAGGTAACATGCTATATTGTCAAGATAAAGGTCATTATGCTAATAAATGTCCTAGGAAGAAGAATGAGGATAAAGGGAAGAAGAAAGCTCTAATAGAAACATGAAGTGATAGTGACTCCGATGGAGAAGAAGCAACAAACCTTTGTCTCATGGCCAAAGATGACGCAAATGACGAAGAATATGAAAGCGACGTTGAGGTACCATCTTCTGATGATTTATTAGATTCCTATCATGAGCTTATTGATGTTCGTGATAAAACCAAGATGAGTAACAAATTACTCAAACTTGAGGTAGCCAAGAGAGATGAAGAAAACAATTCATTGAAAAATGAATTAAGTTCTTTGAAGAAATCTTTTTGCAAATTTAGTGATAGTAGTTTAAAGATGAATGAATTGCTCTGCTTACAACGTTGTAGCTTCGATAAAGTCGGACTAGGCTTTTCAAGCAAATCTAAAACATTTTCAAGCTTGTTGGCTAAAGCTAAGCATAATTCTCCTACTTGCACTTATTGTTGTAAAGATGGTCATACAAAGAATAATTGTAGATTTGCTAATATCCAATACCAACCTAACAAGAGGTGGAAATGGATTCCAAAGGCATCGATGAAAGCTAACCCGCAAGGACCCAAAAATCAAATGGGTACCAAAGAATCCCAAATCAAAAATTTGTTTTGTAGGGAACAACAAAGGGATGGATGATGAAGGGACTAGCACCTCAAGGGAGGAAATCATATTATGCACCACAATAGAAGAAGCACGAGGTATAGGACCAATGACAAGAACGTACTCTTGTCATCAAAGGTAAATTTATTTTGTACATTTAAAAAGAGCAATTCAAAATTTCATTGGCACAAATTAATTGTGACCAATAAATTAATGAAGCTCAATATTCATTGATAGCAATTTCCCCTTAGCATATGCACATATAAATTGTTTTGATGCATGATTTATGCATGATCTCTTTATGGTATGTATCTTGATGTGCCTTGAGTTCAATTTTGAATATGCTATGTGAAAATGTGCAATTAAATGTGATTAAGCTTGCTAATTGTTAGATGCTCAATCTTGGATCATAGTAAAATGGATATAATGCTATTATGGCCTTAATGATTTTATTATCATTAATTTATCAAATGATGCTTTGAGAATTTTAATGTCTAGTGGGCATGAGTGCATGAACATATGCACATTTTGCAAATATAGAATTCATTGTTGATTGCCTTAAACGCATGTTTGTCTTCCTCTAAATGATTTAATCTTATGCTTGTTATGACTATTACATGCTTGATGAGGAACATGCGTAAATTATTAAAATATGGCTATGTGTCAACATATACTTGTGATATGGTTATTTGAATTTTGTGCTTTTTATTATCACAAAACTGAGGAGAATTTTGTGATAAACTTGAAGTTTAATACATGCATAGTTTGAGGTGAAGAGTTTTTGTATGCATGGTTTGAGGGGGAGAGTTGTTTGTATTATGCATTACTGGGTTAAATCTTGTATGTGCTATGCAATTGTTAAGGGGGAGTCTTGTTTACTCACATTTCATGCATATTACGGGATCTCCAAGATAATGTCCTCAATAAGCATGATTCCGGACAGGTCTGCCGGAGTCTTGTTCTAAACTCTGCAGACCTCCGCCACAACTTGGCATCTTAAGTGCTGCTCTATCTTTTAAGATTTGGACATATTCCTCAGACTTTTGTTGGAAACCCTCCAGCTCGGATGCTCCAAGATACAGTGACATCATACATAGATCGAGCTCTTCCAGCTCGAAGCTCCAACTCTGAATTCTAACTCTACTTCATCTGAGCTCCAGCTCTACACCTCATTTCCCAAGTTCGCAGCAACTCGGCTTCTATCTCCTCTTACCCATACTCCAACTCGGGAAATACATGTCAGCCCTCTACAGACCTACCCAAGTCCCTTCTACATTAGACCCTATCTGGACCGTAGATCAACTAGAATCATCCTCGCCCATATGACCTTGGGTTGATCTTGTTCTTTCTCAAACTCGGATCAGGTCCTGCTATACCCGGGCAGACCCTGATTTCTGCCCGGGAATCAACTATTATAAACTTAAAAATACATGCTTATGATTTATTACCATTTATAGGACAAATATTCACAGTATTTGTTAAGACACGAGTTATATATGATTAAGATGTTAGGAGCTAAAAATACTCTAATAAAGATAAAAGACGACAAATAAACTTCATTTACAGTATGTATCTATTTATTTGTTATAATATTTGTAAAATATATAAACAAAAATTTAATTATATGAACTTTTAACACAGTAAAAAAACTTAACGTGACATAAATTGTTTAAAATTTAAATTAAGAAGTTTATGTAATAAATCATTTCTAAAATGTAAAAAATTTAAATGATTTATTAAATTCTATCAATTTTTTTTCATAAATAGAAATTTAAATCCTGCTTAAACATTAAATAAGGGTATTAAAAACTTTTAAATTAGTTGAAATTAAGATTTCCTTATTAAAATTTAATTATTTAATCAAGTTTCCAAGTAATCAAGTTAATTTTTGAAATAAAAAAATTTGTTTTTATATTTTGCATTTTTTATGTCAAAAATTAAAATGACTTTTTGACATATAATAAAATTCAAACGTAAGGATATATTTTGTTATGATCGATTGGGGGTGGGTGGTCAGTCCAAACCTAAGTTCAACTAACTTGAGGTGCAGCAACTCAGGTTATGATTGCATCGAGAGATTATAGCTAGTTTGGTTTTCAAATCAAGTGGAATATACTCAACATAACCCGCTTTAAAATCGATTGACAATTTCGAAAATCATTTTAAAGATACACAAGTAACTAGTAAAAACAGTTTCGAAAATCATAAGAGTGACCTTGATCAAACCCACTTAGATCAAGGTCACTCTTACGATCTAAACTCCTAGCATCTCAACCACGCATATTCTTTAATGTCTCATATGCAAAAACCATATGTATACAACATGTCTCATAGTTACATACTACACTCATCTACATTAAGCTCATAAATACAATGAATAGAGTGATGTAGAGATGTCAGAAATGATCATAAAAATGATCTGATACATCAAGAGTAATGTGCCTAATAATCTAGGATAAACTCTCATCTCATCTAAGCTGGATTATCTTATCAAACTCCCAATTTTGAGTCCCCAAATGGGTTCTCTTTTTATCTCACTTGGATTGATCTTCAACCAGCTTATTTGTGCTTCTCATTCTTGTAGATATCTTCTGATCGCTATTTATTTTAAACAGTATTTTTCAGTGTAGCGATTATGTACCGCAAGTGCATGGTGTCAAGTTTTAGTATAATGATATGAAAAGTACGAGTGTTGAACCCACGAGAATTAGGAAATAAGTACCAAATTCAATTAATTTAACTATATTTAGCTTACGATAATTGGTTGTGATTAATTAACTAAATTGACTAATTAACTCAATAATCAACCCAAACAAGCAAAGAACAAACATAAGATCAGTGGAGACAATTATCAAGACTTTGGTTCACCAATGTAATCCCCCATAATTTGCCTGTTAGTTAATATTTGAATTCAAACGTTCTAAGGTGACGAGTTTTTCTAATGCACTTGTTATACCTTGGTACAATTATAACAAATTTAATACTAACGTACCGTATCCTTATTGAACAATTAATATTGAATGTCGATTTATGAAAACTACTAGCCTTCAATTGTGGTAAATCTTTAAGTATCACATGTGTATTTGACTTTATCTCTCGATCTCATTCTGAAATCCACGGCATAAATTACTATATCGTATTGCAATATCATATGGTCAATTCAACCATAATAAATAATCAATCAAAGGTGATCAATCCTTCAAAAACATGAATACAATAAATTATACACAGAGATATGTAAGAATCATTCAAAAACCTTAAAATGAATTATGGGTTAAAACAAGGGATCACCTAAGTCTTGATAATAAACTTAGCCAATAATATTCATCAACTTGCAACATTCTAAACAGCAAAATCTAATGAAAATATAGAACAAAAGTTAGAAATACGGAAATAACAAGAGGCGTTGACTCCTTGCGTTGCTCCATCGTCTCGTCTCTTCCGATGCGTCTATTCTTCAATGGCTTTGTGGTGTATGGATGATTTGAGAGGATGAAGAGTGATGGATGCTGAGTTTGTAGGGTTTATTCTGAGCCTAAACGTCCTATTTTCGTCCAATACAAGTTAGATATGTAGTTAGAGGAGTTTCACCAAATTTGGACACAAAATAACCAAGATGGAAATAAAATCCCAAAAATTTCGATGTCTGGCGATCGATCGCGACAAGTGGCCGATCTATCGCCCGAATTATTCTGTCGTTTATTTTTCAACATTTTCATCGCGGCGATCGATCGCCCTTATGTACCGATCGATCGTGAAATGTTTCTACCCCGAGGCGATTGATCGCCCAAACGTTCTTATCGATCGCGAGTCGTGAATTTCAACAAATTGTGATTTTGTCCCTTCTTTTCCGTGTTTGCTCGGTTTGGTCATTTTTCATCATTTATAGCTTATTTCCTCCACTTTTATGCATTTGGACCTAGATTCCTGAAATATACAAATATATACCAAAACACTGTAATATTGTCCAGGAATCACTAAAAAATGCTCCTAATCTCATAACAAATAAGTGTAAAAATCACACTTATCAACTCCCCCAAACTTAAACTTGATCATCTCGAGCAATAAATAAGATCAAAAAGTAGAGTTCAATATTGCAGATTCAAATAAACCAATTCACAGTCAATCATGTAACTCATACATCTCACTTACAGACGAACAAGAGTCAATTAGAAATTTAACAAATCGTGTTTTCTCATAGATCAAGCAACATGTCTCCAAATCAGAACGTGTGTGTGCTACTGCCACTTTCAAGTTTCATACAATTTTCATAGATAAAATCATGCTAGTCAATGAAAGTAGGGGTGTTCACCGGTTCGGTTAACCGACCGAACCGGGCCGAAACGAAAAAGTTCGGTTCAAACCGAACCGAAAAATTCCGATTCGATTTTTGGTTTTTTTAAAAAAAATCAATTTTCGGTTATAGGGTCAGGTTAACCGAACCGAAAATCGAATTTTTTTAAAAAAATATATACAATTTTTTGAACTTGTTTTTTATGGTTTAAATATTTTTTAATGGTTTCTCTCCTGATTGTATTAATAAAAACTCGTAAATTAACAACATGTTTCAAGTATAATATAATTTATTTTGTTGTCTCATTTAAACTCGATTTTTTTGTATTAAATAACTTCTAAATAATATTAGAAGTTTAAAATTAAAAGGTCAAAGGTTCAGAATTCATTTGAATCCAATGAATGATGTATTAATGTTTGTATTTACATTGAATTTTTATCAATTAATCATACAATTTTTTTTTAAAAAAGATAAATTCAAAAAAAAAATGAAAAATTCAAAACAAAAAAAGAAAAAAACTATGGTTCGAACCGAACCGAACTGAAATCGAACCGAAAAAGACCGAAACCGAACCGAACAATATCGGTTCGGTTTTTGGTTTTGAAATTTCAAAACCGAAATTTTGGTTCTGTTCGGTTCAAACCAAACCGAATGAACACCCCTAAATGAAAGTTAAGATTATCCTTGAGCACCCTGTAGTCCTATTTTCAAACACTTCTCCACTAATGTAGTCACTCCTTAGACTTGGATCAATATGTCTTTTTTAAACTTGTAATGTTAGGCCTAGGCGTTGGCTTCAAAGAAAAGATAGGATAGCACAAATAATAGATACAACCATATAATGTTCAAAATTTTAGCACAAATTGAGCTTCTCTTCTTTTTCTTCTAGCCTTGGCCAATTTGGGTCTTATTTACTCACTAATTTTTTTCAAGGCTCTTTCTATTCTTTTATTTTCTCATTCATCAAATTTTTTTTTCAACAATAAGCTCATCAAAATATAGCAATTCATGTGCATCCAATGAGATTCATTATACTCCCTTAAGGAAATGATACTTATTCAATTTAGGCTCAAACTATGTGGGTATAATGAGTTGCCAAAAAAATGTTGAATGGGGCTAATAGTATGTTAAACATACACCATTCCTTTTCAATTAGGCTCAAAAGTGGACACTAGGGATTGATGTATACATGGTAAGCTTGAAAGGCTCAAAACAGTCCAAAGATCGCCTAGATCATCTCCTAATTAGGTTCATGACTATAAAATTTCACCTTGAAGTGTCATCATCAAATTGTTTCTAAGATACTCTAAGATACTCAAAAACAATTCATCAAATTCACAAAGATTTCCACTACTCCAAATGCAATTCACAAGATTATGACTCAAATGTGCTTAAAATATTCCTCATATTTGACATGTTAACTCAAAACAAGATATTCACAAACAAGTCTTACAATCATCAAAACTCAAGTTGACATGCATAGTGAGATTAATATCCTCATGGAATAGTGACCAGTACTATGATTCATTCTTTTCTCACTAATTTTCAAGAATTCTTTTTTTGGTGCTCAAAGAACGATACAATTTAAAAGAAAAGGCATAACCTAGTCATGTACTCCCCCAAACTCCTCAATATAATAGTCATGAAAATTAAGACAAAGCATTTACTGTGACATCCAGAAATTAATTGTGTTAATCCTGTGGGGTCTTCCCACCTTAACAGTGATTAATAGACAAAGAAGGACTAATCATGCATTAATAACATTCTAAGGTTCTGGTTGTTACATGAGCTAGCGGAATTACAGGCCAAAAGAAAGGACTTCAAAAATAAATTCATTACACTTCCAAAAGAATGTTCATGTTTAGATTTATACTACTCCTAGAGTAGATACTAATCAAGACTTGATTCCTATACATTCCTGTGTTCTTCGTAGCTCACTGCCTCAACCCGACCCCTTAGTCCTTTAGTCCAAAAGCGTACCTACAGGGACAACACATCATAAGCATATACAATCTCATTCAACATCATAAAACATCATAGTAAATGAATGAAACATTGGTTATAATCATGCATATGGGCATCTTACCCTGTGGCATCTTACCACATTATAAACATTGCATGGCCTCTTACCATGTGGGGCATCTTACCCCGTGGCATCTTACCACAAATAGTATCGCATGGCCTCTTACCATGTGGGGCATCTTACCCCGTGGCATCTTACCACAAATAGACATCGCATGGCTTCTTACCATGTGGGGCATCTTACCCCGTGGCATCTTACCACGTATAACATCGTAGGCATCTTATAAACACGTAAACATCTTATAAACATCATACACAACTTATAAACATCATCGTTTCATCATGTGTACTCATGCAAAGTGTAACGATGTGTTTTACCGTCCGATGCCCGTACGTCTCTTACGTACCTTTTCAAAAGGAGGAGGAGTCAACAGACTTTATCTCCTTGATGGTGCCGGTACCTGGGATGGTTCTACAAGACCACACAATACCATATTAGATGCCTCAAAACCATCTCACATCATAAACTTAACAAAATAAAACATCATTACATTCTTCAACTTTCTGCCTCTCTCGATCGATCGGCCCAAGGTCTCGATCGATCGAGAAACTGTGCACAAACAGTGCCTTAGTATTCTGTCTCGCTCGATCGATCGAAACATTTTACCGATCGATCGAGGAGCTTCACCGATCGATCGAGAAATCCTTCGATCGATCGGTACCTAAAATCAAAACATGCTTTAGACCTTCTGTCTCGCTCGATCGATCGGGACCAAATCTCGATCGATCGAGAGCTCTGAAAAAATCGGGACTTCCCCAGATTTTTGAGCACCTCTTTTCACACCATCATTTCTACTTCATAACACATCTTACTTGCTGAAACAACCATGTGAAGAACTTCATAAAATATCCATGTAAGCACTTAAATCAAAGGTTTAACAAGACCTAAGCTAACATGCATCATAACATCATCATAATTTTCATCCTCACTCGATATTTTCTAACTTCATTTAATTATTACATCTTTTAAAACACCCAACATGTTCCCCACACCATATCATCATATCATAAATCGTGGCCCCCAATTTAAATACACCACAACCCTTAAACACATCATAATTCATCATCGTAGAACATAATCATATCACATTTCGGGGGTATTACATTACTCCCCTACTTATAAGATTTCGTCCTCGAAATCCACATGCATCATCATATCGAAACTATACAAAAAAAACATACCATAGAATAGTTCCGGATAGTGCTGCACCATATGCCGTTCCGTCTCCCATGTAGCCTCCTCGACACCCCGACGATCCCACTGAACTTTGACCATCGGTATAACTTTACTTCGTAGTCTGCGATCCTCTCGATCCAGAATTCTGATTGGTCGTTCTACGTAGGACACATCTGAGTCTAACTGAACTTCTGAAGGCTGTAAGACATGAGACGGGTCTGGCTCATACTTCCGTAACATGGAGACATGGAAAACATCATGTATGCCGGACAAGGATGGCGGTAAAGCCAAGCGATATGCCAAAGTACCGATACGCTGTAAGACTTCATATGGCCCAACATACCTCGGAGATAATTTTCCCCGCATCCCAAAACGAACCACACCCCTGAAGGGCGAGATCTTTAAGAAGACCCTGTCTCCTAACTGGAATTCCAGCGGTCGTCGCCGCTTATTTGCATAGGTTGCCTGCCTATCCTGGGCTGCTTTCATCTTTTGGCGTATCAATTTTATCTTACCTTCCATATCTCTGATCAGATCCGGTCCTTCGACCGCTTTGCTAGTCAAGTCCTCCCAATACAGCGGTGATCTACATCGTCGTCCATACAGAGCTTCAAAAGGAGCCATTTGAATGCTCGCCTGATAACTGTTATTATAGGAGAACTCCACCAGCGGCACTGAATCCTGCCACGGAGTATCAAACTCCAAAATACATGCCCTCAACATGTCCTCGAGCGTCTGAATGGTACGCTCTGTTTGGCCGTCTGTCTGAGGGTGATAGGCCGTACTCAGTCTCACCTCTGTGCCCAAAGCTGTCTGGAGTCCCTCCCAGAAATGTGAAGTAAACCTCGGGTCCCTATCAGACACTATCGATACTGGGATACCATGCAATCTCACCACATCCCGTATATACAACTGGGCCATCTTCAAGTATGTATATGACATACTGTAAGGGATGAAATGAGCCGTCTTCGTCAGCCTATCTACTATCACCCAGATCGCATCGAATCCTGAGGCCGTCCTCGGCAAGTGGGTCACAAAGTCCATAGATATATGTTCCCACTTCCATTCAGGCACCTCTAAGCTCTTCAGCTCACCACCAGGCCTCTGTCTCTCTGCCTTTACCTGCTGGCAGATCAAACATCTTTTAACGAAATTAATCACCTCACGCTTCATGCGTCTCCACAAGAATTGATCGCATAGATCTTTGTACATCTTCTTTCCCCCTGGGTGGATACTGAAACGACTACTGTGAGCCCGCTCCAATATTCCTCTACGCAGTCCTGGTGCATCTGGGACTACCCATCGGTTGCCCAGTCTCAAGGAATCATCCTCAGCCACTCTAAACTTGGATGGCTGACCCTGAAGTACTAATGATGCCCATCTCTGAACCTCACTATCCGACTTCTGGGCCTTCCTGATCGCCTCAAATACATCTGGCTCCGCCAATAAGGTCGACACTCGCACAGGCGACGTGTCTACATCGAAATCATAGCCCAGATGGCAATAAGAAGTCATTAAGGCCGACAAACACATAACATCCTCTGCAGTACTCATCACCTTCCGACTTAAGGCGTCTGCTATTAAGTTTGCTTTACCTGGATGGTACTCAATTTCACAATCATAGTCTTTGAGCAAATCCATCCACCTTCTTTGCCTCATATTCAACTCTGCCTGAGTGAATAAGAACTTCAGGCTCTTATGGTCCGTATATATAGTGAAAGACGTGCCATACAAGTAATGCCTCCAGATCTTCAAGGCAAAAATGATGGCCGCCAATTCCAAATCATGCACTGGGTACCTAGCCTCGTGTGGCTTTAGCTGCCTCGATGCATAAGCCACCACGTGCTTATCTTGCATCAACACACAGCCCAAACCCTGTAGTGACGCATCCGTATACAAGGCAAACCTCTTATTCTCAGACGGAATCACCAATACCGGCGCTGTAGTCAAGCGACGCTTCAGTTCTTGAAAACTTTCCTCACAAGCCTCAGACCAAAAGAAGGGGACTCCTTTCTGAGTCAGCTGTGTCAGGGGTTTGGCAATCTTCGAGAAACCTCGATGAAACGTCGGTAATAACCTGCCAAACCGAGGAAACTCCGTATCTCCGGTACAGAAGTGGGTGCAGCCCACTCTAACACAGCTTCAATCTTCCTGGGATCAACAGATATCCCATGGTTAGATATGACATGGCCCAAGAATACCACGCTGTCCAACCAGAACTCGCACTTACTAAGCTTTGCATATAGCTGATGATCCCTAAGGATCTGAAGTACTATCCTCAAGTGCCTTACATGCTCTTCTTCAGTCCGAGAGTAAATAAGTATGTCGTCAATGAAGACTATGACGAACTGATCCAAATATGGCTGAAAAACTCTATTCATCAAACTCATGAAGACAGCTGGGGCATTCGTCACCCCAAAAGGCATGACCAGGAATTCATAATGCCCATATCTAGTCCTGAATGCCGTCTTCTGAACATCGTCTTCTCTCACTCGAATCTGATGGTACCCCGACCTCAGATCGATCTTACGATAAAGCCTCGTACCCTGCAACTGATCAAACAAGTCATCGATCCTCGGAAGTGGATACTTGTTCTTTACTGTAGCTTTGTTCAGTTGTCTATAGTCAATGCATAGATGCATCGATCCATCTTTCTTCTTAACAAATAAGACAGGCGCACCCCATGGCGATACGCTAGGGCGTATGTAGCCCTTGTCAAGGAGTTCTTGCAACTGAATCTTCAACTCCCTTAACTCAGCTGGTGCCATCCTATACGGGGCACGAGAAATTGCAGACGTCCCTGGTAGTAACTCAATCCCAAACTCGACCTCTCTCGTCGGTGGGAATCCGGGAATTTCCTCCGGAAAGACATCAGCAAACTCCGCCACTACGGGCACATCCTCAACCTTTAGCTCTTTCCTCTTTTCCGTCATATCGACAGCATAGATAAGATATCATGTATGACCTCGTTCTAATAACTGTGCCATCTTGACAGCAGATATCAACGGAATCTTTGGGCGAGAACCATCCCCAAAGAATGTCCACTGGACTCCCATAATAGACCTGAAACGGACAGTCCTCTACCTGCAGTCTACCACCGCCTGATACTTGTTCAGAACATCGATGCCCACAATGCAATCGAAGTCTGTCATTCCCAGCACAATCAAATCTGATCTTAACTCATTATCCTCAAAATAAATGAGGCCATCATAGACAATCTGATCCGTAGTCAAACTTCTTCCAGCGGGGGTCGAGACCATAAGAGGCATGGGCGACGGAGAAGTGCATATGTGGTGCCTTTCAACAAAATTCGTCGACACAAAAGAGTGTGACGCACCTGTGTCTATCAATATAAGAGCAGGGTGCGTAAATAAAAGACACGTACCCGCTATAACCTCCTCCGGAGCTGCTGTAGCCTGCTCCCTAGTCAAAACATACACCTGTCCCTGAGGTGGCCCCATGGGATGACCTCCATACTGCCTCGGTGCGAAAGGGGGTCGGTGATGTGCCGCTCTGTCCGCAGACCTCCTCGTAGAGTTCTGCTGTCTTCCCCTGTTGGGACACTGTCGAGCAAAATGGCCTCTATCGCCACAGACATAGCATCCTACGCAATCCTTTGCCAAATGTGGTTGTCCACAAAGAGTGCACTGAACTCTTCCAGATCTGTCTCCCTGAGGCTGTCCTCTCCCGGATGGAGCATCATTCCTACGGTTCCCTTTCCATCGATTCTCGGGCCTCTTGCCACTGAATCTCGACGCTGAAGTGTTTCCCCTAGACTTAACTGATCACCCCTGGGCTTCAAATTGTCAGAAATGGATTTCTGAGGGGGTGCTGGAGGTGGCACTGCATCAGGATATGCGCCAACTCCCAGTTCGGCTAGTTCAGCTCGTGAAAGCGCATCGTCAAAACAGGCAGGGCCATAGGTAATTACCCTGTCATATAGTTCCGGCCTCAAGCCCTTCATGAAATTCCTCATCTTTGCTTGAGGGTTTGCAGCAATATGGGGGCACGTATCGCAGTAAGGAACAGTAATGCAGAGCATAATCAGACACAGGCATGGTACCTTGTCTTAAACTGGTGAACTCATCCTCCTTGGCTTGTCTTGCAACGGCTGAGAAGTAGCGGGTCAGAAATCGTGTTCGGAACATCTTCCAATTTATTTCCTGTCCCAGAGCCTCTTGCTCAATCACGGTGGTCTTCCACCACATCAGTGCCTTCTTGGCCAGCTGAAATTCTGCCAATCTGATCCAGGCTGTCTTTGCACAAGGCGCTGCCACAAATATCTGTTCAATCCTCTCCAGCCACTCTTCAGCTTTTTCCCCTGATTCAGTTCCTTCGAACATCGGGGGTCGGTACATCATAAATTGAGCCAAGCTCAACTCCCCCGGTAGCAACTGTTGTTCCGAAGGTTCTTCGCCCAAGGCTGGTGGTGGCAATGGATTCGTACGCCCAGCACTTGCATTTACACTAACGGCGTCACCCACGTCTATATTTGCTGCCATGCTGCAACACAAGGGTTAATAACAACACCAAAAGCAGTTCATAAAGCACATCGTTAGATAATTAAACATGTTAGCATAACATAGGAACTTCATATGCAACATACCTATAAAACATGTTCAAAAGTAAGCACCTAGTCAACTTATTGCTAAGGCTACCCTTCACTCATTCCCGAGTTATCTAACCACTGCTCTGATACCACTAATGTGGGGTCTTCCCACCTTAACAGTGATTAATAGACAAAAAGGACTAATCATGCATTAATAACATTCTAAGGTTCTGGTTGTTACATGAGCTATCGGAATTACAGGCCAAAATAAAGGACTTCAAAAATAAATTCATTACACTTCCAAAAGAATGTTCATGTTTAGATTTATACTACTCCTAGAGTAGATACTAATCAAGACTTGATTCCTATACATTCCTGTGTTCTTCGTAGCTCACTGCCTCAACCCGACCCCTTAGTCCTTTAGTCCAAAAGCGTACCTACAGGGACAACACATCATAAGCATATACAATCTCATTCAACATCATAAAACATCATAGTAAATGAATGAAACATTGGTTAAGTAAATATGCTGGTTATTCATTAACTTCTTATCGTTGTCCCCGATTCATAATCATGCATATGTGCATCTTACCCTGTGGCATCTTACCACATTATAAACATTGCATGGCCTCTTACCATGTGTGGCATCTTACCCCGTGGCATCTTACCACAAATAGTATCGCATGACCTCTTACCATGTGGGGCATCTTACCCCGTGGCATCTTACCACAAATAGACATCGCATGGCTTCTTACCATGTGGGGCATCTTACCCCGTGGCATCTTACCACGTATAACATCGTAGACATCTTATAAACATGTAAACATCTTATAAACATCATACACAACTTATAAACATCATCGTTTCATCATGTGTACTCATGCAAAGTGTAAAGATGTGTTTTACCGTCCGATGCCCGTACGTCTCTTACGTACCTTTTCAAAAGGAGGAGGAGTCAACAGACTTTATCTCCTTGATGGTGCCGGTACCTGGGATGGTTCTACAAGACCACACAATACCATATTAGATGCCTCAAAACCATCTCACATCATAAACTTAACAAAATAAAACATCATTACATTCTTCAACTTTCTGCCTCTCTCGATCGATCGGCCCAAGGTCTCGATCGATCGAGAAACTGTGCACAAACAGTGCCTTAGTATTCTGTCTCGCTCGATCGATCGAAACATTTTACCGATCGATCGAGGAGCTTCACCGATCGATCGAGAAATCCTTCGATCGATCGGTACCTAAAAATCAAAACATGCTTTAGACCTCCTGTCTCGCTTGATCGATCGGGACCAAATCTCGATCGATCGAGAGCTCTGAAAAAATCGGGACTTCCCCAGATTTTTGAGCACCTCTTTTCACACCATCATTTCTACTTCATAACACATCTTACTTGCTGAAACAACCATGTGAAGAACTTCATAAAATATCCATGTAAGCACTTAAATCAAAGGTTTAACAAGACCTAAGCTAACATGCATCATAACATCATCATAATTTTCATCCTCAACCAACTTTAACAGAAACAGAGCATGCTTATTTTTTTTCCCAGATTTTCGAGCACATAGTTTCATAATAAGAAATCTATCCCATAAATCATGTAAAATGCTCAAACAACCATGCTAGTAGTTACTTAATACTACCATGTAAGCATCCCTACTAAGGTTCCACCCAAACCTACACTTAGCATGTGTTAAAACATCACCACAAAACCCAACTCAAACTAAAAACTCAGAAAAACAGAGTACCAACTTACCCCTCTCTTTTGCTCCTCTTTTGCAAGGTTTTTGGAACACTTTTACCAAGCTTTTTCCCTTGCCTTACAGCTGCTAAGATGGAACGAAAATGGAGGGGGAGAGAAGGAGAAGGGAATGGAGGGGAGTTGATTGGAAGGCAATGATGTAAGTATGGGCTGCCAAGTGGGAAAAGGGTAAGGGTTGCCAAGTGGGGAAGGGTGAGGTGGCCGGGTATGGGGGTGGTGAGGGTTGGGGTGGTCATGTGGTGTTTAATTGTGTCCCGGTATATAGTACGATGTATTGAAATATCCTCACTCGATATTTTCTAACTTCATTTAATTATTACATCCTTTAAAACACCCAACATGTTCCCCACACCATATCATCATATCATAAATCGTGGCCCCCAATTTAAATACACCACAACCCTTAAACACATCATAATTCATCATCGTAGAACATAATCATATCACATTTCGGGGGTATTACAAATCCCAAAGTGATTATAACCCCTAATGGATTTTAATTGTGGTAATTATGAGATAATCATGGTGTTGAGACTCCCGAGGATTTTAATCCGATATCGGGGTGGTTGAAACCAACGGTTGATATTTTATTCTCATTGAGGTGCTAACCTTGGAATTGTGTTGGTAGTGGAATCTGGAGTCTGGGGAACTTTGGTTTGAAGTTGGTGATGTAATTGAGTGATTGGGAGATGATTAGTGTACACAGATGGCTGTTAATGAATTGTGGTGTGAGTATTTGAGACTCGTGTTTTTGGAGCATTGGTACTATATATATGCCAAGAGGACTCGGTGCACAATCATTTCTCTCGGCTCACTTTCTCTCACCTCACTCCCGCCTCTCTTCCCCTCCCTTTTCCCCCTTTTCCCTCCCCTTTACTCTCCCATGTAAGAATCGAGCAAGGCTCGACTTCGGAGCGAGATTTCTCGAAGATAATTGGGTAATGTTCTTCCCCTCGCCTTTATCTTCGTTTTGAATGTGGTTTTGTTGACTATGGTTGGGTATGGTAATGGATTTGAGTTTTGGGGATTTTTGGTAAAATTCTTAAAGTAAAGTTTTTGGTGTTTTTAATGAGTTTAAATGGAATATTTGAGGTGTTAAAGGTGTTGGGGGAGTTGGTTTTGTGTTTGGAGGTGGAAAACACCATGAAAGCAAAGTATATTTTGGAAAATTGCAGGTCGCGATCGATAGCGGCGTGGCGTCGATCGATCATGACATTACGCTGATTTTTGGTGACGATGAACAGTCGCGATGATCGATCGTGAATACTCCATGATCGCTTTTATTTTAAACAATTATTTTCAATCTAGCGATTTTAGACCGCAAGTGCACGGTGTCAAGTTTTAGTATAGATAGGAAGATACGGATTGTCGAACCCACAGAGACTAACAAGTAAGTACCAAATAAGATGTCTTTTAACTATATTTAACCTACGATAATAAATTGATAATTAAACTAAACTAAATTAAACTACTCTAATCCAACCAAGTCAATAAAAGTAAACGAGAAAAATCCACAAAATAAGATTATCGAGACTTTGGCTCACCAATGTAATTCCCTACAATTCTCGATTGAATATTCAAATATTTCTAAGGTGACGAGTTCTCCCAATTTATCTAATACACTCTCTCGAGCTATATTAAACCTAACACCAAATTGCAGTAAGTAACTCTCGTTCACTTATTTAACAATTCAATGTTGCATAAGATCCATGAAAACTCCTAGCTTTCAATTACTAGAATCTACGGCTATCACGCATGTATTTGACGTCATCTCTCGATCTCGGTCTTAAATCCATGGTATGAGTTATTAATTCAGTATCATAAAAGCATCTCTCGATCTCAATTACGATACTAACATCATTCAAAGGTGATCAATCCTCTAAAAGCATGAAGAACATAAAAGTTACGCAAAGAACTATAAGAATTCAATTAAATCATCAAATCGAAGGTTCATAACAAAGGATTCGCCTAGTCTCGATAAATAATTTTAGTTCCTCATAATAAATCAAAACAAAACAAAACTAAGAATTTAAAGACAAAGAAAAACTCACAGCGTCGACTCCGGTTGTAGATCTTCGCTCCTTCTCTTGCTTCCTTCTCGATCGTCTCTTTTTATCGCCTTGTTGGGTTGTTCCAATTCCTAGGGTGAAGTGGTGATGATGGATGATGGTGATGGAAGGATGGAGGTTGATGATGGGGAAGAAAAGGTGGACGTGTGAGAGGAGTGAAGGAAAGAGAGGTTTGGATGGTGAATGGGTGTATGATATATGGAAGAAAGGTGGAGGTTATGGTGGACGTGAGATGGATTGGAGGAAGAAGATGGTGTGTGGTTTGGATGGTGAATGGGTATGGAGGTGTGAAGGCTTTTCCTAGGGTTCAAAAATCTCATATGGGTTGTGATTTTGTGTATAATATATAGGGGAAAGAATTTTGGACTTCCCTATTGCATCCAAACTCTACAAGGAAGGTATTTTAATGAAAACTGCTCGTCCCGATCGATCCGAACAGAAGAGCCGATCGATCGAGCCTTCCAGTAAGATTTTCGCTCAATTTTCAGCCTTTCTCGATCGATCGGAAAAGCTTGCTCGATCGATCGGAAATCACAGTAAGTTTCTTCGCCTTTTTCAGCTTCTGGCGAGTTTCGTATTTTGACCGTAACTTTCTCATACGAACTCTAAATTTGATGAATCAGCTGTCCACGCGATGTTAAGAGAAAGTTCTACAACTTTTATATGGACCACATTTCCAAAACATGGCTCGAACATATAGTAATTTGATGAGAAAGGAGCAACATGTGTCTTGGATTCTGGTTTCTTCCTCTTTTCTTCAACTTTATTCATTTTTTCATCGTTTTAGCTTGATTTCTCCCCCTTTTAAGAATTTCAACATTGATTCCTGAAATAGAGAAATATATACCATAAACCATAAAATTATCCAAGAATCACCACGAAAACATATACATATCATAGCATAAAAACGCGTAATATTCAACCCTATCAACTCCCCCAAACTTATCACTTAATCGTCCTCGATTAAGCATTAAAATCACAAGGTAGAGTTCATTCTTGATACTTGAAACAATTATTTCATGACTTATTTTATTCTCAGAAATCTCATGCACATATACAAAAGTTGACAAGACATGTTTTCTCCTAATTCAAGCAACATATCTCAAAATCGGAACGTGTGTGTGTGATATAGTCAGTCTCAAGTTTCATGCACGTATTCAAGATCAAATCATGTTAATCAACTCAAAGTTGAGATTATTATCAAGCACCCTATAAACCTATTTTCAAACAACTTCTCCACTAATGATAGTTACTCTCTAGACTTGGATCAAAAGGACTTTTTAAGCTTGTAATGTAAGGCCTTTGGTGTTGGCTTCAAAGAAAAGATAGGATAAGCGCAAAGAAGAGAGTATAATCATTTACAGTTAAAATTTTTCGCAGACATCGAGCTTTTCTTCTTTTTCTTTTATAGCCTTGGCCACTTTGGGTCTTATTTAGTCAATCTTTTTCTCAAGGCTTTTTATCTATCTTTTTCTTTTCTCATTCATCATTTTTTTCAATAAGCTCATCAAGATATAACAATTCAAGTGCATCGAATGATATTCATTATACTCCCTTAGGGTAAGGATAACTTTTTTCATTTAGGCTCAAGGGTAAGTATAATGAGTTTGCCAAGAATGTCGAATGTGGTCTAATTATATGCAATGCATATACCATTCTTTTTTCAATAAAGCTCAAATGGGACACTAGGGATTGATATGAATCATGGTAATCTTGAAAGGCTCAAACGTTTCAAAGATCGCCTAGATCATTTCCAAGTCAAGTTTGTAACTATAAAATTTCGCCTCAAAGTGTCATCATCAAATAAGTTCTAGGATAACTCTAAGATGCTCAAGACAAATCATCAAGTTCACAACAATTATCACTATTCAACATGCAATCCACAAGATCATGACTCATTGTGCTCAAAGTATTCCTCATTCTTGACATGCTAACTCAAATTAGGATATTCATGTACAAGTCCAATCACAAATCAAGTTCATATGCATAGTGAGATCAAAATCCTCATTGAATAGTCACTAATATAATTCATTCTTTTCTCAAGTTTGAACTCATAAAAAAAATTTTTTTAGCTCATAATAATCGGACGATTCAAGTGTCATTTAAGCACGCAACATGTGGTTAAAACAAGTAAAACATGCAAGCTACTACTCCCCCAAACTTAAATCAAACATTGCCTCAATGTTTAAAAGAATTAAAAGGGAAAAAGTGAACTCCCCTAATCAAGACGCTTGCATGAGGGTTGAGGAAGATTTGCTTTTGAAAGCTCCACTGTTGTAGGGGTTCATCGCACCAACTAAGTACCTAGCAAGAGAAGAATGCAAATGGTAAAATTGTCGACTTGAGAGATAAACAAAACTAAAATGCAAAAACTGAAAAAGTAAAATAAAACTAAATAACTAAAGGATACGCTTGGGTTGCCTCCCAAGAAGCGCTGATTTTTAGCCGTCGGCTTGACCATCAGAAGCAACCATCAAAGAGCGGCTGCCGCCCATAGTAAGTATCGTATGATACCACTAATGGGTCTTCATTCAGTATCCCCTCAAGATTGGCAAGATTGTAGCAGTGTAAGCTCATCGCTCCAACAACATTCGTCTTTAAATGGCAGGCATGGGAGAATGATTCTTGATTTGGCTTTGCATTTTGGAGGATGTAGTGCGGTGAAGTTGGCATCGATGGAAAATAAGGATCCACATATGGCATAGAACATGTCTCCATCGATGGGCTCAAATCAGAATCTTCGAACGTCTCTTCCTTCTCCAACATCACATTCGACTCATCTTCACATGGGAACTCCTCGGATAACATCTCTGAAGTAAGCTCAATCTCTTGTAGAGGCTCAAGTTCCTTTGAATCTTCCACACTAGGAGGATCACTCCCCCAAACTTGGTTGGTTGAGTGATCATCATCATATAACCAAACTCGATTTGTCGCCTCTTGATTTGTAGCCCTCATCTCTTCCTCTTGGTAGCTAGTTGAAATTGTTTCAATGAGGACCATCATTTGCTGCTCCAGGTGACGCATATAGTTGGTTTGGCACTCCAAACTATTCTCAGTTGATGCCATGAATCTCACTACGGTATCCTCTAACTGAGTTGTGACATCTGCAGAACTATCTCTCCTCTCTTCACGATGTTCAAATGGTTGTGACGTATCAATAGGGTAGTGAGGCTCCGGTGGGTATTGGTGACTCCAACCTTGTAGTGAAGGATCACAATGCCAGTGATGATCGAAGTCCGCCATATCATTGAACAGGAGCACCACACTGTCCTCATCTCTATCAACCAAAGGACTTCCAGTTGCCAGTGCTCCGCTCAATACCCATTCTCGTGTATGTGCATCCAAACCGTTGAGGAAATATTGCAAGAGAGTATAGTTCGAAAAGTTGTGATACCGGAATGTGTTGGCCAATTCATTGAATCTCTCCCAAACAGCGTAGAAAGGCTCAGAACGTTGTTGGGCAAAGCTTGTGAAGGCTTGTTGATGTAGCATCTCCAAGTACCTCACAAGACAAACAAAACAAAAACAAAATAAATATATATAATTTTTTTTTCGAAATAAATATATACAAAAGAAGAAAAAATGGTTAAATTACAGTCAAAGAACCTAGTATGATATTACTAAAGTTAGTCCCCGGCAACGGCGCCAAAAACTTGATCGCTTTTATTTTAAACAATTATTTCCAATCTAGCGATTTTAGACCGCAAGTGCACGGTGTCAAGTTTTAGTATAGATATGAAGATACGGATTGTCGAACCCACAGAGACTAACAAGTAAGTACCAAATAAGATGTCTTTTAACTATATTTAACCTACGATAATAAATTGATAATTAAACTAAACTAAATTAAACTACTCTAATCCAACCAAGTCAATAAAAGTAAACGAGAAAAATCCACAAGATAAGATTATCGAGACTTTGGCTCACCAATGTAATTCCCTACAATTCTCGATTGAATATTCAAATATTTCTAAGGTGACGAGTTCTCCCAATTTATCTAATACACTCTCTCGAGCTATATTACACCTAACACCAAATTGCAGTATGTAACGCTCGTTCACTTATTTAACAATTCAATGTTGCATAAGATCCATGAAAACTCCTAGCTTTCACTTACTAGAATCTACGGCTATCACGCATGTATTTGACGTCATCTCTCGATCTCGGTCTTAAATCCATGGTATGAGTTATTAATTCAGTATCATAAAATCATCTTTCGATCTCAATTACGATACTAACATCATTCAAAGGTGATCAATCCTCTAAAAGCATGAAGAACATACAACATACGCAAAGAACTATAAGAATTCAATTAAATCATCAAATCGAAGGTTCATAACAAAGGATTTGCCTAGTCTCGATAAATAATTTTAGTTCCTCATAATAAATCAAAACAAAACAAAACTAAGAATTTAAAGACAAAGAAAAACTCACAGCGTCGACTCCGGTTGTAGATCTTCGCTCCTTCTCTTGATTCCTTCTCGATCGTCTCTTTTTATCGCCTTGTTGGGTTGTTCCAATTCCTAGGGTGAAGTGGTGATGATGGATGATGGTAATGGAAGGATGGAGGTTGATGATGGGGAAGAAAAGGTGGACGTGTGAGAGGAGTGAAGGAAAGATAGGTTTGGATGGTGAATGGGTGTATGATATATGGAAGAAAGGTGGAGGTTATGGTGGACGTGAGATGGATTGGAGGAAGAAGATGGTGTGTGGTTTGGATGGTGAATGGGTATGGAGGTGTGAAGGCTTTTCCTAGGGTTCAAAAATCTCATATGGGTTGTGATTTTGTGTATAATATATAGGGGAAAGAATTTTGGACTTCCCTATTGCATCCAAACTCTACAAGGAAGGTATTTTAATGAAAACTGCTCGTCCCGATCGATCCGAACAGAAGAGCCGATCGATCGAGCCTTCCAGTAATATTTTCGCTCAATTTTCAGCCTTTCTCGATCGATCGGAAAAGCTTGCTCGATCGATCGGAAATCACAGTAAGTTTCTTCGCCTTTTTCAGCTTCTGGCGAGTTTCGTATTTTGGCCGTAACTTTCTCATACAAACTCTAAAGTTTATGAATCAGCTGTCCACGCGAAGATAAGAGAAGGTTCTACAACCTTTATATGGACTACAGTTCCAAAAAATGGCTCGAACATATAGTAATTTGATGAGAAAGGAGCAACATGTGTCTTGGATTCTGGTTTCTTCCTCTTTTCTTCAACTTTATTCATTTTTTCATCATTTTAGCTTGATTTCTTCCCCTTTTATGAATTTCAACATTGATTCCTGAAATAGAGAAATATATATCATAAACCATAAAATTATCCAAGAATCAACACGAAAACATATACATATCATAGCATAAAAACGCGTAATATTCAACCCTATCACTCCACGATCGATCGCGGAGGGCGCGGCGATCGATCGCGGAAGGATGGATTTTGGCAGATTGTTCTCGCGATCTAACACGAGAAATGGCAATCGATCGAGGCCCCTGTTTTGTGGTTTTTTTTTCTAGATTAGATTTTGCTAAAATGTTGGGATTTTGGTGTTGGGTTTTGTTTAGTAGATTTTATTGGCGATGTCTACATTTCAAATGGAATATTACACTTTGAAATGTAAGCGGACTACTCAATTGAATAATTGTTTATCAATGAACATAGAAAAGGGGATATTTTTAGTAGTATGCATGGTTCAATAATTGTGATTAATCATCAGGATATTATGATGTAATTGGAGGTTGGGTATGTGCTTGTGCATGTAGTTGTGTGCTTATGTTTGATTATGAGCTATTAACTGTGTATATCGAATAATTCACTGGATCTTGGGCCTAAGGCAAGGAGGTTCTGGCTATTGGACTATAAGGTACGTATAACGTACGAGCATAACTTTATATATTATTGTCATTGTTGATTGAATAATATATTGTTGAGGCAATGAATTGGAATGTGTTGCGAATTATGTGGTGCCGCTAGTAAGCGAGTAATGATTGGGATGTTGTGGCTGTTGAGCGAACATCAGTTATGAAGCCGTCGCTTTTGAGCGTGCGAGAGGTTAGAACGCCGTTGTTGAGCGTGCGAGAGGTTAGAACGTCGCTATTGTTGAGCTAGCGATGAAATAGAACTGTGGAATCATTGTTTAGATATATGATTAGTGTAATGATATAAACACATTGATTATGAAACCGGTATTTGAGATGAGTTTAGTTAATCAAGGTAATGATTAACTGATTTTGGGGGTTTGATGGTTTTGGTTATTGTGAGAACAGGAACAGTATGGGGGATCCCATATAATGACGACACTATACAGATAGTATCTTTTAAAATTACAGCCTTAATTCTGTAAATTATGAAATGTGATGTTGCTGTTATTGATATGGGGTTATTGGTATGCTCACCCCGTGTACATGTGGAACATGTATAGCATTGGTTCTAGAGTAGAGTTCGAGCTGTTGATTGAAAATGCTCACAAGGCTGATGTACCATTGTTGGTATTGGGTAGTCTGCTTTATACATTAGATATACATTCACTTATTCGGTGCTTTCCTGTGAGCATCCATATGTGTATATGGGTTGTATAAAAATTATGAGTTTTTTCTTTCATTTATGTGTTGCATGCAATAATTAAAGGAATTGCATAATGAATTGAAAACATGTTAGTGTATTATGAGGTGCGTGCTCAAGCTGGTTGAGCTGTAATGAGAATTGAACATTAAGTGGATTAATGTTGAAAATTTTATAGATGGCATGTTAAAGGTCATTGATGCATGTACAAAAATTCCCTAATCTGAAAAAAGTATGCATCATTATTCATGATAATGCACTAAGAGCGGGTTAAGGTAGCGAGGGCCTTACATTTACCTTTTGACAATGACTGTGTGATCATCGTCCAATTCCTCGTCAGCTCGTGGGGCAAAGTGTTGGAACACATGACATCACATGGAGTCTCTCCCCAAAATCAAAAACAAAAGCAAAAGCAAACCAAACAAACCAAAACAGAGCTAAGTGAGAAGATAAAGTTCTTGATTTATAGTCACAAGCTAGACTTTTTACCATGTAAGCTCAAGTGCCGCAAGGGCCAGCGGGGGACGATTTTCCCTCATCCTTGTGGTAGTATCTTAACCATTTCTCTTTGACCGTGAACAGTGCCCCATTGTCATCTCTCAGATTGATAGTGTCGAATGGTAGAACATCGACAACTTTGAAAGGTCCAGCCCATGGTGAGTTTGACTTCCATGGAAATAATCGCAATTTTTTTCCTATTCATTAGAACCAAGTCACCCTCACAGAATTCACCTCCTCTTTGCTAGGCATTTGATGTGACCTCCACTTTCTTCTTGCTCTTAACATTCGTTGCATCAACAGACATTGTATAAATTATATTGATATTGAAACATCGTTGCTCAGTGCATGTAGTGTTCAAGCTTGGAACATATCAAATACAACTTGAACCCCCCTACTCGGAGGATCAAGTTCCCTTCAATTAATGCCCTTCCAGTTGCTAGGAATTGTCTTCCTAGAATTAATGGCATGTCCGCATCTTCCTTTATGTCCAACATAATGAAATCCACAAGAATGGTGAAGTTATCAACATTGACTGGTACATCCTCAACTATCCCATGAGGGTACTTGATGGACTTGTCTGCCATCTGCAACGACACGTTAATCGGTTTGAGCTCTCATAAGCCCAACTTCCGGTAAACAGACAAATGCATTAGATTAACACTTGAACCCAAATCACATAAAGATTTCTTAAAAGAAATAGAGTTGATTTTGCGAGGTACAGTGAAACTCCTGGATCCTTTAACTTTGGAGGTGAATCATTTTGAATTATAGCAGAACACTCCTCAGTTAAGTTTATCATCTTATGCTCTCCCAATTTCTGCTTTTTTGACACAATCTCCATAAAAAACTTGGCATAATTCGGCATGTGCCGTGTAGCATCAATGAAAGGCATCTCAATGTGGAGATTCTTTATCAAATCTAAAAACTTAGCAAATTTCGCATCTATTTTTGCTCTCTTATATACAGCGCGGAATGGGATTGCGATATCAACCTTAGCAGATGTGATGGGTGTAGGGGTCTTAGTAGACTTACCTTTGTCGTGTGTTTGATCCTCTTTTTGCTTGATGTCCGCCTCGCCTTTTAACTCAACACGTGCACCCTTCTTCTCAGTGACCTCATTTCCACTCCTCAATGTGATGGCGTGGACTTGCTCCCTAGGGTTCGTCTCAGTGTCACTAGGTAGTGCTCATTGTGCTGTCCAGCTAAGATTTTCGTTAACTGTCCCACTTGGACTTCCAAGTTCTTTATCGACGCTTCGTTATTTAGCAATTCCTCCATACTTGGTTTAGGTGCATACCCTGGTGGTGGTTGGGATAGTTCATCGTCCCCGTATTATATGTATTTGGATAGTGATAGTTAGACGGCAGTCGATTCCCTACAAAATTAGCACTCTCAACAATTTGAACAAAAGGATTACCTGCTTGACATTCAGTGCTTGGATGTCCTCCTTGGCAAAGCTTGCATGTTACGACTTGAACTTGCATTGCATGCATGCTCAAGCTGTCAATTTCTTGTTCAGTGCTTCCAAATGGGCAGTTAGGGCAATGACTTCACTCACTTCATGTATTCCAGCTTGCTTCTTCGGCACGTTCCTTTCAGACTGCCATTGACAGCTATCAGCGGTCATCTCCTCCAACAACGTATAAGCCTCCTCGGGCGTCTTTCTCATCACAGTATCTCCTGATGCTGCATCAATCATAGAACGGTTATCAGAAAATAAATCGTTATAAAAAGTTTGTACCAGCAGCCAGATATGGAGGCCATGATGTGGGCATCTCCGCAGTAAATCCTTAAAACGCTCACAAGCCTCGTACAGGGTCTCTAGGTCGTGTTGGGCAAAAGTTGTGATATCATTGCGCATCTTGGCCGTCTTGGATGGTGGGAAATATTTTGATATAAAAGCTTGTACCAGCCCATCCCACGTAGTGATAGAACCTGTAAGCGTTGCAACCAAGATTTTGTTTTATCACGTAAAGAGAATGGAAATAAGTGTAACCTGATGGTGTCGTCAGTAACGCCATTATACTTGAATGTATCACATATTTCCAAGAAGTTGGAGATGTGGGCATTGGGATCATCAATAGCCGCTCCCCAAAACTTGATCGAGTGTTGGATCATTTGTATGATAGCAGGCTTGATCTCGAAATTGTTAGCCTGGATGCTCGGCCTAGTGATACTAGACAATGATCCATGGAATGAAGGATGTGCATAGTCCATGAGTGATCGTCTATTAGGCACCTCTTCGTTCCGTCTTTCATCTCTTCCACCTCCTCCTTCATTGTTTTCAGCCATTGCTCGGACTTCTCTTAGTCTCCTAAGAAGAGTTCTTTCAATTTCAGGGCCAAAAGGTTCAAGTGTCGTTTGTTCACTCCTTAGCATGCACCAGGGAGTAATAACCTATAAAAATCCAACCAAAGAGATGGCTGTAGTAGAGTAATAGTATAGAAGAAAAAAATCGAAAATAAAATAACAAAAAATGGCTAAACCACAGTCAACTAATGTGGTAAATCTATAACTATCACATGTTTGACTTTATCTCTCGATCTCAGTCTGACATCCACGGCATAAATTACTATATCGTATTGCAATATCCTATGGTCAATTCAATCACAATATATAATCAATCAAAGGTGATCAATCCTTCAAAAGCATGAATCACAATAAATTATGCACAAAGATATGTAAGAATCAATCAAAAACCTTAAATTAAATTATGGGTTCAAACAAGGGATCCCCTAAGTCTTGACAACAAACTTAACCAACAATATTCATCAAATAATAATGAATCAAATTGTTTTGCAACATTCTAAACATCAAAATCTAATGAAAATATAGAACAAAAGTTAGAAATATAACGAGAGGCGTTGACTCCGCGCGTTGCTCCGTCGTCCAGTCTCTTCTTCAAGCTCTTTGTGGTGCATAAATGATTGGAAAGGATGAAGAGTGATGGCTGTTGAGTTTGTAGGGTTTATTCTGAGCCTAAAAGTCCACTTTTCGTCCAATACAAGTCAGATATATAGTTAGAGGAGTTTCACCAAACTTGGACACAAAATAACCAAGATGGAAATAAAACCTCGAAAATTTTGATGTCTGGCGATCGACAAGTGGCTGATCGATCGCCAGACTATTATGTCGTTTATTTTTCAACATTTTCATCGCGGCGATCGATCGCCCTTAAGTACCGATCGATCGCAAAATGTTTCGAGGTGATCGATCGCCCAAAAGTTCCGATCGAATGCGAGTCGTGAATTTCAACAAATTGTGATTTCGTCACTTCTTTTCCGCGTTTGTTCGGTTTGGTTCTTTTCATCATTTATAGCTTATTTCCTCCACTTTTATGCATTTGGACCTAGATTCCTGAAATATACAATTATATACCAAAACACGTAATATTGCCCTGAAATCACTAAAAAACACTCCTAATCTCATAGCAAATTATGTGTAAAAAAGCCTCCAATAATGATATATACGTCAGACACAAGAATATGACCGTTATGAGAGGTTCTACACGATTCCTGAGCTTGCAATGATCATATTCTATTTTCTGGCCATATTTTGAATTTCAGCTGACTAAACCTTTGCTGGACTAGCTGAGTTATCCTATTCTGGGTTGACCTTAATTCCGCTGGATTACTCAGCTTGATTGGCTTCTACTATGCTGGACGGTTTTAGGTTAGTTGGTTCATTGAATATAACTCTTGTTTCGTTGATATCTGGGAAACGTGATCAACATGAAAGTTGTAGCCCTTTGTCTTGGATTTCCACGGAATCAAGAATTGCTTGATTTAGAGTTTGTGTGAGAGAGATATGCTCAAAATACGGTACAATACACCTGCTGCAAGTCTTCTAGATTTAGCTGCACAATAAAAAACAATTAGATGCTTTTTGACCATCTTAGATTACGATTCCGTCTTCAAGCTATGAAGATGATTTGTAGACCCCCTTCTTAACTTTCTAACCCATACTGAATCGCTCCATTTCAATAAGCGAGCTGAGATTTATCGTTAAAAAACCACAACTAGTCCAACTCTGTTGCTTGCTATTGTAAGTCTCTTTGACAGATTTCATGATGCTAGTATGTAAGGGCAATATGGCTAAGTAAATACGTAATTACAATTTGGGAGGTTTGCAGATGCTCTTCTTCCAAGTAAACATTCAAATTAAGTCTGCTGGCATAGAAATACGCCTTGTAGAGTTTTGGGTTGGCCAAATCTCTTTGGAAGCAAGTCGTTTTTTATGACTGAGCAACGAGATATGATAAAAAAAACCCTGCTCTGCCAGAGGAGTTCATCTATGCTAATTTCAGCACTTTCTTCAACAATTTCTTTGTTAATCATCAAGCTCCTAATGATTATATATTCACTGAACACTTGATGAAATATGTTAGCAACACAATAACAAGTTTTGTTAACATCGGGTTCCCAAAACCCAACATATTATTTGGATATTTTTATTATTTTTCTTATATTTATTATCCAATAGTGTATTTATACTATTAGGACCAGTTGAATCTTCGGTACGAAGAAAATGGTATAGCTACGAGTAAATATACCATTTTAAAAACATTTTAAACTAATTTTTGTTTGTACCAATGAGCAAAAATAAAGAGAATCGCAATAACTTTGTTCTTGAAATGTTTAGATCGAACTGAGCACAAGAGATTATATCAAGTTCGGTTTTAAATCGAGCAAAAAAACTCGACATAACCTGCTCAAAAACTGATTAAGTATTTTGAGAATCATTTGAGAAATATGCAAGTGAATGTGTAAAAGCTGTTTGGTTGAAATATTTTATCAAAAACTTTGCATACATCATTTTGGTATTTAATCAAATAAATAAAATTATTGAAAAACTTATCCCAAAAAACAAGATAAAGTAAATGCAATAAATTAAAGAGACACGTTTGTTTATCTCCCTTATTCCATTTTTGGAAGGATTCACTAGAATATTTGATTTATACAACTCTCTTTCTACAAACTCATCTCAGCTGAGATCACTTTATCACTTAGACACCTAGCAACGACTACAACTGGGACGACAAGTCTCACAGTCTAACTCAACTCTAGTTGGGAATACAAATCTGACAACCTTACAAACTTGCATATTCTTTCATCTCTATATGCAAAAAATCTTTCAATCAGTTATGATAAATAACCAACTGTTATAAAGATATTTACTCACAATTAAGCTCACAAATACAATGAATAGAGTAAATAAATTGGCAAAAAATCATAGAAATTATCTTGGTATGATGTGCCTGTTTTTGGGGCTTGCTCTCATTTCAGTTGATCAATCTTTTTATTCTCCCAATACTTTGAATCCCCATCTGGGTTATTTTTACCTATGTAAGATATGTACATTTACCTTAGGATCCATAGGTGTTTCAGATGGACTACATCCACTCATTCATGTTTCCTCCAATAGATCAAATATATATTTATGTTGAAAAACGACAATGCCTTGTTTTGAACGAGGAACTTCCACTACCAAAAAAATATCATAGTGCCCCTGGTTCCTTGATTTAAAATCTGTTGGAACCGAAGAGTGGGGGGGGGGGGGGGAATGAGGTTACTTGGCTACTTTAGCGTTTTAAAATGAATTTGCAAAAAGTCGAGTTTGCGATGCGGAAGACTTGATGTCAATCGACAAATAAACAATATGAAGAAATAAATAAATGCGTAAAGTAAATAAAGCGATAAACGACACAAATATTTGTTATAGAAGTTCGGCGATGAATCGCCTACGTCTCCTCTTCCCGGCTAGAAAACGTCCAACCGAGGTTCCACTAGAACAACTTTGATCTTGGCCTTAAGGGCTCCAAGTTAGCCACAACACACTCTTCCCGAATAACACACTCTTCACGAGTCTTCTTGGCCTTAAGGGCTCCAAGGTAGCCACACACAAACTCTTCACGAGTTACCCAGACTCTTCACGAGTTACCCAGACTCTTCACGAGTCTTCTTGGCCTTAAGGGCTCCAAGGATAACCACAACCTTGCATCAACTTCACTTGTTGATGCCTTATACAATTCCCAACTTGCGTCGGTATTGGAGAACCTTACAATAAATCAAATAACACCCTCATGGTGTAACAACACAAAGAACACAAGTTCTCACACAAGAAATAAATTACAAACTCCAATACAACGCAAATGTATGAAGTTTGCAATGCTAGAATGATTTTGATTGAGCAAAGCTTTCTTGTAGTTTAGCCTTTTGCTTCTTGTCTTCAAATTGATCCAAAACATCCATATTTATAGTGTAGAAGGCTCCCAAGGCTCCTACTAGCCGTTGCTAAACATAAGGTTTGAATCACTCCAAGATCGCCTCGGACATCACATCGGGCAATCACCACCGCCTCATTCTAATTGTCAAATCTGGCACAGATCGCCTCAGGCGTTCCTTGCATCGTCTGGGGCGATCGCCCTTTGAAAATTTGTCGTAGGTAAGCTTCTGGATCGCCTGGGGCGATCTGGATTGCCAGGCGTGCAGTGTACCATCTCCTGGGTCGATGGTGCACGGCGTTGGCACACGTAGCTCGGATGGCCTGAGGTGATGGCTCGGATCGCCTGAAACTATCTGCCAGATTTCAACACTCTCAAACTTTGCACTTTTTGACCATCTTAAGCTCGTTTCTGGGAAACATGGTAAATATAAAAGTGGTATCCATTCCTCTTAGCTACATGTGGACAAAAATTCATTGCATTTTATTAAGGTATGAAGAAGTTATGGCCAAAATGCTACAGCCGCTCAAACCTTGCTACAATCTGCACTTGCTATGACTTCCATGCCATTTTTCTCCATGATGCAATCCAAATTGGATTTAGATGTTTGAATATGAAATCTAGAATATTGAGTTGGCTTTCCAACCACTTTAGATTCACATTATTCGGAGCATCGAGCCAAGAGATATAATCAAAACATTGCACTGCGCTCCAAGTGGCTTATATATGAATTTGCCCACCAACGGACCATTGGTTTGTGGGTTTTCATATCATCATAAAATATTGTTTCAACATCATTATACACATGTTGAACACTAATTATCGTCGTTCATAGATGTCTTTCCTCTCGTTCGCTTCCTTGATAAAATCCACGGTGTCCTATGAACTCGCAAATGACATTGTGTAACTTGGGTCCTCTTTCATTGGTCTTCCCAACCAATTTATCAATCTAACCATGTACACTAAGTAGACATATTAGTACAACAAATACAAGTTTTGTTGATCATCTGTAAGGACCCTAGTTCCTTAAGCGTGGATTTAGGTACAATAAGAACTAAGCATGCATAATCAGAGTATAAAAATTTCATGTTGATGCCCGAGCTATTAAGATTATAGTGCCAAAATAAAATTCAAAAAGGATTAATTACATTCCCAAACAATGAATGTTAATCCTATAGCTTTACACTACCCTAGAGTAGAGACTATACAAAAGAATCATATCCTGCTATACCAAAAGCACTCCTCACTAGCTCACGCATCAACCCGTCCTTAGCCCTTCCTGCCAAAATGTACCTACAGGAACAACCCCACACCCATGAGCATGTAACAAACCATATTCACAATAATATGATTGTAATATAGAAATGCATAAGCCATAAGTATAAATCACTTCCTGTATTTAATACATTTAATGCTCCCATTGGTTGTCCCTGTACCACAATCATAATCAATAGATTATAATACCAATAACGTATGTCATGACATGCACCAATTTCCATCAATACCAATATCCAATTTCCAAGTCTTATTATATCAGTGGCATAATACCCCTCGCGTTAACATGACAGCGGAAATACCCCTCGCTTAGACAATACCAGCGGCAATAATATCACTCGCTATAATATGACTGCGGTCGTGTTCTTCGCTTCATATTAGCCAAATATTCTCTCACCGCTACGGTATGACAGCGGCAAGTATTCACATCACTACATCACCGGCGGCAAGTATTCTTCATCAGTGGAATATAATCTCGACTTACAATCACATGCACCAATGCATCCAATGAGTGTATGCAACCAAATTCATGTATGCAACCCCAATGCATAACCAAATTCATGTATGCAACCCCAATGCATAACCAATGTATTTATGCAACCATAATGCATAGCCCAATAAATACATGCAACCAAAATGCATAATCCAATACGTAAAATATGTTTTACCGTCCGATGCCCGTACGTCTCACTACGTACCTTTGTACCAAAATGTGGTGTGTCGTGGGACTTTATCTTCTAGGCTGTGTGGCCACCTGGGATGGTTATACACATTCACACAAACAAATATTAGAAGCCAATAATAGTCCGATACCAAAAGTCCCACAAAAATAACCAAAATATCAATTTTTGGTGACTCGCGATTGATCGCCACACTAGCCCTGATCGATCGCGAGATCACACTGCCCGGGCCAACATTTTCCTGCCTTCGGCGATCGATCTCCACATTCGGCGGGATCGATCGTGAGGCCCACCGATTGATCGCCCAAACTTGGCGATAGATCGCCAAGTGCTTCTGCCCCGCACTGCTTGCACGCGATCGATCGCCAAAAACGGGCGATCGATCGCCGCTACCTGTAACTCGAAAATCACCATTTTTAAACCGTTTTTCTTCCCCAATCCACACCAACACAAATAACCATAAACCCACAACATCAAAACACTATAAACCCTCAATAAACACCTTAACACCACCAAAAATCTAATACCCAACCAAATACAACACAACTCCAAAACAAACCCATTTCAAAACTCAAAATACAAACTCAAATCAAAACCAAATATCATAAAAACAACAAGGAAGAATCCATACCCCTTTTAGACTTCAAATCCTACCAAGAATCTCACAAATGAAGCTTTTGTAAATATTTCATCTTCCTCATTTCACTAAAAACGGGTTTGGGGTTTGGGGTTTGGGGATAGGGTTGGGTGTGATTGTTAAAGAATGGGGGTTAAAGAGGGGTAGTGGGGTATAAGTGTTGGGGGGTTTAATTAAAACATGTACCCCAATAATTAGCATGATGTATAAAATGTCCCAAAATGATATTTTAAAAGCATTTTACAAAAATGCACCATAACCTCAATTAAACATGCTTTACCAAAATAATCTTCATCCACCACAATAAACCATGCCTAACATGCACCCTGAAATGCATTACCAGGTCACGCCCACCATGTGACTAAGCATTCCACCACATTAATTAATTCCAACACTATAAATATCACATAAACATAATTATTGTTCTAATGGATAATCATTACGGGGATATCACATCATCAAAACTCATAAAGAATTCAGAGATAAATTAAGCATCAAACTCAACAATACGTTTAAGGCTCAACAATCTCCCCCTTTTTGATGATCACAAAACTTGATAAACTTGTAAATAAAATATGCATGCAATATGAGTAAACAAGACTCCCCCTTAACAAATGCATAGCACATACAAGTTTTACCAAGTAAGCATAATACAAAAAATTCTCCCCCTCAAAACATGCATGTATTAAGCTCCAAGTTTATCACAAAATTCTCCCCCTTTTTGTGATAATAAAAACGCACAAAGTTCAAATAAACATATCACAATTATATATTGGCATATAGCCATATTTTAACAAGTAGCGCATGTTCCTCATCAAGCATGTAATAACCATAACAAGTATAAGAATAAATCATTGAAAGGAAGAAAAACATGTGTTTAAGGTAATCAACAATGAATTCTAAATGTGCAAAGTGTGCATATGTTCCATAATAATTCAAGCATTCATGCCCAATAAACATTAAATAGCTCAATGCATCATTATAAGCAATTGATAAGTTAATGAGAGTAAAATCATTGAGGCCATAGAAACAATAAAGTTATATGAAAATCTTAAGCCATATTTCTATGATTCAAGATTGAGCGTCTAAACAATTATAGCATGCTTAATCATATTTAATTGCACATTTCATATTCAAAGTGAACTCATGGCACATCAAGATATTTACCATAATGAGATAAGCATAAATCATGCATTAAAACTATTTAAATATGCATATGCAAAGGGGAAATGTATTTTACTATCAATGAATATTGAGCTCCATTATTTATTGGTCACAATTAATTTGTGCCAATGAAATTTTGAAACTGCTCTATATAATTAGCTCCCCCTGAATATGATATAAAATAATGTACTTGAAATTCAATTTCTCAAAGATCACCTTTAAAGTAATTGAATATCACCACATAATTATAACATTCAATTCAAGGAATATTAACCAAGCAAAAGAGCTAATTATGCTACTATGATGCTCAAAATAAATTTACCTTTGATGATACGAATGATTTCATATCATCGGTCCTTTACCTCGCGCTTTCTTTATCGTGGTGCATTTGATGGTTTCCTCCCTTGAGGTGTTAGTGCCTTCACCCTCTCTCCCTTTGTTGTTCCTACAAAACAAATTTTTGATTTGAGGTTCTTTGGTACCCATTTGATTTTTGGGTCCTTGCGGGTTAGCTTTCATCGGTGCTTTTGGAATCCATTTCCACCTCTTGTTTGGTTGGTATTGGTTTTTAGCAAATCTACATTTATTCTTTGTATGACCATCCTTACAACAATAAGTGCAAGTAGGAGAATTGTGCTTAGCTTTAGTCAACAAGTTTTTAAAGTTTTAGATTTGCTTGAAAAGCCTAGTCCGGCTTTATCGACGCTATATCATTGCAATCCAAGCAATTCTTCCAATTTTAAACTACTTTCACTAAACTTGCAAAAGGATTTCTTCAAAGAGCTTAATTCATTATGAATTATTTTCTTCATCTCTCTTGGCTAACTCGAGTTTGAGCAATTTGTTACTCATCTTGGTTTTGCCAAGAACATCAATAAGCTCATTATATGTTTCTAATAACTCATCAAAAGAAGGTACCTCATCGTCGCTTCCCTCTTCTTCGTCATTTGCGTCATCTTTGGCCAATGAGACAAATGTTTGTTGCTTCTTCTTCATCGGAGTCACTATCACTCCATGTGGCCATAAGAGCTTTCTTCTTCCCTTGATCCTCATTATTCTTCCTAGGACATTCATTAGCATAATGAACTTTATATTGACAATTATAACATGTTACCTCTTGTTTGGAATCATGTTTGGTGGCACCGGAGGTCTTTGGCTAGTTGTATTTGTTGTAGAATTTCTTGAACTTTCTTGTGAACAAGATCATCTCTTCATCATCTTCATCATCGGATTGTTTTTTCCTCCCGACCAAGACTATCCCCTTTCTTATAGATTTATCTTCATCCTTTATTCCCTTCCGGGTTGACACCTCAAGCTCATGGGTCACCAAGGTTCCATGGAGTTCATCAAGATCATATGACGCACTATCTCCTTTGTTGGATTCAATGATAGAAGTCCTCTTGGCAACCCATTCTTGTGGTAAGTGTGATATCCCCGAAATAATTAATTACAAATTGAGCATTAATTATGTTATGTGATTATTTATGGTGATAATTGAATTATGTGTTAGAATTAATTATCTTGGTGAAATGCTTAGTCACATGGAAGGTGTGACCCGGAGGTGCATTTCAGGGTGCATGTTATGCATGTTGGAAAATTGGGGGTTATTATGGTTTAATTATGGTGGTCGATAATTATTTGGTAAAGCATGGATTTAATTGAGATTTTGGTGCATTTTGGTAAAATGCTTATAAAATATCATGTTGGGGTATTTTATACACCATGTTAATTGATGGGGTACATGTTAATTATAACATTTAAACCCATTACCCCACCTTACCCCATCACTTTTTACAATCCCCAATTACTCTCCCAACCCTAACCCCTTTTCCACTATTTTTGATTTTGGCATTAAAGTGGAGGAGAAATCCTTGCAAAAGCTTTGTTTGTGGGATTATTGGTAGGATTTGGAGTCCATAAGAGGTATGGATACCTCCTTGGTGTTTTAATGGTGTTTTGTTTGGATTTGAAATGGTTTTGGAGTTTTTGAAATGAGTTTGTTTTGGGTTGGTATGATTTTTGGTTGGATGTTAAATTTTTGGTTGTTTAAAGGTGTTTGTTGGAGGTTTATAGTGTTTTTATGTTATTGGTTTGTTGGTGTAAGTGTTGGTGAAGATGGGGAAGAGATTTTGGAGCAAAAAATGGTGATTGTTCGTGGCACAAGCAGCGGCGATCGATCGCCCGAAGCGAGCGATCGATTGCGCGCCACCAGTGCGCTCCAGTAGCGGTTGGCGATCGATCGCCACTTTTGGGCGATCGATCGGTGAGGGTGGCGATCGATCGCGCCAAATGTGGCGATCGATCGCCGAAGACAGAAAATTTTGGCAGCAGGCATAGAGGTCTCACGATCGATCGGGCCCTCGCGGCGATCGATCGCGAGACACAAAAAAATGTGTTTTTGGATAATTTTGTGAAATTTTTGATATTGGACTATTATTGGCCCGTAATATGGTTTGTGTGAATGTGTAGAACCATCCCAGGTGGCCACACAGCTTAGGAGATAAAGTCCACGACACAACACATTTTGGGACTAAGGTACGTAGTGAGACGTACGGGCATCGGACGGTAAAACGTATTTATACGCATTGAATTGGTTATGCATTATGGTTGCATACATGGTCTTAGTTATGCATTATGGTTGCATACATGGTTTGGAACATGCATTATGGTTGCATGTGTATATTGGATGCATTGGTGCATGTGATTGTGAGTCGAGATTATATTCTAGTGATGAAGAATACTTGCCGCCTTCATGTCGAAGCGATGATAGAATACTTGCCGATGTCATATTATAGTGATGAAGAATATTTGCCGCAAATATGTCGAAGCGAAGGATCATGCCACTGTCATATTACTATTGCGAGGGATATTATGCCGCTAATATGTCGAAGCGAGGGGTATTAATGCCGCTGTCATGTAAAAGCGAAGGGTATTATGCCCCCTGATATAATAATACTGGAAATGGCCATTGGTATATATGGAATGAGTACATGTCATGACATACATTATTGGTATTATAATCCATTGATTATGAATGTGGTACAGGGACAACCAAATGGAGTTTTTAAATGTATTAAACGTAGGAAGTGAATCGTATTTACGGTTTATGCATTTGAATTACAATCATATTATTGTGAATATGGTTTATACATGCTCATGGTTTTGGGGTTGTTCCTGTAGGTACTTTTGGGCGGACGGGCTAAGGCGGGTTGATGCGGTGAGCCAGTGAGGACTGTTTTTGGCATGGCAGGCTTAATTCTTTTGTATAGTCTCTACTCTAGGAGTAGTGTAAAAATATAGGATTAACATTCAATTGGTTGGGAATGTAATTAATTCCTTTTGGAAATTTTATTTTGGCCTGTAATCTTAACGGCTCAAGGCATCAACGCGAACTTTATATTCTTAGATGCATGTTTAGCTCTATTTACGCCTTTAATCCGTACTTAAGGAACTAGGGTCCTTACATTAGTGGTATCAGAGCAGTGGTTAGAGAACCCAGGAACGAGTGAAGGGTAGCCCTAGCATGGTTGGCTATGTGTTTACATTTGGGCATGTTTATGCATGTGGCGCATATTTGTGTATACAATGGTTATACTAACATGCTATTTATCATTCATGTTATCTAACGGTGTAGCATATATATTGTTTGGAATTGTTGTTAACCCTTGTGTTGCAGCATGGCGGCTATGAACTTGGGGAACCTCAATGAAGAGGTAGGGGATGTAGGCAGTGTGAATGCTAGCGTTGGTCAGACAAATCCTTTCCCTCTGCCTACTGTGGGATTGGAACCAGTGGCTCAGTTGTTGTTGACCGGGGAGCTTAGTCTGACACAATTTCTGACCTTCCACCCGCCCATGTTTGATGGGACAGAGTCAGGGGAAGAGGCCGAAGAGTGGCTAGAGAGACTGAAACAGATATTTGTGTCCGCGCCTTGTGCGAGGACGGCTTGGTTAAGGCTAGCGGAGTTCCAACTAGCGAAGAAATCTTCCATGTGGTGGAAGACGACTGTGATGGAGTTGAGGGCCCAAGGTATGGTGATTGACTGGACCTTATTTAGAACCCGGTTTCTAAATCGGTACTTCTCTGCTGCGGCTAGACAAACTAAGGAGGATGAATTCACGAACCTGAAGCAAGGGAGCATGACAGTCTCGGACTATGCCATGCATTATTCATCATTGTTGAGGTATGTTCCCCATATCGCAACAAACGGGCATGCCAAGATGGGGCACTTTCTGAAGGGGCTGCGATCGGAACTATTTGACCGGGTTATCTCCAACAACCCCACATCTTTTAATGATGCGCTTGTTAGAGTGGAGTTAGCAGAGATAGGGGTGAGTGCTTATCGTGAAGCCGTACCCCCACCAGTTCCATCACAAAGATCTACATCTGAGAATCTGAGGCCCCGAGGAGGATCTTTTAAGTCAGGGAACTCCTTCTTTTTCCCGATTTAGCGGAAAGCGGCCGGATAACCGGAAGCAAGGAGACCGGAGGGGTGGTGCATATACTTTTGGGGGACCAACTCAAGCTAGTAGAGTTGGAGATGTTAAGTGCCACTTTTGCGGAGGGCCGCATTTGATGCATGATTGTTCTGTGTGCTACATATGTGGCAAGCCGGGCCACATTGCTCGGCGTTGTCCCAACTGGGAAGGACAGATGGATCTTAGGGAAGGTCGAGGGAGGTTTTCTAGTGGGACGGTGCAGCAGAGGCAACCGATGGTGCCTCTACATATGGGAGGACAGGCGATGGGGCCACCTCAGGGACAGGTCTATGCACTGACTAGGGAGCAGGCCGATGCAGCTCCAGAGGAGGTGATAGCTGGTACGTGTCTCTTATTTACATAGTCCGCCTTTATTTTGATAGACATAGGTGCTTCACACTCCTTTGTATCTGCGGACATTGTGGAGAGACATCATATGTGCACGTCTCCGTTACCCACGTCTCTATTGGTCTCGACACCCACTGGAAGGAAAGTTGTTGCTGATCGATTTCTGATGGACTGCCTCATGTATTTTGAGGGCAATGAGATAAAGGCAGATTTGATTGTTTTGGGTATGTCAGACTTTGATTGCATTGTGGGCATCGACATTCTAAACAGATATCAGGCAGTAGTGGATTGTCGGCAGAGGACGGTTCGGTTCAGATCTGTTATGGGGATTCAGTGGACTTTCTATGGCAACGGTTCTCGTGCAAAGATTCCGTTGATTTCAGCAATCAAAATGTCCCAATTGTTGGAGCATGGGCACACGGGCTATCTTATTTATGCCGTGGACAGGACAGGAAAGAGTAAAGAGTTGAGGGTTGAGGATGTACCCGTGGTAGCCGAATTTACGGAAGTGTTTCCGGAGGAGATTCCAGGATTCCCACTGGCTAGAGAAGTCGAGTTTGGGATTGAGTTATTACCGAGGACATCCGCTATTTCTCGTGCCCCTTACAGAATAGCACCGGCGGAGTTAAGAGAATTGAAGGAGCAGCTGCATGAGCTCCTTGACAAATGATATATACGCCCTAGGGTATCGCCTTGGGGCGGACCGGTTCTTTTTGTAAGGAAGAAGGATGGTTCAATGCGTTTGTGCATCGATTACCGGCAACTGAATAAGGCCACGGTGAAGAACAAGTATCCTCTCCCAAGGATTGATGATTTATTTGATCAGTTGCAGGGAACTAAGTTGTACAACAAGATTGACTTGAGATCAGGTTACCATCAGATACGGGTCAGGGAGGAGGATGTTCAGAAGACAGCGTTCCGGACTCGGTATGGGCACTACGAGTTCCTAGTTATGCCGTTCGGTGTGACGAACGCCCCGGCTGTCTTTATGAGCTTGATGAACCGGGTGTTCCAACCCTATCTGGATCAGTTCGTCATTGTGTTTATTGACGACATACTCATCTACTCCCGGAGCGAGGAAGAGCACGTGAAACACTTGAGGATAGTGCTCCAGATCCTTAGATATCATCAGTTATTTGCCAAGCTCAGCAAGTGTGAGTTTTGGTTGAGCAGTGTAGTGTTTCTGGGACATGTTATATCTAGCAGTGGGATATCAGTGGATCCCAGGAAGATTGAGGCTGTGATGGAGTGGACTGCACCCACTTCTGTGCCCGAGATACGGAGTTTTCTTGGTTTGGCAGGTTATTATCGACGCTTCGTCGAAGGATTTTCTAAGATTGCTAAGCCATTGACTCAGTTGACTCAGAAGAGAATACCGTTTTAATGGTCTGAGGCTTGTGAGCAGAGCTTCCAAGAGTTGAAGCATCGACTGACGACGGCGCCGGTGTTGGTGATTCCCACGGAGAACAAGAGGTTTGTTCTATACATTGACGCATCGCTACAGGGCTTGGGTTGTGTATTGATGCAAGATAAGCATGTGGTAGCTTATGCATCGAGGCAGTTGAAGCCGCATGAGGCTAGATACCCAGTCCATGATTTGGAGTTGGCGGCTATTATCTTTGCCCTGAAGATTTGGAGGCATTATTTGTATGGTACATCTTTTACCATATATACGTTACTCGGGCGGAGTTGAATATGCGTCAGAGGAGGTGGATGGATTTGCTCAAGGACTATGACTATGAAATAGAGTACCATCCGGGAAAAGCAAACTTGACAGCAGACTCCTTGAGTCGGAAGGTGATGAGTACTGCTGAGGATGCCATGTATTTGTCGGCTATGATGATTTCTTACTGCCATCTGGGCTATGATTTTGATGCGGATACATCACCGGTATGAGTATCGACGTTATTGGCAGAGCCGGACATTTATGAGAATATCAGGAGAGCCCACAAGACGGATGATGAGGTTCAGAGATGGTCATCATTGGCACTTCAAGGACAGCCATCAAAGTTTAGAGTGATTGAGGATGGTTCTTTGAGACTCGGTAACCGATGGGTAGTTCCATGTAAGCCGGAGTTGGTATAGGGATTTTGGAGCGAGCTCATAGTAGCCGATTTAGTATCCACCCAGGAGGGAGAAAAATGCATAAGGACTTATGTGATCAGTTCTGGTGGAAACGGATGAAGCGTGATGTGATCACTTTTGTCAAGAGATGTTTGATTTGTCAGCAGGTTAATGCAGAGAGGCAGAGACCTGGTGGCGAGCTAAGGAGCTTAGAGATACCGGAGTGGAAGTGGGAGCACATATCTATGGACTTTGTGACCCACTTGCTGAGGACTACTTCGGGTTGTGATGCCATTTGGGTGATCATTGACAGGTTGACGAATGTAGCTCACTTCATTCCCTACAGTATGACGTACACATACCTGAGGATGGCTCAGCTGTATGTCCGGAACATAGTAAGACTACATGGGATTCCAGTGTCCATTATATCTGACAGAGATCCACGGTTCACATCTCATTTCTGGGGAGGGCTTCAGTCAGCTTTGGGTACTGAGGTGAGGTTGAGCACGACATATCATCCCCAGACGGACGGTCAGACTGAGCGTACTATACAGACGCTCGAGGACATGCTACGAGCTTCTGTTTTAGAGTTTGATGCCTCATGGCAAGATTCATTGGCCTTGGTAGAGTTCTCATACAACAATAGCTATCAGGCGAGTATTCAGATGGCTCCGTTTGAGGCTCTGTATGGTAGGCGTTGTAAGTCGCCATTGTACTGGGATGACTTGACCAGTAAAGCAGTAGGAGGACCCGAACTAATTCGGGAAATGGAGGATAAGATAAAAGTTATCCGGCAGAAAATAAAGGCAGCTCAGGACAGACAGGCAGCCTATGCGAATAAACGGCGGAGACCGTTGGAGTTTCAGTTAGGAGACAGGGTCTTTTTGAGATCTCACCTTTCAGAGGTGTGGTTCGGTTTGGTATGCGTGGGAAATTGTCTCCGAGGTATGTGGGACCGTATGAGATTTTACAGCGCATCGGTACCTTGGCTAACCGTTTGGCACTGCCACCGTCGTTGTCTGGTATTCACGACGTGTTCCATGTATCTATGCTGCGGAAATATGAGCCGGATCCGTCACATGTATTACAGTCTTCTGAGGTGCAGTTAGATTCTGATGTGTCCTATGAGGAACGGCTAGTCAGGATTCTGGATAGGGCTGATCGCAGACTTCGGAACAAAGTGATACCGATGGTCAAGGTTCAGTGGGATCGCAGGGGTGTCGAAGAGGCCACGTGGGAGACGGAGCGGCATATGGTGCAGCACTAACCGGAACTATTTTCTGGTATGTGATTTATGTTTAGTTTCGTTTGGGTAAGTGCATGCGATTTCGAGGGCAAAATCTTATAAGTAGGGGAGTATTGTGATATCCCCGAAATAACTAATTGCAAATTGGGCATTAATTATGTTATGTGATTATTTATGGTGATAATTGAATTATGTGTTAGAATTAATTATCTTGGTGAAATGCTTAGTCACATGGAAGGTGTGACCCGGAGGTGCATTTCAGGGTGCATGTTATGCATGTTGGAAAATTGGGGGTTATTATGGTTTAATTATGGTGGTCGATAATTATTTGGTAAAGCATGAATTTAATTGAGGTTTTGGTGCATTTTGGTAAAATGCTTATAAAATATCATGTTGGGGTATTTTATACACCATTGTTAATTGATGGGGTACATGTTAATTATAACATTTAAACCCATCACTTTTTACAATCCCCAATTACTCTCCCAACCCTAACCCCTTTTCCACTATTTTTGATTTTGGCATTAAAGTGGAGGAGAAATCCTTGCAAAAGCTTTGTTTGTGGGATTATTGGTAGGATTTGGAGTCCATAAGAGGTATGGATACCTCCTTGGTGTTTTAATGGTGTTTTGTTTGGATTTGAAATGGTTTTGGAGTTTTTGAAATGAGTTTGTTTTGGGTTGGTATGATTTTTGGTTGGATGTTAAATTTTTGGTTGTTTAAAGGTGTTTGTTGGAGGTTTATAGTGTTTTTATGTTATTGGTTTGTTGGTGTAAGTGTTGGTGAAGATGGGGAAGAAATTTTGGAGCAAAAATGGTGATTTTTCGTGGCACAGGCAGCGGCGATCGATCGCCCGAAGCGAGCGATTGATCGCGCGCCACCAGTGCGCTCTAGTAGCGGTTGGCGATCGATCACCATTTTTGGGCGATCGATCGGTGAGGCTAGCGATCGATCGCGCCAAAAGCGGCGATCGATCGCCGAAGACAGCAAATTTTGGCAGCAGGCAGAGAGGTCTCGCGATCGATCGGGCCCTCGCGGCGATCGATCGCGAGACACAAAAAAATGTGTTTTTGGATAATTTTGTGGAATTTTTGATATTGGACTATTATTGGCCCCTAATATTGGTTTGTGTGAATGTGTAGAACCATCCCAGGTGGCCACACAGCTTAGGAGATAAAGTCCACGACACAACACATTTTGGGACTAAGGTACGTATTGAGACGTACGGGCATCGGACGGTAAAACGTATTTATACGCATTGAATTGGTTATGCATTATGGTTGCATACATGGTATTAGTTATGCATTATGGTCGCATACATGGTTTGGATATGCATTATGGTTGCATGTGTATATTGGATGCATTGGTGCATGTGATTGTGAGTCGAGATTATATTCTAGTGATGAAGAATACTTGTCGCCTTCATGTCGAAGCAATGATAGAATACTTGCCGCTGTCATATTATAGCGATGAAGAATATTTGCCGCAAATATGTCGAAGCGAAGGATCATGCCGCTGTCATATTACTATTGCGAGGGATATTATGCCGCTAATATGTCGAAGCGCGGGGTATTAATGCCGCTGTCATGTAAAAGCGAGGGGTATTATGCCCCTGATATAATAATACTGGAAATGGCCATTGGTATATATGGAATGAGTACATGTCATGACATACATTATTAGTATTATAATCCATTGATTATGAATGTGGTACAGGGACAACCAAATGGAGCTTTTAAATGTATTAAACGCAGGAAGTGAATCGTATTTATGGTTTATGCATTTTAATTACAATCATATTATTGTGAATATGGTTTATATACATGCGCATGGTTTTGGGGTTGTTCCTGTAGGTACTTTTGGGCGGACGGGCTAAGACGGGTTGATGTGGTGAGCCAGTGAGGAGTGCTTTTGGCATGGCAGGCTTAATTCTTTTGTATAGTCTCTACTCTAGGAGTAGTGTAAAACTATAGGATTAACATTCAATTGGTTGGGAATGTAATTAAATCCTTTTGGAAATTTTATTTTGGCCTGTAATCTTAACGGCTCAAGGCATCAACACGAACTTTATATTCTTAGAAGCATGTTTAGCTCTATTTACGCCTTTAATCCGTACTTAAGGAACTAGGGTCCTTACAGTAAGCCTCTAAGGGCTCTTCTCCATATTTGCTTTGGAGGATACTTTTCTCCAAGTTGGGCAAGCTCATTGATGATTTGAGTTAGCCTTGTAAACATTGAATCAATGTTTTCTCCGGACTCCATCTCAAATGTTTCATACTTGAGTTGTAGAAGATCTATCTTTGTCTCTTTTACTTGATTGGTTCCCTCATGACAAATTTGAAGTTTGTGCCAAATCTCCTTGGCGGTTGAGCACATTGAAATCCGGTTGTACTCCTTCATATCTAAAGCACAATGCAAAATATTAATAGCTTTAGCATTTTGAGAAATTAAAATCATATCCGCCCTTGTAAAGTCGTCCATTTCTTTGGGAACATTCCTACCCTCAACTTCCTTCAAAGGAATATGTTGACCTTTTACAATAATCTTTCATAGGTCATAATCTACGGATTGAATACATAGAGATTATATTCTTCCAATATCCGTAGTTATCTCCCGTGAAGAGCGGCGGTCGATTGGTCGATTGACCTTGAGCAAACTCATTTGCTAGATTAGCCATAAAAATAATTTGATTTAAAACAAAAATCAAATGGCTCTGATACCACTTGTTGGAACCGAAGAGGGGGGGGGGGGTGAATGAGGTTCCTTGGCAACTTTAGCGTTTTAAAATGAATTTGCAAAAAGTGGAGTTTGCGCTGCGTAAGACTTGATGTCAATCGACAAATAAACAATATGAAGAAATAAATAAATGCGTAAAGTAAATCAAGCGATAAACGACACAAATATTTGTTATAGAAGTTCGGCGATGAATTGCCTACGTCTCCTCTTCCCGGCTAGAAAACGTCCAACCGAGGTTCCACTAGAACAACTTTGATCTTGGCCTTAGGGGCTCCAAGTTAGCCACAACACACTCTTCCCGGCTAGAAAAGTGGAGTTTTAAAATGAATTTGCAAAAAGTGGAGTTTGCGCTGCAGAAGACTTGATGTCAATCGACAAATAAACAATATGAAGAAATAAATAAATGTGTAAAGTAATTCAAGCGATAAACGACATAAATATTTGTTATAGAAGTTCGGCGATGAATTGCCTACGTCTCCTCTTCCCGGCTAGAAAACGTCCAACCGAGGTTCCACTATAACAACTTTGATCTTGGCCTTAAGGGCTCCAAGTTAGCCACAACACACTCTTCCCGAGTAACATACTCTTCACGAGTCTTCTTGGCCTTAAGGGCTCCAAGGTAGCCACACACAAACTCTTCACGAGTTACCCACACTCTTCACGAGTCTTCTTGGCCTTAAGGGCTCCAAGGATAGCCACAACCTTGCACCAATTTCACTTGTTGATGTCTTATACAATTTCCAACTTGAGTCGGTGTTGGAGGACCTTACAATAAATCAAATAACACCCTCACGGTGTAACAACACGAAGAACACAAGTTCTCACACAAGAAATAAATTACAAACTCCAATACAACACAAATGTATGAAGTTTGCAATGCTAGAATGATTTTGATTGAGCAAAGCTTTCTTGTAGTATACCTTCTTGTTTCTTGTCTTCAAATTGATCCAAAACATCCATATTTATATTGTAGAAGGCTCACAAGGCTCCTACTAGCCATTGCTACACATAAGCTTGAATCACTCCAAGATCGCCTCGGACATCGCCTCGGGCGATCACCATCGCCTCGTTCTAACTATCAAATCTGGCACAGATCGCCACAGGCGTTCCTTACATCGCCTGGGGCGATCGTCCTTTGTAAATTTGCCGTACGTAAGCTTCTGGATCGCCTGGGGCGACCAGGCCATCGCCTGGGGCGATCTGGTTCGCCAGGCGCGCAGCGTGCCATCGCCTGGGGTGATCTGGTTTGCCAGGCGCGCAGCGTACCATCGCCTGGTCGATGGTGCACGGCGTTGGCACGCGTGGCTCTGATCGCCTGAGGTGATGGCCCGGATCACCTGAAACTATATACCAGATTTCAACACTCTCAAACTTTGCACTTTTCGACCATCTTAAGCTCGTTTCTGGGAAACGTGGTAAACATAAAAGTTGTAGCCCTTCCTCTTAGCTACGTGTGGACAATATTTCATTGCATTTCATTAAGGTATGAAGAAGTCATGGCCAAAATGCTACAGCCGCTCAAACCTTGCTACAATCTGCACTTGCCATGACTTCCATGCCATTTTGCTCCATGATGCAATCCGAATTGGATTGAGATGTTTGAATATGTAATCTAGAATATTGAGTTGGCTTTCCAAACTCTTTAGATTCACATTATTCGGAGCATCGATCCAAGAGATATAATCAAAACATTGCACTGCGCTCCAAGTGGATTCTATATGAATTTGCCCACCAACGGACCATTGGTTTGTGGGTTTTCATATCATCATAAAATATTGTTTCAACATCATTCCACACATGTTGAAAACTAATTATCGTCGTTCATAGATGTCTTTCCTCTCGTTAGCTTCCTTGATAAAATCCACGTTGTCCTATGAACTCGCAAATGACATTGTGTAACTTGGGTCCTCTTTCATTGGTCTTCCCAACCAATTTATCAATCTAACCCTGTACACTAAGTAGACATATTAGTACAACAAATACAAGTTTTGTTGATCATCAAAACTCATAAATAACTCATAGATAAATTAAGCATTAAACTCAACAATGCGTTTAAGGCTCAACAAAATCCAGTTGCTAGTTTCATTTTTAGTCTGCTCATTTCCACCAATAATCTCCTGTAAGTATAATATCATCAACGTACACAATCAGAACTATAATCTTGCCATCAGAGTAAAACTTGAAGAATATGGTATGATCAGTCTGTCCCTATTGATATCCCCGCTTCTTTATTGACTGAGTGAATTTCTCAAACCAAGCTCTCGGGCTCTGCTTAAGTCCCCGTATAGAGACATTTTTTTTCAATTTACACACTTTTGCACCAAATATAATACCTCATAAACAGAAGTTAGTAATTAAATGTAACTCGAGGATCGACTTACGTGTCAGATCCTAGGCCTTTCAGGCTCCGACCTAAGAAGATTACCACTATCCTTAAGATTTAAGACATGCATGCTCTCTCACAAGCAGCTTATTGTTGTTATCTTTTCAAGGCTGGAAAATGAGGATATAAGACATGTGTAAAGCAAGACGTGCTATTTAATGTAAAGCAACATGCTCATGCACACAGTACATTGACTAATCTTGTTACTGGAATATATCAACCACACACCCAACCCAACACCTAATTTCCTTTCACATTCCTTTGCTACAACATGGATAAGTAAATTAATTCCACATTGATTTCATTTTCATCCTACATCTGGTTTCAGGCTGATGAAGTTGACGTGGAAATTGATCCCAAGGATATCGAGCTTACAACTGCGAGATCTGGTGCTGTGGAGGTATGGTATAGTCGATATGTGGTTGTTGGGGGACATTGCTCATTTTTGTTATATATTTATAATGATTGTTGTGTTTGATTCTACAACTTTCCCCCTCTTAACCTCTACAACAAAATTGTCCCTTTTCCTCATCATGTACGAGTTCCTACGACAAGGCAAAATGTCAACAAAGTGGAAACAGTTGTTCCACAAACCAACAGGCATAAGAATATTTTATACAGAAGAAAAGAACTCAGCTAAAGAACAAGAATCACGCTCTCTGCTAAATTGTAAGGGAATATTATGCACTATTACCCATAACTGATGAAGTTGATGATTCTAGATTGAATTTATGTTCGTTGGAAATTGTATGAGCAATTACGATATCATATGACATCAGTTTTATCTTTGATGGATTTGGGATTTCTATCTAAACTTGTAATCATATGAGTAGCCAAATTGATTGGTCTATTTCAGGAACAACTTATAATGACCTTAACTGGTATTATGTTCTCAGGAAGTAAGAGAACAACAAGAGATGCTAAGGAACCAGAGGAAATCGCAGGTGGATTGTATTGTTTTCTCTCTCATACATCTGCTCCATGCTTATTTTTCTTTGTAATTAGGCTATTTCTTTGAAAAAAATAGATCACACCATATTCCCCATGCACATGCATGTAGTCGAACCCGAGTTATCCGAGAAGAGACAAAGTCGAATTTTTACTTTTCAGCTCTGCTCTTAGACTAGGGTTTATCTCAAGTTCACTGATTCACCCCATTTTCGCCAATGCTCCCTTGATAATTGAAGCCCTCACTCAAATACAATTTGTCCTCCTTTAATAAGCTTTTCTAGCTTCAATTACCCCATACGAATCAAATGTTTCGTCGCCCGATTCTATCCAGAATCGGCGAAATCCAATTCATCGCCAATTTCTGCAGTCTTGATAATGGTAAAAGATCACTCGTGAACTCAGGAGCCGGAATATCTCTATCCAAAATTGAACCGGTTTCCTCCGAGAAAAAAATCACCTGAGAAAGAGTACATGACTCCGGAGAAGGCTGTTTCTGTTTCAGGTAAGTTGCATTTTGATAACCCAGATAAAGCAAATGTTGTTCTGCATTTTCTTGAAAAACATGGATTTAGGAAAACCCAAATCACTGAGCTGGTTTCTAGACGACCCCTTTTTCTGCTATCCAAGCCTGAAACGTCCTTTTTGCCAAAGATGGATTTTTTCTTGCATTCTGCCGGGATTTCCAAAACTGAAATGGTGGAAACCATTGTAAAGAACCCTGGGTACTTGGCAAGAAGCGTGGAGAAGAGGGAACTTGGAGTGCCCCAATGCGGTATCGAGTTTCTTCTGTTTCAAGCATTTGTTGTAAACCGGAAGTATGAATCGTACAGGAAAATTGTTTCTGAGGCTATTGGAATGGGTTTTTGATCCGTTGAAAACCACATTTTTATCAGTGATGCATTGCCGAACTGGGAAGGGTAATAAAGATGTGTGGGAAAGATGCTATGAAACTTATGCTAATTGGGGTTGGTCCAAGGATGACATATATACGCCTTTTAAGGAAACGATGACGTTTATTTTAAACAATTAATTCCAATATAGCGATTTTATATCGCAAGTGCACGGTGTCAAGTTTTAGTATAGATAGGAAGAATACGGATTGTCGAATCCACAGGACTAACAAGCAAGTACCAAATAAGACACTTTTAACTATATTTAACCTACGAAAATTAATTGAACAATGAAACTACTAATTAATTAAAATTAACTACTAAACCAACCAAGTCAATAAAAGTAAACGAGAAAAATCCAAAAGAAACGATTATCAAGGCGTCGGCTCACCAATGTAATCCCCCACAATTCGCATATTAGTTAAGAATTAATTCAAATAATCTAAGGTGACGAGTTTTCCTAATTCACTTGTTATACCTTGGTCCGGCTATAACAAATCTAATATTAACGTAACCATAAGCCACTCTCGTACCCTTATTGAACAATTAATATTGTAAATCGATCTATGAAAACTTCTAGCCTTCGATTTTGGTAAATCTATTGCTATCACACATGTATTTGATTTTATCTCTCGATCTCAGCCTGAAATCCACGGCATAAATCACTATATCGAATTCCAATTTTATCTCACGATCTCAATTGTAATTTAATATCATTCAAGGATTGCCAAACCCTTAAAAGCATGAAGAACGATGATCTATACACTTAGATAAATAAGAATCAATCAAAACATTAAAATTAAATCATGGGTTCATAACAAAGGTTCGCCTAGCCTAGATAAATAAACTTAGAACTCATAAATAAATACCAATAATCAAACATGTCTTGCAACAATCCAAGCATGATATAATCAAAATAAAACTAAACTAAAGTTTAAAGGTAAGAATAAACTCCCAGCGTCGACTCCGGTTGTAGATCCTCGCTCCTTCTCTTGCTTCCTTCTCGATCGTCGCTTTAATCGCCTTGTTGGAGATGTTTCAAAATCATAAAGGTGGTATGATGTGTTGGGATATGCCCTAAGACAAGTCATTAGATGATTGTTTTGACATACAATGTTTATGATTTTATGAAATGGCAATTCATTATTATATATTATTCGATTAACTGTGCAATGTGAATTAATATATATGTTAATGTCCTTAGAATAATATTGTATTATTCTTAAACATTGTCCCTAGTCAAGTATTATCATGAATAGGGATAATGATAATACGTAGAGACTAGTATGTGTTGATTGATGAATTGTTCATTGATATGAGATATCAAATCAACACATGGGTACATGTTAGAGAACGATGTACTGGACAGACCCACCATGAGAATGCAACATGGATAGTTATATGATCGTCATATGCAATTCTCATAGTGATAATAATGTATGTAATCCTTACGACTTGTGATCATCAGAGATCCCAACGTAAGGAGTTATGTATCTTGATATTGTCAAACGTTACCCGTAACAGGGTAAACTATAAAGGCGACTATTGGATACACTACGAATTATGTAGAGGGATGTTGACTGATCGAGATAGGATTTGTCCCTCCTATATAACAGGAAAATGCATGGCCATGCTCGAATGAGTCGATATGAGATATCGAGCTTATTCGTTTATTCTAGTTCTACTTGGGGATCAAGAAATAAAAATTGAATATACGAGTATGACTATTCCATGACTCGTGTTCAATCTAAACACAAAGGACAAAATGATTAAGTTACATGGTTAATATTATCACGAGTTCTAAAGGTTATGTCGAGTCATTGACATTCTTGTAATTTGGGTAGCATTGATGTGTTGCTAGATACCGCTCAATGCTTGCGACATAAAATGAGATTTTATGTCACTACCAACATTACAAGATCCTATCGGGTCGCACAAAAGGTTAAATCGATAAGGAAAATTAAATTCATTGGATGAATTAATTAATTAAGAAGAGTCTTAATTAAAAGATTATAAAGATTTAATTAAATCATGGGTTTGGGCCCATGAGGCTTTAAGAAAGCCTTAAACCTTAATTAAATCTTATAATATAAATACAAGGTTATGATTAATTGTTTGTAAGAGAATTCATATCATTCCAACCTACACAAAAGCAACACACGGCCGCCTCCTCTCCAAGCTCTCTCGGCTTCATCATAGCCGAAGTGAGTTGTGGTGATTTTCGTGCCATTCCTCGATTTTGAATCGAGTGTGTTTCTTGTTCCGGTTTAAGAACTTATCTAGCAACTTGTTCTTAAACTATCCCTTCATTCGATTTGATCGTGTGGATACCGTTGAGGCAAAACTTGACAAGTTTTGCTAGTGACTCGAAGGATACGTTGGACGTGGTGCTGCTCCGTAGAATCTACTCAAAAACGCTACAAGGGTGAGACTTTTGTAAACCTTCATCCGATATGAACCCCTATGTATAGATCCGCGGTTTAGTAATCCAAAATTTTATTATTCCGCTGCGTTCCATGCTTGTTGGATTACTTACAGTGGTATCAGAGCCGTGTACAAGGCTCATATCGGATTTATGTGGTTAAACTGTTTTAATCATATTAGAATTATATTGCATGCTATTAAAACTGTATAAACATATATGATATGTTAATATCGAGTTTGTAAAAATCATCGTAAAATTGTATTTGATATAATTGACGAATAATCAAATTAATTTTGGGCAATGTTTCGGCCACCACCTAGCACAATTGACCCACGGCTTAGCCACATGAGGGCTAGGGTTTTCGAACCCTTGGCTCGAGATGGCCTAGTCGTTGTGGCTCATGTTCGTGCATGGAGGTTTCGAGACATGGATGACTTTGGCTCGATAATGGTTCAAGCATGCATGGATAAGTGGCTTCACCACATGAGAGCTAGGGTTTTCGAACCCTTGGCTCGAGATGGTTGAGCCACCACCGTGCATGACCTGACCATGATTCGTGGCTCAAGAATTCCGGCGTTTCGAACAAGTTGGCTCGATGAAAACTCAAAGTAGTGCGAGGCGGCTAGGGTTTGGAACCCTAGCGCCGTCGCCGCTCGCTCGAGGCTCGGCCATGGGCTAGGGTTTCGAACCCTAGGCCCATAATTGTTCCAGCCGTGTGTTTGGTTGGTTCGAACCATGGTGGTTCGTGGCTTAGTCGCTTAAGTTCGTGGCATGTGATGTCCCGAGCATACGATAATTTTTCAAAATTCTATTTTACAATTTTAATTAGAATTAAATTTAAAATGTTTAGAATTTAAATAATTAAATGTTAAAGCATGCTTTATGTGTTGTTTGAGCATGGTGCATGGTTATAGCCCTTTGACCTATTATATAGGATTTGTGAATGTTTGTAATTTATAATACGACCTGCGAGTCGTGCCTTCTCTATTTTATTCTAAATGTAATCCCTCCCCTATGTTCCCCTCGAATGTGAATCGAGGAATTCTATATCTTGTAAATAGTATAGTTTTTTTATTGATGGTGATCAATGAAGATGGAGCATCGTGCCGGGATGAGGAGGCCATTCACAAATTGGAGCCAAAGGAAGGTGCTTGTGAAGTTACCTTAGGTTGACTCTTAGGATTTTCTCATTGGCTTGAGAAAATCGCTAGTAGGGGCTATAACCATGTCACGTTTAATTATGTATGTTGATGCATGATTTATCTTATGTTTTAGATTGATTACACATATATGTAGATATGTATACAACTATATGTAGTGGACATATTTTAAATTATCAAACTAATCATGAGATCAATAAATCCCTCTAAAATATTAAGTTTTAGATGCCTTCCAAAATTAAAAGTACTCGTCAAAAACTTCGATTGTACATATGTGGGTTTGCCAAAGCAAAGCACTGTGGCAATCTTAGTAAGGCGCGAAAGGATAAAAGTGATATCCGTTATACTTTAAATTGGGTACGACTTAACTAGGTTATCTCAATAGGATTGGGAACCTAGAGGCATGGGTTGGATAATAATTCATTTGATGAATTGAACAAAGTGTTGTTCGTCCAACTATCCAAGAATTACATGTGATGTAATTGACAAAGTGTTGTCTACCTAAATAACCGAGTCTTTGGCGATTAGCCAAAGCTAACTCAAGATTAGGCGAAATATGGATCTTGACCCACTAAAGGTTTCGAGGGTTGATATTTTTTTAAAAAAAATAGTGGGAGTATCATTTAATATAAGACCATGTTAAATGATTAAATCATAAACTTATTTTGCATATTTATATTGTAGATATCCATGGCAACTAACAACGTAACAAGCACTTTATCACTGCGATCGGTCCTTGAGAAGGACAAATTAAATGGGACAAATTTCCTAGACTGGCATAGGAACTTGAGGATAGTCCTCAAACAAGAAAAGAAACAATATGTCCTAGAGGAACCCTTACCTGCTGAGGAACCTCCCCTAACGGCTACAAGAGCCGATAAAGATGCTTACAAGAAGCATCAAAGTGACGCACTTGATGTTGGATGCCTTATGCTTGCCCCCATGAACTCTGAGCTTCAGAAGCAACATGAGGAAATGGAGGCGTTTGATATGATCGAGCACCTTAAGCAACTGTACCAACAACAAGCAAGACAAGAGAGGTATGACGTCTCTAAGGCGTTATTCCAGTGTAGAATGGTAGAAGGAAGTCTGGTTGGAACTCATGTACTCAAGCTGATTGGGTATATTGAGAATCTGGAGAAGCTGGGTTTTCCTTTGGACCAAGAGTTGGCCACTGACGTGATCTTGCAATCGTTGCCTTAAAGCTTCAGTCAATTTGTCTTAAATTACAATATGATTGAAATAGAAAAGACACTACCACAGTTACTTGGCATGCTTAGAACTTTTGAAGCAAATAGCAAGAAGTCTAAACCTACAAATGTTCTTATTGTGAATAAGAGCAAAGGAAAGACTAAAGCTAAGAGCTTCAAGAAGAACAAGAAGGTCTTTGTAAATCTAAGCCAAAGTCTTCTACACTGAAACCAAAGGGAGGGATAGCGAAGGAAGGGAACTGTTTCCATTGCGGTGAGACCGGTCATTGGAAAAGAAACTGCAAAGTATACTGGAGGATCTAAAGAAAGGAAGTGTGACTTCCACTTCAGGTATTTTTGTTATAGAAGTCAATTTATCTACTTCTTCATCATGGGTATTAAATACTGGACGTGGATCTCACATTTGTGTAAATGTGCAGGACCTCAAAAAGAGTAGATTGTTGGCGAAAGGCGAAGTTGATCTCCGAGTTGGAAATGGAGCAAGAGTTGCTGCATTAGCTATAGGAGATTATTATTTATCTTTGCCTTCTGGTTTATCGTTGATTTTAAAAGACTGTTATTTTGTGTCATCCATTACCAAAAAAACATAATTTCTATTTCTTGTTTAGACAAGTGTGGGTTTTCATTTATGATAAAGGACAACTATTGTTCTATTTATTTAAATGATATGTTTTATGCTAGTGCACAAATGGTGAATGGTCTTTATTTATTAAATCTTGATATTCCTATCTATAACATAAATACTAAAAGGATTAAAAATAATGATTGTAATCCGACTTATCTCTGGCATTGTCGCTTGGGCCACATAAACGAGAACCGCATATCTAAACTTCATAAGGATGGAGTATTAGATTCATTTGATTTTGAATCATATGAAACATGCGAATCTTGTTTAATGGGCAAGATGACTAAAGCCCCTTTCAAGGGACATGTTGAAAGGGCAAATGTTTTATTGGGACTAATACATAGTGATGTATGTGGACCAATAAGTACACAAGCTAGAGGTGGTTTTCAATACTTCGTTACATTTACTGATGACCTCAGTAGATATGGGTATGTGTACCTAATGAAACATAAGCATGAAACCTTTGAAAAGTTCAAAGATTTCAAAAATGAAGTACAAAACCAACTTGGCAAAAGTATCAAAATCCTTCGATCAGATCGATGAGGTGAATACTTAAGCCAAGAGTTTCATGACTATCTAAAGGAGTGTGGGATAGTCCCACAACTCACTCCTCCGTATACTCCACAATAGAATGGTGTATCCGAGAGGAGAAATCGAACCTTGTTGGACATGGTTAGATCAATGATGAGTCATGCAGATCTTCCGATATCGTTTTGGGGACACGCTCTAGAAACATCGATTTTCTTACTGAACCGTGCTCCATCTAATTCAGTGGAAAAGACACCATATGAGATATGGACTGGGAAGCGTCCTAGTATGTCTTTTATGAAGATTTGGGTTGTGAGGCTTTCGTTAGACGTCACGCCACTAACAAACTTGGACCCAAATCTGATAAGTGTTTATTTGTGGGGTATCCTAAGGAAACGAAAGGATACTATTTCTATTATCCCACCGAGAACAAAGTAGTTGTTGCTCGAACTTGTGTATTTCTTGAAAGAGAATTTATTTCTAGAAAAACCAGTGGGAGAAAAATAGAACTTAGTGAAGTTCAACCACAAGAAAACACTGAACCTGAGATTGAGATGGAAACAGAGCAGGCTCCGCAAGCTGTTGTGGAAGAAGTACCTGCTCAAGAGACACAAGCCCAGCGTAGGTCTATAAGAGAACACCGGGAGCCACAGAGATATGGATTTCTTGTGACTCAACAAGGTGACTTACTACTTATTGATGAGGATGAGCCGTCATCTTATCAACAAGCTATAATGGGCACTGATTCTGAGAAATGGCAAGAGGCCATGAAATCTGAGATGGAATCCATGTATGCAAAAAGTATGGACTTTGGTTGATCCACCTGAAGGGGTACGACCCATAGGGTGAAAATGGATTTTCAAGAAAGAGACCGATATGGATGGTAATGTACAAACCTATAAAGGTCGGTTGGTTGCAAAAGGATTCAAACAAATTCATGGTATTGACTATGATGAAACTTTTTCACCAGTGGCCATGGTTAAATCCATAAGGATCTTACTTGCAATAGCTGCATTTCATGATTATGAAATCTGGCAGATGGATGTCAAAACAGCTTTCCTTAATGGAAATCTGCTCGAGGATGTGTACATGACACAGCCCGAGGGTTTTGTCGATCCAAAGGATGCTGGAAAGATATGCAAGCTGCAACGATCCATTTATGGATTGAAGCAAGCTTCTCGGAGTTGGAATCTTCGTTTTGATAATGCAATAAAGAGTTTGGTTTTATCAAACATGTAGATGAACCTTGTGTCTGCAAGAAGGTCAGTGGGAGCATAATCATTTTCCTAGTGTTGTATGTAGATGACATACTTCTCATTGGGAATGATATCCCTGCCTTACAATCTGTAAAGATTTGGCTAGGGATGCTTTTCGATGAAAGACTTGGGAGAAGCCACCTATGTATTAGGAATCAAGATCTATAGAGATAGATCGAGAAGGCTTCTTGGCCTAAGTCAAAGTACACACATAGACAAAGTGCTTAAAAGGTTTAGCATGCAAGAATCAAAGAAAGGATTCGTGCCTATGACACATGGTATATATCTCTCGAAGGAACAGTGTCCTTCAACACCAGATGAGAGACAACGCATGAGTAAGATTCCATATGCGTCAGCTATTGGATCTATCATGTATGCCATGATATGTACTCGTCCCGATGTATCGTATGCTTTGAGCATGACGAGCAGATATCAAGTTGATCCAGGTGAAGGTCACTGGATTGCTGTCAAGAATATCCTGAAGTACTTGAGAAGAACTAAGGATACATTCTTGATTTATGGAGGTGAGGAAGAGCTCAATGTAATTGCTTACACTGATGCAAGCTTCCAAACTGACAAAGATGATTTTCAATCGCAATCTGGATATTGTATTGCCTAAATGGAGGTGCTGTGAGCTGGAAGAGTTCAAAGCAAGAAACAGTAGCCGATTCTACAACGGAAGCTGAGTATATTGCTGCCTCGGATACAGCAAAGGAAGCTGTTTGGATTAGGAAGTTCATTTCTGAACTTGGAGTGGTGCCTAGCATTAAAGATCCGATAGAACTCTATTTTGACAACAATGGAGCGATCGCATTGGCTAAGGAACCTAGATCTCACCAAAGATCCAAGCACATACTTAGGCGTTTCCATTTCATTCGAGAAATCGTTGAAAGGGGAGATGTTAAAATATGCAAAGTACCAACAGATGATAACGTATCTGACCCATTGACGAAGCCACTGTCACAGCAGAAGCACGATCGTCATACTAGATCTCTAGGCATTAGGTATATGTCTGAGTGGTCTTAGTGCAAGTGGGAGATTTGTTGGGATATGCCCTAAGACAAGTCATTAGATGATTGTTTTGACATACAATGTTTATGATTTATGAAATGGCAATTCATTATTATATATTATTCGATTAACTGTGCAATGTGAATTGATATATATGTTAATGTCCTTAGAATAATATTGTATTATTCTTAAACATTGTCCCTAGTCAAGTATTATCATGAATAGGGATAATGATAATACGTAGAGACTAGTATGTGTTGATTGATGAATTGTTCATTGATATGAGATATCAAATCAACACATGGGTACATGTTAGAGAACGATGTACTGGACAGACCCACCATGAGAATGCAACATGGATAGTTATATGATCGTCATATGCAATTCTCATAGTGATAATAATGTATGTAATCCTTACGACTTGTGATCATCAGAGATCCCAACAAAAGGAGTTATGTATCTTGATATTGTCAAACGTTACCCGTAACAGGGTAAACTATAAAGGCGACTATTGGATACACTACGAATTATGTAGAGGGATGTTGACTGATCGAGATAGGATTTGTCCCTCCTATATAACAGGAGATGTGTTTGGCCCTTGATCAAGTGAGAACTAAAATGCATGGCCATGCTCGAATGAGTCGATATGAGATATCGAGCTTATTCGTTTATTTTAGTTCTACTTGGGGATCAAGAAATAAAGATTGAATATACGAGTATGACTATTCCATGACTCGTGTTCAATCTAAACACAAAGGACAAAAGGATTAAGTTACATGGTTAATATTATCACGAGTTCTAAAGGTTATGTCGAGTCATTGACATTCTTGTAATTTGTGTAGCATTGATGTGTTGCTAGATACCGCTCAGTGCTTGCGACATAAAATGAGATTTTATGTCACTACCAACATTACAAGATCCTATCGGGTAGCACAAAAGGTTAAATCGATAAGGGAAATTAAATTCATTGGATGAATTAATTAATTAAGAAGAGTCTTAATTAAAAGATTATAAGGATTTAATTAAATCATGGGTTTGGGCCCATGAGGCTTTAAGAAAGCCTTAAACCTTAATTAAATCTTATAATATAAATACAAGGTTATGATTAATTGTTTGTAAGAGAATTCATATCATTCCAACCTACACAAAAGCAACACACGGTCGCCTCCTCTCCAAGCTCTCTCGGCTTCATCATAGCCGAAGTGAGTTGTGGTGATTTTCGTGCCATTCCTCGATTTAGAATCGAGTGTGTTTCTTGTTCCGGTTTAAGAACTTGTCTAGCAACTTGTTCTTAAACTATCCCTTCATTCGATTTGATCGTGTGGATACCGTTGTGGCAAAACTTGACAAGTTTTGCTAGTGACTCGAAGGATACGTTGGACGTGGTGCTGCTCCGTGGAATTTGCTCAAACACGCTACAATGGTGAGACTTTTGTAAACCTTCATCCGATATGAACCCCTATGTATAGATCCGCGGTTTAGTAATCCAAAATTTTATTATTCCGCTGCGTTCCATGCTTGTTGGATTACTTACATGATATGGACGGTGAAGAGGGCTGGACGTGTGTTGAGATGGAGGTGTATGGCGTGAGATGGGTTTTGGGTGAAGGCGTGAGGTGAGTGGTGGTTCTGGAAGAAGGGGCGTGTATATGGAGGTTGATGGACGTGAAGATGGAAGCTGGATGAGCATCCCTTCTCTACCCTATGGCTGTGCGTATCTCTCCTCCTCCACGTTGATTGCTGTGTTTCCTTTATATCCTGTTCACCTCGATCTTCTCTTCTTCTGATCTCCTCCTGCTGTTTACGTAAATCTGCTCCACTTCTCACGTAACTCTCTTCACCAGATTTTACGTTGCTAATTTACTCACCAGTCTTCATGTCTCTTCTCTCCTCGTCTATCTGCTCTCCAGAATTACGTAACTCTCCCGTAAACTCCTCCTGGTTCAATCTCTGCGTCTCATCTTTTATCTTCCTGCTCACCCTCGTATATCTCGTTCACCTCCAATCTGTTGCTGCCTCCGTATCAGATTGTTCCTTGAAGTTCTCACGTTTTATCAGCTTCTTCAATTCCCGTGCGCACGTAACTCTTCTGATTCCTCTTCTGTCCGTTCGTTTCTTCTCACGTTGCTTCCATTCTTATTCTCACGTAACTATCTTGTTCTTACCCGTAGCTTATCTTTCTGTTTTATTCTCCAGTTCTGAGTAACATACGTCACTCACTTCTTCTCCTCCCTGAAGTGCCCTCGACTCTCCTCCTCACGTAACTGCTCTACCGAATTTTCTCTTTTTACGTAAATATTGTTGTGTATTACGTGAAGAATGAATATGTGGGTCTCAGAATTTTCGTTACTCTTGTTTCGTACGTTTGCTTCCCACTTCAATCTTCTCACCTCCTGATATCATGCGTCTCTTGCTTATTTTTATTCTGCACCAATATTCTCGTTTGTTTGTGCTTCTACGTCTCTTGCTGCTGTCTCCTATCTATTCGTAACTCTTTTTTCAATCTGTTCACTCTTTTGTTCCCGTCAATCTCCTCCTCTTTATATCTTATATTATAAAAATAATATAATATTGATTTGAATGTCCAATAAAATATAATCTTCCTTGCTCGAAAATATCCGGTTATGCTCGGTTTAGTCATTTTTATCATTTTAAGCTTATTTTCTCAACTTTTATGTATTTGAACCTGGATTCCTGAAATATACATAAAACAATACGAAAACGCATAATATTGTCCAAGAATCATAGTAAAATGCAAATAAATTTATAGCAATATAAGTGTAAAAATCACACTTATCAGGAAACATCCTAAAATATGGTTCCATGGAGTCGTTTTCCTCTATCATTCATTTTTGTGTTGTTTAGGACAATATCTGATAAAAAAAAATTATTTAAACAGAGTTTCTTGAGCAGTTTACTCGAGTTGTGAAAACTGAGAGGTTCAAGATTAAGGTCCCTTTCACACTTGTTGTTGTATGAATAAATTTAAATTTGCAGCATATTCTAGTTAGTTCTTTGTAAAAAGATGGTGCGGACTCTGTACCGTAGAGTGAGTATTTGGCATTGATATTGTTACTGGGGAATCGACTCGGATATCGACTCGGATATCATTTTGTCACAAGCTCGAACATGTGAAGAACCCACCAACTGCAAGTTCATCGTGATTATTGATGAATATATGGTAGTTTACATGACTCAGTTTCTGTCTTGGAATTTTTCTTATGAATATTTCTCTCTTTAGTTTCTTACAATCGCATGATTTTGTTGTTGTAGTGATCGGAAGAAATTCACTCGGTCACTTGTTCCATCTCACAACTGAATAGGATTTTATAATTGGGCTTTCAAGTTTCAACCAACGAGCCGAATAAGAGACGATAGATAACAAAATACAAAATCTTCCTATGAAAATTTGTTGATCAATTGATCGCGCATTTCTTTAGCACATAAATATTAAGTGGTGCATGATATAAATCAACAGCACAAATCAACCGCAAGCGTAAAGTGTCAAATTTTAATATAGTGATTCGTAAGTACGAATGTAGAACATTGGACTAACAACCACGTATCAAATAAGATTTCTTTAAACTATATTTAACCAACAATAATGAATTAATAGGTAAACTAATAACTAAATTAAACTACTCTAATCCAACTAAAACAATCGATGATCACGAAAAAAGTCCACAAAAAAGAGTTATGAAGACAATGGTTCATCAAAGTAATCCTCTACAATTCTTTATCCATCCATCTCTAAGGTGACGAGTTTTTCAAATTGATTCAATGTACTCTGTCGAGCTATATTAAACCTAACACCAAATTGTAACAAGTGACTCTCGTCCACTTATTTAACAATTTGATATATCAGAAACTTTATGAAACCACTAACTTTAGATTAAATAACTTAAGGCTATCACTCGTATGTACTTTATCTTTCGATGCACACAGCATGAATTTCTATGTCGTATTATAATATTATCTTTCGAGCTCAATTATAATAAATAGAATCATTCAATGAAATTAAGTTCATATCCAGCTTTTCAGACTCTGTTTTTGGTGACTGAGTAATAGAGAGTCTAAAGTGTTGTGCAATTTATCCTTGAATAGGTTTGCAATTGTTCATTCCAATCCTTTCTAATACTTTCTGCAAATAGCATTTCTGATTGAGAATGTATTCCTTCTTCTGGTGATTTCCATTCCCAGTATTCTCTTTGCAATCCTGTGGTCCTTCATTTCAAATTCCTCACTGAGTTTTCTTTTAAGTTGTTCTATTTCATTCTTGTTTTGACAGGCCAAGAACATATCATCCATGTATAATAATAGATAAATCTTACTCCCATCAGTAAGTTCTCTGAGGTAAACACGTCAATGATATTGACTCCTCTTAAAACCATGGTTATGCATTAAGTCATCGAATCTTCTATACCACTGTCTTGGTGCTTGTTGAAGGCCATACATTGACCTTTTCAACAAGCACACTAGTGGAGTGGACCCTTTTTCTTCGAAGACTTTGGATTGAACCATGTGAATTTGTTAATATATCTCATCATGTAAGAAGGCAATCTTCACATCCAATTATTCGACTTGGTCATTCTAAGAGACATGTGCTTGAACACCGGAGAAAATATTTCATAGAAATCAATGGCTTCAACTTGCTAATAGTTTTTAGCCACTAATCTGGTCTTGAATCTTGGTGGTTCAATTTCAGAAATTCCTTCATTTATTTGAAACATCCACTTCGATCCAATTATTATTTGGCCCTTAGGTTTGGGTAATAGTTCCCAAGTTTTGTTCTTTTCCAATGAATCCATCTCATCTTGCATGGCTTTCTACCAGTGTTCCATATCCGTAAAGTTCAATACCTTACAGACACTAGTTGGTTCAGTTCCAACTATGTCAGTGGCAACTGTAAATGCATAAGAGATGAGGTCAACATAGCCATATTTGCGGAGGTCTTATTATTCTTCTTTGACTATCTCTTGTGAATTGATAGTCATCATCTAGGGGCATGTCTTCGGTTTTAGCACATTGTTGATCATCACAGATAAGGTCTTCTTCATTTGTTCCAGTTCTAAGGGCTTGAAGCTCCACCTTAATCTGTGTATTCTCTCATGAATTCTCATCACTCGTGATAGGTTGTTCATCTGAGTCTTTCTTCATTGGGAATAAGTCTTCCAAAAAAGTAACATCTCTACTGCTCGTAGACTTTTGGTGGTCCTGGTTCAATACACCATAACTTACTTGATGTGTGCATAGGCCTCACACCCGAATGTTCTAAGGTTCTGTAGGTTTGGTGGTGTTTCAGTCCACGTTTCCATTGGAGTTTTAAATTCAAATGGTATTGAGGGGGGTCTATTGACGAGATATGATGCAGTTGTTACAGCTTCTGCCCAAGAAGTTTTTGGCAAGGCAGAGCATAACATCATACATCTCACCCGCTCTAGTAAGGTCCGATTCATTCTTTTTGCTAGAAATTTTTGTTGAGGTGTATAAACTACAGTTAAATGCTTAGTAATCCAGCCTTGCTACAATAATCATGGAATTCTTTTGAACAAAACTTTAGTCCATTATCAGTTCTAAGCGTTTTCACCATCTTGCCAGTTTGTTTCTTACTAGGTATATGCCACTTCTTGAACTTTTCAAGTGCCTCACTTTTGTGTTTCAGAACATAGTATTGGAAATTTTAAGGCTAAATGAATTGAAATTAAGCAAGTTAAAGATCGAAGCTTAATGAATTGAAATTAAGCAAGAAAGATACGAGAAAAAGTCGAATGAATGAAAACGAAAATTTCAGGACCCATATGCTGCCTGGAATTTTCTAGGAAGCTTTTTGGCCAGAAAGGGAGGTGCTAGGGCGTCTCATGCACCTTGTCAACATTGCTTGGCATCCCTTGGCGTGTGGATGCAACTTTTCATGGAATATTGCTTTCAAAAGATGTCTTTTGACTTCCAAAAGGTGTCGATTGATGGTGTTCTATGGCCTACTATATATATAACTCATTCCCTCTCATTTGAACACATGTTTTGAAATTACAACATAATATATTTTGAGAATTTGAAGAGCAAAATTGCATAGTACATCATAGTCATATTTTGTTCATTAAAAGAAGAGAATTTGCAACTTTTGTAGTTGTTGATCTTGTGATTTGGTGTGCTACAATCACAATAAGGAGTTGTATCTTGGTAGAGGATTGCCACATTCCGAAAGTACCGAAAGTGGGGCAAATTCCTCTTAAGGATAAAGTGTATCACACTTGCCTCGACTTGATAAAATTTTCGTCGTCTCTTTTCCAAGCCACCGAATGATTCCAGAACAACGCAAACAACAATATTAAGAGGAATTTTGAAATATATTTGTGGAAAAGAAATGGCATCCACATCAACTAATGTTCCTGCGACGCATGGGGAAAAGCCCAAAATTCAATGGCACAAATTTTAATGGGTGGCAACAAAAGATGCTTTTCTATCTCACAACCTTGTGATTGGCAAGGTTTTTGAAGGAAGATTCACCTACCATTGAAGAAGAAGAAGTTGATCCTCGGAAGAGGGCTGTTGTAGATGCATGGAAACAAAGTGATTTCTTATGCAAAAAATTTCATCTTGAATGGTCTTGATGATGCACTATACAATGTGTATTGTCAAGTCCGAACCGCAAAAGAATTGTGGAACATGCTTGAAACTAAATATAAGGCGGAAGATGTCGGCCTTAAGAAGTTCATAGTGAGGCGCTTCTTGGACTTTAAGATGCAAGACTCGAAATCCATAGTAAGTCAATTGCAAGTACACCTACATGAGATTCATGCAAAATGAATGAGTCTAAGTGAGTCCTTCCAAGTTGTCGCGTTGATTGAGAAACTTCCTCCTTTGTGGAAAGATTTAAAAATCTATCTGAAACACGAGAGGAAGAAAATGAGACTCGAGGAGTTGATTGTCCGGCTATGGATTGAAGAAGATAATCGGAAGACAGAAATCAATGTGAACAAAATGAGTGCAAAAATGAACATTGTGGAATCAAACAACAATGGAAAGGAAAGGAAAACCTGTGATGGCCAACAACCAATGAACTCTATAAGGTTCAAGGGAAATTGATTAAATTGTGGGAAACTGAATCATAAAGCAAAGGTTTGTAAGCTACTGAAGAAAAACCAAGTGAACTTGATTCAAGACAAGTCTGTACCTATTAATATGTCCTAACTTGACTTGAATGATTTTTGAATCAAACTTGGTGGATAACCTAATGAATGGTGGGTCGATACCGACGCTACAAGGCATATATGCTCCGAACTCCAATTTTAGAAAAAAATATATATGGAAAATTCATCTACGTCTGAAATTGTGGAGCTTGGCAAGGTTGTGTTGAAGATGGCTTCAGTCAAGGAAGTGTCTCTAATTGATGTACTTCGTGCCGGACGTCCGAAATAACTTAGTGTTGGGGTCGTTGTTGGTCAAAAGTGGTTTTAGACTTAGTTTTTATTCCAATAAATTTGTACTCACTAAAAGTGGTCATTTATAGGAAAGGGGCATCTAGAGAAGAATCTCTTCAAAATGAATGTAATTGCGGTTAACCGCAACTTTGAAAGCAATAAATTGAATAATTCTATTTACTTGATTGAGAGTTATAATATTTATATTGATTTATGTGATCTAAAGTACGTACAAACGAGAGGAGGGAAAAAATACTTTGTAACATTAATCGATGATTGCTCAAGATACTGCTATGTATATCTATTGATGAGCAAAGATGAAGCCTCGGGGCTCTCATGAATTATAAGAATGAGGTTAAAAAACAAATTCGCAAGCGAATAAAAATTTGTCGAAATGATAGATGAGGAGAATATGGTGCACCGTTTGATGAATTTTGTTCACAATTTGGCATTGTACATCAAACCACTGCCCCATAGTCGCCTCAATCTAATGGAGTAGCCGAAAGGAAAAATACGACTCTAAAGGAAATGATGAACACCCGACAAAACGGCTTATGAGATATGGAAAGACCGTAAGCCTTGCTACAAATATCTAAAGTGTGGGTGTGTTTGGCGAAAATAGAAGTACCAAAGCCAAAGCAAGTGAAAATAGGGCAAAAAACTGTTGATTGTATTTTCATAGGATATGCACACAATAGTAGTGATTATCGATTCATAGTTACAAATCGAAAATTTCAGATATGAATGAAGAAATGAAGAATCAAGGAATGCAGTAATCTTTGAAAACATGTTTCCTAGAAAAAGAAAGGAAATAATTAAGTTCGAATAAAAGAAATTATGAGATTGCAAATGAACGTTCAAATAAAACGAAGAACCAAGACGCAATGAAACTGAAAATGAAGGTTCAAAACAACGAGGAACCGATACTCAGTAAAAGGGCTAGAAAGGAGAAGTCATTTGGTCCGGACTTTCAAATGTATATGTTAGAAAATGAACAAAAGACATTGAAAAATGTCTTGTCTAGTCCCGAATCTCCTTATTGGAAGGAAGCCATCAATCGGAAATGTATTCCATTAGGCGAAATAAAACTTGGGAATTAGTTGATGCTCCTCTGGGTACCAATGCTCCTTCGGGTACCAAATAGTTGGGGTGTAAATGGATTCTAAAACGAAAGTGTAATGCAGATGGAACAATCGAAACATACAAGGCTCTATTGGTGGCGAATGGATTCAAACAAATTGAAGGCCTTGATTTCTTCGATACTTACTTACCAGTGACAAGGATAACATTCATATCTGTACTCATTGCTATTGCCGCGCTGCATAATCTTGAGATACATCAAATCTTTTCAATTGGTGAATTGGAAGAAGAAATTTATATGGAACAACCTGTAGTTTTTATAGTTCCTGGACAACATAAAGAAAGTATGCAAACTTATTAAGTCATTATATGGGCTGAAACAAGCGTATAAACAATGGCATGAAAAGTTTGACAAAATTATGTTATCAAATGGTTTTAGAATTAACGAGTGTGACAAATGCGTGTACATCAAAGGCACACGAGAAATATTTGTTAAAATATGTTTATATGACATGCTAATAATGTGAAGTAATCATGAAGTCATCGTTGAAATGAAAAAAAGTGTTAACAATACATTTTGATATGAAAGATATGGGCGTTGCATATGTCATATTAGAGATTAAAATCTATAGGACACAAGAGGCAATTATCGTATCTCAATCACATTACATTGAGACTGCATTGAGAAAGTTCAATGCATATGACACTTATCTTGTAAAGACACTGATGGACTTAAGCGTGCATTTAAGTAGAAATCATTGTGAACCAGTGTCTCAATTGGAATATTTAAGAATTATTGCAAGCCTCGAGTTTATTATGAATTGTACTATTCTGTATATCGCTTGTGCTGTGAATAAGCTAAGTCGATTTATTAGTAATCCAAATAATATCCATTGGACTACATTAATAAGGGTACTTAAATATTTAAGATACACCTTAGAATATGGATAATATTATACAAAATTATCTCGAAGTAATAGAGGGATATAATGAAGCAAACTGGATATCCGACTCAAATGACTACAAATCCACAAGTGGCTATTTATTTAGCATTGGTGGTAGGACGTGTCGTGGAAGTCTCCTAAACAAACTTGCATTGTACGATCCACGATGGAGTCAGAGTAGCTCTAGACAAAGCTGCGAAAGAGGCGGAATGGCTTCGTAATTTCTTGGAAGAAATCCATATTGGTCGAAACCAATGCCATCAATTATGATTCATTGCGATAGTCAATCGGCAATTGCTAGTACACAAAACAATATGTATAATGGAAAGCCGTGACATTTTATCATAGACATAATCCTGTACGCCAATTGATCTCTAAAGTTATCGCAATTGATTATGTGAAATCAAAGGAAAACTTGGCGGGTCCGCTTATAAAAGCATTGAATAGAGATCAAGTGAATAATTATCAATAGGATTGTGACTGAAATCTACAAAATAAATTTTTATAGTGGTAATCCAACCTTGTTGACTAGAGATCCCAAGATCTTTGTTTAATGAGACAACTAAATTATGAAAATTGAAGTTTGCACTCGGAATAATTTCCCAACCCATTCCTATGATGAATAGTACTTATGACCTACCAAAGTAATGAGGTTAATTTGATAATTTTAATGATTTCTATACTTGAAAAATGGAGATGGTAGGATGCTCTTAACAAGAGATCATCTATATAAGTGTGAGGTCGTGCCACCTCAATGAAAAGCTTATAAATTGTTTCATGGCCAAAACAGACACAACTGAGAAATCCAAACCAAGGTTGAGAAGTTAATGTGTAGATTGTCTGGGTTTACACGAACCACCAAGTAGGGCAAGACATCATGTTCACTTCATGGCCTAGTAAATTTGACAGTATATTACTAAGGAAGGTTCAAAGCCAAAAGCTATCTATCCTGATGCAATATTTCTTTGTGCGAACTCTCTTTCATAATCACGTGCATACATGCATTAATTTCATTCGCGTGGGTGATTCTTGGAAAGTTAAGGCTTAATGAATTAAAATTAAGCAAGTTGAAGATCGAAACTTAATGAAATGAGATTAAGTAAGGCTTAATGAATTGAAAATTAAGCAAGAAAGACATGGGGGAAAGTCGAATGGATGAAAACGAAAATTTTGGGCACCATTTTGCTGCGTAGAAAAATTCCAGGCAGGAAGGGAGGCGCGCTAGCGCCTCCCAAGGGGTGCTAGGGCCCCCTATATGCTACCTGGAACTTTCCAGGCAGCTTTTTGGCCAGAAAGTGAGGCGCGCTAAAGCCTCCTTGTAGGCGCTAGGGCGCCATATGCACCTTTTCATCATTGCTTGGCATCCCTTGGAGAGTGGATGCAACTTTTCAGGGAATATTGCTCTCAAAAGGTGTCTATTGACTTCCAAAATGTCAATTGATGGTGTCTTTTTTTGAAATTATAAGCTTGTATGTTGTGAAAATTGGAAGAGCAAAAGTGCATAGTACATCATACTCATATTTGTTCACTAAAAGAAGAACGTTTGCAACTTTTATGGTTGTATATCTTGTGATTTGGTGTGCTACTTTCACAAGAAGACGTCTTTGTATATTGGGAAAGGATTTCCACATTCCGAAAGCATTGAGAGCGGGGCAAATTCATCTTAAGGACAAAGTATATCACACTTGCCTTTATTTGATAAAATTGTCATCTCCTTTTCAAACCATCGAAGGATTCCCGAACAACGCAAATAACACATAGACCCACACCCTTCAGAGACATAAAGTACCTTGATCCACCATTGAGACAACTCTAGAGGACCCTATAAATCTGAATATATATAATCCAAAGGGCCTTTGGTTATGTGGATTTTTTTCTTAAAAGAGACTCTAGTGGCCTCTCCCTTAACACAATCCTCACATAAGTCTAGGGGTTTAGTTTTACATTTCCTAGAAGGCCTTGTTCATGTAATTCAATTAATCATCTCTCATTAATGTGTGCAAGTTTTAGATGCCAAATGGATGTATCATTTTTTTGGTGATCACTTAGTTTGCTAGTTGTTATTCTGGTGTTCCAACTAAAAATGTAAAGTCCTTTGTTTCTAATGTCTCTCATCATAACACGGGCACTGACATTTTCCCGTTTCTGCTTTAACTGAATAGCCTAATTGATCTAAGGCACCTAAGGATATTAAGTTTCTCTTTAGTTGTGAAACATATCTCACATCCCTAAGTGTTCTCTCGATACCATCGACATTTCGATTCTTATTGAGCAAAGTTTTACATGATTCATTATTGTGTAACAATACATGTCCCCCATCTATGTCCTTAGGGTTCTCAAACCAGCATTTGTTGGGACAAAGATGGAAGGTACAATCACTGTCCAACACTAACAATTGATCATCTTTTAGATTGTTATGCATAATACCTCAACGCTCTCGTATACTTCATCTGCTACTGCAGCATGTGGTTGTTCTCTAGAATTATCAAATGTTTTCTTCCTTTCAGGACAATCTCTACGAAAATTTCGGGGTTTATGGCAATGAAAATATTTTATTTTCTTGGTTTTAGACTTGGACTTACTTTTATGTTTGGGGCGAGGATCTTTTTTTAGTTCGTCCCCTGACCATTAAACTATCCCTAATACTTTGAGTATTTGTTTCAGATAGTTTTCCAGTTTCTTTGAACATTAATGTCGTTAAAACATCATTAAAGAACAAAGTTTCTCTAGCATATTCAATGTGTCTGCAGAAGGACAGTTTTTCTAGCATATTCAATGTGTCTGCAAATATGGACAGAGTTTTCTGGGAGGGAAAGAACTATTATTGCTTTATCTTCATCCTCTATTTCTACCCCTATATTTTGAAGATCTAGAATCAGTTTATTAAATTCATCAAGATTGTCGCTAATCGATCTTGATTCTACCATTTTGTATCCAAACAATTTTCCTTTCAAGAAAATCCTATCTCGAAGAGTTTTAGTCATATAAAGATGATGTTCTAATTTTGGCCATATCCTGCAGCAGTGCTCTCCGAGGACACCTCATATAATACATTGTCATCTAGATGTATTGTGAGAGTGATGAGTGCGAGTTCCATCATCTCAAGCTTCTGTTCATAAGTGAGAGTTGAGGGCAGTGTCTTTTCTCCCCCTAGTGTCTTGCCATCTTCTGTTGGACTAGGATTGTGTACATACATACGCCTATGCCAGATTCCGAAATCGAAGTTTCCATCGAACCTCTCCATCTTAATTCTAGTGCTCATCTTTGAGGATAAAGATCGAGCCATGAACCTAGCTCCGTTGGCAGTTGATTGCTGTGTGATCAACTCAATGTGACATTTGATAAGAAACACTTGACTTCCTTTCATCAATCATTGCGAAAAGCGTCACTTAAAAAAATTCCATATGGTTAGTTGTGGTTGTTGGTCTTTTCTTTTATTTTTTTAAATATATATTTTATATAGTATATAGTGGAATACTTTTACCTCAATATAAAATTTAATTTAATTACGAAGTATAATTTATGAGCCCGACACAAGTTTGGGGTGTTGGTTGGGTGGACAATTTGAAAAATGACTCTCATCCTCCCATGTTTTAGATTTTTGACGTTCTTCACTTATTTTTTTTGTTGACTAACCATCATTTAAAAATTAATTGTTCATTTTGCCCAAATTAGCCATCTAACCTAACCCAATTAACCCAAAATCCTAACTTTTTTCTCTGTGTTGTACATAAGTTTTTTTTTTCAAGCCCTTCTTCTATTCTCCTTTCCACTCTTCTAAAGCTTCTTCATTTTCTTCCTACAATTTTTTTTTCCAATTTCTCATATTCCAGTGTTTGGTAATTGAATAAAGCTCGAATAAAATGAAAAAAAAAACTAAATTGTTGTTTATAGAGTTGGTCCACCTAAGGGTGAGTACAAATTCGGTTAAACCGAACAAACCGAAAAAATCGAAATAGTTTGGAAAATCGGTTCGGTTATTTTGGAAATCCGGTTTTGATTTTTTTAAAAAATTGGTTTATTCGGTTAATTCGGTTCGATTTTGGTTTTCATTTTAAAAATACGGTTAATCGAATAAACCGTATTTAATTTTTTAATATTTTTTTTAAAAAATAAATAGTTTTTTATTTTTTTAAAAATCAGTTAATATCATTCTTTATTTAAATTTTACTTTTTTAATTTTTAAAATCAAATGATCTAATTATTTTAATTTTTAAAATCACATTATCTAATTTTTAAAATTTATTTTTTGTTAAAAAAAATCGGTTAATTCGGTTACCGATCGAAATAACCAATTTTTTATCGGTTCGGTTAGACAAATAAAAATTCGGTCAGTTCGGTTTTTCGACAATTCGGTTCGGTCGGTTCGGTTTGCACCGATTGCTCACCCCTAGGTCCACCTCACCCATCACCGTGTCCCCCGCCACATTGGGTTTTGGTGAAACCAACCATATAAAAGTGCATCACATGTCGAATTCCACCACTATTCTCCTCTATAATGCTGGAACAACCCATCTCCTCGCTGCAATTCATTAAAATATAAACAAATTAAAAAACATTAATGTTAAAACAGCTCTCCATTACATATTAAAACTTCATATCAAAGAACGAGCAGAGAAGGAAAGCGAAACTAAATCAATATTGCAAATATTATACAATTTGTAAATTGAAGGTTGATGTCCGAAAATATGAGCTTAACGGAAAAAAGAAAATTAAGGAAAAAATTATTTCACATTTATTATTTATTAATTAGGGTAAAAAAGCATATTTAATGATTTTAAAAGGGAGAGGTTATTTATCAAAACTGTGAGCAAATGAAGGTTAATTATTTAATTTCTTGGTTGGGACTTGGGAGTTGGGAGGCATACTTCTCCCGCATAAATATTTTACTGAACATTTTGAAGAAAAAACATGAAACGTCGATCGCTTTCGTTTCGAGTACCCATTTGCTCCATCATTGTTGAAAATGTGTTGAAGCCCGAGTCGAATTTAAGATGAAGCTGCTGGGTTAGATTTATCAATCAACGATTCAAGGCTATTCAGAAAATTACAGGTGAGCTTTTCTCCTTAAAGTAATTAACATTCTAGGGTTTCACCAATGTTTTCTGCTTACCGCAAATTCTTCCCAATCAAAATTACTGCGGCGGATTCAATAGCTTTTTCGCTTGCTCTTTTTCACAACAATCCCTCTTTGTTGAGAAGCTGTAAATTCCAATGCTTTGTCAATCTGTGTAGTCTTGTGGACGCCGACTCATCTGGGTTGTCCTCAAAAGCTGGAAGAAAGAGTTGTAAATCTGAAAAGAAATTAGAGAATGAGAAATCTTGCACCGTTTCTTTCTTGATTAATTCATGTGGATTGTCTCCAGAAATGGCTGTTTCTATTTCTGAGAAAGTGCGGTTTGAAAACCCTGAAAAACCTAATTTTGTTGTGACAATGTTGAAGAACTATGGTTTTAGTCAAAAGCAGATTGCCGACATTGTTCGTAAGAGACCCAAGATTCTTATGTCCAAAGAGAGGACCCTTTTGCCCAAGCTCGAATTTTTCCAATCTGTTGGGTTTCCAATGGCTCAGCTTGCAATCGCCGTTACTAGAGACCCTACAATGTTGAGTAGAAGTTTGGAGAAGCAACTAATTCCTAGTTATAATTTTCTCAAGAGTGTGCTTTTAACTGATGAAAGGGTAGCTATCGCCATGCAGCAGTCAAGGAGGATTTCTCAGCAGAATCCAACTAAGAATATTGCTCCAAATGTTGCAGTTTTAAGGGAACTTAAGGTGCCAGACTCGTGTATCATGTTGTTATTGACACATCATCCGGAGACACTCGTGGAAAAAACTGATGAGTTTACGGAATCTGTGAAACAAGTATTGGAAATGGGATTTGATCCGTTGAGATCTACGTTTGTGTTAGCGTTACACGTAGTCGCTGAAAAAGCTAATAGAAGGATTTGGGATCGGTGTTACGAGACTTACAGTAGTTGGGGATGGTCAAAAGATGATGTCTACTTGGCCTTTAGGAGGTATCCTAATTGCATGATCTTGTCTCAAAATAAAATTTCAAGAACTATGGATTTTCTTGTTAACAAGATGGGGTGGGACTCCCAAATGGTTCTCAGTTGCCCAGCAGTTCTGTTGTTTAATTTGGAAAATAGGATAATTCCCAGATGCACTGTCATTCGGGTTTTGTTATCCAGGGGCTTGATTGCCAAAAAAATTAAATTGAGTATCTTTTTGCTACCTTCGGAGACTCGTTTCTTGGAGAAATTTGTGACTAAATATGAGGAGGAGGTGCCTAAACTCTATGATGTTTACAAAGGGAAGATTGGTTACGAGGAATTATGATCTCTGGTATGTATGCTTAAAGGCATTTTGCCTCACAATACTGACTCTTATCCATTCAATTTTTCGAATACTGACCTAATTCAATCCGAGGCTTTGCCAGTTGGAGGAAGTCTCTGTTGTTCTACATGCTATAAATTTTGATTTTTCCACAAAGTTTATTCCTAAAATTGTGTGTTCTGTGGGTTCTTCTTTCATTTGACTGGACTGTACGATCCATTCCATCACCATAGCCTGAATTTGATTGTTTTCATGTTTGGATGTTTCAAAGATTGTTATTTCTGGTCTCTGGAGTAGTACTAAGTTACTTTTCGATTTACTCTTTTATTTCAGATAAAAGATTAGCATATATTCATCTCCTTCCCTCACATGATGAGAGATGAGAAACACTCTTGAATGACCTTTTCAGATTGATTTCAAGATTCAACTTGCAAAAGTATCAATTTGTGTAAATTTCAAGAGAACATACTAGTCTCTAATATTTGGATCTAAGATGGTGTTATGCAATTGTAGTTCCTGCTTGATCTATGGATTAACTTTCGGTATCCCCACATTGAACTTTGTCTTGGGCTCTACAATACTTATAATTTTAATGGTTTTAAAGCATAGTGAATACCCGAACTACAAAAAATATGTTTTAAATTCTCTGTTATCGAAGACAGTAATTTACAGAAATTTGCTCAGATTATTATTTTCTGAAAATATTTAACAGCCAAAACCAAAGTATTCGAGTAAAAATGTGTGAAAAGATCGTCAGAGTAATTATAAATGCTTTTAACATTTTTACTTACTGAATTTGAATAGAAAAAGGCTTCTCTTCCTCCCTATTGGACACAATAATCTAGCATTTGTTTCCTATGAATTGCTTGTAAGCGAAATATAATGTTCTATTGTGATCTTACGTAAAATGTTCAACCTAAAAATCCCATTTACAGACGCAAGTTCTGTAATAATTGGAATAGAGATGTAGAGTTTAATCCCATTTTATTTTGAAATAAAACAATGTTTGCAGTAGGAATAAAATCCTTTATTTTCTTGTAATGTGACAAAAATCAAGAAATTTGCTAATCGAAAGAATTCTTATTTAAGTTGAATTTGTTTCCTGATTGTCTGCAAATTAGATTCAGTAGATATCTTATGCATATACATGTATGACATACGATTTTCGGTTAATTTAATGATGTACAGTATCTTTACGATATCAACATCATTGATGTGAAATATAACGGTTGATTTACATAGCAGGGCATTGCCCATGGGATATCATCAATTTTTTTCACTAATTTATTATTGAAGTTGTTCCTACTGTTTCTTGTCTGCGTTTTTTTGTCTTTTAATTATTTGTCTGACTCGTCCAGTTTGAAAGGTCTTCAGTTTTGGACAATATTCAGATTCTTTCTTTCTTGCAAGTTGCAACAAAGCCGCGTCAGATCCCAATTTCTTCATGTCTATATGTTCTGAGATTAGTTGAGCTTCCCGTAAACACTCTTCAGAATGTTCAATATTGCCACGTGGAATTTTCTGAACTCCTCCACTTGAGATTCAATATTCAGCTTGGGCTGCCTGTTCTTGATTAGAAGCACTTCCATAGGGTTATACTTGAGACTTTCTGGACACAGTGTCACAGAATTTTTTGATCCCTTACAATCATAAAACCTTTAAGACTTGTCCCACACTCCGATATTAAATTAGGGTATTATAGTGTTCCATTTTGGCACAAGCTCTGGGTTCAAAAATTAAGAAATTAAAAAGAAAATGAAGTCAACAGTTAAGGAACAATATAAAAAGAGGTAAAAGTACTAGAAGAAAAAAGTTAAAGCCACTTCGATCTCTCTTGTAAATTCTAACTAGTTTCTAAGGAATCTCAATTCATTTCTAGTATCTATTATCAATTCCAGTTTATTTCAATTCAAACCAATAAAATTTTTCTGCATCATCTTTACGTTTATTTAGGGATGCTTAACGGGTCAATCAGACCCGATCCGAACCGGAACCGGCCGGTTCCGGGTCCGCTAATTCCAGAACCGGATCGGATCTGGTTCCTGGGCTACCGGTTTTGGGTTGGACCGATCCAACCCGGAACCGGTTTTTTGAATTATTATTATTTTTTCTTCAAAAAATTAAGGAAAATTGTTGCTTGGAGGATTCGAACATGCGACCATCGCCTTCTACTCTACAACTCTAACCAATTGAGCTAATGAGCATTTGCATTTGTAAACTAACTTCAAATATATTTATCTAATTTTTTAAAAAAAATTATTTTTTTTTTGAAATAACGGATCCGGTTCAGCCCGGAACCGGATCCGTTTAGTCTGGAACCGGTAAGATACCGGTTCCGGAACGGTAGAACCGATCGGACCGGTATCTTACCGGTTCCGGACCGGTTCGGAGCCGGTTAGCCCGGTTTCGATTCCGAACCGGGCTAACGGTCCGATTTTGGGCCGAGTCAGCACGTTAAGCAGCCCTACGTTTATTCAAATTATTCCCTCAAGTATTCAAACATTTTGTTATGTATTTATTAGAGAGAATATTGAATCGATTAACTAAATCGAAGACCACTTTCCAAAAAACAAGAAAGTTTATAGAGAATTGAAACTAGCATGCTTGCTTAATGTATTAGATGTAATGATATTTGCCAAAGAGCTATAAATTAATATGTTGAATACTTCTTGAACTTCCAACTCTGATAGTCAAAAGAGGAAGGAGTAGTTTGTATAACATAAATCCATCCGTAAAGCTAACCGCCTCTAGTCTAGAATATATATTGTCAGGGTCGATGATAGCGCATGGTCTTCACTCTTGGTGTTTTTTAATGCCTCCCCGGTGCACATTGAGCATATCAATTCTTCAGGCCTCACAGACCTCGAGTTCCATGGGTTTTTCGGTGGTATCGAGACCTTATAATACTTCCAAAGCATGCTTTTATTTTATGATTGTGGGCTCAGGATCGTTTATCTACATGGTATGTCCTACCTTTTGTTCTGACAAAGGTTGTTCCTTATAATAGCGGTATGGAGAGTTTGGATCATCTATTATTTGCTTGCCCCTTCAGTCGCTCGATTGGGAACAAGATTCGAGATTGGATTGTATTCATTTTGCCATGATGAATTGATGATCATACCGAGTGTATTAAAAAAAGTCTATCACGAGATTCACGAAACATCATGGATTCTGAAGGCCCGGACTTTGGCTTTCTCCTGTACTGTTTACCTCATCTCGTTCAGGAATTCAAGACCTTTGATGACAACAGAGCCGATATGTTGTTTTCAAAAATAAATTGCATGTTTCATTGTATGAACACTACCCTTGTGACATATTTTATAGGGAATTTCGATATATCAGTGACTCTAGGGTGATTATCATAGTATTTTAGTCTAAGTATGCTCGGTATATTTGTATCTCTTATTTTTTAATAATCGTTTTGATTTACCGATATAAAAAAATAAGGATTATGTCGTTCAGAAAGATTTTTTTTGTGTGTCTAATGACGATCATTCAGTCTTTGTCTTACATTTTTTATGAAATATATATATATATATATATATATATATATATATATATGTGTAGTGTTGGACAAACTTCAAGTCGGTACCATATAATGAAATATTTCCGACCTAATCCAACAAAAATCTTCAAATCGTATAAGTACATTTTCGGTTAAAATGATCAAAATAGACATAACACAACACAAAAACACCGACCTTCTTTCTTCAAGAAACCTTTGGACCTTTGTGAAACCCCAACACCAACTTCCTTTCCACTGCCAGAGGGCCTGTTCAAGAAATCTATGGCCAACAACAGTCATCGGCGCGATCGTTGGGTCTCGATCTCTAGCCCTATTATGTTCTTCTTCACGCAATGATGGTTGGTATCAACTGGGTTTCTTCACGTGACAGCAGCTATGTGTTTTTCTTCCAGCCTATTCACATGCGGCGGCTATAGGGATTCTGCCTCATCTGTTAACTTTCATGCGTCCCTATACTTATTTTGATGCTCTTCATTTTTGTGGGGAGGATTCTGCTCAAATTTGGGCACTTGGGTATTTGTTATGGAGGGTGGTTTCTTTCTCTATTAATGAATATATGTGTGTTGTGCGTGAAAAAGAGAGGGGAAGATGCAAGAATGAAAAATGGTGCTGACTACTTGTTATTGTGTGCACCTGTGAGGACCCTGGTTTCATAAGTGTAGACTTAAGTGTAATTAGAACTAAGTATGCATAAATCAGAGTATAAAATTCGTGTTAAGGCCTTGAGCTTTAAGGATAATATGCCAAAATAATAACTTCCAAAATGGATTAATTACATTCACAGCTAAATGAATGTTAATCCTATAGTTTCACACTACTCCTATAGTAGAGACTGTACAAAAGAATTTCAACATTCTATCCAATAGCACTCCTCAAGCTCACCGCATCAACCCCGGTCCATAGCCCTTTATGTCCAATATGTACATACAGGAACAACCCCACCATGAGCATATACATCATTCATCAACAAAACTCAAGGACAATAATATAAATAATTGCATGAAACATTTATCATGTATACTCCATGAGTTGCCGCATTAACATACTTTCGTCGGCCGTTCTTGTTCCATAACTCATGTATATAGTCATTAGTTCATAATATAAGTGATCGACTCCGTATTTCATTAACATACAACGATACCCATCGATAATCACTTATCAATACAACTATTACGGTCTTGTTATAACAGCGGTATTTTAGTACCCCTCGCTTCGACATATAGCAGCATCATATGATACCCCTCGCTTTGACATGACAACGACATAGACATGACAGCTGCAAATATCATAATTCTATCGCTTCATATGACAGCGGCAAGTACTATATCCTTCGCTCGAATATAACAACCACCGGAACATCAATCATTCTCAGACACATAACAATGCACATTGCATAAACCCAATAGCATAATTTCATCACCAATTGCTCGTACGTCACACTACGTACCTTTCTTCCAAAAATGGAGATGTCGTGGGACTTTATCTCCTTTGTTGTGTGGCCACCTGGGATGGTTCTACACATTCACACAAACCAATATTAGGAGCCAATAATAGTCCGATACCAAAAATCCCACAAAATAACCAAAATACACATTCTGGCATCTCGCGATCGATCGCTATTGAGTCACAGTCGATCGCGAGGTCCAGCAGCCCTGAATGCCAAATTCTGGCGATAGGCGATCGATCGCCATTTTTTGGGCGATCGATCGTTCGCCTCACCGATCGATCGCCCCAACTTGGCGATCGATCACCAAACGCTGAATTTTGGTACTGCCTGTGCGCGATCGATCGCTCATTTTGGGCGATTGATCGCTGCTACCTGCAACCCGAAATTTCACCATTTTTACACCTCAAACTTTCCCCAATCCATACCAACTGAAATACCATTAAACCAACAATATAAAAACACCATAAACCTTCAATATACATCTTATTAACACCAAAAATCCAACACTCAACCAAATACAACACATACCCAAAACAAACCATTTTTAAATCCCAAAACAAAACCCATTTCAACACAAATCAAAATAATAATACAAGGAAGACATCATACCCATTTTAAAGCTTTAATTCCTTTCAAGAATCCAACCAAAAATAAGTTTTTCAAAGTTTCCTCTTCCTCCTTGATGTGCAAAACGAGATGGGGTTTGGGGATAGGGTTGGGAGAGTTGTTTGGTAAGGAGTGGGGGTTATGAGGGGTAATGGGGGCATAGGTGTTGGGATTTAATAATAATATGTACCCCAATAACTAGCATGATGTATAAAATACCCCCAACATGATATATTAAAAGCATTTTCTAGAAATGTACCATAACCCCAATTAAATACATGTTTTACCAAATAATCATCACCCATCACATTTAAACCATGCCAGCACAAAATTTTCCAACATGCATCACATGCACCCTGAAATGCATCACCCGGTCACGCCCACCGCATGACTAAGCACTTCACCATATTAATTAATTCCAACACTAAATTAGTTAACACCATAAATATCACATAACATAATTATTGCCCAAATGTATATAATTATTTCGGGGATATCACAGCACCACTTGGGTCTAACAGTGCACGTGAGATAAGCGCATTGTTGGAACCGAAGAGGGGGGGTGAATGAGATTCCTTGGCTACTTTAGCGTTTTAAAATGAATTTGCAAAAAATCGAGTTTGCGCTGCGGAAGACTTGATGTCAATCAACAATAAACAATATGAAGAAATAAATAAATGCGTAAAGTAAATAAAGCGATAAACGACACAAAGATTTGGTATAGAAGTTCGGCGATGAATCGCCTACGTCTCCTCTTCCCAGCTAGAAAACGTCCAACCAAGGTTCCACTAGAACAACTTTGATCTTGGCCTTAAGGGCTCCAAGTTAGCCACAACACACTCTTCCCGAGTGACACACTCTTCACGAGTCATCTTGGCCTTAAGGGCTCCAAGGATAGCCACACACAAACTCTTCACGAGTTACACACACTCTTCACGAGTCTTCTTGGCTTTAAGGGCTCCAAGGATAGCCACACACTTGCACCAACTTCACTTGTTGATGTCTTATACAATTTTCAACTTGCATCGGTGTTGGAGGACCTTACAATAAATCAAATAACACCTTCACGGTGTACCAACACGAAGAATCAAACGACATCTCACAAGAAATAAATTACAAACTCCAATACAACACAAATGTATGATGTTTGCAATGCTAGAATGAATTTGATTGAGCAATGCTTTCTTGTAGTGTACCCTCTTGTTTCTTGTCTTCAAATTGATCCAAAACATCCATATTTATAGTGTAGAAGGCCCACAAGGCTCCTACTAGCCGCTGCTACACTTAAGACTTGAATCACTCCAAGATCGCCTCGGACATCGCCTCGGACGATCACCATCGCCTCGTTCTAACGGTCAAATTTGGCCCAGATCGCCTCAGGTGTTCCTTGCATCGCCTGGGGCGATCACCCTTTGAAAAGTTGCCGTAGGTAAGCTTCTGGATCGCCCGGGGCGACCATGCCATTCCCTGGGGCGATCTGGATAGCCAGGCGCGCAGCGTGCCATTTCCTGGGTCGATGGTGCGCAGCGTTGGCACGCGTGGCTCGGATCGCCTGAGGTGATGACCCGGATCGCCTGAAACTATTTGCCAGATTTCAACACTCTCAAACTTTGCACTTTTCGACCATCTTAAACTCGTTTCTAGGAAAAGTGGTAAACATGAAAGTTGTAGCCCTTCCTCTTAGCTACGTGTGGACATAAATTGATTGCATTTCATTAAGGTATGAAGAAGTTATGCCCAAAATGCTACAGCCGCTCAAACCTTGCTACATTCTGCACTTGCTATGACTTCCATGCCATTTTGCTCCATGATGCAATCCGAATTGGACTGAGATGTTTGAATATGAAATCTAGCATATTGAGTTGGATTTCCAACCTCTTTGGATTCACATTATTCGGAGCATCGAGCCAAGAGATATAATCAAAATATTGCACTGCTCTCCAAGTAGCTTCTATATGAATTTGCCCACCAACGGACCATTGGTTTGTGGGTCTTCATATCATCATAAAATATTGTTCCACATCATTCCACACATGTTGAACACTAATTATCGTCGTTCATAGATGTCTTTCCTCTCATTAGCTTCCTTGATAAAATCCACGGTGTCATATGAACTCGCAAATGACATTGTGTAACTTGGGTCCTCTTTCATTGGTCTTCCCAACCAATTTATCAATCTAACCCTGTACACTAAGTAGACACATTAGTATAACAAATGCAAGTTTTGTTGATAATCAAAACTCATAACTAATTCGGAGATAAATTAAGCATTAAACTCAACAATGCGTTTAAGGCTCAACACACACTGCTAGACTGAGGCGGCGCACTTAATTGCCATGTTTTCGAAGGGATTTTAGATAATTTCGAATATCACATGGAATAAAAAGGCCAAATATTGCAGCTCTATATGGTTTAATCTGAAACATTTTTATTTCTTGGGACAAAATTTGTGTATACTTTGAAGATTTCGATTTTGTTGTAAAAATATAAATTATAACTTATCTAGCTATTCCATTTTATATTAAGATGATAGTGCACTTGCTTATACCAAGGTGGTGTACTTAAATTTAACAAGGTGTTGCACTTGATTTTAAACAAACTGGTGATTTTAAAAGGTGGTGCACTTGATTTTAACAAGTGTACTGTTTGAGTCTAGCGGTGCACGAGGGATGCGTGCACCGCTGACTCAAATGGTGCATGATAAGCACATACTTTTTTATATTAATATGGTTGCGTGTACTACTAGACTCAAGCGGTGCACTTATCAAAGCACGTACTTTTTTTATATTAATAAGGTGGTGCAATGTTTATATTAAGGTGGTGCACTTAAAATTAACAAGGTGGTGCACGTAATTTTAAACAAGGTGGTGCATTTAACTTTAACAAGTACTCCGCTTGTGTCTAGCGGGATGTGTGCATCGCTAGACTCAAGCAGTGCATTTATCAAAGCACACACTTTTTTTCATATTAGATATACTTAATTTTAACAAGTGCACTGCTTGATTTTAACAAGGTAGTTTATTTATCGACAAGATGATTTCACTTTGATATGTACTATAAGATAAATGCTTCCGAAACTGTAAATTTGAGACAGAAACGACATTCATATAAGATTTATATAAATTAGTGGCTGGTCTAAAATGGGATTACAAATCCATCTGACTTTATAAACAAAATATGTGAGTGAGATAAATGGATTTGAGACAGAACTAAATATATTTTTTGTAAAAAATTTATAAACAAAATATGTCATATTAAAGCAAGATTGTGACTCTCGAATTTTATAAACAAAATTCGAGAGTCACAATGTACTATTTACCATGTAGCTATCTATTAACATACATACATTTGGCCAGCAAAATATGATTACAGCAATGGGGTCTAGGTCCTAGTGAAACATACTCATTGCAACTGCTACTGAGTTCGGACGAAGATGATGACGACCAACGGAAATTAGGGTTTAGATGAAACATAGCATCTCTTTGATTTGATTTTATGTAACATCCAGACATAGTCGTCTCTTCTTTAAGGTAATTTATCATAGAGAGGGGGTTCACATCTCTTTCTCCTCCAACACTCAATATAACAGCAGGGATATCAGTAAATATCTTCTGCAATGACCTGAAAATACGAAGCAAAGGTGAGAAGGGTGCCGAAAGTTTTTCCGGCGGGTCCCCTCCGACGCTCAAGTCAGGCGAGAGAATATGAAGAGAATATATGCGGTAAGTGAAAGCTAAATTATAAAAATTAGTTTTTAATTGATACCCCAAACCTGGTATTTATAGGCGGAGACCTAAGAGTTGTATTGCAACAGGGACTCTTTCCATGTTTATCCAAATCTTACTCAGATATGTCAAGATCCTGAGAATACAATCAAATCCCTGATATTACTCCGTAGATCTAGGACTAGATATCTTGGGGGACTGGTTTCCTTGCTGAGAGCCGGTAGCAACAATGGAAATGAGGAGAGCTCGGCCAATCAGCTCGGGCTCCAGAAAGAGGTCGCTCGTCGAGGTACTGGAGGGGCAACAGGTGAGGTGGAACAGGTCGGCCAAACAGGTCGGACTTCGCAAAGAGCTCGGAGAGGTAGGCGAGGTCTCGTCGAAGAAAGGCGAGTAACATACCTTGGAGCCAGGTCATCTCGTCAGGTGGTATCTTCTAGCGGGTATCAGAGAGGTTGACGCTAATTATCGTGGTCTGTTTCACAGCTTGTTGAGCATCTTCTCCTTCAAAGTTTTTTTTTGCTTCTACTTTGAGAATTTATCTGAAGTCGTAAGTTTGCAAGTGTAGCTGTGGGTCTTCTAACAAATTTATGAAGTGGCTTTTGTTCTTTTTCGGCTCTTGTGTGGATTTAATAATAGGAAACCCTTTTGATTTTTTTTTATTATTCAAGTGTTGAAAGATGTAAATAATTTTAATTCAGAAAATGTTTTATGGTAATTTGTGGTGGTTCGTTGGAAACATGTCAATGATTTTTTACCTTTCACATTGATATGTACTTATCGGATGTTCAATGCGTTGCCATATCTATAATCATAGTGGTTAGCAAATTACCATAGGTTTCGAGTCAGCTGTTCCAAATGCAAGTGCTGGAATTTGTTATGAACGAAATTTTGGGAGTTAAAACTATTTTGTGATTGAAAAAATATAGTAATTTCATAGTTTGCTAAAATTACTTAGTTATGAGAAATTACACTAATATTACTGAATGACATATGTTAGTATATTGGGAAGATGGACATTAACCGTAGGCATATTCTGATTTTTGTGATGCTGCACCAAATCATATGTTGATCCTTTTGGTTTTATGCCTTGTAACACGACATCAGAGGAGATTACTCGGAAAACGACGACGTGAGGCACGTAACAACATGACACGAAGAATTAATGATCAAATCAACCATTTGCATAGATTTATTGAAATTGGAGACGTTCAATGTGTGGTCAACTTGAGAATGAATCACAATGCATTTTGCACGATTGTGTTACTTGCTAACTAATGTTGGAGGGCTAGTGGAGTCTAGATATGTTAGGATGGAAGAGAATGTTGGCATGTTTTTGTCTATCTTGGCGCATCACAAGAAAAATCGAGTTATTGGTCATGACTATATACGTAGTGGACACACAATCATCACTCATTTCCATGAAGTTTTGGTATCAATTCTGAAGCTATATACCTTACTGTTGGTAAAGTCGGTCCCTGTGGATGACAATTGCAGTAACGAGTCTTGGAAATGGTTCAAGGTATTTCTTAGTTGTTTTTTCATTCGCAATCATATGTCAAGTTTGAAATCAACATTTTCCATGTATATGATGACAGTGCATCTATTGCTGACATATTTTGACTCTATTTGATTATTTATATACATGGATGCCTTGGTGCGTTGGATGGAACATCGATCGTCTAATTGTAATGTGTTTGGGAATTGAGGATCAACATAGTAAGTAATAGATGTGTCAATATGATCTAGGAGAGGAAAGAGAATTGATATTGTGTTTTGATCAGACATTTTTTACGTGGAAAGATTTAGTTATCTGGAATGTGTTTGAATGAGCTAATGAATAAATGACTGTCATCTGTTGTCTTGCATTTTCCATTGGTTGGATCTTGACGGGATTATGTACCTTAGCTTATTCAATCTGTAGTTCTTATTTTAAGATCCGAATACAACCCTCATGTCTGTTGTCTGAATGATGACAATTTTTCCCACGATTATTATATCATACCGTAATGCAAGTGCGATGATACTCTATTTCTCTCGTGTATCTAACTAGCCATTAAACAAAGGCTCAAATTCTGAGTTCCAAAAAACGTAAAGCATGAAGAACCAATAAATCAAAATCAATCATAGTTCTGTGAGGAAAATATGGTCGAACAACACCTACATTACATAAACTTCATTTGGTTTCTTACAGAACAAAATGTACAGACCCTATGATTTCAAGTTCATCCTATTTATAGGATCAATTAGTGAGCCCAAAAATAAACTTATGAAGTAGCACCTAACCACAAAAGTCTTGAAGAAAACCATTACACCAATTACATACAGTAGTACAAAATAAGGTGATATGAACAAAGGGGAGGTGTCAAGACTTCAAAATGTACTGAACAGAAGCACATTTAGTCACTGGATTCGTCCATCATATCCAGTTGTATTATTACAACAGCTTCATCAAAAGTTGTTCCACGCTCTTGTTGACGCCATTAATAGCCTCAGATGGACGCTTTTTCGAGGCTGTGACAGTGGTGTAACCCCTTTGTAGTAGGCATCAACTTGTGGATCAATCCAGGGAATTGTCGTGGGTGTGTTTTTTATACCACTAGAACCAGTAACAACTGTTTTTGTGGCATTGCGTGACTCCATAGGGTCAACAATAGCTTTGCTATTATCATCTGATGAAATGGTGATCACTTCCACATTATACTTGTTGTTTAGAATTCTTGGGACATGAAATTGAAACTCACAGACATAATTTAAGATGCAAAATGTTGGAGAGATCAGTTTTAAAAAAATGATGGTGAATAAAGCAAATGCTAATCACTTATGCTATCTTATTATTATTATCTTACTATTCTTACTATCTTATAATGGCTAAGCACCTTAGTGGTATGACCATTTTGCAAATCCAAATTTACCCCTACTATTACGTGCTAAATTACCGCAAGACCCCTGTTAATTTGGATAACCACAATAACATCAAAAAAAATATTTGGGAGGGTATTAAACTACAAAAACAATTTTAAAAAAAATTATTACATCCCAAAAGTAAAAATTAAAAATGAAATTTATAATTACAACCTCACTTTACAAAATAAATACCGTATATGCACGCAACGTATGCAACAGAACACTAATTATCTAACTATTCTAACTATCTTATAATGGCTAAGCACCTTAGTGGTGTGGCCATTTTACAAACCGAAAATACCCCTACTATTATGTGTTATATGACCGCAAGACCCTGTTAATTTGGATAACCACAATAACAACAAATAAATATTTGGGAAAGTATTAAACTTACAAAATCAATTTAAAAAAAAAGTTTAGTACATCCCAAAATCAAAAATTAAAAATTAAATTTATAATTACCACATCATTTCACAAAACAAATATTGTATATGCACGCAACGTGTGCAACGGAGCACTAGTTATCTTATAATGGCTAAGCACCTTAGTGGTATGACCATTTTGCAAATCCGATAATACCCATACTATTATGTGCTAAATGACCGCAAGACCCCTGCTAATTTGGATAACCACAATAACATCAAAAAAATATTTGGAAGGGTATTAAACTACAAAATCAATTTAAAAAAATAAAATTAAATTTATAATTACCACCTCACTTTACAAAACAAATACTGTATATGCACGCAACGTGTGCAACGAAACACTAGTTTAAATAGAATCTTAAACTGCATTTATAACAACCTAATCTACCAAACTTAATACCATGTCAATCAACTTGTCCATTGTAATGGATATAATACTAAATGCAACATTAGGTCAACCAACACATTTACAATAAATACATTTATTATAGCCTGTTAAACATGATGTATAAGTTTCTGAGAACAACATTTAATTGATTGAAATATATTGAGCATTTTTACTGTATTGCTAAAGGCTTGTGTTCGTTTCAATGTAAACTGCATCATGCAAGATAACTTGTCTTTACCAAAACAACATTTTTTTTATGCAAAATCTATAGACCTTTAGCACTCATATGACCTAAACTTCTATGCCACAGTTCAGTCAAGTCATCAGTCACAGAATTCACATTATCATATACAGATTCAGTTTTGCAAAATAAAGGTTTCTTTTCTTTTCAGCTTTGAAAACTACCAAATAACCCTTTAAGATTTTCATTATTCTATTTCCCCATTTACCCTCAAGACCACCAGATTCTAAAGAAGCACAAGACATCAAATTATTGCACAAAGCAGGAACATGTCTCACATCTTTCAGAGTCACAAAATAACCAGAATCAAATTTCAAATAAACATTACCAATGCCAACAACTTTACAAAGTTTCTCATTAGCCATAGAAACAGAACCATTTTCAACTTCTTTATAATTAGAAAACAAATTTCTAAGTGGTGACATGTGATAAGAGCAACCAAAATCAATTAGCCATTCATTTTCATACACAGTAGATGAATGCACAGAATTCACAGCATCACATAAATCAATCACCATAAAGATATCATCTGAGTTTTCACCAGATGAAGAAGCATGATTCACTTGACACTAATAACACTAGTTTAAATAGAATCTTAAACAGCATTTATAACAACCTAATCTACCAAGCTTAATACCATGTCAATCAACTTGTTCATTATGATGGATATAATACTAAATGCAACATTAGGTCAACCAACACCTATACAATAAATACATTTATTTATAGCATGTTAAACATGATGTATAAGTTTCTGAGAACAACATTTAATTGATTGAAATATATTGAGCATTTTTTTACTGTATTGCTAAAGCCTTGTGTTCGTTTCAGTGACCTGGAATCTTCGTTTGGGAAGTCTCGCTCAATGAACGTTTTGTAATTTTTATCTTACAGAAATAGTTACCAACATAACAGCGTCAAGGTAGGCCAACCACTACATAACAAAAAATGCATGAGGAACACATATTTTATATTAAAAATAATAAGAAATGTTTACAAACCATCCAGAAATTACAAGCTTCCCTACATTATAATATTGATCCACAAAGTAACATCTACACAATATACATACCAATCCAGGTTATTCACATAATCTCCATTACATAATACGATCTTACATCAGCACAATAATAAGACACAAAACACATGTCATTATATTAATCATTATATTAACAGAAATAGCTATTACAAGCATTAGAAACAACAAAACACAAAGTATTGCGCATATGTATCCAAAACAACAACAAACTTGTTCCGCAGATAACAATGTGCTGACGTAATTTTTTTTCCAAAGTATTTTTGTTGTTCAAAAGACCCGTTTGTGCGCTAGAAGATGCGTGGTATGTGTGCGTGTGCGCTGAGGCATTGTATTTGTACTGTAGGAAAAGTTAGGGTGCTCGCAATTTGAAACGCCGCCGATTTCAGTCTTTGCTTTGTTTTTCACATGAACATTTTCGCATTAAAATCATCATACCAAAATAAACGGTTTTGGTGTTTCAAACCTGCCGGACATATATAGTAATAGCGCCCGGAATGGGTTGAGTATTCCCATCTTTACGAAATAGCATTAAGCCATTACCACACTCGCACTGCGGTGGTGTTTTCAACTCCATCAAACCTAAGCAGAAGCCAACCGTTAGTAGTCCGTAAATTTGGTAATCGCAACGTTATAAGGAATATATATATAATGCGTTTTGCAAAACATTATAAGGAATATATATATAAACCTTCACTAAGATGAAACAAACAATTTAAACATCTTACCCTCCGAAAATATAAATCATATTTTATTTGTAGAATTTATTTAAAAAACTGGTCAAATGAAGTAAAATACGTAAATATATTGTTACAAAATACTCACAAAACTCGTAGATTAACTATTCGAATTTTCAAATACAGCAACCATTTGCATTAACCAACTTATTTACTGTATAAAAGTTTTCACAACTACGAATACAGGAAAAAAAATGTAAACCCATATCTTCTTGTTACCTAAACATGAATGCAAGATCTTTTCTAGTCAGTATAAAAATATGAGGCAATTAACCCATAAAATTTTCCCGTCTAATAATTGTCACATGATTACCAACAATCTGAACAGAAAGGATAAAGATTAAAGATCTGGATCCGAATACTCACACTCAAATTAAACACATACCCCGTCGTTCATGCGCTTTGGATCTGGGCCACCTTCTTCTCTGAAAATTAAAAACTTCGAAGAGGGGATGCAGATCTACGAGCAACTTGAAGATTGATGGAGCCTAGACACGGCCGCGGTTATATAATAACCGTGGCCCGGCCTGGACCGTAACGATTCGAAACCGTAACCGGCCCGGCTCATGGGTATTAGGAACCGTGGAACCGGCGGCCGCGGCCAGGACACTTTTTTTTTTTTTAATTATTTATTATTTAAAATTAAATTATGTTGTTGAGGATTCGAACCCTTGACCTCTATCATGTATATACAGCTTATTACCAACTAAGCTATTGTCTTCATTGTTTTATTTCAGACAATATAATTATATATACTAAAAGACAATATATATATTATATGTCTAACTATTTTATATTGACAAATAAATTATCTAAAAATAAAATATGTTATGCTCTTATATAAATAGTTTATAATAAAAACATATCTATAACAAAGTAAATATAACAAAAATTATTGGATAAATTAATAAGAACTATAAATAGTGGTTGCAAAATAAAATATTTTTAGCAAATTATTACAAAACAAATATATTATATGCCTTTTATAATTATTCTACAAGTATTTTATGCTCATTATTGGATTTACATTATATATATAATAATTAAATAAGTATATCTTAGTTTATCACAATATAACTTACAATAGAAACTCAATAATGTAATATTTGATTAATTAATAAAATATTTTAATAATTTACTTATACTGATTTGGGAACAACGTATTGAATTGATAATTCACAAACTTTATATTATATAAATTTTTTAAATTTATCCGATAATTGATTTGGGAACAACGTCTAATGTAACATATTTGAGCACATGAAAATCTCAGTTAAAAATAAACACTTATCACTAAAATTGACTTAAACACAACTAGTAAGTGTCTGACTAAAAGAGAAAACGGAAACAACAAGCACCAGAGCAGCACAAGATTGTGATAATGAGAGTGCATAAATCTCATGAGTCGATCTATATTCGATTAGTCCTAACAAATTTGTGACTAATATTAGACATATATATATATTCTATTGGATTAATTTTGAAATTTATCCTATTTTTATCCTGAAATTAATATGATTAGATTAATTATTGGATGGTGTTTTGTATTGAAACTTTTGTTTTCTCAACACAAAAATTACGACAATCCAAAAACAGAAGTTATTTAATTCAAATATTACGATTAGAATCACGTATGATATCATATATAATTCATAGTGACATTTTGGCGCACAAAATATACAAACGATAGATTTAAATTTTAAAAATATTAAAAATTTTATTTAATGCACATTTATTAGACTACATTACTCTAAATGTGTGTTTTACATGATGATATAGATTATATTTATCAATATATTTCAGTGAGCTTTTGTATTGAGTAAAATAATAGGATTTTTAAATATAGAGATAAAATATATCAAGTATATAGGAATAATATATTAAAACATGCCTATATTTTGGGTCAATTTTCGATTCAGTCCCTAAAAAATCAATGACCTGATTAAGTCCTTAAAATTTTAAAAAAATTCCTAGTTCAATCATCATCGTCAAGTCGGCCGTGAGAAGCAAATGGAGATGGATGATTCGAGAATATGTTTGAATTTGAGGACTAAACTAAGCATAGTTTTGTTCTCAATTCAATCCCTAAATTTTACACATATTTTTGATTCAATCCCTCTCTGCTTGCTTCGTATAGTGACTTATATCGGGGGCCGAGTTTGATGACAATGGGGTAAGTTTTGTAAGATTAATGGCATACGAGCTAGAAAATTTCCACTAGATATACCCACACGTTAAACTAGAAATCGCTAAATGATTTATATGAATATAGAGAGTTAATGGCAACTTAAAAAGTTTAAACTCTCCCCCCATTACATTTCCTTTGTTCTTTTTTATGATTATTTTATAGTAAGTTTTAAATTGTTTAAATAAAAAGTTTAATTTTAATTTTTTTAATTTAAAAAATATAAGGGTCGAACCGTAACCGTAACCGGTGGTTAACCGTAACCGTACCCATAACCGTAACTGTAACCGGCGGTTCACGAACCGTAACCGGAACCGTCTACGAAGGTTAAGGTTAAGGGTCGAGTTCTTTTGAACCGTCGAACCGGCGGTTCCGAACCGTCAACCGACGGTTCACGAACCGTGGTCATGTCTAATGGAGCCGAGTTTTTGTGCGGTCTACAGTGATGTGCGTGTGGGAGAATGAAATTACACGTGAAGAAGAAGGGTTGGTGTTGTAGGTTAATCAAATGGTATTTTAGGCAAAATGAAAATAATTCCTTGTAATTATCTTACCCATAAAAAATATACCAAACTAAATATTAAATTATCATCATATATTTTACAATTTTAAACATTCTTTTTATCACTCTATTTCCTATTTATTTAATTATCACATCGTTCAAACCAAGCGCTACCTTAATAAACATTTTGCAAAAAAAAAAAAGATAATTATATCTACACTCATCGACTTTGACGTAATTATAGAAACCTCCCCTATAATTTCAAAAATTACAGAAACCCCACCTCAAGTTAGATTAAACATTACAGACATGACGTCAGTTACAGAAACCTCCCCTAATTTTTAATGAAAACCCCAAATTGCTCATGGTCAAATTTGACCTCTATTTTGACCTAAATTTTTAGAGTGAATGTCTTTGTAATTATGGTATTTTTAAGGGGTTGTTATCGTAATAAAACCATTTTATATATTTTGAATTGTTTATTTCAAGTATAATTATTACTTACTCAAACCTTTTTTATTTTCCTAATAATTTTAATTTTTGTAACATTTTTATTCAATCTCGTAAAATATCAATGAATAACGTAAAATTACAAAATTTATATATATATATATATATATATATATAATTATTTAAAGACTTTTTTTAGAAATAACGATATTTTGTAATGTTTTGAATTAAATCGAATCTTAAGTCAAATTAAAGAATAACATGTTCGATTAGTGATGTGAAATGGGTCGTGCCGGGATAATATGTGCTGCCCGGCACTGCACAGTCCGTTCCAATTTTTCTGAGGCCCGGTGTAATACCCCCGAAATGTTATATGATTATGTGCTATGATGACGATTTATGATATGTTTAAGGGTTGTGGTGTATTTAAATTGGGGAGTATAATTATGATATGATGATATGATTTAGGGGGCATGTTGGGTGTTTTAAAGGATGTATTAATTTAAATGAAGTCATAAAATATCGAGTGAGGATATTTTAATACATCGTACTATATACCGGGACACAATTAAACACCACATGACCACCCAACCCACACCACCCACCCCTGCCACTCGGCCACCCCCCCCACTTGGCAGCCCACACCCCATCACATCCTTCACCCATGCTTCACTCATTGCCTCCAAAACACTTCTTCCTCTCCCCTTCCTCTCCCCAAAATCGTCCAGGAAGAGCTGCAGAAAGGTGGAGATTTGGCTTGTGGATTGTGTTGAGAAATCCTTGCCAAAAAGGGAGCAAAAAGGGTGAGGTAATCCATGACTCTGTTTTCTGGGAGCTTGGTTAAGTTAGGGTTTGGTTGAGTGGTTTTCAGCATGCTAGTGTAAAGGTTGGTCGAAACCTTGGTATTGGGTGCTTGCATGTTAGTGTTATGTAACTACTAGCATGTTAGATAGAACACTTTATACGTTTTATGTGATAGATTCCTGGCCTTGAAACTAGGTGTTCGAAAATCTGGGTAATGTCACGATGCCCTGTTTTCTGTAAGTTTGGTTGAGCTCTAAGTTTATGAGGATGTTATGATGCATGCTAGCTTAGGTTTTATGAAACCTTGAATTTAAGTGCTTACATAGAAGTTTTATGAAGACCCTAGCATATATGTTTGAACATGTTGCATGGTTTTTATGTGAGAATTATTGCTATGAAATGTAGTGCTCAAAAATCTGGGTAGAAGTTATGATGCCCTGTTTTTCTGAAAATGTGGATGAGCACTGATAAAAATGGGTTATTTTAATGCATGTTGGTTTAAGTTATGAGTGAACCTTTAATTTTAATACATGCATGGAAGTATGATGAAGCTATTGATATGCTTGTTTAGGCATTATATGTATGTTATGTAGTAGTTTGAAGGGTGTGATTTGAGGTGTTCGAGATTTCTGGAAAATCTCGCATGAATGGGAACGACCGATCGATCTGTGATGAACACCGATCGATCGGTAAATGCCGTAGCTAAAAGAAGAAATGATGAACAGTTAGCGATCGATCGGTAAGAGAGACCGATCGGTCGGTAGTTACTGTTCATATGTTACAAAATTTTATGTTCTTTTTTTTTTGTAATTTGATTTCGATTCTCGTTTCGGTGCCTAATATTGTATTATGTGGTTGTGTAGAGCCATCCCAGGTACCAGCACAATCAAGGAGATAAGTCTGTTGACTCCTCCTCCTTTTGAAAAGGTACGTAAGAGACGTATGTGCATCAGACGGTAAAACACATCTTTACACTACAACTATGCTTTTATTGCATGAGTATTGATGATGAGATGATGATGTTTATAAGATGTTTACGATGTTTATAAGATGTTTACGATGTTGATAATATGTTTATATATATTCATACGATGTTATTTGTGTTAAGATGCCACGGGGTAAGATGCCCCACATGGTAAGAGGCCATGCGATGTTATTTGTGGTAAGATGCCACGGGGTAAGATGCCCCACGTGGTAAGAGGCCATGCGATGTTATTTGTGGTAAGATGCCACGGGGTAAGATGCCCCACATGGTAAGAGGCCATGCGATGTTTATAAAGTGGTAAGATGCCACAGGGTAAGATGCCCATATGCATGATTATGAATCAGGGACAACAATAAGAAGTTAATGAATAACCAGCATATTTACTTAACCAATATTTCATGCATTTACTATGATATTTTTATGATGTTAAGTAAGATTGTATATGCTTATGATGTGTTGTCCCTGTAGGTACGCTTTTGGACTAAAGGACTAAGGGGTCGGGTTGAGACAGTGAGCTACGAGGAACGCAGGAATGTATAGGAATCAAGTCTCGATTAGTATCTACTCTAGGAGTAGTATAAATCTAAACATGAACATTCTTTTGGGAGTGTAATGAATTTATTTTTGAAGTCTTTTATTTTGGCCTGTAATCCTGATAGCTCATGTAACAACCAGAACCTTAGGATGTTATTAATGCATGATTAGTCCTTCTTATGTCTATTAATCACTGTTAAGGTGGGAAGACCCCACATTAGTGGTATCAGAGCAGTGGTTAGATAACTCGGGAATGAGTGAAGGGTAGCCTTAGCAATAAGTTGGCTAGGTACTTACTTTTGAACATGTTTTATATGTATGTTGCATATGAAGTTTCTATGTTATGCTAACATGTTTAATTATCTAACGATGTGCTTTATGAACTGCTTTTGGTGTTGTTATTAACACTTGTGTTGCAGCATGGCAGCAAATATAGAAGTGGGTGACGCCGTTAGTGTAAATGCAAGTGCTGGGCGTACGAATCCATTGCCACCACCAGCCTTGGGAGAAGAACCTTCTGAACAACAGTTGCTACCTGGGGAGTTGAGCTTGGCTCAATTTATGATGTACCGACCCCCGATGTTCAAAGGAACTGAATCAGGGGAAAAATCTGAGGAATGGTTGAGAGGATTGAACAGATATTTGTGGCAGCGCCTTGTGCAAAGATGGCCTGGATCAGATTAGCAGAATTTCAGCTGGCCAAGAAGGCACTGATGTGGTGGAAGACCACCGTGATTGAGCAAGAGGCTCTGGGGCAGGAAGTAAATTGGAAGATGTTCCGAACGCGGTTTCTGACCCGCTACTTCTCAGCCGCTGCAAGACAAGCCAAGGAGGATGAGTTTACCAGTTTAAGGCAAGGTACCATGCCTGTATCTGATTATGCTCTACATTACTGTTCCTTACTGCGATATGTGCCCCATATTGCTGCAAACCCTCAAGCGAAGATGAGGAATTTCATGAAGGGCTTGAGGCCGGAACTATATGACAGGGTAATTACCTATGGCCCTGCCTGTTTTGACGATGCGCTTTCACGAGCTGAACTAGCCGAACTGGGAGTTGGCGCATATCCTGATGCAGTGCCACCTCCAGCACCCCCTCAAAAATCCACTTCTGACAATTTGAAGCCCAGGGGTGATCAGTTTAAGCCTAGGGGAAACACTTCAGCGTCGAGATTCAGTGGCAAGAGGCCCGAAAATCGATGGAAAGGGAACCGTAGGAATGATGCTCCATCAGGGAGAGGACGGCCTCAGGGAGACAGATCTGGAAGAGTTCAGTGCACTCTTTGTGGACAACCACATTTGGCAAAGGATTGCGTAGGATGCTATGTTTGTTGAGATAGATGCCACTTTGCTCGACAGTGTCCCAACAGGGGAAGACAACAGAACTCTACGGGGAGGCCTGCGGACAGAGCGGCACAGCACCGACCACCTTTCGCACCGAGGCAGTATGGAGGTCAGCCCACGGGGCCACCTCAGGGTCAGGTGTATGCTTTGACGAGGGAGCAGGCTACAGCGGCTCCGGAGGAGGTGATAGCGGGTACGTGTCTTTTATTTACGCACCCTGCTCTTATATTGATAGACACAGGTGCGTCACACTCTTTTGTGTCGACGAGTTTTGTTGAGAGGCACCACATATGCACTTCTCCGTCGCCCATGCCTCTTATGGTCTCGACCCCCGCTGGAAGAAGTTTGACTACGGATCAGATTGTCTATGATGGCCTCATTTATTTTGAGGATAATGAGTTAAGATCAAATTTGATTGTGCTAGGAATGACAGACTTCGATTGCATTGTGGGCATCGATGTTCTGAACAAGTATCAGGCAGTGGTAGACTGCAGGCAGAGGATTGTCCGATTCAGGTCTGATATGGGAGTCCAGTGGACATTCTTTGGGGATGGTTCTCGCCCAAAGATTCCATTGATATCTGCTGTCAAGATGGCACAGTTATTGGAACGAGGTCATACATGATATCTTATCTATGCTGTTGATATGACGGAAAAGAGGAAAGAGCTAAAGGTTGAGGATGTGCCCGTAGTGGCGGAGTTTGCTGATGTCTTTCCGAAGGAAATTCCCGGATTCCCACCGATGAGAGAGGTCGAGTTTGGGATTGAGCTGCTACCAGGGACGTCTGCAATTTCTCGTGCCCCATATAGGATGGCACCAGCAGAGTTAAGGGAGTTAAAGATTCAGTTGCAAGAACTCCTTGGCAAGGGCTACATACGCCATAGCGTATCGCCCTGTGGTGCGCCTGTCTTATTTGTTAAGAAGAAAGATGGATCGATGCGTCTATGCATTGACTACAGACAACTGAATAAAGCTACAGTAAAGAACAAGTATCCACTTCCGAGGATCGATGACTTGTTCGATCAGTTGCAGGGTACGAGGCTTTACAGTAAGATCGATCTGAGGTCGGGGTACCATCAGATTCGAGTAAGAGAAGATGATGTTCAGAAGACGGCGTTCAGGACTAGATATGGGCACTATGAATTCCTGGTCATGCCTTTTGGGGTGACGAATGCCCCAGCTGTCTTCATGAGTTTGATGAACAGAGTGTTCCAGCCATAATTGGATCAGTTCGTCATAGTCTTCATTGACGACATACTTATTTACTCTCGGACTGAAGAAGAGCATGTAAGGCACTTGAGGATAGTACTTCAGATCCTTAGGGATCATCAGCTATATGCAAAGCTTAGTAAGTGCGAGTTCTGGTTGGACAGCGTGGTATTCTTGGGCCATGTCATATCTAGCCATGGGATATCTGTGGATCCCAAGAAGATTGAAGCTGTGTTAGAGTGGGCTGCACCCACTTCTGTACCGGAAATACGGAGTTTCCTCGGTTTGACAGGTTATTACCGACGCTTCGTCGAAGGTTTCTCGAAGATTGCCAAACCCCTGACACAGCTGACTCAGAAAGGAGGCCCCTTCTTTTGGTCTGAAGCTTGTGAGGAAAGTTTTCAAGAACTGAAGCGTCGCTTGACTACAACGCCTGTATTGGCGATTCCGTCTGAGAATAAGAGGTTTGCCTTGTATACGGATGCGTCACTGCAGGGTTTGGGCTGCGTGTTGATGCAAGATAAGCACGTGGTGGCTTATGCATCGAGGCAGCTGAAGCCACACGAAGCTAGGTACCCAGTGCATGATTTGGAATTGGCGGCCATCATATTTGCCTTGAAGATCTGGAGGCATTACTTGTATGGCACGTCTTTCACTATATATACGGACCATAAGAGCCTGAAGTTCTTATTCACTCAGGCAGAGTTGAATATGAGGCAAAGAAGGTGGATGGATTTGCTCAAAGACTATGATTGTGAAATTGAGTACCATCCAGGTAAAGCAAACTTGATAGCAGACGCCTTAAGTCGGAAGGTGAAGAGTACTGCAGAGGATGTCATGTGTTTGTCAGCTTTGATGACTTCCTACTGCCAACTGGGCTATGATTTCGATGTAGACACGTTGCATGTGCGAGTGTCGACCTTATTAGCGGAGCCATATATATTTGAGGCGATCAGGAAGGTCCAGAAGTCGGATAGTGAGGTTCAGAGATTGACATCATTGGTACTTCAGGGTCAGCCATCCAAGTTCAGAGTGGCTGAGGATGATTCTTTGAGACTGGGCAACCGATGGGTAGTTCCAGATACAACAGAACTGCGTAGAGGAATATTGGAGCAAGCTCACAGTAGTCGGTTCAGTATCCACCCATGGGGAAAGAAGATGTACAAAGATCTATGCGATCAATTCTGGTGGAGACGCATGAAGCGTGAGGTGATCACTTTTGTTAAAGATGTTTGATCTGCCAGCAGGTAAAGGCAGAGAGGCAGAGGCCTGGTGGTGAGCTGAAGAGCTTAGAGGTGCCTGAATGGAAGTGTGAGCATATATCTATGGACTTCGTGACCCACTTGCCGAGGACGGCCTCAGGATTTGGCGCGATCTGGGTGATCGTAGATAGGCTGACGAAGACGGCTCATTTCATCCCTTATAGTATGTCTTATACATACTTGAAGATGGCCCAGATGTATATACGGGATGTGGTGAGACTGCATGGTATTCCAGTCTCGATAGTGTCTGACAGGGACCCGAGGTTCACTTCGCATTTCTGGAAGGGTCTCCAGACAGCTTTGGGCACAGAGGTGAGACTGAGTACGGCCTATCTGTAAGGACCCTAATCCTTAAGTGCGGATCAAAGGCATAAATAGAGCTAATATAAATGATCAGAGTGAATTAATCGTGTTGAGTCTATGAGCTTTAAGAATTACATGCCAAAATGAGGACTATCAATGGATTAATTACATTCCCCATCAAAAGAATGTTATCAACTATAGTTTTACACTACTCCTAGAGTAGACACTATACAAAATAATCCTGTCCTTCCTTCGTCAAAAGAATTCTTCACAAGCTCACCACCTCAACCCGTCTAGCCCTTCTTATCATGCCAAAATGTACCTACAAGGACAACCCCCAAACATGAGCAATAATATCATTCATATTCAACACAATATGAATATAAAGCGTAAATGCATAAAACATAATTAAAACACTTCCTGTTTGCCCATGCATTTCAAAACGCTTCCAGTTTGGTTGTCCCTGTACCATAACTCATGAGTATAATCAATAGATTATTTTTAATGGTCTAGACATGTCATGACATAATACCATCTCATCAATACCAAATACCAGTCACCATTCCCTAGTCTGTCCATCACAATGTATTTTAATGCCCCTCGCTTATTTACATATAGGCGGCATAGAATAACCTCGCTTCAATGGACAAGCGGTACTCCCACCCCTCGCCTCACATTGAGCGGCAAATATCATTTCCTCGCCCTATATGATAACCACGCTCAAATGTGACATGCGGCGCTCCCACCCCTCGCTTCACATTTAGCGGAACCAAAACAAATAGCGGCAAGCATTAAAATCATCAAGGGATGACCACGACTCATGGGATGTGCACCAATAATCATATGCATCTACAATCATCATGCATAATTCAACATGTATTTGCATCCACAATGCATAATCACATATATACTCGCATCCACAATGCATAAACAATGAGTATATTAGATACATGTACCGTTGGGTGCCCGTACGTCCTCTACGTACCTTTCCAAAACGTAGGATGTGGTAGGACTTCAATTCCTTGGCTGTGTTGCCACCTGGGATGGTTCTACACATTCACACAAATCAATATTAGAACCCAATAATAGTCCAATACCAAAAATCCCACAAAAATATCCAAAAACACCCAATTTGGTGTCTCGCGATCGATCTCCATATAGCCCCGATCGATCGCGAGACCACACTGCCTCGCCCAACAAAATATTTCAATCCGCGATCGATCGCTGAGTTTGCGCCGATCGATCGCGCCAAACTCGCGATCGATCGCTGAAGGCTACTGCCTTCAGCCCTTGCAGCTCGCGATCGATCGCTGGAGGCGCCGATCGATCGCCGAGTCTTGCACATGCGATTTTCGGGCACTATTCACCCTTCTCCTTCCCAAACTCAAATAACCTCAAATAATCAAACATCCACCATACCAAATCACTACAAATCTTCAATAAATATCATCATACAACCATAAATCTAACACTCACCCTAAAATAACACCAACTCATACAAACCCATTTTAAAACCCTTCAAAATCATACCAAACTTAAACAAAACCTTACAAAATTAACAATGAGGTATCCATACCTCTTGGGGATCTCAAATCTCCCAATAAACTCCACAAATCCACTTTTTGCAAGGATTTCTCTCCACCCTTAAGTTCAAGAACGAAAATGAGAGAAAAGAAGGGTTTGGGTGGTGGTTTGGTAAAGGTAAAGTGATTTGGTAAAGGTGGGGGTTTGGGGTAATAAAGTGGGTTAATTAATTAAAATGCATCCCACAACCCATGGTGTATAAAACACCTCAACATGATATTTTTAAAAGCATTTCACCAAAATGCACCAAAATATCAATTAAACTCATGATTTCCAATTAATTGCTAACCATGGCAAATAAATCATGCTAATAACAATTTCTCCAACATGTACAACATGTACCCTGAAATGCACCCCCGGGTCATCCTTTCCATGTGACCATGCATTTCCACACATAAGTAAATCCAGCACATAATCAATTAATTACCATCATAATTAATCATATAAACACAATTAATGCCCAATTGCAATTAATCATTTCGGGGATATCACAATACTCCCCTACTTATAAGATTTCGTCCTCGAAGTCACATGCACTTACCCCAAAGTGAAACTAAACATAATCACATACCAGAGAATAGTTCCGGGTAGTGCTGCACCATATGCCGCTCCGTCTCCCACATAGCCTTCTCGACACCCCTGCGATCCCACTGAACCTTGATCATAGGTATCACTTTGTTCCGAAGTCTGTGGTCTGCTCGATCCAGAATTCTAACAGGCTGTTCCACATAAGACACATCGGACTCTAACTGAACTTCGGAAGGCTGTAACACATGAGATGGATCCGGCTCATACTTCCGCAACATGGATACATGAAACACATCATGTATACCAGATAAAGAAGGCGGCAGAGCTAGTCGGTAAGCTAAGGTGCCAATGCGCTGCAAAATCTCGTACGGTCCAACATACCTCGGAGACAGTTTCCCGCGCATCCCAAATCGCACAACGCCTCTGAAAGGCGAGATCTTCAAAAAGACCTTATCTCCCAACTGAAATTCCAACGGTCTCCGCCGTTTGTTCGCATAAGCTGCCTGTCTGTCCTGGGCTGCTTTCATTTTCTGCCTTATCATCTTTATCTTCTCTTCCATCTCCCGAATCAATTCCGGCCCTCCGACCGATTTACGGTCCAAATCATCCCAACACAAGGGTGATCTACACCGTCTGCCATAAAGATCTTCAAAAGGAGCCATCTGGAATACTCGCCTGGTAGCTATTATTATAAGAGAACTCTACCAAAGGCACTGAATCTTGCCAAGAAACATCGAACTCCAAAACACAAGCTCTCAACATGTCCTCGAGCGTCTGGATAGTACGCTCGGTCTGGCCATCCGTCTGAGGATGATAAGCAGTGCTCAATCTCACTTCAGTTCCCAAGGCTGACTGAAGACCTTCCCAAAAATGAGATGTGAATCGCGGATCTCGATCCGACACTATGGAAATGGGGATCCCATGCAATCTCACCACATCTCGAATGTACAACTGCACCATCCTCAAAAAGGTGAAAGTCATGTTATAGGGAATAAAATGAGCTACCTTAGTCAATCGATCCACAATCACCCAAATAGCATCAAAGCCTGAAGCACTCCTCGGCAGATGAGTCACGAAGTCCATGGAAATATGTTCCCACTTCCACTTTGGTATCTCCAAGCTTCTCAACTCGCCGCCAGGTCTCTGTCTCTCTGCCTTAACCTGGTGGCAGATCAAACACCTCTTAACAAAAACGACGACATCAGATTTCATCCTCTTCCACCAAAACTGACCACGTAGATCTTTATACATCTTCTTCCCGCCTGGGTGGATGCTAAGTCTGCTACTATGAGCTCGCTCCAAGATCCCTCTACGCAACTCCGGCGTACTCGGAACCACCCAACGGTTACCCAACCTCAAAGATCCGTCCTCAGCCACTCTGAACTTCGTTGGCTGACCAAATGCACTAAAGATAACCATCTCTGAATCTCAACATCTGACCTCTGAGCTCTCCTGATGTTCTCATAGATATCTGGCTCAGCTAACAAGGTCGATACATACACAGGTGACGCATCTATGTCGAAATCATAGCCCAAATGGCAATAGGAGGTCATCATAGCCGACAAATGGATGACATCCTCAGCAGAACTCCTCACTTTCCGGCTCAAAGCGTCTGCTGTCAAATTAGCTTTCCCGGGATGGTACTCAATCTCACAATCATAGTCTTTGAGTAAGTCCATCCACCTCCTCTGCCTCATGTTCAGCTCTGCCTGAGTGAATAAAAACTTGAGGCTCTTGTGATCCGTGTAAATGGTAAACGAAGTACCATACAAATAATGTCTCCAAATCTTCAGGGCGAAGATGATAGCCGCCAGTTCCAAGTCATGGACTGGGTATCTCGTCTCATGCGGCTTCAACTGCCTCGATGCATAAGCTACCACATGCTTATCTTGCATCAGTACACACCCAAGGCCCTGGAGTGATGCATCGGTATACAAAACAAATCTAGAGTTCTCCGTAGGGATCACTAACACTGGCGCCGTCGTCAAACGATGCTTCAACTCCTGGAAGCTCTCCTCACAAGCTTCTGACCAAAAGAAAGGTACTCCTTTCTGGGTCAACTGTGTCAACGGCTTGGCAATCTTCGAAAAGCCCTCGACGAAGCGTCGATAATAACCGGCCAAACCAAGGAAGCTCCGAATCTCAGGCACAGAAGTGGGGGCAGCCCACTCCATCACAGCTTCAATCTTTCTGGGATCCACTGATATTCCGCTGCTCGATATGACATGCCCCATAAATACTACACTGCTCAACCAAAACTCACACTTACTGAGCTTGGCATACAACTGGTGATCTCGAAGAATCTGGAGCACTGTCCTCAAGTGTTTCGAGTGCTCTTCCTCACTCCGGGAATAGATGAGAATGTCGTCGATGAACACGATGACGAACTGGTCAAGATACGGCCGAAACACTCTGTTCATCAAGCTCATAAAGACCGCTGGAGCATTCGTCACACCGAACGACATCACTAAGAACTCATAATGTCCATATCGAGTCCGGAACGCTGTCTTCTGTACATATTCCTCTCTGACTCAAATCTGATGGTACCCGGATCTCAAATCAATCTTGCTATATAATCTGGTACCTTGCAACTGATCGAACAAATCATCAATCCTTGGGAGAGGATATTTGTTCTTTACTGTGGCTTTATTCAGTTGCCGGTAATCGATGCACAACCGCATCGAACTGTCCTTCTTCTTCACAAAGAGAACCGGTGCGCCCCATGGCGATACGCTCGGGCGTATATATCCCTTGTCAAGGAGATCCTGCAACTGCTCCTTCAATTCTCTCAACTCTGCCGGTGCCATCCTGTAAGGTGCACGAGAGATAGCGGATGTCCCCGGTAACAACTCGATCCCAAACTCAACTTCCCTAGCCGGTGGGAATCCTGGGATATCTTCTAGGAACACATCAGCAAACTCTGCTACTACTGGTACATCCTCAACTCTCAATTCCTTATTCTTCCCAGACGTGTCCACGGCATAGATGAGATAGCCCGTGTGGCCACGTTCCAACAGCTGAGTCATCTTGATCGCTGAAATCAACGGAATCTTAGCACGAGAGCCGTTGCCATAGAAAGTCCACTGACTACCCAAATCAGGTCTGAACTTTACTGTCTTCTGCCGGCAATCTACCACTGTCTGATATCTGTTCAGAACATCAATGCCCAAGATGCAGTCGAAGTCCGACATACCCAACACAATCAAGTCTGTCTTCAACTCGTTGCCCTCAAAATAAATGAGGCAATCTGTCATGAACTGATCAGCAACGACATTTCTTCCAGTGGGTGTCGAGACAAGGAGAGGCGTGGGTAGAGAAGACGTGCGCATATGGTGTCTCTCCACAAAACCAACAGATACAAAAGAGTGGGAGGCACTTGTATCTATCAAAATAAAAGCAGGGTACGTAAATAAATGACACGTACCGGCGATCACCTCCTCTGGGGCTGCCTGGGCCTGCTCTCTAGTCAGCGCATACACCTGTCCCTGGGACGGTCCCACTGTCTGACCTCCCGATGGTCGAGGCCCAAATTGCTGCCTCTGGTGTACTGTCCTGTCATCAAACCTCGGCCTGTTGCCCTGGAACTCTGACTGTCCTCCCCGGGTGGGGCAATACCGAGAGATGTGGCCCATCTTGCCACAGCTATAACAGGCAGGGCACTTGTTCGAAGAATGTGGTCCTCCACAATTGTCGCACCTTGGCTCCCCCGATCTATTCCCTTGTGAAGGCCCTCGATTGGCCGACCAATTCTTCTTATTCTCCTGTTTCTGACCAAAGAACTTCTTTCCACCAAACCGTGCAGATGAAGAGGCACCACGAGGTTTAAATGGCTCTCCCCGGGGCCTCAAGCTGTCATTAGTTTGCCTCGGTTGTGGTACTTGTGGTGGCACAGCACTAGGATAAGCTCCCACTCCAAGCTCGGCAAGCTCCGCCCTTGTGAGAGCATCATCAAAAGAAGTTGGGTTATTGGTGATAACCCGGTCATAGAGCTCCGGTCGCAACCCCTTCATAAAATTTCTCATCTTTGTGTGCCCATTGGTGGCAATGTGGGGAACATACCTCAGCAGCGAAGAGTACTGCATGGCATAGTCTGACACCGTCATGTTCCCCTGTTTCAAACTTGTAAACTCGTCCTCCTTCGTCTGTCTCGCCGCTGCGGAGAAGTACCGGTTCATAAACCGGGTCCTGAAGAGTGTCCAATCAATCACAGTACCCAGTGCTCTTAGCTCCATTACAGTGCTCCTCCGCCACATTAGAGGTTTCTTTGCTAACTGGAACTCTGCCAGCCTCAGCCAAGCTGTAACAGCACAAGGAGCCGACACAAATATCTGCTCAAGTCTTTCCAGCCATTCCTCAGCTTCCTCTCCTGATTCTGTTCCCTCAAACCGAGGCGGGTGGTAAGACAGAAACTGAGTCAAGCTAATCTCACCGGGTAGCAATAACTGAGCCACTGGCTCCTTGCCTACTGCTGGTGGAGGTAGAGGATTCACTTGTCCAACGCTAGCGTTCACGCTTCCAACATCACCAACCTCTTCGTTAAGGTTCCCCGCATTCATAGCAGCCATGCTGTAACACAAAGGTTAACAACAATTCCAAAACAAATATACATGTTATGCCGTTAGATAACAGGAATGATAATAAGCATGTTAGTATAATAGAATATACATCAATATGCACCACATGCATAAACATGCCTCAAATGTAAGCACCTAGCCAATCATGCTAAGGCTACCCTTCACTCGTTCCCGGGTTCTCTAACCACTGCTCTGATACCACTAATGTAAGGACCCTAATCCTTAAGTGCGGATCAAAGGCATAAATAGAGCTAATATAAATGATCAGAGTGAATTAATCATGTTGAGTCTATGAGCTTTAAGAATTACATGCCAAAATGAGGACTATCAATGGATTAATTACATTCCCCATCAAAAGAATGTTATCAACTATAGTTTTACACTACTCCTAGAGTAGACACTATACAAAATAATCCTGTCCTTCCTTCGTCAAAAGAATTCTTCACAAGCTCACCACCTCAACCCGTCTAGCCCTTCTTATCATGCCAAAATGTACCTACAAGGACAATCCCCAAACATGAGCAATAATATCATTCATATTCAACACAATATGAATATAAAGCGTAAATGCATAAAACATAATTAAAACACTTCCTGTTTGCCCATGCATTTCAAAACGCTTCCAGTTTGGTTGTCCCTGTACCATAACTCATGAGTATAATCAATAGATTATTTTTAATGGTCTAGACATGTCATGACATAATACCATCTCATCAATACCAAATACCGGTCACCATTCCCTAGTCTGTCCATCACAATGTATTTTAATGCCCCTCACTTATTTACATATAGGCGGCATAGAATAACCTCGCTTCAATGGACAAGCGGTACTCCCACCCCTCGCCTCACATTGAGCGGCAAATATCCTTTCCTCGCCCTATATGATAACCACGCTCAAATGTGACATGCGGCGCTCCCACCCCTCGCTTCACATTTAGCGGAACCAAAACAAATAGCGGCAAGCATTAAAATCATCAAGGGATGACCACGACTCATGGGATGTGCACCAATAATCATATGCATCTACAATCATCATGCATAATTCAACATGTATTTGCATCCACAATGCATAATCACATATATACTCGCATCCACAATGCATAAACAATGAGTATATTAGATACATGTACCGTTGGGTGCCCGTACGTCCTCTACGTACCTTTCCAAAACGTAGGATGTGGTAGGACTTCAATTCCTTGGCTGTGTTGCCACCTGGGATGGTTCTACACATTCACACAAATCAATATTAGAACCCAATAATAGTCCAATACCAAAAATCCCACAAAAATATCCAAAAACACCCAATTTGGTGTCTCGCGATCGATCTCCATATAGCCCCGATCGATCGCGAGACCACACTGCCTCGCCCAACAAAATATTTCAATCCGCGATCGATCGCTGAGTTTGCGCCTATCGATCGCGACCTCGCCGATCGATCGCGCCAAACTCGCGATCGATCGCTGAAGGCTACTGCCTTCAGCCCTTGCAGCTCACGATCGATCGCTGGAGGCGCCGATCGATCGCCGAGTCTTGCACATGCGATTTTCGGGCACTATTCACCCTTCTCCTTCCCAAACTCAAATAACCTCAAATAATCAAACATCCACCATACCAAATCACTACAAATCTTCAATAAATATCATCATACAACCATAAATCTAACACTCACCCTAAAATAACACCAACTCATACAAACCCATTTTAAAACCCTTCAAAATCATACCAAACTTAAACAAAACCTTACAAAATTAACAATGAGGTATCCATACCTCTTGGGGATCTCAAATCTCCCAATAAACTCCACAAATCCACTTTTTGCAAGGATTTCTCTCCACCCTTAAGTTCAAGAACGAAAATGAGAGAAAAAGAAGGGTTTGGGTGGTGGTTTGGTAAAGGTAAAGTGATTTGGTAAAGGTGGGGGTTTTGGGTAATAAAGTGGGTTAATTAATTAAAATGCATCCCACAACCCATGGTGTATAACATGATATTTTTAAAAGCATTTCACCAAAATGCACCAAAATATCAATTAAACTCATGATTTCCAATTAATTGCTAACCATGGCAAATAAATCATGCTAATAACAATTTCTCCAACATGTACAACATGTACCCTGAAATGCACCCCCGGGTCATCCTTTCCATGTGACCATGCATTTCCACACATAAGTAAATCCAGCACATAATCAATTAATTACCATCATAATTAATCATATAAAAACAATTAATGCCCAATTGCAATTAATCATTTCGGGGATATCACACTATCACCCTCAGACAGACGGCCAAACGGAGCGTACCATTCAGACGCTCAAGGACATGTTGAGGGCATGTATTTTGGAGTTTGATACCCCGTGGCAGGATTCAGTGCCGCTGGTGGAGTTCTCCTATAATAACAGTTATCAGGCGAGCATTCAAATGGCTCCTTTTGAAGCTCTGTATGGACGACGATGTAGATCATCGCTGTATTGGGAGGATTTGACTAGCAAAGCGGTCGGAGAACCGGATCTGATCAAGGATATGGAGGGTAAGATAAAATTGATACGCCAAAAGATGAAAGCGGCCCAGGATAGGCAGGCAGCCTATGCAAATAAGTGGCGTCGACCGCTGGAATTCCAGTTAGGAGACAGAGTCTTCTTAAAGATCTCGCCCTTCAGGGGTGTGGTTCGTTTTGGGATGCGGGGAAAGTTATCTCCGAGGTATGTTGGGCCATACGAAGTTTTACAGCGTATCGGTACATTGGCATATCGTTTGGCTCTACCGCCATCCTTGTCTGGCATACATGATGTTTTCCATGTCTCTATGTTACGGAAGTATGAGCCAGACCCGTCTCATGTCTTACAGCCTACAGAAGTTCAGTTAGACTCAGATGTGTCCTACGTAGAACGACCAATCAGAATTCTGGATCGAGAGGATCGCAGACTACGAAGCAAAGTTATACCGATGGTCAATGTTCAGTGGGATCATCGGGGTGTCGAGGAGGCTACATGGGAGACGGAACGACATATGGTGCAGCACTATCCGGAACTATTCTCTGGTATGTTTTTATGTTAAGTTCCGTTATGATGATGCATGTGGATTTCGAGGACGAAATCTTATAAGTAGGGGAGTAATGTAATACCCCCAAAATGTTATATGATTATGTGCTATGATGACGATTTATGATATGTTTAAGGGTTGTGGTGTATTTAAAGTGGGGAGTATAATTATGATATGATGATACGATTTAGGGGGCATGTTGGGTGTTTTAAAGGATGTATTAATTTAAATGAAGTCATAAAATATCGAGTGAGGATATTTTAATACATCGTACTATATACCGGGACACAATTAAACACCACATGACCACCCAACCCACACCACCCACCCCTGCCACTCGGCCACCCCCCCCCCCCCCCCACTTGGCAGCCCATACCCCATCACATCCTTCACCCATGCTTCACTCATTGCCTCCAAAACACTTCTTCCTCTCCCCTTCCTCTCCCCAAAATCGTCCAGGAAGAGCTGCAGAAAGGTGGAGATTTGGCTTGTGGATTGTGTTGAGAAATCCTTGCCAAAAAGGGAGCAAAAAGGGTGAGGTAATCCATGACTCTGTTTTCTGGGAGCTTGGTTAAGTTAGGGTTTGGTTGAGTGGTTTTCAGCATGCTAGTGTAAGGGTTGGTCGAAACCTTGGTATTGGGTGCTTGCATGTTAGTGTTATGTAACTACTAGCATGTTAGATCGAACACTTTATACGTTTTATGTGATAGATTCCTGGCCTTGAAACTAGGTGTTCGAAAATCTGGGTAATGTCATGATGCCCTGTTTTCTGTAAGTTTGGTTGAGCTCTAAGTTTATGAGGATGTTATGATGCATGCTAGCTTAGGTTTTATGAAACCTTGAATTTAAGTGCTTACATAGAAGTTTTATGAAGCCCCTAGCATATATGTTTGAACATGTTGCATGGTTTTTATGTGAGAATTATTGCTATGAAATGTAGTGTTCGAAAATCTGGGTAGAAGTTATGATGCCCTGTTTTTCTGAAATGTGGATGAGCACTGATAAAAATGGGTTATTTTAATGCATGTCGGTTTAAGTTATGAGTGAACCTTTAATTTTAATACATGCATGGAAGTATGATGAAGCTATTGATATGCTTGTTTAGGCATTATATGTATGTTATGTAGTAGTTTGAAGGGTGTGATTTGAGGTGTTCGAGATTTCTGGAAAATCTCGCATGAATGGGAACGACCGATCGATCGGCGATGAACACCGATCGATCGGTAAATGCCGTAGCTAAAAGAAGAAATGATGAACAGTTAGCGATCGATCGGTAAGAGAGACCGATCGATCGGTAGTTACTGTTCATATGTTACAAAATTTTATGTTCTTTTTTTTTTTTTGTAATTTGATTTCGATTCTCGTTTCGGTGCCTAATATTGTATTATGTGGTTGTGTAGAGCCATCCCAGGTACCAGCACAATCAAGGAGATAAGTTTGTTGACTCCTCCTCCTTTTGAAAAGGTACGTAAGAGACGTACGTGCATCGGACGGTAAAACACATCTTTACACTACAACTATGCTTTTATTGCATGAGTATTGATGATGAGATGATGATGTTTATAAGATGTTTACGATGTTTATAAGATGTTTACGATGTTGATAAGATGTTTATATATATTCATACGATGTTATTTGTGGTAAGATGCCACGGGGTAAGATGCCCCACATGGTAAGAGGCCATGCGATGTTATTTGTGGTAAGATGCCACGGGGTAAGATGCCCCACATGGTAAGAGGCCATGCGATGTTATTTGTGGTAAGATGCCACGGGGTAAGATGCCCCACATGGTAAGAGGCCATGCGATGTTTATAAAGTGGTAAGATGCCACAGGGTAAGATGCCCATATGCATGATTATGAATCAGGGACAACAATAAGAAGTTAATGAATAACCAGCATATTTACTTAACCAATATTTCATGCATTTACTATTATGTTTTTATGATGTTAAGTAAGATTGTATATGCTTATGATGTGTTGTCCCTGTAGGTACGCTTTTGGACTAAAGGACTAAGGGGTCGGGTTGAGGCAGTGAGCTACGAGGAACGCATGAATGTATAGGAATCAAGTCTCGATTAGTATCTACTCTAGGAGTAGTATAAATCTAAACATGAACATTCTTTTGGGAGTGTAATGAATTTATTTTTGAAGTCTTTTATTTTGGCCTGTAATCCTGATAGCTCATGTAACAACCAGAACCTTAGGATGTTATTAATGCATGATTAGTCCTTCTTATGTCTATTAATCACTGTTAAGGTGGGAAGACCCCACACCCGGCAAGGCCCAATTCAATTTATTTTTCCTTTTCCTTTTTTTCATTTTTTCATTTTATTGTTTAATTTTTCTTTTTAAATAAAACATAATTGTATAATATACTTGCAAATTTAAATTTTATTTACTACAAAATTAATAACTACGAATTACATTCAACAATTAAAAAAGTAGGAAATTACAAAGTTTTTAAATATTCTAGTTTTCTTCATTTTCATCGGAAGAAACATCATGTATTCACACACCTTGTAAGCTGCTATCAGCATCCAACCTTTAAAAGAATACACATATCCACGGTGTTTGGTTTCATTTTACTTCTTTTTCCATCATTGACTCTTCCACCTACACTAAAACAAGACTCCGATGTACCTGTGGATATCGGAAGAGTTAGGAGATCACGTGCCATGATGGAAAGTACTGGCCAAAGTCTAGCATTGTCTTTCCACCATGCCAAAATCCTTGTTCCCTGAAATTTATGACTTGGTTTAGATATAACTGAAGCTCAGTAAATGAAGATGTATTAGAATTAGAACTAGAAAAGGTGGAAGTAGAGTTTTGTCTTCTTCTTAACATTATCCATATAGAACCCTTACTACGACTACCACCACTACTACAACTTTCTCTTACTGGAATTGATCTAGAATTATGTAACAAATCATATAAAGATAACAAAGCAAACAAACATTTATTAATTCACTCTTTCTCTTGATTAATATTAACACTTTCATAAACCATGTTGTGTAATAAGATTCTATTATAATTTCTACACTATGGATCCAGATTGAGACTAAGCAATTCACGTAGGAATGATTTTTTAATATTTTTTAAATTTATATTCCATTAGTTCAACATTCTTGTAAAAACGGATCTTCTCTATGTAATGCAAAAATTCACTAATTTCATAAATTTTATTCAAAAATATTTAAAAAGTTGGATAATAACAGCCCGAAAATAAATTGGTAGCATCATAAAAAAATTCTAAAAAATTACAAATATTAGAAGCAATTTCCCAATTAGTTTCTTCAATATGAAAATGTTCGGTCATCTTTTCATTAAAAAAAAGTGATCACATTTCTATAAGGTAAACATGCTTACAACATTAAATATGTGGAATTCCACCTATTAGGAACATCATAAGGAAAATCTTTATAATTCATACCATGATAAATGCATAAACTTTTGAAGTCTTGTTTTCTAGCAACTGAACCATTACGAAATTTAAGAGCAGTCTTTATTTTTTCTAAATGAAACTCAAGTGGTTTCAATCCATCTTGCACACACAAATTTAAAATATGACATGCACAACGAATATGAAAAAATCACCATTTAAAATTGGTTCAAATAAGTTTTTAATATAGTAATTGCAGCGGTATTATTAGTTGTATTATCAAACGAAATAGAGAAGATTTTATTACAAATAGTATATCCATTAGTAACTTGCATAATGTCATTAGAAATAACTCCACACGTATGAGGTCAATCAATTTGTGTGAAACCTAAATTATTTTTATGTAACACCAGTTATCATCAATCCAATGTCTTATAACACTTAGATATGATACATTGCCAAGATATGTCCAAATATCACTAGTTAGTGCTACTTTGAAGAAAGATTACCTAGATACGTAATTAAATTTGTTTTATATTCATTAAAAATTGTGAATGCATCCGATTTAATTGTATTTCTTGAAAACCTTTTATATTGAGGTACCTAAATTAATATAATTAATGAATTTCGCATCCGCCCCATTGAAAAAGGTTTCACTACCCATACTATGTATTTAGCTACTTCTCTCCTATCTCTTTCAACATTATAAGTGAAAAAACCAAAACTCAAACTACTACTATCAGTACCGAATTGTGAAAGAGTTTTTTGGTTACCATCATTTGGTTCGCTTCATGTTTAGTCATATGTCTTAGTAAATGACCTTTACTACCAGAAGAAGCACATGCATAATCTTTTTTACATTTTCTACAAACTGCCATTGAATCTTTCTCTCAACATTTTCTACATCGAATAATTGTCATACATTACTATTTCTTGTTTTTAGCAGTTCTTTAGTTGATGATTGAATATTTAGTGTACTTTCTTCATTTTCTTGAAATTGATCAATTTACATCATCATAATTCACATTATAAGATGAATCGGCTATTACGTATGTAGACTAGAATTGTCTAATACAACAAATATAAAGGTTACCAAATATTTGCTAGGAGGAGTATTGGCTTTGTTGCTTGTGCTCGTATTGGCAAACTCGAGATGAACGTCTTTATTCTTTAGAACAAATTGAGAGTAGACTACAGAGCTTCAAGAACATAGAGCTTCGAGATTGAAAGATAAATTGAGAGGATAAAATATTTACTCAACACACACCTATATAGAACAACCACAAAAAAATGGAAAAATAGCCGTTGAAACGTTTATTTTTTTTACACTTTGGTGCTTTACCGATCTATCGGTAAAGCACCATTTTGGCAAGCATTGCTATGATATTTTAGTGATCGATCGGCACATAACTGCCGTTCGATCGCTAGACTTAAAAAAAATTTATACAGTGTCGTGCCGCCCCATGGGCCGGCACCCTATGGCCCGACACGACATGTCACTGTAGCAAAATGGGCAGTGTCGTATCGCTCCGTGGCGTGCTGTGCCTCATGTCGCTCCGTTTGACATCTCTATGTTCGATTGCCATTTCCGAAATTGACGTCAATAAATATTGGTTCTCCAAAAAATAACGTAAAAACTTAATAATGTATAATCATTGTACTTTCAATAAATTGTTTAAAATGTAAATAATATATGATTAACAATTTCAGAAACAAGATAAAATCTAATCTTTGAAAACAAACTACCCAAATACAAGTTCAATTAGGGGTGAGCATTCGGTCAAAATCGAACCGAATTTGTAAAAACTGAACCGACCGAATTTTAATTTTAGCCAACCGAACCGACTGATTTTTACATTAAATCGAACAAATGGATTCGATAAAAATCGATTGCCATTAAATATCATGGCCTAAAATATATTATTTAAATTCAACATCTAAACATATAATTGTCTAAAAGATATTTGGCTAAACTTATTTTAAACAGCTCATAAGTTGTGAGGTCTCATTTTAACAATAAGATGTTAAAATATTTGGATAAACTTATTTTAAATATATTAAAGATGTTGATGTGTTTCATATTACAAGATCTTTTTATCATCATAATTACCAAAAAAAATATTATACTTTGAGAATAATACAATTAGTCAATTTTGAACGTATTTATATATATAAGTAGTTTTAAAATATTACTATTAATATGAAAACTAATTTATAATTTAAAAATATTTAATAAAAAATCCATTCAAAAAAATAAAAATAATACGACATAATAAGGGATGTAACTGTAATGTATGGTATACTATAAAGGGTATATATGTAATATTTTTGATAATTTTATATTATATAGTATATGGATGTAACTGTAATATTTTGATAATTTTATATTATATATATAAGAGGGAAAACACGTCATTTTGCCATTTTGTTAATTATTTCTGATGACGTTATGATATAGGGGAGATCTCTGTAATTTTTCAAAATTAAGGGAAGGTTTTTTTAATTAGGGCAAAGTATGTGGATATAATGTAATTATCCCAAATAAATATAAAGGCGTACGAGTTACGACGCTTTCATATGATAGCACTCTCTTTAAACTCTATTACCGTTGTTCGATTTTTTTTTTACCTATCTGCGAAAATGAAAAAAATCGATTGCATTCAGATGAAGCTGTGGAGATATGATTATCACTGAGATATTCAAGGCTATTCAGAGTACTAATACAAGTGAGTTTTTATCCCTAAAATAACCTTCAAGGTTTCAGCAATGTTTTCCGCTTGCCGAAAAATTTTCCCAATCAAAATTACTGCGGCGGATTCAATCGCTTTTTCGCTTTCTCTTCTTCACAAAAATCATCTGTGGCATGAACCCACTTTGTTGGGAAGCTGTAAAATTCAATGCTTTGTCAATCTGTGTAGTCTTGTAGACCCAGACTCATCTGGGTTGACCTCAGAAACTGGGAGAAAGAGTTGTGAATCTGAAAAGAAATTAGAGAATGAGAAATCTTGCACGGTTTCTTTCTTGATTAATTCATGTGGGTTGTCTCCAGAAATGGCTGTTTCTATTTCCGAGAAAGTGCGGTTTGAAAACCCTGAGAAACCTAATTTTGTCGTGACGATGTTAAAGAAGTATGGTTTTAGTCAAAAACAGATTGCTGATATTGTTCGTAGGAGACCCAAGATTCTTATGTCCAAAGAGAAGACCCTTTTGCCCAAGTTCGAATTTTTCCAATCTGTTGGGTTTGCAATGACCCAGCTTGCAACCGCCATTTCAAAAGACCCTTCAATCTTGGCTAGAAGTTTGGAGAATCAAATAATTCCAAATTATAATTTTCTCAAGAGTGTGCTATTAACTAATCAAAGGGTAGCTACGGCCATGATGCGATCATCATGGGTTTTTGTGGCGGATACGAATAAGAATCTAGCTCCGAATGTTGCAGTTTTAAGGGAACTTAAAGTGCCAGAATCGTGCATCTTATATATATTGACATATTATCCTGAGACATTCGTGCAAAAAACAGATGACTTTAAAGCATCTGTGAAAGAAGTACTGGAAATGGGATTTGATCCCTCGAGATCATTATTTGTCTTAGCTTTGCACGTCGTCGCCGAAAAGGTTAACAAAGTTATTTTTGACCGGTGTTTCAAGGCTTACAGTAACTGGGGATGGTCAAAAGATGACATCTACTTGGCCTTTAGGAGACATCCTAATTGCATGATCTTGTCTGAAAATAAAATCTCTAAGACTATGGATTATCTTGTTAACAAGATGGGGTGGGACTCCCAAATCGTTCTAAGTTGCCCAACAGTTCTCTTCTTTAATTTGGAAAATAGGATAATTCCCAGATGCACTGTTATTCGGGTTTTGTTATCCAGGGGTTTGATTGCCAGAGAAGTTAAAATAAGTACCCTTTTGAAATCTCCTGAAACTCGTTTCTTGGAGAGGTTTGTGACTAAATATGAGAAGGAAGTGCCTGAACTCTATGATGTTTACAAAGGGAAGATTGGCCTCGAGGAATTGTGATCTCTGAGATATATACTTGAAGTATGTATGTCAGGTCGATGGATTTTGTCTACTATATTTACTCTTATCCGTGCAAATTTTCGAATAATAATCTAATTCATTCCGAGGCTTTCCCAGTTGGAGGAAGGTTCTAGTGTTCTGCATGCTACAAAATTTGATTTTACCACCAAGTTTATTCCTATAACTTTGTGTTCTCTAGGTTCTTCTTATATTAGCTGGATTATACTATCCGTACCATCACCATAACCTGAATTTTGATTGTTTTCATGTTTGGATGTTTCAAAGAAGTATTATATTTGGAATGGTAATGATAAATTGTAATAATTGCTTCTCATATCATTTCCTTTAGTCGCATTAAATAAAATTATTGGATGAAGAAATATTCTAAGGAATTTTTTCAAGTTAAAGATCAGCATTTGTTGAGCTCCTTCCCTCGGCAAAACATCCTTGAATGACCATTTTTGTTTTACTTTAAGATTCAACTTATAAAAGTATCAGTTTATGTAAATTTCAAGAGAACGTATGAGTCTAATATTTGGATCTAAGAGGGTGTTGTGATTGGATTTCTTGCTTGAGCTTTGCATGAACTTCCGTTGTCATCCTTGAACTTCGGTTAGTGCTTCACAATATTCAAATTCAAATGTTTTAAAGTATAATGAATACTCAAAATGCTTTTTGTCAAACGAGGAGATCCTTTTACCCAATACTTGGAATCCAGGTATATTATCATTATTTACTACTAGGGTGAATTAAATATAGACCTCTTTGAACAATTATGAATTTCATTTACTTTAAAAAATAACGACTATCTTCTCTGCTATGTATTTTTATGTCAAATCATAGGGAAAATAACTTTAGTTTTCTCTCAATCAGTTCCAAACTAGAAGGGGACTTTGTAATGTAATTATTCTACAAGGGTTCATTCGTTATTGTTTAAACTAGACGTGAGAATTTGCATACCAACTTTACTTTTCAGCTACAATTTTCCCTTATTATTAGGAGAAATTTCGGTTATCATTCGTCGTAGAGCGTCGATCATTTTTGCCATTTTCAGGGATTCAAAGACCAATATTGATGTTTTGGATAACTCATTGATTATTATTATTATTATTTGTTTGAAGTAAATACATTTTTGTTTTGGTATATATGATCGACAATTGTATTTTAAAATGCACACAATATTTCACATCTTTAGTTGCTATATAAAAATTATTAAGCAAAACTATTATATTATTCGGACTTCTCCCACGATCCCATGTAAAATATGAATATTACAATGTATCGTTCTGGCATATGGTGTTGCTCTCGAGTCTTGATCAAACCCATATGAGATAAACAGAGTGGAAAGGTTAATGAAGTGACCGTATGTATTAACGGGGTTATTTTGAAGTTCTCCCACTGACAACATCCTTAGGAGCTTGGGTTGCGATCGCATAAATATATTGGATTGCGACACTTGTTGCAATTCAAGTCCCTCAAGGTAGTATCAAAGAAATTCGATCAACTAACTTATCGCTAAGAAGCCGAAAGGGTATAAGTCAACGATCGAGGAACGTATAAATTACACGAAAAAGAGAAAATACAAGATGAAAAACAACGTTAAGACCCATTTAAATCGGTCGACAATCCATCATTAATAATGTAAATATTTAGTCCATTTTCAATCAAATTCTAGTTTCCGACTTAGTTTTTTACCAATCTTGGTACATTTCTAGCTTTTGTTATCAATTTCATCGGCATTTTCAGTACAAGTTTATATCCTTAGCAATAAAGCTCTCTTTCATCGAATTTATGGTTCAATCAAAAATACCTTATTTGTGGATGATATCACCAAAAAGTGCAATGATCTTCTGATATCAATAAGAGGTAAGACATTACCTATTTGTTCTCCAATGCAAGTAATAATGTCAATTTGCTTAGTATCCCTACCTTAGAATGCCATGAAATCACGAAATAAACATGAGAAGTGGGATGAAAGTTTTTCCGGCGTATTTCTCTGACGCTCAAGTTAGACGAGAGGTTATGAGAAAATATATGCTCGTAAAGTAAGTAAAAGTCTATGAATGAATTAACGTGACTATCAAACCTTATATTTATAGATGAAGAGTTACCATGTAACACAGACTCCTTTCATGTTTATCCCAACTTCCCAAGATACAATAAGATCTTCTGGATCTTTGATAAGGTTCAATCAAATCCTGGAGGTTGCTCGCGGATCTCACACTTTCCTAGTTTAGGAGTTATGATTGGATCAATCCTTCCAAGTGTCTGTCCGGACGTGAAAAAGAGGTCAGCCAAGGAGGTCGACCAAAATAGATCGCTGGGTCGAAGAGGGGATGGCGTATCAAGAGACAAAACAGTTCGGCAAGGAAGGTAGGCACAATAGAAAGGGTCGGACTTAAAAGATAGTTGCATGAGTAAGATTGATAATTACCTGCTGTTGGTGTTAATTAAATTATTAGGAAATACAATTGGATGATTAATTCTAACGGCTGTAGTTTTTATTGATTAGATTAATCAAACTTACTAGTTTTTGAAGCTATCATTGATTTAATCTTAACGACTGTAGTTTTGGTTAAAGATTTGATAAGAGTCGAACTGAATGTTGTTTTCTATTTGACTACGATTAAGGTAATGGATGAATTACGTTTCCAATTGATGAATAATTGAATGAATTCAAATGCTTAATGATTTGATGATCAAGTGAATAATTTTCAAAGGTAAAGTTGACCAAAAACCAAGAATTGCTTTTTAATCTTGATAATCTAGTGATTTGCTTGCTTTAGTTTAATAAGTTATAGTTAAGAATTTCGAAAAACCCCCTAATTGTTACTTTGCTACTTAGTTTTTTTCTTTAACACAAGAGAATACTCTTCTTCGTGGGATCGATCCATACTTCCACTACTACATTAGTTTTATAAAAAGTGGGGTTAATTTGGGCGTACATGATAAACGCACACCAAATTTTGGCGCCGTTGCCGGGGAAGGTGTTTGCTTTTGTGTTAACTTTGTTTTTTTATTCTTTTATTTTTATTTCTTTTTATTCTCGTATCGTTTGTTCATGAGTACAGGTAATCCATCAGATCAAGAAGACAATATTCACTACGATTCAGAGATAGAGAGGACGCTACATCGGAGAAGGAGAGCAAATCGAAGGCAAGAAGAGGAGGATATGAACAACATGGCCGCGAATCAAAGTTTACGACAACTGGCCAATCCAGATTTGAACCAATAACCTCTTTGCATTACTTTTCCTGCTCTCGCAACAAATGTCAATTTTTAACTGAAATCTGGACTAATACATTTGTTGCCTTCTTTTTCATGGACTTGCAGGCGAAGATCCTCATAAGCACTTGATGGAGTTCCATGTGGTTTGCACCAACATGAAACCGACTGGTATTACCGAGGAGCAAATCAAGCTGAGAGCCTTCCCTTTCTCTCTAAAGGATGTTGCGAAGGACTGGTTATTCTACCTACCACCAGGCTCGATCACAACATGGAATGAACTGAAGAGGATGTTTCTTAAGGAATACTTCCCATCATCGAGGGCGGCTAATATACGAAAGGAGATCTACTCTATTAGACAATACACTGGAGAGACACTGGATGAGTACTGGGAACGCTCTGTGCGAATTCCTCTCTTTACGGGCCCTACTTCTAGCCAGAGATCTAGACTACCCGCGCGCATGAGAAAGAAACTTCAGAGCCTCAAAAAAAAAAAGTTGCCCTCTAATGTTGCTTGAGGAGTGCAAGGGGATGGTTTCAAGAAGTTGTGTGCAAGCTGCCCACAACATCAAATAAGTTAACATTTACTCATTCAATACTTTTATGAGGTTTTGTTATCTAGTGACAGAAACTTGGTTGATGCTGCGAGCGGTGGAGCTTTTGTGGATAAGACACCGGAGGATGCGAGAAATCTGATAGCCAACATGGCAGCCAACTCACAGCAGTTTGGCAACTTTAGATCTGAGCCAACTCAAACGAAACAAGGAGAGGTAAATGTGTCTAACCTTGAACAACAACTAATTAGCCTCACCTCTCTTGTTCGTCAAATGGCAGGAGGAAACAGACAGACAGTGAAGCCGTGTGGAATATGTTTGGAGATGAGTCATACCACGGATACATGACCATCACTTCAAGAGACATCTGCTGAGCAAGTAAATGCAGCAGGTGGATTTTCGGGGCAACCTCAACGCAAATATGACCCTTACTCCAACACATACAACCCATGATGGAGAGACCACCCTAACTTGAGCTATGGACCACAACCGATGAATCGCGTTCCACCTCAAGTGCCACAATATCCACCACCATACATGCCACCTTTTTAGAGGACACAACAGTCAAATTTCCCTTCCACTACTGATAGGTTAGAAAATATCATTCAAGATCTTGCTCATAATGTTACAAAATTTCAAAAGGAAACGAGATCTAGTATTCAAACCTTGAACGCTCAAGTGGGTCAACTAGCTACCACACTCAATCGTGTTGAAGCCCATGGATCGACCACCTTACCATCCCAAACAGTGGTGAATCCAAAGGAAAATGCAAGTGCAATCACACATAGGAGTGGTAAAGAATTGGAGATATCAGAGAAGATGGAGAAAGATCTACCAAAGAGTGATGAAGAAAAGGAAGCTGAAATTGGAGAAAAGACCACCGTGGAACAAGAGGTACCAAGAGGTAAGTCTCCTTCCTTTTCTGAATACAAAGTGCCACCCCCTTTCCCCCAAGCATTGAAAGACAATAGGAAAGATGCTGGACTTAAAGGTCTCTATGAAACTTTTCGACGGTGTGAGGTAAACATTCCTTTGCTTGATGCAATTCAACAAGTACCTCGTTATGCAAAACTTTTGAAAGAATTATGCACTGCGAAGAGAAATCATAGGTTGAAGGGATCCCAAAAGATTGAATTGGGTGAATATGTGTCAGCTGTGATACAAAGGAAAATTCTTACCAAGTGTAAGGACCCAGGTATGTTCTCTATCACGTGCACAATTGGTAACACTCGCCTTGAAAAGGCCATGTTAGATTTAGGAGCATCGATCAATGTCATGCATTATTCTATTTATGCTTCTCTACAACTTGGTCCTTTGAACCCTACTGGAGTAGTTATTCAATTAGCGGATAGGTCTAGTGCATATCCTAGGGGTGTGATTGAATATGTGCTTGTGCAAGTGAACGAATTAGTAATCCCTGCGGATTTCTATGTGCTTGATATGGAGAATTGTGATAAGAGTAGCCCCATTTTGTTAGGAAGACCATTCCTCAAAACTTCTAAGACCAAGATAGATGTGCATAGTGGTACCCTTACTATGAAATTTGATTGTGAGATTGTTACTTTTAACATTTATGATGCCATGAAATATCCTTGCAATAATGATGACACTGTATATTCTATCGATGTTATTGACTATTTGTCACAGGAAGTTCTTGAGATTGTAGGGAAGGATGACTGGAAGTTACTCTGACCATGGCTATGGAAAAGGAGAATGTAGAGTCGTTCATCATGGATGATTTGAAAGACACCATAGATGCCTTGGATGAAGCACTTGAGCTAATTCAGTCAAGTAACATTTCTTTCATATCACTGCCTATTTCTAACACTAGAATTCTTCCATCTGTTTTGCAGGCACCCACTATTGAGTTGAAGCCACTACCAAGCCATCTCAAGTATGTATTCCTTGGTGAAGGAGATGTTGGGATATGCCCTAAGACAAGTCATTAGATGATTGTTTATGACATACAATGTGTTATGATTTTATTAATGGCAAATCATTATTATATCTTATTCGAAAATCTGTGCAATATGAATTGATATATAAGTTAATGTCCTTAGAATAATATTGTATTGTTCTTAAAGATTGTCCCTAGTCAAGTATTATCATGAATAAGGATAATGATAATGCATTGAGACTAGTATGTTTTGATTGATGAATTAATTCATCGATATGAGATATCAAATCAACACATGGGTACACGTTAGAGAACAATGTACTGGACAGACCCACCACGAGAATGCTACATGGATAGTTATATGAGTGTCATAAGCAATTCTCATAGTGATAACAATGTATGTAATCCTTACGACTTGAGATCATCAGATATCCCAACATAAGGAGTTATGTATCTTGATATTGTCAAACGTTACATGTAACAGGGTAAACTATAAAGGCAACTATTGGATACACTACGAATTATGTAGAGGGATGTTGATTGATCAAGATAGGATTTGTCCCTCCTATATAACATGAGAAGTGTTGGGGCCCTTGATCAAGTAAGACTAAAATGCATGGCCGTGCTCGAATGAGTCGATATGTGATATCGAGCTTATTCGTTTATTCTAGTTCTACTTGGGGATCAAGAAATAGAGATTGAATATACGAGTATGACTATTCCATGACTCGTGTTCAATCTAAACACATGGAAAGGGATTAAGTTACATGGTTAATATTATCACAAGTTCTAAGGTTATGTTGAGTCAATGACATTCTTGTAATTTGGGTAGCCTTGATGTGTTGCTAGATGCCGCTTATTGCTTGTGACATAAAATGAGATTTTATGTTACTGCCAACATTACAAGATCCTATCGGGTCGCACAAAATATTAAATCGATAAAGGGAATTAAATTCATTGGATGAATTAAATAATTAAGAAGAGTCTTAATTACTTGATTATAAGGATTTAATTAAATCATGGCATGAGACTTTAAGAAAGTCTTGAACCTTAATTAAATCTTATAATATATGAACAAGGTTATAATTAATTGTTTGATATACAATTCATAAAACCTAAAAGCTACTCTAGCTCTCTCTCTCTCGGCCGCCACTCAAACAAGCATCACCACCGCCGCCGTCGCCGTGTGGTGTTTCTTTTTGATTGATCGCCGTTGATCGGTTTTGAACCGTGAGTTCAGCTTTGGTTCAAGAATAAGTCTAGCAAATTGTTCTTGAACGTCCCTTGTTCGATTTGATCATCTGGATACCGTAGAGGCAAGATTTTGGAGGTGTTGCTCGTGACTCATGACTTGGCATCGTTTTTGCATCGAACGCGCTACAAGGGTGAGACTCTTTAATCATTCCGATATGAATACTCTGTATAGGTCCTTGGTTAGGAATCCAAATTTTTATTTCCGCTGCGCACTTGTGTGTTGGATTCCTTACAGTGGTATCAGAGCCGTGTACAAAGCTCATATCGGAATTACGTGGTTAATCGTTTAATCATATTTTGATTTATATTGCATGCGTTAAAACTTTATATTCATATATGATATGGAATAAATCGAGTTTGTTAAATCATTGTATAATTGTATTTGATATAAATTGGCGAATTGTTGTATATGATACAAGAAGGCGAAAAATCAAACCTTGAAGCTTGATGGTTCGGACACCACCATCACAAATGACCCACGGCTGCCACATGAGGGCTAGGGTTTTCGAACCCTTGGCTCGAGATGGTCTAGCCGTTGTGGCTCATAGTTGTGCATGGAGGTGTCGAAACATGGCTAGGGTTTAGAACCCTTTAGGCTCGATAAAAGTCATATGCGGCGCATGTAGGTTCAATCCAAGTTCACGAAAATTGAAGGTGCGGCCGCCGCTTGAACACACGACTTATGGACTGTGACTTGGGCTAGGGTTTCGAACCCTAGGCTCATGCATGGTCCAGCCGTGTGGTAATGGTCCTAGAGCCCTTATAGTCCATGGCTTGTGACACGCCAAGTATTCGTGGCATGTGATGTCCCGAGCGTAAGATAATTTTCATAAAATTTTATTTTACAGTTTTAATTAGAATAAGTTTTAAAATGTTTAGAATTTAATTAATTAAATGTTATAGCATGTTATATGTGTTGTTTGAGCATGGTGCATGGTTATAGCCTTATGACCTATTAGATAGGATTTTGTGAATGTTTGTAATTTAATACGGCCTGCGAGTCGTGCCTTCTTTATTTTTTTATATGTTATCCCTCCCCTATGTTCCCCTCGAATGTGACTCGAGGAATTCTCTATATCTTGTAAATGTTATATAGTATAGTTTATTTCATTGATGGAGATCAACGAAGATGGACCATGGTGCCGGGATGAGAAGGCCATTCACAAAAGGGAGTCAAAGATGTGCTTGGAAAAGTAACCTTAGGTGGACTTCTAGGATTATCTCATTGGCTTGAGAAAATCGCTAGTATGGGCTATAACCATGTCACGTTTACTTTATGTTGATGTATGAGATGCATGTTTACTATTTTATTTAATATTGATGCTTGATATATATATATATGTAGATATGTATATACTCATATATGTACCAGACATATTTTCAGTATTAATAAAATCATGAGATCAAAAAACCCCTCTTATAATATTAAGTTTTAAGATGCCTTCCAATTAAAAATACTCGTCAAGACTTCGATTGAACATGTGTGGGTTTGCCAAAGCAAAGCACCGTGACAATCTCAGTAAGACGCGAAAGGATAAAAGTGATATCCGTGTTATTTTAAAATTGGGTTCGACTTGACTAATGTTATCTCAATAGGATTGGGAACCTAGAGGCATGGGGTTGAAAAATAATTCATTAGATGAATTTGGACAAAGCGTTGTTCGTCCATTCATCCAAGAATTGCATGTGATTGTAATTGACAAAGAGTTGTCTACCTAAATAACCGAGTCTTGGGCGATTAGCCAAAGCTAACTCAAGATTAAGTGAAATATGGATCTTGGCCCACTAACGAGGGTTGATAATTTTAAACAAAATAGTGGGAGTATCATTTAATATAAGACCATATTAAATGATTAAAATCATAAACTTATTTTGCATATTTATATATTGTAGATATCCATGGCAACCAACAACGTTACAAGCACACTATCGTTACGATCGGTCCTTGAGAAGGACAAACTTAATGGGACAAATTTCCTAGACTGGTATAGGAATTTGAGGATTGTCCTCAAACAAGAAAAGAAGCAATATGTCCTAGAGGAACCCTTACCTGCTGAGGAACCTCCCTTGACGGCTGCTAAAACCGATAAAGATGCTTACAAGAAGCATCAAATTGATGCACTTGATGTTGGGTGCCTTATGCTTGCCACCATGAACTCTGAGCTTCAGAAGCAACATGAGGAAATGGAGGCGTTCGATATGATCGAGCATCTAAAGCAGCTGTACCAACAACAAGCAAGACAAGAGAGGTATGACGTCTCGAAAGCGTTATTCCAATGTAGAGTGGTTGTGATGACCAGGGATCATAGATGTTAATCCCGTAGTGTTAAAAATCCCTAAAGTTGTTTTACATGACGATTTGAAGTTTAATCGCGATGTTGGGCCTTCTGGGCTCGTTTATTTGAGTAGTTGGGATCGTTGGATCCCGAGGTTGAGATCGTATTCTCATTTCGGTGAAAACCTGTGAGTTGGGTTTTTAGTATGAGAGAGAGTTTTTGAAAACAGATGATTTTTAATGAATCATGATGTATTTGTGGGGATATTAGTATTTCGGGGTATTTTTGCTATAAATACCAGTTGAACCCGAGATTTTAATTATCGGAACCATTTTTCCCAACCTCCTCTCTCTCTTCCCGCCCGCACACTTCTCGATCCCCTTTGACCCCCGCGCGTAAAAGTCGTTCGCCCGCCGCCGTCCGGCCGCCGTTCGGCGCGTGCCACCCGCCGTTGGAATCGTCTCTTCCAGGCGCTCCTATCCATACCAACAATTCGAAGTTTCGTCGAGAATCGCGTTCGGATTTGCCAGAAAAGCATAGGGTTCAAAAACTGGAGTTCATCCGATTTTTGGGGCTCGATTTTGGTATGATTTTGGCACGATTATTCTAGTGTTTTTGGGGCGTTTTTAAGCTGATTTTGAGTCGATGATTTCAGACTTTTGTGGTTCGAAATAATTGTTGCATTTAGTTCGAATTTCAGCTCGATTTTCATGAGTTAGGGTTCGAAAAATTGGGGCTTTTGGCAAGGAGTGATGATTCTTGTTAGTAATTGATTATTACATGTTTTAGATGTATTATTGATGCTTATTGGGTTCGAATTTAAGGGCTTGAGTTCGAAAATTTGGGGGTTTTTGGCAAGGATGATGATTCTTGCTATTGATGGTTTAATTCACATTTTTTAGATGATTTATGGTGTTTAATTGGGTTCGATTTGTGAGATAAGGGTTCGAAAATTTGTAGGGTGTTCTTGAACAATTTTCGATATTGTCTCATTTGTTCCCTCCATGCATGTACCCTGCCCCGGGTCTTTTTAAAGGTTAATTGTCGTGTGTTGATAATATTTTGAGGGATATGGGTGTGCTTGAGCATGGGTTGCATGTTCGTAAATAATTGTGAATTATTTATCGTGTTAGCACATCATTCCTCGGGACATGGAACTCGAGCAAGGTTTGGCTCGGACTTCGAGGATTTAAGGTACGTTTAGCGTACGAGCATAGCTTAAATGATGTTTTACAAGTATGATGCATGAATTAAATGCATGAAATGTCTTACTATGATGGCACCGGGACTTGGTTACGTTATTTTGATTCACATGATGAAATGCTTGGTGCCGCTATGAAGCGAGCAAATGATGGGTGTGGTCGCTACGGAGCGAACACCAGTAGTATGACGCTACTTTGAAGTAAGAAATGAAAATGTGGTATTGATTAGATATCTAGGATATCTGTATTTTATTCCCTATTGGTAATGAATAGGAACATAGACGTAGTTAATCAGAGAAGTGATTAACTAGTATCGGAAGTTAAGGAAATCTCATTATGATATCTAGAATTACGATAATTGCTAGATAAAGAAATGTTGTTAATTCGAAACTGGTTAGGGTTAACCAATATGATGATTAACTGCATATTCAGGATTTGATGATTTATCTGTTTTGAGAACAGGGTTATTACAGGAGTACGCTAGAATGAGGATGATACCATCCAGGAAGTGTCACATATGTTCCACAATATTTACATTTTCGTAAATTATGTATTATGTCATTATGATTATGAAATTGTGGAATTGGTATGCTCACCCCGTTGGGGGCTGTCTCTGTTGGGGGCAGGTGAACAGGTACATCGATGGCTTTGGAGATGAGCTCGAGCTGTTGATTGGATGTACTCTCAGGATCGTGGTACCAGGGCTTGATGGAGCACGGTATCTTATAGAGTACCTACATATATATATACCCATGATGGTTATATACATATTTATGATGCTCGCATGTGAGCACGATTATACTTGTTTATGGGTTGTATATAAAGGCATGAGCCTTTCTCTCTTTCATTCTATGTTGCATGCAATTAGAGGTAGAATTGCTAAAGATTATGAGAGTCATTGGTGTATTGTGGGTGTTGAAACCCACTTTTGTTGCTATATGTGTGGTGTCTTCCCTGGCTGGGAATTTACTTGATATTGCTGCATTCTGATGAGTATTATGTTTTCCTGGCCGGGAATTATGTTATGTGTTGTACTTTTATTTCGGGATAGCTCTATTTATGGGGAGACTCTGCCCAAATTTTTATAAAAGTCCACAATGAAAAAAAAGTGATGTAATGGGCGAACTCCATGAGTCTCTTGTTGTTAGGATGATGAACTTATAACATTGTATGTTAAAGAAAACTTTGTAATTGCCATTCAATGGTAAAGTATCATCTAAGTTTCCCGAATGATTTTATGGAAAGCATGTGCCACACATAATGATTAATACACTAATCAAGGGTTAAGTATATGGGGTCCTTACATTAGTGGTATCAGAGCAGTGGTTGCTCATTGGGGCTGTTGAGGGCCTAGGAAGTTATTGATAGCACATATTTATGCATGATGGCATTAATGTTATACGACATGACTAATTGTTTATGTGCTTATATGATATGAAAAGTGGTATTGCTAACCATTGTGGTTGCAGGAATCGTGTGGAACACGATAGGATGGCATTAATAGCGATGTCTAACACTCTATATGCTACGTGCCAAGGAACCTGATTTTGGAAGAAAATCAGGGAAAAGAAAGATATGATGTCTGATGACAGACTGGGTAGACAACCGACAGTGGAATACTTCGATATGGTCTCAATTATTATTGAATATACTAATGCGTTTGTTCATATAATGTTCAAGCAAGGAAGGTGCGTAAGAAACGTACGGGCATCAAACGGTAACATATTCTTAAACTATGACTTTGCATTGATTGCATAAGTGTTTATGATGATGATTATGATGATGTTGATGATGATGATGTTTACGATGATGATGATTATGATAAGTAAGTTAAGATGATGATGTTTATGATAAGTAAAGATGATATGATGTTTATGATGATGATTATGATAAGTAAGTTAAGATGATGATGTTTATGATAAGTAAAGATGATATGATGTTTATGATGATGATTATGATAAGTAAGTTAAGATGATGATGTTTATGATAAGTAAAGATGATATGATGTTTATGATGATGATTATGATAAGTAAGTTAAGATGATGATGTTTATGATAAGTAAAGATGATATGCTGTTTATGATGATGCTTATGATCCGTCCGTTAAGCTGATGCTGTTTATGCTCCGTCCCGCTGCTCTGATGTTTCTGCTGCTGCTTCTGCTAAGTCCGTTCCGCTGCTGCTGTTTCTGCTCCGTCCCGATGCTCTGCTGTTTCTGCTGCTGCTTCTGCTCCGTCCGTTCTGCTGCTGCTGTTTCTGCTCCGTCCCGCTGCTCTGCTGTTTCTGCTGCTGCTTCTGCTCCGTCCGTTCTGCTGCTGCTGTTTCTGCTGAGTCCCGATGATATGATGTTTCCGATGATGATGATTATGACGATGTTTATGATGACGTATATGAGATTGGGTAAGGTGCCCATGTGGTAAGATGCCACACAATGTTTATGATATGGTAAGACGCCATATGATTGGGTGAGATGCCCATGTGGTAAGATGCCACACAATGTTTATGATATGGTAAGACGCCATATGATTGGGTGAGATACCCATGTGGTAAGATGCCACACAATGTTTATGATATGGTAAGACGCCATATGATTGGGTAAGATGCCCATGTGGTAAGATGCCACACGATGATTGTGTTATGGTAAGATGCCATATGACGGGGTAAGATGCTCATATGGTAAGAGGCCATACAATGTTATTATGTGGTAAGACGCCACGGGGTAAGATGCCCATATGGTAAGAGGCCATACAATGTTATTATGTGGTAAGACGCCACGGGGTAAGATGCCCATATGGTAAGAGGCCATACAATGTTATTATGTGGTAAGACGCCACGGGGTAAGATGCCCATATGGTAAGAGGCCATACGATGTTATTATGTGGTAAGACGCCACGGGGTAAGATGCCCATATGGTAAGAGGCCATACAATGTTATTATGTGTGGTAAGACGCCACGGGGTAAGATGCCCATATGGTAAGAGGCCATACGATGTTATTATGTGATAAGATGCCACAGGGTAAGATGCCCATGTGCATGAATATGAACCAGGGAAAATGAAAAGAAGTTAATGAATAACCAGCAAGCTTACTCAACTATGATTTCGTACATTTACTGTTATAGCTATAAGATGATGATGTATAAGATGATGATGTATAAGATGATGATGCTATAAGATGATGATGTATAAGATGACGATGCTATAAGATGATTATGCTTATATGATGATGATATATAAGATGATGATGCTATAAGATGACGATGCTTATGTGATGATGATGTTATAAGATGATGATATTTATGAAATGATGATGCTCATATGATGAAGATGTTATAAGATGGTGATAATTATAAGATGATGATTTTAATCATTCATGCCAAGAATTAATGACTATATGCATGGCTATGAAACAGGGACATTGGAGTGTCCAGGGTGTATAGGCATTAGAGGAATGTTGGGTAAAGACCCACTACTCTATTGATTTTCTTCCCACAGTATGGTATGCCGTGCGGGAACGTCCATCTTATTGGTAGGTTTGAGGTGAACCTAGAGAGGCAGCGACTAGTTTGTCTGCCGTGTGTGTGCAGCACCAAGAGGGGCTTGTTAGAGCCGTTATACTGCTCGTAGGAACCAAGTGTGGCAAATCGTAAGGTGATACGATGTGGATTGTGGTGGACTCTAGTAGTCACCATGTCATCGAGGTTGAGGTTGTGCATGCCTCACTGAAACGTGTATACGTTTATGTTTAAATCTTAGTGAGACTTGTCTGGGACAGCTCATGATGTTGAAGTACCAACAAGAGAGTCATCAAGTCGTCGTTGATTCGATCTGGGAATCCATGTATTTGGGATGCAATGGGTTTATTGCATGTCCTTTCAATTTGAAACTCTGAGGAGTCTCGATTGTTTCTTTATGACCAGGATGTGGTTCTTGGGATATCCGGAGGTGGACATCTTATGAGATATCTTTCGTGTGAATCTATGGCCGTGAGTTGCCCAACTTGAGTTGCAATGATGCGACTGCTCCTTCGATAGAGGAGGTTTGGAAGTGGAAACCAGGTTTGGTATGTGTACACCGTGGTGTACTGATGTTTCCCTTGTAACGATGTATGTTAGACATCGTGAGTCATGATAAGAGATGTCAATGGATGATATCTACGATGGAATCGGGAGCGATTCGAATCCTTGCAGTTTCAGTTGACTAACTACTTTTGGATTATTAGCGTTGAGTTGTGCTGACGCTCTTTGACGTTATGATGGATTTGGAAGTCTATTCCACTCCAGAGTTTGACACGAGGTCAACGTTCTCACGGTTGAGGTGTCATTTAGGATGCGTTCATACTAGTTGTATTAGAACTAATGATGACTGTCCGACCTACAGCCGTAAGTATTGGTTGTTTTGCAGTCATGAAAGGCTGACTTTTAGGATGACCCGCATTGAGGTACGTTTTGCCTCTTGGGTGATATGTTGGTTTTGGTATGTCGCTCTGTTTCAGAGTTTGATGTGAGGTAAGTATCCTCGCGTTTATTAATACGATTCTGATATGGCCAAGAATCGAAGTTATGGCTTCATGTTGTTGTGTAGCCTGGGTGTTATGTGATACACCGATGCTAATTTCGAGGACGAAATTCTTTTAGTGGGGGATATTGTGATGACCAGGGATCATAGATGTTAATCCCGTAGTGTTAAAAATCCCTAAAGTTGTTTTAAGTGGCGATTTGAAGTTTAATCGCGATTTGGGCCTTCTGGGCTCGTTTATTTGAGTAGTTGGGATCGTTGGATCCCGAGGTTGAGATCGTATTCTCATTTCGGTGAAAACCTGTGAGTTGGGTTTTTAGTATGACTCGGAATCTCGGGTGCTTGGTGTGGGCACCGGTAGGGGGTTTTTGAGTTAGAGAGAGAGTTTTTGAAAACAGATGATTTTTAATGAATCATGATGTATTTGTGGGGATATTAGTATTTCGGGGTATTTTTGCTATAAATACCAGTTGAACCCGAGATTTTAATTAACGGAACCATTTTTCCCCACCTCCTCTCTCTCTTCCCGCCCGCACACTTCTCGATCCCCTTTGACCCCCGCGTGTAAAAGTCGTCCGCCCGCCGCCGTCCGGCCGCCGTTCGGCGCGTGCCACCCGCCGTTGGAATCGTCTCTTCCAGGCGCTCCTATCCATACCAACAATTCGAAGTTTCGTCGAGAATCGCGTTCGGATTTGCCAGAAAAGCGTAGGGTTCGAAAACTGGAGTTCATCCGATTTTTGGGGCTCGATTTTGGTATGATTTTGGCACGATTATTCTAGTGTTTTTGGGGCGTTTTTAAGCTGATTTTGAGTCGATGATTTCAGACTTTTGTGGTTCGAAATAATTGTTGCATTTAGTTCGAATTTCAGCTCGATTTTCATGAGTTAGGGTTCGAAAAATTGGGGCTTTTGGCAAGGAGTGATGATTCTTGTTAGTAATTGATTATTACATGTTTTAGATGTATTATTGATGCTTATTGGGTTCGAATTTAAGGGCTTGAGTTCGAAAATTTGGGGGTTTTTGGCAAGGATGATGATTCTTGCTATTGATGGTTTAATTCACATTTTTTAGATGATTTATGGTGTTTAATTGGGTTCGATTTGTGAGATAAGGGTTCGAAAATTTGTAGGGTGTTCTTGAACAATTTTCGATATTGTCTCATTTGTTCCCTCCCTGCATGTACCCTGCCCCGGGTCTTCTTAAAGGTTAATTGTCGTGTGTTGATAATATTTTGAGGGATATGGGTGTGCTTGAGCATGGGTTGCATGTTCGTAAATAATTGTGAATTATTTATCGTGTTAGCACATCATTCCTCGGGACATGGAACTCGAGCAAGGTTTGGCTCGGACTTCGAGGATTTAAGGTACGTTTAGCGTACGAGCATAGCTTAATGATGTTTTACAAGTATGATGCATGAATTAAATGCATGAAATGTCTTACTATGATGGCACCGGGACTTGGTTACGTTATTTTGATTCACATGATGAAATGCTTGGTGCCGCTATGAAGCGAGCAAATGATGGGTGTGGTCGCTACGGAGCGAACACCAGTAGTATGACGCTACTTTGAAGTAAGAAATGAAAATGTGGTATTGATTAGATATCTAGGATATCTGTATTTTATTCCCTATTGGTAATGAATAGGAACAGAGACGTAGTTAATCAGAGAAGTGATTAACTAGTATCGGAAGTTAAGGAAATCTCATTATGATATCTAGAATTACGATAATTGCTAGATAAAGAAAGATGTTATGAAATGTTGTTAATTCGAAACTGGTTAGGGTTAACCAATATGATGATTAACTGCATATTCAGGATTTGATGATTTATCTGTTTTGAGAACAGGGTTATTACTGGAGTACGCTAGGATGAGGATGATACCATCCAGGAAGTGTCACATATGTTCCACAATATTTACATTTTCGTAAATTATGTATTATGTCATTATGATTATGAAATTGTGGAATTGGTATGCTCACCCCGTTGGGGGCTGTCTCTGTTGGGGGCAGGTGAACAGGTACATCGATGGCTTTGGAGATGAGCTCGAGCTGTTGATTGGATGTACTCTCAGGATCGTGGTACCAGGGCTTGATGGAGCACGGTATCTTATAGAGTACCTACATAAATATATACCCATGATGGTTATACACATATTTATGATGCTCGCATGTGAGCACGATTATACTTGTTTATGGGTTGTATATAAAGGCATGAGCCTTTCTCTCTTTCATTCTATGTTGCATGCAATTAGAGGTAGAATTGCTAAAGATTATGAGAGTCATTGGTGTATTGTGGGTGTTGAAACCCACTTTTGTTGCTATATGTGTGGTGTCTTCCCTGGCTGGGAATTTACTTGATATTGCTGCATTCTGATGAGTATTATGTTTTCCTGGCCGGGAATTATGTTATGTGTTGTACTTTTATTTCGGGATAGCTCTATTTATGGGGAGACTCTGCCCAAATTTTTATAAAAGTCCACAATGAAAAAAAAAGTGATGTAATGGGCGAACTCCATGAGTCTCTTGTTGTTAGGATGATGAACTTATAACATTGTATGTTAAAGAAAACTTTGTAATTGCCATTCAATGGTAAAGTATCATCTAAGTTTCCCGAATGATTTTATGGAAAGCATGTGCCACACATAATGATTAATACACTAATCAAGGGTTAAGTATATGGGGTCCTTACAATGGTAGAAGGAAATCTGGTTGGAACTCATGTACTCAAGATGATTGGGTACATTGAGAATCTGGAGAAGCTGGGTTTTCCATTGGACCAAGAGTTGGCCACTGACGTGATCTTGCAATCGTTGCCTGAAAGCTTCAGTCAATTTGTCTTGAATTACAATATGATTGAAATTGAAAAGACTCTACCACAGTTGCTTGGCATGCTGAGAACTTTTGAAGCTAACAGCAAGAAGTCCATACCTACAAATGTTCTTATTGTGAATAAGAGCAAGGTTAAAGCAAAAGGCTTAAAGAAGAACAAGAAAGTCCTTGTCAAATCTAAGCCTCATACTGCTGCACTTAAGCCAAAGGGAGGAGTGACAAAAGAGGGGAACTATTTCCATTGCGGTGAGACCGGTCATTGGAAAAGAAATTGCAAAGTTTATTTGGAGGATCTTAAGAAGACGAAGGGAAGTGTGACTTCCACTTCACGTATTTTTGTTATAGAAGTCAATTTATCTATTTCTTCATCATGGGTATTAGATACTGGATGTGGATCTCACATTTGTGTTAATGTGCAGGATCTTAAAAGGAGTAGGACATTGGCAAAATGCGAAGTAGATCTCCGAGTAGGAAATGGAGCAAGAGTTGCTGCATTAGCTATAGGAGATTATTCATTATCTTTGCCTTCCGGTTTATCTTTAGATTTAAAAGACTATTTTTATGTGCCTTCAATTACTAGAAACATTATCTCTATTTCTTGTTTGGACAAGTTTGGATTTTCATTTATTATAAGGACAATTGCTGCTCCATTTATTTAAATGATATGTTTTATGCTAGTGCACAAATGATTAATGGTCTTTATGTATTAAATCTTGATATGCCTGTCTATAACATAAATACTAAAAGGATTAAGAATAATGATTCTAATCCAACTTATCTCTGGCATTGTCGCTTGGGCCATATAAACAAGAATCGCATATCAAAACTTCATAAGGATGGAGTATTGGATTCATTTGATTTTTGAATCATATGAAACATGTGAATCTTGTTTAATGGGCAAGATGACTAAAGCTCCTTTCAAGGGACATGTTGAAAGGACAAAAGATTTATTGAGTCTCATACATAGTGATGTATGTGGGCCAATAAGCACACATGCTAGAGGTGGTTTTCAATACTTCGTTACATTTACTGATGACTTCAGTAGATATGAGTATGTGTACCTAATGAAACATAAACATGAAACCTTTGAAAAGTTCAAGGATTTCAAGAATGAAGTACAAAACCAACTTGGTAAAAGTATCAAAATCCTTCGATCAGATCGAGGAGGTGAATACCTAAGCCAAGAGATTCATGACTATGTAAAGGAGTGTGGGATAGTCCTACAACTCACTCCTCCGTATACTCCACAATGGAATGGTGTATCCGAAAGGAGGAATCGAACCTTGTTGGACATGGTTCGATCAATGATGAGTCATGCAGATCTTCCGATATCCTTTTGGGGACATGCTTTAGAAACATAAATATTCATACTGAACCGTGTTCCATCTAAATCAGTGGAAAAGACACCATATGAGATATGGACTGGGAAACGTCCTAGTATGTCTTTTATGAAGATTTGGGGTTGTGAGGCTTTCGTGAGACGTCACGCCTCTAACAAACTTGGACCCAAATTTGATAAGTGTTTATTTGTGGGGTATCCTAAGGAAACGAAATGATACTATTTCTATTATTCCACCGAGAACAAAGTGGTTGTTGCTCGGACTGGTGTCTTTCTTGAAAGAGAATTTATTTCTAGAAAAACCAGTGGGAGACATATAGAACTTAGTGAAGTTGAACCACAAGAAAACACTGAACATGATATTGAGATGGAAACAGAGCAGTCACCACAAGCTGTTGTGGATGAAGTCCCTGCTCAAGAGACACAAGCCCAGCGTAGGTCTGTAAAAGAACACCGGGAGCCACAGAGATATGGATTCTTGTGACTCAACAAGGTGACTTACTACTTATTGATGAGGATGAACCGTCATCTTATCAAGAAGCTATAATGGGCACTGATTCTGAGAAATGGCAAGAGGCCATGAAATTTGAGATGGAATCCATGTATGCAAACCAAATATGGACTTTGGTTGACCCACCTGAAGGGGTGAGACCCATAGGGTGCAAATGGATTTTCAAGAAGAAGGCCGACATGGATGGTAATGTACAAACCTTCAAAGGTCGGCTGGTAGCAAAAGGTTTCAAACAAATTCATGGTATTGACTATGATGAAACTTTTTCACCAGTTGCCATGGTTAAATCCATTAGGATCTTACTTGCAATAGTTGCATTTCATGATTATGAAATCTGGCAGATGGATGTCAAAACAACTTTCCTTAATGGAAATCTGCTTGAGGATGTGTACATGACACAGCCCGAGGGTTTTGTCGATCCAAAGGATGCTGGAAAGATATGCAAGCTACAACGATCTATTTATGGATTGAAGCAAGCTTCTCGGAGTTGGAATCTTCGTTTTGATGAAGTCAAAGAGTTTGGTTTCATCAAAAACGTAGATGAACCTTGTGTCTACAAGAAGGTCAGTGGGAGCATAATTATCTTCCTAATATTGTATGTAGATGACATACTTCTAATTGGGAATGATATCCCTGCCTTACAATCTGTAAAGATTTGGCTAGGGAATTGCTTTTCTATGAAAGACTTGGGTGAAGCCACCTATGTATTAGGAATCAAGATCTATAGCGATAGATCGAGAAGATTACTTGGCCTAAGTCAAAGTACATACATAGACAAAGTGCTAAACGGTTTAACATGCAAGAATCTAAGAAAGGATTCGTGCCTATGACACATGGAATACATCTCTCGAAGGATCAGTGTCCTTCAACACCAGATGAGAGACAACGCATGAGTAAGATTCCATATGCGTCAGCTATTGGATCTATCATGTATGCCAATGATATGTACTCGTCCCGATGTCTCGTATGCTTTGAGCATGACTAGCAGATATCAAGTTGATCCAGGTGAATGTCACTAGATTGCAGTCAAGAATATCCTGAAGTACTTGAGAAGAACTAAGGATACATTCTTGATTTATGGAGGTGAGGAAGAGCTCAATGTAATAGGTTACACTGATGCAAGTTTCCAAACCGACAAAGATGATTTTCGATCGCAATCAGGATATGTGTTTTGCCTAAATGGAGGTGATGTAAGCTGGAAGAGTTAAAAGCAAGAGACAATAGCCGATTCAACAACTGAAGCTGAGTATATTGCTGTCTCAGATGCAGCACAAGAAGCTGTTTGGATAAAAAAGTTCATTTCTGAACTTGGGGTGATGCCTAGCATACTAAATCCGATAGAACTCTATTGTGACACCAATGGAGCCATCACATTGGCTAAGGAACCTAGATCTCACCAAAGATCCAAGCACATATTTCGGCGTTTTCATTTCATTCGAGAAATCGTTGAAAGAGGAGATGTTAAAATATGCAAAGTACCAACATATGATAATGTATCTGGCCCATTGACGAAGCCACTGTCACAGCAGAAGCATGATCGTCATACTAGATCTCTAGGCATTAAGTATATGTCTGATTGGTCTTAGTGCAAGTGGGAGATTTGTTGGGATATGCCCTAAGACAAGTCATTAGATGATTGTTTATGACATACAATGTATTATGATTTTATTAATGACAAATCATTATTATATCTTATTCGAATATCTGTGCAATATGAATTGATATATAAGTTAATGTCCTTACAATAATATTGTATTGTTCATAAAGATTGTCCCTAGTCAAGTATTATCATGAATAAGGATAATGATAATGCATTGAGACTAGTATGTTTTGATTGATGAATTAATTCATGGATATGAGATATAAAATCAACACATGGGTACATGTTAGAGAACAATGTACTGGACAAACCCACAATTAGAATGCTACATGGATAGTTATATGAGTGTCATAAGCAATTCTCATAGTGATAATAATGTATGTAATCCTTACGACTTGAGATCATCAGAGATCCCAACATAAGGAGTTATGTATCTTGATATTGTCAAACGTTACCTGTAACAGGGTAAACTATAAAGCCAACTATTGGATACACTACGAATTATGTAGAGGGATGTTGATTGATCAAGATAGGATTTGTCCCTCCTATATAACAGGAGAAGTGTTTGGGCCCTTGATCAAGTAAGACTAAAATGCATGGCTGTGCTCGAATGAGTCGATATGTGATATCGAGCTTATTCGTTTATTCTAGTTCTACTTGGGGATCAAGAAATAGAGATTGAATATACGAGTATGACTATTCCATGACTCGTGTTCAATCTAAACACATGGACAAAGGGATTAAGTTACATGGTTAATATTATCACAAGTTCTAAGGTTATGTCGAGTCAATGACATTCTTGTAATTTGGGTAGCCATGATGTGTTGCTAGATACCACTCATTTCTTGTGACATAAAATGAGATTTTATGTTACTGCCAACATTACAAGATCCTATCGGGTCGCACAAAGATTAAATCGATAAAGGGAATTAAATTCATTGGATGAATTAATAATTAAGAAGAGTCTTAATTACTTGATTATAAGGATTTAATTAAATCATGGGTTTGGGACCATGAGACTTTAAGAAAGTCTTGAACCTTAATTAAATCTTATAATATATAAAAAAGGTTATAATTAATTGTTTGATATACAATTCATAAAACCTAAAAGCTACTCTAGCTTTCTCTCTCTCAGCCGCCACTCAAACAAGCATCACCACCGCCGCCGCCGCCGTGTGGTGTTTCTTTTTGATTGGTCGCCGTTGATCGGTTTTGAACCGTGAGTTCAGCTTTGGTTCAAGAATAAGTCTAGCAAATTGTTCTTGAACGTCCCTTGTCCGATTTGATCGTCTGGATACCGTAGAGGCAAGATCTTGGAGGTGTTGCTCGTGACTCGTGACTTGGCATCGTTTCTGCATCAAACGCGCTACAAGGGTGAGACTCTTTAATCATTCCGATATGAATACTCTGTATAGGTCCTCGGTTAGGAATCCAAATTTTTATTTCCGCTGCGCACTTGTGTGTTGGATTCCTTACAGTGGTATCAGAGCCGTGTACAAAGCTCATATCGGAATTATGTGGTTAATCGTTTAATCATATTTTGATTTATATTGCATGCTTTAAAACTTTATATTCATATATGATATGGAATAAATCGAGTTTGTGAAATCATTGTATAATTGTATTTGATATAAATTGGCGAATATTTGTATATGATACAAGAAGGCGAAAAATCAAACCTTGAAGCTTGATGGTTCGGCCACCACCATCACAAATGACCCACGGCTGCCACATGAGGGCTAGGGTTTTCGAACCCTTGGCTTGAGATGGTCTAGCCGTTGTGGCTCATAGTTGTGCATGGAGGTGTCGAAACATGGCTAGGGTTTAGAACCCTTTAGGCTTGATAAAAGTCATATGCGGCGCATGTAGGTTCAATCCAAGTTCACGAAAATTGAAGGTTGGCGGCTACCTCCACATGAGAGCTATGGTTTTTCAAACCCCTTGGCTCGAGATGGTCGAGTCGTCACCGTCATGAATCGTGCATGGAAAGAATGAGACGGCTAGGGTTTCGAACCCTAGCGGCCACCGCTTGAACACACGACTTATGGACCGTGACTTGGGCTAGGGTTTCGAACCCTAGGCTCATGCATGGTCCAGTCGTGTGGTAATGGTCCTAGAGCCCTTATAGTCCATGGCTTGTGACACGCCAAGTATTCGTGGCATGTGATGTCCCGAGCGTACGATAATTTTCATAAAATTTTATTTTACAGTTTTAATTAGAATAAATTTTAAAATGTTTAGAATCTAATTAATTAAATGTTTTAGCATGTTATATTTGTTGTTTGAGCATGGTGCATGGTTATAGCCCTATGACCTATTAGATAGGATTTTGTGAATGTTTGTAATTTAATACGGCCTGCGAGTCGTGCCTTCTCTATTTTTCTGTATGTTATCCCTCCCCTATGTTCCCCTCGAATGTGACTCGAGGAATTCTCTATATCTTGTAAATGTTATATAGTATAGTTTATTTCATTGATGGAGATCAACGAAGATGGACCATGGTGCCGGGATGAGAAGGCCATTCACAAAAGGGAGTCAAAGAGGTGCTTGGAGAAGTAACCTTAGGTGGACTTCTAGGATTTTCTCATTGGCTTGAGAAAATCGCTAGTATGGGCTATAACCATGTCACATTTACTTTATTTTTATGTATGAGATGCATGTTTACTGTTTTATTTAATATTGATGCTTGATATATATATATTCGTCTACTGACACATGCCCTTTGGACTATGCAATGCTCCAGCCACGTTCCAACGGTGTACGGTTAGCATCGTTTCTAAGTTTATTGAGCATATTTTAGAGGTGTTCATGGATGATTTTATTGTCTACGGTAACTCATTCAAGGATAGCTAGCCTCACACTTGTGTTAAAACGATGCATTGAGACTAAGCTTGTTTTAAATTTTGAAAAATGTCATTTTATGGTAGAACAAGGTATATTATTGGGTCATATCGTTTATGCGAATGTCATAGAGGTCGACAAAGCTAAAATTGATGCTATACAGTCTTTACCCTATCCTACTTGTGTTCGAGATGTGCGCTCTTTTCTTGGACATGCAGGTTTTACAGGAGGTACATCAAGACTTCGCTAAGGTAGCTACACCTTTGTGTAAGCTACTGCAAAAGGATGTCACTTTTGAGATGGATGAAGCGAGCAAGAGATCTTTTGATCGACTGAAGGAGTCATTGACTTCTACCCCCATCATCCAACCACCCGACTGGAGTAAGCCTTTTGAGATCATGTGTGATGCCAGTGACTGTGCGGTTGGTGCAGAGGGGAATGCTTCACATGCCATCTACTATGCATCAAAGACCTTGAATGATGCCTAATGGAACTATTCCACTACTGAGAAAGAGCTTCTAGCAATTGTTTTTGCTCTTGAAAATTGTTGATCTTATTTACTTGGTACTAAAGTCATTGTTTATTCTGATCATGCAGCTCTTCGCTATTTGAAGGCAAAGAAGGAGGCAAAACCAAGGTTGATAAGATGGATTTTGCTCTTAAGTGAATTTGACATACAAATCAAGGATAAGAAGGGCAACGAGAACAAAGTAGCGGATCACTTAAGTTGTCTACCGCATGTGGATGAGGAGTTTTGTCTGAAGGATGAACTTTTGGATGAGCATGTACTTTCCATAAGCGACAATCTACCATGGTATGTGATCGCTTTTATTTTAAACAATTATTTCCAATCTAGCGATTTTAGACCGCAAGTGCACGGTGTCAAGTTTTAGTATAGATAGGAAGCTACGGATTGTCGAACCCACAGAGACTAACAAGTAAGTACCAAATAAGATGTCTTTTAACTATATTTAACCTACGATAATAAATTGATAATTAAACTAAACTAAATTAAACTACTCTAATCCAACCAAGTCAATAAAAGTAAACGAGAAAAATCCACAAGATAAGATTATCGAGACTTTGGCTCACCAATGTAATTCCCTACAATTCTCGATTGAATATTCAAATATTTCTAAGGTGACGAGTTCTCCCAATTTATCTAATACACTCTCTCGAGCTATATTAAACCTAACACCAAATTGCAGTAAGTAACTCTCGTTCACTTATTTAACAATTCAATGTTGCATAAGATCCATGAAAACTCCTAGCTTTCAATTATAAAAATCTATGGCTATCACGCATGTATTTGACGTCATCTCTCGATCTCGGTCTTAAATCCATGGTATGAATTATTAATTCCGTATCATAAAATCATCTTTCGATCTCAATTATGTTACTAAAATCATTCAAAGGTAATCAATCCTCTAAAAGCATGAAGAACATAAAACATACGCAAAGAACTATAAGAATTCAATCATTAAATCATCAAATCGAAGGTTCATAACAAAGGTTCGCCTAGCCTCGATAAATAAAATTAGTTCCTCATAATAAATCAAAACACAACAAAACTAAGAATTTAAAGACAAAGAAAAACTCCCAGCGTCGACTCCGGTTGTAGATCTTCGCTCCTTCTCTTGCTTCCTTCTCGATCGTCTCTTTTTTTATCGCCTTGTTGGGTTGTTCCAATTCCTAGGGTGAAGTGGTGATGATGGATGATGGTGATGGAAGGATGGAGGTTGATGATGGGGAAGAAAAGGTGGACGTGTGAGAGGAGTGAAGGAAAGAAAGGTTTGGATGGTGAATGGGTGTATGATATATGGAAGAAAGGTGGAGGTTATGGTGGACGTGAGATGGATTGGAGGAATAAGATGGTGTGTGGTTTGGATGGTGGTTGATGATGGGGAAGAAAAGGTGGACGTGTGAGAGGAGTGAAGGAAAGAGAGGTTTGGATGGTGAATGGGTGTATGATATATGGAAGAAAGGTGGAGGTTATGGTGGACGTGAGATGGATTGGAGGAAGAAGATGGTGTGTGGTTTGGATGGTGAATGGGTATGGAGGTGTGGAGGCTTTTCCTAGGGTTCAAAATCTCATATGGGTTGTGATTTTGTGTATAATATACAGGGGAAAGAATTATGGACTTCCCTATTGCATCCAAACTCTACAAGGAAGGTATTTTAATGAAAACTGCTCGTCCCGATCGATCCGAACAGAAGAGCCGATCGATCGAGCCTTCCAGTAAGATTTTCGCTCAATTTTCAGCCTTTCTCGATCGATCGGAAAAGCTTGCTCGATCGATCGGAAATCACAGTAAGTTTCTTCGCCTTTTTCAGCTTCTGGCGAGTTTCGTATTTTGGCCGTAACGTTCTCATAAGAACTCCGAATTTGATGAATCGGCTATCCACGCGAAGATAAGAGAAAGTTCTACAAATTTTATATGGACCACATTTCCAAAACATGGCTCGAACATATAGTAATTTGAGGAGAAAGGAGCAACATGTGTCTTGGATTCTGGTTTCTTCCTCTTTTCTTCAACTTAATTCATTTTTTCATCATTTTAGCTTGATTTCTTCCCCTTTTATGAATTTCAACATTGATTCCTGAAATAGAGAAATATATACCATAAACCATAAAATTATCCAAGAATCAACACGAAAACATATACATATCATAGCATAAAAACGCGTAATATTCAACCCTATCAACTCCCCCAAACTTATCACTTAATCGTCCTCGATTAAGCATTAAAATCATAAGGTAGAGTTCATTCTTGATACTTGAAACAATTATTTCATGACTTATTTTATTCTCAGAAATCTCATGCACATATACAAAAGTTGACAAGACATGTTTTCTCCTAATTCAAGCAACAAATCTCAAAATCGGAACGTGTGTGTGATATAGTCAGTCTCAAGTTTCATGCACATATTCAAGATCAAATCATGTTAATCAACTCAAAGTCGAGATTATCATCAAGCACCCTATAAGCCTATTTTCAAACAACTTCTCCACTAATGATAGTTACTCTCTAGACTTGGATCAAAAGGACTTTTTAAGCTTGTAATGTAAGGCCTTTGGTGTTGGCTTCAAAGAAAAGATAGGATAAGCGCAAAGAAGAGAGTATAATCATTTACAGTTCAAATTTTTCGCACACATCGAGCTCCTCTTCTTTTTCTTTTATAGCCTTGGCCACTTTGGGTCTTATAGTTTATTTTTTTTTCTTTTCAAGGCTCTTTGTCTATCTTTTTCTTTTCTCATTCATCAATATTTTTCAATAAGCTCATCAAGATATAACAATTCAAGTGCATCGAATGATATTCATTATACTCCCTTAGGGTAAAGATAACTTTTTCATTTAGGCTCAAATAAGGGTAAGTATAATGAGTTTGCCAAGAATGTCTAATGGGGTCTAATTATATGCAATGCATATACCATTTTTTTTTTCAATAAAGCTCAAATGGGACACTAGGGATTGATATGAATCATGGTAAGCTTGAAAGGCTCAAACGTTTCAAAGATCGCCTAGATCATTTCCAAGTCGAGTTTGTAACTATAAAATTTCGCCTCAAAGTGTTATCATCAAATAAGTTCTAGGATAACTCTAAGATGCTCAAGACAAATCATCATGTTCACAACAATTATCACTATTCAACATGCAATCCACAAGATCATGACTCATTGTGCTCAAAGTATTCCTCATTCTTGACATGCTAACTCAAATTAGGATATTCATGTACAAGTCCAATCACAAATCAAGTTCATATGCATAGTGAGATCAAAATCCTCATTGAATAGTCACTACTATAATTCAATCTTTTCTCAAGTTTGAACTCATAAAAAAAAAATTTAGCTCATAATAATCGGACGATTCAAGTGTCATTTAAGCACACAACATGTGGTTAAAACAAGTAAAACATGCAAGCTACTACTCCCCCAAACTTAAATCAAACATTGCCCTCAATGTTTAAAAGAATCAAAAGGGAAACAGTGAACTCCCCTGATCAAGACGCTTGCATGAGGGTTGAGGAAGATTTGCTTTTGAAAGCTCCACTGTTGTAGGGTTCATCACTCCAACTGAGTACCTAGCAAGAGAAGAATGCAAATAAAATAGTCGACACGAGAGATAAACAAACTAAATGAAAAAACTAAAAATAAACACAACTAAATGGCAAAAGGATACGCTTGGGTTGCCTCCCAAGAAGCGCTGATTTTTAGTCTTCGGCTTGACCATCAGAAGCAACCATCAAAGAGCGGCTGCCGCCCATAGTAAGTATCATATGATACCACTAATGGGTCTTCATTCAGTTTGCCCTCAAGATTGGCAACATTGTAACAATGTAAGCTCGTCGCTCCAACAACATTCGTCTTTAAATGGCAGGCATGGGAGAATGATTCTTGATTTGGCTTTGCATTTTGGAGGATGTAGTGCGGTGAAGTTGGCATCGACGGAGAATATGAATCCACATATGGCATAGAACATGTCTCCATCGATGGGCTTAAATCAGAATCTTCGAACGTCTCTTCCTTCTTCAACATCACACTCAACTCATCTTCACATGGGAACTCCTCGGATGACATCTCTGAAGTAGTCTCAATCTCTTGAAGAGGCTCAAGTTCCCTCGACTCTTCCACACTAGTAGGATCACTCCCCCAAACTTGGTTGGTTGAGTGATTGTCATCATATAACCAAACTCGATTCGTCGCCTCTTGATTTGTAGCCCTCATCTCTTCCTCTTGGCAATTAGTTGAAATTGTTTCCATGAGGACGGCCATTTGCTGCTCCAGGTGACGCATAGAGTTGGTTTGGCACTCTAAACTTTTCTCGGTTGATGCCAAGAATCTTACTAAGGTATCTTCTAACTGAGTCGTGTCCGCTGCAGAACTATCTCTCCTCTCTTCACGATGTTCAAATGGTTGTGGTGTATCAATAGGGTAGTGAGGCTCCGGTGGGTATTGGTGACTCCAACCTTGTAATGAAGGATCACAATACCAGTGATAATCGAAGTCCGCCATATCAGTGAACAGGTGTACCACACTGTTCTCATCTCTATCAACCAGGGGACTCCCAGTCACCAGTGCTACGCTCAATACCCATTCTCGTGTCTGTGCATCCAACCCGTTGAAGAAATATTGCAAGAGAGTATAGTTCGAAAAGTTGTGATACCGGAATGTGTTGGCCAATTCATTGAATCTCTCCCAAACAGCATAGAACGGCTCGGAACGTTGTTGGGCAAAGCTTGTGAAGGCATGCTGATGTAGCATCTCCAAGTACCTCACAAGACAAACAAAACAAAAACAAAATAAATATATATAATTTTTTTTTTCGAAATAAATAAACAAAAAATGGTTAAATTACAGTCAAAGAACCTAGTATGATATTACTAAAGTTAGTCCCCGGCAACGGCGCCAAAAACTTGATCGCTTTTATTTTAAACAATTATTTCCAATCTGATTTTAGACCGCAAGTGCACGGTGTCAAGTTTTAGTATAGTTAGGAAGATACGGATTGTCGAACCCACAGAGACTAACAAGTAAGTACCAAATAAGATGTCTTTTAACTATATTTAACCTACGATCATAAATTGATAATTAAACTAAACTAAATTAAACTACTCTAATCCAACCAAGTCAATAAAAGTAAACGAGAAAAATCCACAAGATAAGATTATCGAGACTTTGGCTCACCAATGTAATTCCATACAATTCTCGATTGAATATTCAAATATTTCTAAGGTGACGAGTTCTCCCAATTTATCTAATACACTCTCTCGAGCTATATTAAACCTAACACCAAATTGCAGTAAGTAACTCTCGTTCACTTATTTAACAATTCAATGTTGCATAAGATCCATGAAAACTCCTAGCTTTCAATTATAAAAATCTATGGCTATCACGCATGTATTTGACGTCATCTCTCGATCTCGGTCTTAAATCCATGGTATGAATTATTAATTCCGTATCATAAAATCATCTCTCGATCTCAATTATGTTACTAAAATCATTCAAAGGTAATCAATCCTCTAAAAGCATGAAGAACATAAAACATACGCAAAGAACTATAAGAATTCAATCATTAAATCATCAAATCGAAGGTTCATAACAAAGGTTCGCCTAGCCTCGATAAATAAAATTAGTTCCTCATAATAAATCAAAACACAACAAAACTAAGAATTTAAAGACAAAGAAAAACTCCCAGCGTCGACCTCGGTTGTAGATCTTCGCTCCTTCTCTTGCTTCCTTCTCGATCGTCTCTTTTTATCGCCTTGTTGGGTTGTTCCAATTCCTAGGGTGAAGTGGTGATGATGGATGATGGTGATGGAAGGATGGAGGTTGATGATGGGGAAGAAAAGGTGGACGTGTGAGAGGAGTGAAGGAAAGAAAGGTTTGGATGGTGAATGGGTGTATGATATATGGAAGAAAGGTGGAGGTTATGGTGGACGTGAGATGGATTGGAGGAAGAAGATGGTGTGTGGTTTGGATGGTGGTTGATGATGGGGAAGAAAAGGTGGACGTGTGAGAGGAGTGAAGGAAAGAGAGGTTTGGATGGTGAATGGGTGTATGATATATGGAAGAAAGGTGGAGGTTATGGTGGACGTGAGATGGATTGGAGGAAGAAGATGGTGTGTGGTTTGGATGGTGAATGGGTATGGAGGTGTGGAGGCTTTTCCTAGGGTTCAAAATCTCATATGGGTTGTGATTTTTCGTATAATATATAGGGGAAAGAATTATGGACTTCCCTATTGCATCCAAACTCTACAAGGAAGGTATTTTAATGAAAACTGCTCGTCCCGATCGATCCGAACATAAGAGCCGATCGATCGAGCCTTCCAGTAAGATGTTCGCTCAATTTTCAGCCTTTCTTGATCGATCGGAAATCTTGCTCGATCGATCGGAAATCATAGTAAGTTTCTTCGCCTTTTTCAGCTTCTGGCGAGTTTCGTATTTTGGCCGTAACTTTCTCATACAAACTCCGAATTTGATGAATCAGCTGTCCACGCGAAGATAAGAGAAAGTTCTACAACTTTTATATGGACTACATTTCCAAAACATGGCTGGAACATATAGGAATTTGAGGAGAAAGGAGCAACATGTGTCTTGGATTCTGGTTTCTTCCTCTTTTCTTCAACTTAATTCATTTTTTCATCATTTTAGCTTGATTTCTTCCCCTTTTATGAATTTCAACATTGATTCCTGAAATAGAGAAATATATACCATAAACCATAAAATTATCCAAGAATCAACACGAAAACATATACATATCATAGCATAAAAACACGTAATATTCAACCCTATCAGTATGCTCATATTGTGAATTTCTTAGCTTCTGATGTACTACCTTCTGAACTGTCTAGGTCTCAAAGAGCTAAAATAAGGAGTGATGCCAAGTACTATGTATGGGATGATCCTTACCTATGGAAGAATTGCGCGGATTAAATCATTAGAAGATGCATTCCCGAGACTGAGGTAAATGACATTCTTAAGTTCTGCCATTCATATGCTTGTGGCGTACATTTTCGAGCAAAGAGGACGTCTAGAAAGGTACTAGAATGTGGGTTCTTTTGGCCCACCTTGTTTCGTGATGCCTACTATTTTTGTAAGAACTGTGCTCAATGTCAATTGACCGGTAATACATCCCAATGAAAGCAGATGCCTCAATAACCCATTCTTATTTGTGAGATTTTTGACGTATGGGGCATCGACTTTATGGGACCCTTTCCTATCTCTTATAGTTATCTTTTATATACTTCTTGCTGTTGATTATGTCTCGAAATGGGTGGAATCTATTGCCACCCGAACTAACGATTCCAGGGTTGTTGCAGATTTTATCAAACATAACCTTTTCTCTAGGTTTGGAATCCCGAGAGCCATAATCAGTGATAGAGGTACACACTTTTGCAATCGGATGGTGGAAAATCTGTTCAAGAAGTATCATGTGACCCACAAAGTCTCCATCGCCTACCATCCGCAAACAAGTGGCCAAGACGAGATCTATAACCGAGAAATCAAAGCCATCTTGGAAAAGAATGTCAACCCAACAAGGAAGGGTTGAAGCTTAAGATTGGATGATGCACTTTGGGCCTATTGGACCGCATACAAAACCCCAATAGGTATGTCCCCATATTGATTAATCCTTGGTAAACCTTGCCATCTTCCTGTAGAGTTGGAGCATAGAGCATACTGGGCTGTGAAGAATTTCAACATGAACTATGATGAGAGTGGAGTGCATCGAAAGTTGCAATTGCAAGAATTAGAGGAGATAAGGAATAAGGCATATGAGAGTGCAATGATCTACATAGGAAAAGACAAAGTACTTCCATGACAAGATGATATCAAGGAGGAGCTTTGAAGTTGGTCAAAAAGTTCTCCTTTACCATTCACGCCTTCGACTCTTTCCAGGTAAGCTTCGTTGGAATGGACCTTTTATCGTTACTAATGTATATCCTCATGGTGCAGTGGGAAATTCAGAGTTTGGACACCACTAAGACATTCAAGGTGAATGGTCACCGATTGAAGCATTACTACGAGGGTGTCCAAAATGAGGAAGGTGGACAAGTGAACATCAAAGTGGCTCTAGAGGATCCACCTAACTTTGACTGATCACGAGGACTGGCATCAGGCCATCGACATTAAACAGAGGCGCTGCTTGGGAGGCAACCCAAGGGAATTTAGTTTCAATTTTTTTATTTTTATTGCTTTAATAGTTAGACTTTTCCCTTTTCTTGTATTTTTACCTTACATTGGGGACAATGTAAGATTTAAGTATAGGGGAGGGATTAGTGGTATGTACAGATGTCAAAAGCGTCGTGCCGGCCGCACGGCCCACAAATCCGTGCAGGGCCGGCACGGCCCGCTACCGAGACGGGCCGTGCCAGGCACGATCCATCTCGAATTTCACCTGGCCCGACACGGCCCAAATCAATTATTTTTATTTTTTTGTTTAATTTTAATTATATAAATATAATAATATTATAAAAATCTAGATTGTCACAATATACTTGTAAAATAAAAATTTATTGACTATGAATTGAAAAATTTAAAATTACATTGAACAAAACAAAATAATAAATTACAAAAGAGTTTAAAAAATATGCTAGTTTTCTTCATTTTCATCCGAAGAAACATCATGTCCTCCCAAACGTTGTAAGCGGCTATCAACATCCAACCAATCGTTTAAAAGAATACACATCTACACAGTGTTTGATTTCATTCTACTTCTTTTTTCATCAATGGCTCTTCCACCTGCACTAAAACAAGACTCCGATGGAACTGTGGATATCGGGGGAGTTAGTAAATCACGTGCCATTATGGAAAGTACTGGCCAAAGTCTAGCATTGTCTTTCCACCATGCCAAAACATCAAAAGTTTCTAATTCTTGTTCACTGAAATTTATGACTTGGTTTAGATATAACTGAAGCTCAATAAATGAAGATGTATTAGAACTAGAACTAGAAGAAGCGGAAGTATAGTCTTGTCCTCTTCTTAACATTGTCCACACAGAACCCTTACTACTACTAGCACCACTACTACCACTTTCTGTTACTGGAATTGCTCTAGAATTATGTAACGAATCATATAAAGAAAACAAAGCAAACAAACATTTATTAATGCACTCTTTCTCTTGATTAATATTAATATTTTCATAAGCCATGTTGGTGTAATAAGATTCTATTATAATTTCTACACAATATAATTTTAATCTAGGATCCAGAATTGATGCCAAGCAATTCAACATAGAAATAGTTTTCCAATATTTCTTAAATTTATACTCCATTGGTTCGATCAGATCTATGTAATGCAAAACATTCACTAATTTCATAAATTTTATTCAAAAATATTGAAGAGGTTGGATAATAACAGCTCGAAAATAAATTGGTAGCATCATAAAACGGTTCTAAAAAATTACAAATATTAGAAGCAATTTCCCAATCAGTTTCTTCAATATGAAAATGTTCGGCCATCCTTTCATTAAAAAATAAAGTGATCACATTTCTATAAGGTAAACATGCTTGCAACATTAAATATGTGGAATTCCACCTATTAGGAACATCATAAGGAAAATCTTTATAATTCATACCATGAGAAATACATAAACTTTTGAAGTCTTTTTTTTCTAGCAACCGAACCATTAAGAAATTTAAGAGTAGTCTTTATTTTTTCTAAATGAAGCTCAAGTTGTTTCAATCCATCTTGCACACACAAATTTAAAATATGACATGCACAACGAATATAAAAAAGATCACCATTAAATTAGTTTCAAATAAGTTTTTAATATAGTAATTGCAGCAGTATTATTTGTTGCATTATCAAATGAAATAGAGAAGATTTTATTACTAATATTATATTCATTAGTAACTTGCATAATGGCATTGGAAATAACTCCACCCGTATGAGGCCAATCAATTTTTGTGAAACCTAATTATTTTTATGTAACACCTAGTTATCGTCAATCCAATGTCCTGTAACACAGAGATATGATGCATTGCCAAGATAAGTTGTCCAAATATCACTTGTTAGTCCTACTTTCGATGAAAGATTACCTAAATACGTAATTAAATTTGCTTTATATTCTTAAAAATTGTGAATGCATCCGATTTAATAGTATTCCTTGAAAATCGTTTATGTTGAGGTTGCAAACCTAAATGAATATAATTAGTGAATTTCGCATCCGCCCCCATTGAAAAAGGTTTCTCCGCGCATACGATGTATTTAGCTAATTCTCTCATATCTCTTTCAATATTATAATTGAAAATACCTAAACTTGAACTACTACTACCAGTACCGAATTGTGAAAGAGTAGTTTGGTTACCATCAGTTGGTTCTCTTTCATGTTTAGCCATGTGTCTTAGTAAATGACCTGTACCACCAGAAGAAGCATATGCATAATCTTTTTTATATTTTTTTTACAAACTGCCCTTGATCCCTTTCCCTCAACATTTTCTACATCGAATAGTTGCCATACATTACTAGTTCTTTTTTTTTAAGTTCTTCTACTTGATGATTGAATACTTGGTGTGCTTTCTTCATTTTCTTGAAATTGATCGATTTCATCATCATAATTCACATTATAAGATGAATCGGCCATTATGTATATAGACTACAATTATCTAATGCAACAAATATAAAAGTTACCAAATATTTGCTAGGAGGAGTATTGGCTTTGTTGCTTATGCTTGTCTTGGCAAACGTAAGACGGACTTCTTTCTTCTTGTGAACAAATTGAGAGTATAGCGTCTCAAGTATATAGAGCTTAGAGATTGAGAGGATAAAAGTTTTCCTCAACACACACATATATATAACAACCAAATTTTTTTTTTTTAAAAAAGCCGTTCAACGGCACTTTTTTTGACCATTGGACATTGGCGATCGATCGCCAACCCCCGTGTATAGCCTACTTCCTCTAGGCGATCGATCTCCAAGTCCGTGCATAGCCTACTGCCTCTAAGCGATCGATCGCCACATAATTGGCGAGCGATCGCTTATTTAAAAAAAAAGAATAAACAGTAACGTGTCGTGCCGTGCCAGCCCACGGGCTGGCATCCCTTGGCTAGGCACGGCCCGTGTTCCATGCCGTGCTTGGCACGACACGTCACTGTAGCAATACGGGTCGTGCCGTGCCGCTCCGCGTCGTGCCGTGCCCGTGCCGACCGCTCCGTTTGACATCTCTAGTGGTATGTTATTGCTTTCCTATTACAAAAATAAAAATAAAATCAAAAAAATTGAAAATTTTGAGCTCATAGTTAGTAATGAATGCATGCTTAGAATCACTAGCCCATGATGAAACCTAATTGATGGCATGCATGTTTTTGAACATATGTGAATTGTTAACCTTGGAACACTTTGAACTCTAATGCAAATTTTGCTTTGACATAGTAGTTGAATATTTTGAGCACAATATTGTCATGACTTGTGAAGTATGCATATCTTAGTGAAGATTGTGTAAACTTTGTGTGTGATGCCCGGGGATTAATGGTGCTAATCCCGATATAGTAATAATCCTTAATGGATTTTTATTGTGGCAATTATGAATTAATTGCGATTTTGGGACTCCCGGGGATTTTAAATCCGGTATTTGGAGTCATTGGATCCAAGGGATGAGATTGTATTCTCGTCGTGGTGATAACCTTGGAATTTGGTCTTTGGTGGGATTTGGGGTCCGGAGTACTTTCTGGGGCTGGTAATGGAAATAGAGATTGGGAGGTAATTATTGAAAACAGATGATTTTTAATGAGTCGTGATGTATTTGTGGAAGGATTGGTATTTTTTAGTTTTGGTACTATATATACCAAGTAGACTCGGTATTCTGTCATTTGGCACGGAACCCTTCCCTCTCTCCCCTCTCTCTACGCTCAAAACCCTTCCCCCATTTCCCCTCTTTTTCCCTTGGTGGAAGAATCGTTAGTAGCTTGGCTCGGGAGCCGGTTTTCTCGAAGATAATCAGGTATTAATCTTCCCCTCACCATTGTCTTCAATTTGGTAGTAGTATTGTAGAGTTTGGTTGAGTTTTAAGTTGATTATGGTATTTGGGGGATTTTTGGTTAAAATCCAAAGTTGAGTTTTTGGAGTTTTTTTTGGTTTTAAACGGAGTATTTGAGATGTTGAAGGTGTATGGGGTGTTGGTTTTGAGTTTGGGTGTGAAAAACACCATGCAAGCTCGAATTTTTCGGAAACCCGCGGGTCACGATCGGTCGCGGCTTGGCGCCGATCGATAGCGACATGTTGCTGATTTGGGAAGGTGATGAGCAGTAGCGGCGATCGATCGCGAAAAGAGGGCGATCGAACCCTAGGTCCTTGGCGATCGATCGCGAATATGGGCGATCGATCGCGGCTTGTTTATTTTTGGGCAGTAAGGTGTGGCGATCGATCGCGGCTTGGCGCCGATAGATCGCGGCACTGTTCCCCCTTTGATTTTCGAAAATTTTGGAAAATGTCGGGATTTTGGAATCGAGGTTTAAGTGGCCCATTTCCGGGGCAATGTCTACATTCCAATGTGAATGCTATACTTTTAAAATGGATTGGTTGGAGCCAAAATTTAATAAAACGGAATTCTCGGTTGAGTTTTTGGCTATCATTTAAACTTATAAAATGGTATATTTTGGGTATTATGCATGCTTAACCCGGGGTCTTTTGAAATGGTAAATCGTCATAGATTGACGATAGGTTTTGGGGGTTATGAACGTGCTTGGGCACGTGGTTGCATGCTTGTGTTTAATTGTGAGTTATATATGTGTTAGCACATAATTCATCGGGTCGTGGGGCTCAGGCAAGGTCGGACTCGAACTACAGAATTATAAGGTACGTATAACATACGAGCATAGCCCGTTATAATATTGCAACTATGAAATGCATGGTATGTGGTAATTGCAATAAATGGATGTTAAAATGTATGGTATGTCGTACTTGTAATAAATGGACTGTGAAATGTATAGTATATGGTAATTGCGACAAATGAAAATACGTTGGGAATTATATAGTGCCGCTTTGAGCGAGCAATGATTAGGATGTTGTCGCCGTTGAGCGACCTCGGTTATGCCGCCACTGTTGTTGAGTGTGCGTGGGGTTAAAATGCCGCTATTGTGGAGCGAGCTATGAAATAGAACTATGGAATCATTGGCTAGATATATGTGATATCTGTAGTACCCTATTTGATGATTTAATCATATTTGATTATGGAACTGGTATAGCAGGATGATTTTAGTTGATCAATGAGATGATCAATTAGCTTTTGAGAATTTAATGGTTTTGTTATTTTGAGAACAGGGACAATACAGGGGATCCAGATGAGGATGTTGCCATCCAGGGAGTATCATTTAAATTCATTGCATTTACATTCTATAAATTATGAACTGTAATATTATGATTATTGGATTGGTGGTATTGGTATGCTCACCCCGTGTGGGGGCTGTCTCTGTTGGGGCAGGTGATACAGGTGCAGCAGCAACTTTGGAGTTGAGCTTGGGCTGTTGATTAGAGGTACTTCCAGGATCGAGGTACCAGAGCTGGTTGAATAAGTATATAGATCCAGAGTTGAGATCGAGTTGTGCTTGGGAGATGCTTCCAGGATTGAAGTACCAGTAACGGTACCTGGTAGAGTATTTTATACATTAGATACACGCATATTCATTGGGTGCTCTCATGTGAGTACGTTTTCACGTGTATATGGAATGTATAAATGTGCATGGTTCTCTCTCTTCATTTATGGTTTGCATGCAATTAAATATAGAATTGCTAAATGAACTGAGAGTATGTTAGTGTATTACTATGAAAGTGGCTTTGGTTGGGGAAGTTGAATATTATGAAGTCCTAATGCAAGAAATTTTATAGATGGTACATGATCTTATACTTGTATATGGTTTCCTTCCCATGATAATATGATTGTATGCACTAATGGCATGAATTAATACACTAATAACGGGTTAAGGGCACGGGGGTCCTTACATTGTGATAGTCTTAAGAAGTCTCTAATACATGCTAGAACTTAACTACACGCTCTTTGAGGCGTATGTCTAGACCACTTGCGAACATGAAAGTGATATAGGCAATCTTTGATGAGTTTGAGCCTTTCAAGCCTACCATGTAAAGAAAACCAATCACTAGTACCCATTTTGAGCCTTAATGCAAAATAATGGTTGTGTGCTAAGCATACAAACGACCCACCCCCATTCGACATTCTTTGGCTAGCCTACCATCCTTCCCTAATAAGCCTAAGTGTGATTTTAATCCACACCTTTGAAGGGAGTAAGATGTATTTCGTTCACATGCACTTATGTTTTCAATGATTCAAATGTTTTGTGAGCTTTATTGTCAATAGAATGAAATGCATGAAAGAAATGTGATGCCTTGAGAAATTTGATAAAAATATGACTCCAAGGGGCCTAGGCACAAAAGAAGAAAAGTGTTGAAATAAACCTTGCAAAAATATACAAGGTGTGAAAAAGATCAAAGTTGAAAAATTCATGCAAGAAGAGAAGTTGTTAGTGTGCATATCCTTATACTCTCTTGTTTGACATATCTTACCCTTTTTTTCGTAAGCCAATACCTAGGCCAAGCTACAAGCTAATAAAGACCTACTTGATTCACGTTTGCAAGTGGCTAAGATAGTGAAGAAGAGTGTGCATGTGAGCTTATACTTGTGTTAGTGTATGCCTTAAGCTATTGTGGGCTTTGCATCTATTGGATCTATAATTTGTACATGACACTTGTTTATGACCACACACGCACGTTCACTGCTTTGATGGGTATAAAATGTTTAGGGATTGAACTTGTTCCACTGTTAACTTTTCACCGCCTTTCATTACTATGCATGTTTATAATTGTTGAGGCATAAAAGTGAGGACAAATCAATTTGTTATGAACCTATGAGCGAACCCAAAATATTTTAGTTTTGTCTGATTTACTCGAGGCCGAGCAAAGAGTAAGTATGTGGGAGTTTAATGTGACCAGAAATAGACACATCTATTGCGCTTATTTGTCTACAATTTTGGTAGGTTTTGATGGATAATTCGATATATATGCTACCTAATCGTATTTTTGTGTAATTACAGGTGAAATCAAAGGAATCGAGCTAAAAAAGGCGTATAAAGACCAAGGGAAGCTTTGGAGATGATAAGGACTCAAAGTTGATCAAGAAAAAAGCCAAAAATGTAATTTTGGAGAAGCGATCGATCGCATGGAAGAGGGGATCAATCGCCTATGGACAGAAAGTTGAGCAACAGATTATGCGAGGAAGTGATCGATCGCTATAATTGGGGCGATCGATCGCCAAAACACACTGGAGCCAAACAATCGATCGCATGAAAAGAGGCAATCGATCGCCCGAGAAATTTTGCTGAAAAAATAAAGGAAGCGATCGATCGCTAGGAAGAAGCGACCGATCGCTGCAGAGTCAGAGAAAATAAGGAAATTAAGAGTTTTACCATCCTTGGGAAGATTTTGACCTATCCTACCATATTTACATGATATAGCTCGATTTTATTAGCCTTTTTAGACCAGAATTCAGACTTTAGAATATAGTTTTGACATTAGAATAGATTTTTCTATCAACTTTTGTGAAGAACGACTTGAAGAACGAAAAACGAAGACGGAAGCGATGCTCTGGAGTCGTGATTCCTTTTAGTAATTCTTCTTTTTACTATTAGTTTAATGTTTTCTAGAATATATTTGATTGTTTTTAATCCAAGTAGCTAAACACTTTGATTCTTGGTTGATGAATACTTGCCTTTCGAATAAAAACACTTGTGAAGATTTTGGTTTGATTGTTGGATTTTTAATTCAATTTTCAATTTGTTTTTCAGATTTTGATTATTATGATTGTTATGTTTGATTCATAGATTGATCACCTATTAATCACTTACACAATCTAATGCTAATTAAGAAGCAACTAAGATTGATAATTACCTGTTGTTGATGTTATTAAATTCTTAGGAAAAATGATTAGATTATTAATTCTAACGGCTGTAGTTTTTATTGATTAGATTAATCAAACTTACTAGTTTTTGAAGCTATCATTGATTTAATCTTAACGACTGTAGTTTTGGTTAACGATTTGATAAGAGTCGAACTGAATGTTGTTTTCTATTTGACTACGTTTAAGGTAAGGGAGGAATTAAGTTTTCAATTAATGAATAATTGAATGAATTCAAATGCTTAGTGATTTGATGATCAAATGAATAATTTCCAAAGGTAAAGTTGACCAAAAACAAGAATTGCTTTTTAATCTTGATAATCTAGTGATTTGCTTGCTTTTGTTTAATTAAGTTATAGTTAATAATTTCTATAAACCCCCCTAATTGTTACTTTGCTACTTAGTTTTTTTTGGTTAACACAAGAGAATGCCATTCTTCGTGGGATCGAACTCTACTTCCACTAATACATTAGTTTTATAAAAAGTAGGGTTAATTTGGGCGTACACGATAAACGCACACCAGTATACCTTTTATCAAGAGAAATTACAGGGGGTTTTACGCTTTTCTTTACCCGAATTCTTCCAAGAGCTCAGCACATATTATCAACTTAACCTTAGCCAATTTTCCCCGAACTCTTATCGTTTTTTGTGCAGGCTGGTAATTATTTTAGGGCTTTTGGCTTACCTCGTGATACCCCCGCCCTCTCATACTTTTTCCCAAATCAATAGATCTGATGAGAGACCTTGATATGTGAGTAGCAGACCTAGGTGTGCGTTTATCGGGGGGTATCCGAGCAAGATAAACGATTGGAAAAAACTACTTTTTCTCTGTTAAACCTCCTCGGCCATGGTTCTGTTGTACTGATTGAGTAGACTATCTTCCTATTTTCCCCTTTCCACCCAAAAACTTCAAAAGATCCTCCTCAACTTAGATACAATGAAAGCTATCTCGGGCTACTATGATCCGAAGACATTCCATTAAGGACACTAAAGTCTTTGAGTCCATGCAGAATAGTATGACTGATGCCAAGTCCCTTCACGAGAAGGAAGTGGCTGAACTGAAGGCTCAGATCGATCAGAAGTCAATTTAGGAGGTCGAGGCCCGCTCCCTCTAAGAAGCCCAAAAACACAAGTATGAGGCCGACATTAGGGAGCTTCGGAACGAGCTAGCAGTGCCAAATGGGGTAGCTGAATCTGCTCAGCATGAATTGGGACGAGCCAGGTAGGAAGCGACAGAGAAGAAAGAAAAAGCTGAAGAATAGGTCAGTGTAAAACTCCTTATCTTCATCGAAGTTGGTTTCCAAGGATGCATAAGCCAGTACAGGGTTATCTACCTCAAGACGCACCCTCAGATTTTCTCAGCCTTGACAAGGTTGTTGAAGCTCTTCCGTATGATCTAGAGATATGGCTCCCTCTTCTTTGCTAGGGTTACATGTTATCACTCTTCTTCTTCTTCTTCTTTTTCTGTATGCTCACCTGTTTGTTTTAATTGAAGTATTACTTAATCATTCTAGTTGAAGCATTGAGTAATTCCCTCCCTGCTTATCAGCTAAGGCGTACAAGTAATGAATATCAAGGCATGATAAAATGAGATTGACCCAGGACGTAATAGATAGCAAATATTATTAGCGGGTAAAATCAGTTCAGTTCAAGCGTGTAACAACCCGCCTAATGCATAATAACATCGTATGAGCTCGTCTAATTAATAACCTTGTAAAGGTCAAGTAAAATCAGATCAAACCAAGCACGTGTTAGCTTGGGTATACAATTAATAACCTCGTACAGGTCAAGTAAAATCAGATCGAATGCATGAGCTCGGTAATACAATTAATAACCTTTTAAAGGTCAAGTAAAATCAGTTCGAACCAAGCACACATGAGCTTGTGTATACATTTACTAACCTTGTAAAGGTCAAGTAAATCATACCGAACCCAGCACGCATGAGCTCGGTAATACAATTAATAACCTTGTAAAGGTCAAGTAAAATCAGATCGAACCCAGTACGCATGAGCTCGGTAATATAATTAATAACCTTGTAAAGGTCAAGTGAAATCAGATCGAACCAAGCACGCATGAACTCGGTAATTGGTTTATTATCTTAATTATCAATTTTTACAAAAGATTCAATTTGCATATGAATATCCACATTGAAAACTTAATCCTATCTCACCTTAATGGAGTTACGTAGCCCACGCGTTCTTGTCTAACCCTTATCAATCAATCAATCAATCAATCAATCAAAATACATCCGATTAGGATTAAAAGATGATACTTTACAAACTATTAAGAAAGATGAAGCTAGACAACATACTCCACGTGTCTATATTTAATCTTGTTAAATGTTTTCCCTAAGAATTTAACAAGCTCACACGCGTAGAAGTATTAATCTTAGTTGTTCATAGACCACACATTAGATTGCATGCAAAATAATTAAACACAACAATCTTATCAACAAAGTATAGAAAAAGCAATCAATACTCATTCAAAATTGATAATTAAAAACATGAATTTCATAAGAATAATAAATCACAATTATATTGTCTTCCTTAACCAAGAATCAAAAGATGTTTGGCCACACATAAGTAAACCAAAACAATAAATCTATTCTAGAAAGCATAAATAAAGAATAAAGTAAAGAGTAGCACGATTCCGGAGCATCAATTCCGTCTTCGTGCCTTTGAATCTTCAAGTTCTTCTTCTAAAGTTGAGAGAAAATTATAAACTAATGTCTAAGACCTGCAATCTGAGTTATGAGGTCGTTTTTTTCTCGAGTAAATAGGTAGGGAGGCTGAGGGATTATGTTAGAATCTCCAAAAGATGGTAAAAAATCAAGTTTCATAATTTCTCAGACTCTCCTACCAATCGATCGGTCCTGGTTACCGATTGATTGGTAGCTCTTTTTAATATTTTTAAAGTCAAGTCTATCGGCGATCGATCGCGGAAAGATTGCCGATCGACCGCAAGGTCTTCAAATTTTCAGGCTTGGTTACCCACTTCGGCGATCGATCGCGACTTGTTAACCAATGGATCGCTGGATCTGAAATTCAGCACTTCTTCGCTTTCCTTATCCGTCTTTGATTCTTCTCAATCTCTACTCCATTCCTTGCTTTTAATTCATCGATATAAGCTCCTTATCTTCATTCCTACCTACATTCAAGTAAATATACGATTATGCAATAAATGTATCAAATTAATAATCAAAACACACCAAATCTTAGGCAATTAAACACAATAAATATGTCTATTTCTAATCACATAAAAATCCCCCGTACTTAGTATTTACTCGACCTCGAGTAAATCAGACCAAAACTTTTTTTTTTTTTGTGTGGCTCATAGCTTTACAATGAACAAATTTATCCTCACTTTAGTGCCTCAACATTTATAAACATGCACAGTCAAGAAAGGTGTTGAAAAGCTAACAATGGAACAAGTTCAATCCCTAGACATTTCATACCAACAAAATAGCGAACATGCGTGTGTGGTCATAAACAAGTGTGTGGTCATAAACAAGTGTCAAATACACATTATAGATCCAATCAATGTAAAACCTACAATAAATCAAGTTGTACATTAACACAAGTATAAGCTCCTTGCACACTCTCCTCCACTATCTTAGCCACTTTTAAACACAAATCAAGTAGGTCTTTATTATCTTGTAGCTTGGCATGTGTGTTATCTTATGAATGAAAGGATAAGATGTATCAAATAAGAGAGTATAATGAAATGCACAATATAAGTTTCTCTGCTTGCATGCTTTTTTCAAACCTTGTATCTTTTTCAAAGTGTATTGCAATCATTTTCTCTTTTGTGCCTTGGCTCCCCTTGGAGTCATTTACTTTTTCTTTCTCAAGGCATCTCCTTTTCTTTCATGCATTTATTCTTTTGACAATAAAGCTCACAAACATGGATTCTATGATAACAAAAGTGCATGTGAATGAAACACATTATACTCCCTTCGAAGGTATGGATAAAAATCATATTTAGGCCCATTAAGGAAGATGATAAGCAAGTCAAAGAATGTCGAATGTGGGTTATTTGCATGCTTAGCATACAAACATTCTTTTTACATTAAAGCTCAAGAAGGGACGGTAGGGTTGATTTTGTTTACATGGTAGGCTTGAAAGGTTCAAACACATCAAAGATTGCCTTTATCATTTTGCATGCTCGTAAATAGTCTAGATATACACCTCAAAGAGTAGGTAGTTAAATTCTAGCATGTATCAGAGACTTCCTAAGACTACCATAAAACTCACACAACCTTTACTATATTATGCACAATTCACAAGCCATGCCAATTTCGTGCTCAAATTATTCAACTACTATGTCAAAGCACAATTTGCATTAGAGTTCAAAGTGTTCCAAGGTTAGCAATTCACCTATTTTCAAAAGCGTGCATGCTAGCAATTAGGGATCATCATGGGCTAATGATTCAAAAATCAAGTTCATCATTTAACTACGAGCTCAAAATTTTTAAGTTTTTTGCTAATCCCTCCCCCATACTTAAATCTTGCATTGTCCCCAATGTAAGTCAAAATTGCAAGGAAAGAGAAAAGTTAAACTAAGAAATGCAATAATAAAAAAATCAAAAAGAAAACTAACTCTCATTGGGTTGCCTCCGAAGCAACGCCTCTGATGTACTAGAAATAGACACATCTATTGCGTTTAATTGCCTACAATTTGGTATGTTTTGATAGATAAATTGATACATATGCTACCTAATCGTATATTTGAATAAATGTAGGTGGAATAGAAGAAATCGAGCTAATAACGATGAATAAGGACCAAGAAATGCGTTGGAGATGACAAGAGATCAAAGTAGACCAAGAAAAATGCATAAAAATTGACCAAGACAGGCGATCCATCACCCAGGAAGCAAAGATAGATCGCCTCGAGGCAAAAAGTTTAAGCAACTTCGTGAACTAGCGATCGATCGCCGAGAAGCGCCGATCGATCGCCAAAGCATTCTGGCTGAAAAAAATAAGCTGGCGATCGATCGCCAGAGGAGTCCGAGAAAGAAAGGAAACTTGGTTTTTTTTACCATCTTTGGGAGATTTTGACCTATCCTAGCACTCCTCCTACCATATAACTCCAAATCAGCTTCCCAAATAGGATTATTCAGACTTTAGACTTAGAAGAATTTATTTTTCTCTAAACTTTTGAAGAACGCTTTGGATGATCAAAACACGAAGACAGAAATGACCCAACGGAATCGTGTTTCTCTTCAGTAACTTTTTCTCTAGATTTTATTTAATGTTTTCTAGACTAGTTTTTGTTGTTTTTGATTTAGCCATGCTTGGCTAAACTTTTTAAATTTCTTGGTTGATGGATACTTGCCTTTGGATTTAAACAATTGTGAGATTTTTTGTTTGATTGCATGATTTTAATTCAGTTTTGTAAGGCCTCGCTACCTTACGTGTGGATTAAAAGCATAAGGAGAGCTAAACATGCATAAATCAGAGTATAAGATTCATGTTGATGCCTCGAGCTTAAGGTTTACAATGCCAAAAGTAAATTCCAAAAAAGGATTAATTACATTCCCGCAAAAATGAATGTTAAGGCTATATCTTTACACTAGTCCTAGAGTAGAGACTATACAAAATAATCATATCCCGCTATACTGATAGCGCTCCTCACAAAGCTCATCGCATCAACCCAGTCCTCAGCTCTTCGTGCCAAAATGTACCTACAGGAAAAACCTCAAACCATGAGCATATAATAATCCATATTCATCACAATATAATTATAATGAGTAAATGCATAAACCGTAAATACAAATAATTTCCTGTATTCCAATGCATTTAAAACGCTCCATTTGGTTGTCCCTGTACCATAACTCATAATTATAATTAATGGATTATATTACGGTTCCACAAATGTCATGACATATAACCATTCCACTAATACCAATAACCAATAACCAATATCCAATCCCTAGTCTTGTTATAACAGTGTATTTTAACGCACCTCGCTTGTCATGACCGCGACACTAATACCCCTCGTTTCGACATATCAACGACATCGAATAACCTCTCTTTAAATGTGACATGCGGCATTTACCATCGCTTCAACATTTTAGCGGCAAATATTCTATCCTCGCTAAGATATGACAGCGGTAAGTATTCTACCATCGCTTCAAATGACAGCGGCAAAGCATTTAAAATCATCACTCGAACATAACAAAGACTCATGGGATGTGCACCAAGCATTCAACATATATGTATGCAACCATAAGGCATAATCCAACATGTATATGAAACCACAATGCATAGTCCAACATATATGTGCAACCTCAATGCATAATCCAGTATGTATACAAAATACATGTTACTGTTTGGTGCTCATACGCCTTCCTACGTACCTTTCCAAAATATGGAATATGGTAGGACTTTATCTCCTTTGTTGTGGTGCCACCTGGGAAGGCTCTACACAATCACACAATCCAATATTAGAAGCCAAATAATAGTCCAATACCAAAAATCCCATCAATTTAACCAAAATTCAATATTTCACTATTCATACCTCGTGATCGATCAGCCCAAGCTCGCGATTGATCGTGAGGCAATCAGATTTTGGCACCAAATCGCTGCCTCGCTCGATTGATCGAGATGGCCTCACCGATCGATTAGGGAGCTTCGGCGATCGATCGAGAGTTTCCACCGATCGATCGAGCCATGTTCCATCGCTCACATTTGACTTCTGATTCGCTCGATCGATCGGTGGCTTCGCACTGATCGATCAACGAGCTCTGTATAAGAGAGAAAACTCCATTTTTGTGCATAAATTCCATGCTAACAAACATCCATCACAAACCAACAAACTTATCAATCCAACATACTATAAACTCCATTAAACTACCAAAAAGCAACACAAAAACATCAACCCAACAAAAGTATCAATACATGTCATTTCTTCCTAAATACAACAACTCAAACTCAACTTATACATGTTCAACTTTCAACAAGGAAGATGCTTACCACTTTAACTTCAATTCCTTCCAAGATTCAACAATCAAGTTTTGAAATCCCTCCTCTTCTTACTTCTTGCTTGGGACGTTTCTTTAGAGGGAAAGATGGTGGGTTGAGTGATTAAAATGAGTGGTAGGGGATGAGAGTTGGTATAGGGGATGGGAGTGGATAGCATTCCATTACATCAATAAAAAAAGGTCCAATTACTTAGCATGATCCTACTTGATATTTTAAACTTCTACCCAAAAAAATGCACCATAATTCCAATTAAACTTGCTTTCCAAAATAATTAGCATACACCTCAAATAACCATGCCAAAACTCAATTTCACAACATGCAACACATGCACCCTGAAATGTACTATCATGTCATGCCCACCGCATAACTATACATTTCACCACCATAATTAATTAACACCGTATTAATCACATAAACATAATTAAAGGCCCAAATGCACATAATTATTTCAGGGATATCACAAATTTCAAATTGTTTTTCAGATTATTGTTGTTATGATTGTTGCGTTTGATTGATAGATTGATCACCTAGTAATCATATACACTATCTAAGGCTAACTGAGAAGCAACTAAGATTGATAATTACCCGCTGTTGGTGTTATTAAATTGTTAGGGGAAACGATTGGATAATCAATTCTAACGGCCGTAGTTTTTATTGATTAGATTCATCAAACTTACTAGTTTTGAAGCTATCATTGAGTTAATCTTAACGGTTTTAGTTTTGGTTAATAATTTGATAAGAGTCGAATTTGAATGTTGTTTTCTGTTTGACTACGATTAAGATGATGGAGGAATTAAATTTCCAATTGATGAATAATTTAATAAAAACCAAAGCTTTTGTTAATCAATGATCAAGTGAATAATTTCCAAAGGTAAAGTTGACCGAAAACCAAGAATTGTTTTTTAATCTTGATAATCTAGTAATTTCGCTTTCTTTAGTTTAATTAATTTTAGTTAAGAACTGCAAAACCCCTGAATTTTATTACTTAATTTTGTCTTTTGTTAACACAAGAGAATACACTTCCCTATGGGATCGATCCGTACTTACACTACTACATTTATTTGTTGTTAACTGAGAAGGGTTAATTTGGGCGTACACGATAAACGCACACCAAATTTTATCGTCGTTGCCAGGAAGGCATTTACTTTTGTGTTATTTTTCATTTTTATTTCATTTTCTTCTCGTTTTATACTATTGTCGTTTGTTAATGAGTATAGGCGATCCCTCAGAACAAGAAGACAACGTTCAATACGATCCTGAAATCGAGAGGACGCTACATAGGCGAAGAAGATAAACTAGAAGACAAGAAGAGGAAGAGAGGAACACCATGGCTGCGAATCAAAGTCTACAACAACTGGCCAATCCAGATTTGAACCAACAACCTCTTTGCATTACTTTTCCTGCTCTTGCAACAAATGTTATTTTTAACTGAAATCCGGACTAATACATTTGTTGCCTTATTTTCATGGACTTCCAGGAGAGGATCCTCACAAGCACTTAATGGCAACATGAAACCGACTGGGATTACAGATGAGCAAATCAAGCTGAGAGCCTTTCCCTTCTCCTTAAAGAATGCTGCGAAGGACATGCTATTTTATCTACCACCAGGCTCGATTACCACATGGAATGATGATGCGACTAGAAATAGACACATCTTTAGCGCTTAATTGTCTACGATTTGGTAGGGTTTGATGGATAATTTGATACGTATACTACCTAATTGTATATTTGTGTAATTGTAGGTACAATCGAAGAAAACGAGCTAAAAATGTTGTGTAAAGACCAAGAAAAGACATGAACATGACAAGGACTCAAAATTGATCAAGAAAAGGGCAAAAACGTAATTTTGGAGGAGGCGATCGACCGCATGGAGGAGGCAATCGATCGCCTATGGACAGAAAGTTGAGCAACAAAATTTACGAGGAGGCGATCGATCGCAAGAAAGGAGGCGACCAATCGCCAAAGTCCACTGGAGCCAAGCGATCGATGGCATGAATGGAGGCGATCGATCGCCAGCAGTATTTTGGAAATTTTGGGAACTTGATTTCTTTCCTTCCTACATATAATTTAACCTACCCATCAGCCTCCATACCTCTTGATACTCGAAAATTAGCCTCTTTAGGAGATAATTGAGAGCTTAGAATAGATTTTTCAATTTTTAGAATAGTTTTCTTTTGATTTTTGCAAAGACGCTCGAAGAACGAAGACGGATTCAACAAGCCGGAATCGTGCTTCGCTTTAGTAATTTCTTTTCCTTTGTTTATTTAATGATTTCGAATCAGATTTATTATTTTTAGATTCAATTATGCTAGGCTAAACTCTTAGATTCTTGGTTTAAGGGATACTATCTTTAGGATTTGAATCTCTTGTGAGAATTTTGGTTTGTCTATTGAATTTAATTTCGATTTCAATTCTGTTTCTTGGTATCGATTTCAATGATTATTGTATTTGTTTATTAGATTGATCACCTAGTATTCATATGCATAATCGATAGCTAATCAAGAAGCAACTAAGATTAATAATTATCGGCTGTAGGTGTTATTTAATTCTTAGGAGAAACGATTGGGTAATCAATAATTAACGGCTGTATTTTCTATTGATTAGATTTATCAAACTCACTAGTTTTGAAATCTATCATTGATTTAATCATTAACGGCTGTAGTTTTGATTAGAGAATTGATAAGGGTCGGATTGAATGTTGTTTTCTCTTTGACTACGAATAAGGTGGGTAGGAATTCAATTTCCAATCGATGAATAATTGAAAGAATTCGAATGTTAGTGATTTGATGATCAAGAGAGAATTTTCCAAAAGTAAAGTTGACCGGAAACCAAGAATCGCTTCACTCTCATAAGTTTTAACCGTTTTAGTTAATCTCGTTAATTAGTTTAATTCTTAAAATTTGCTTAGTAGTAATCACTCAACTCAAAATCCCCTTTTCACTATTCGTTTTTAAATTGACACGGAAAAAATACTACCTTCCCTGTGGGATCGATCCCTACTCTCACTACTACATACTTTTGCTATTAACTTGAGAAGGGTTAATTTGGGCGTACGCGATAAGCGCTACCAAATTTTGGCGCCGTTGCCGGGGAAAGCATTGGTATTATTTTGTGTCGAATTTTTTTATTATTTGTTATCCCGCATTACTACTTTGGTTTGTTGATGAGTACAGGTGGATCGTTTAATCACGAAGATAACTTTCACTACGATCCTGAAATCGAGAGGACACTACATCAAAGAAGAAGAGAAGCAATGCTGCTTGAGGAAGAAGAAGAGAGGACCATGATGGCTGCAAATCAAAGCTTGAGGCAGTTGGCAAATCCTAACTTGGATCAACAACCTCTCTGCATCACTTTCCCTGCCTTCGCAAATAACGTAAATTTTGAACTCAAATCTGGTTTAATTCACTTATTGCCATCCTGTCATGGATTTGCAGGCGAGGATCCCCATAAGCACCTGATGGAGTTTCATGTGGTTTGCACCACCATGAAACTGACCGGAATTACTGAAGATCATATCAAGTTAAGGGATTTCCCTTTTTCTCTAAAGGACGCTGCAAAGGACTGTCTATTCTACTTACCGTCAGACTCAATCACAACATGGACTGACCTCCAAAGAACGTTTCTGGAGAAGTACTTTCCAGCATCAAGAGCGGCCAACATACGAAAGGAGATCTACTCCATCAGACAGTACTCGGGAGAAACATTGCATGAATACTGGGAACGCTTCAAGAAGTTGTGTGCAAGCTGCCCACAACACCAGATAAGTGCACATTTATTCATTCAGTACTTTTATGAAGGTTTGTTATCCAATGACAGGAACTTGGTTGACGCTGCGAGTGGAGGAGCCTTTGTCGATAAAATACCAGAGGATGCGAAAAGCTTGATAGCTAACCTGGCAGCCAACTCACAGCAGTTTGGTAACTTTCGAGCGGAACCAGCTCAAAGGAAACAAGGAGAGGCAAATGTGTCCAACTTAGAACAACAGCTCATCAGCCTCACTTCCCTTGTGCGTCAAATGGCCTGAGGAAATGGACAGACAGTGAAACCATGTGGCATATGTTTGGCGATGAGTCATACCACTGATGCATGCACGGCACTTCAAGAGACATCAGCCGAGCAAGTACATGCAACAGGGTGATTTCCGGGACAACCCCAATGAAGACATGACCCTTACTCACACACATACAATCCTGGATGGAGAGACCACCCTAACTTGAGCTGTGGACCACAATCGATAAATCATGTTCCTCCTCAAGCGCCACAACATCCTCCGCCATACAGGCCACCTTTTCAGAGGGCACAGCAATCCAATTTTCCTTCTACTACTGACAGGTTAGAGGTTATCATTCAAGATCTTGCTCACAATGTTACTAAATTTCAACAGGAAACAAGATCGAGTATTCAAACCTTGAACACCCAAGTGGGTCAACTAGCCACTGCTCTTAATCGAGTTGAAGCAAACGGATCAACCACGTTTCCATCCCAAACAGTGGTGAATCCGAGAGAAAATGCAAGTGCAGTCACACTTAGGAGTGTGAAGGAATTGGAGATACCAGAGAAGACGGAGAAAGACCTCCCAAGAGTGAGGAAGAAAAGGAAGCGGAAGTTGGAGAAAAGCCCGGGATAGAACACGAGGCACCAAAAGGTAAGCCCCCTTCTTTTTCTGAATATAAAGTGCCACGCCCTTTTCCCCAAGCTTTAAAAGACAACAGGAAAGACGCTGGACTCAAAGGCCTGTATGAGACCTTCCGAAGATGTGAGATAAACATCCCGTTGTTGGACGCCATCCAACAAGTACCTCGCTATGCGAAGTTTTTAAAGGAATTATGAACTGCCAAGAGGAGTCATAGATTGAAGGGACCCCAAAAGGTTGAACTAGGTGAAAACGTATTAGCGGTGATACAAAGAAAAATCCCTACCAAGTGTAAAGATCCAGGTATGTTCTCTATCCCGTGCACTATTGGAAACACTCGCCTTGAAAAGGCCATGTTAGATTTAGGAGCATCAATTAATGTCATGCCATATTCTATTTATGTTTCTTTACAACTTGGTCCTTTGAACCCTACGGGAGTGGTGATTCAATTAACGGATAGATCTAGTGCATACCCTAGGGGCTTAATTGAAGATGTGTTAGTGCAAGTGAATGAACTGGTTTTCCCAGCTGATTTTTATATCCTTGACATGGAGAATGGTGATAAAAGTAGCCACATCTTGTTAGGAATACCATTTCTCAAAACTTCTAAGACTAAGATAGATGTGCATAGTGGTACCCTCACTATGGAATTTGATGGTGGGATTGTTACATTTAACATCTATGATGCCATGAAATATCCATGCAATAATGATGATACTGTATACTCTATTGATGTTATTGATTACCTGTCACAGGAAGTTTTTGAGAATGTAGGCACAGAAGAATTGGAAAGCACTCTCACCATGGACATGGAGAAGGAAGAAGAGGACGCAACCCTCATGGACGAAGTAAAGCACACCATCGATGCGCTGGATGATACACCTGAGCTATTTCAGTCAGGTAACGTTTCTTTTATATCACTGCCTATTTCTAACGCTAGACCTCTTCCATCTGTTTTGCAGGCACCACCATCGAGCTGAAGCCACTGCCTACCCACCTTAAATACTTATTCCTTGGTGAATGTAATACATTACTAGTGGTCATCTCCAGCAAGTTGGGGGGTGATCAAGAGAAGGACCTGATTCATGTGCTCAAGGAGCACAAGACTGCTATAGGCTGGACAATCGCAGACATAAAGGGAATCAGTCCCTCCACATGCATGCACCGAATTCTACTGGAGGAAGGAGGGAGCCCTACACGTCAGCCCCAAAGGAAGCTAAATCCACCCATGATGGATGTGGTGAAGGAGGAGATTCTGAAACTTTTATCGGTTGGCATGATATATTCTATATCCGATAGTCAATGGGTTAGTCCAGTTCAAGTGGTTCCAAAGAAGACCGGTATCACTGTGATAAAGAATAAAGACGATGAACTTGTGCCCACACGCATTCAAAATGGATGGCGAGTGTGCATTGACTAGCGGAAGCTTAACGCTGTGACTAGAAAGGACCACTTTCCTCTACCTTTTATTGATCAGATGCTTGAGAGGTTAGCATGCCATTCCTTTTATTGTTTTCTTGACGGTTACTCGGGCTATTTTCAGATTGCAATCGCTCCGGAGGACCAAGAGAAGACCACTTTCACATGTCCTTTCGGCACATTCGCATACCGTCGCATGCCCTTTGGACTCTGCAATGCCCCAACCACTTTTCAATGGTATATGGTCAGTATCTTTTCTGAGTTTATTGAACATATTTTAGATGTATTCATGGATGACTTTACTGTTTACGGTAACACATTCAAGGATTGCCTATCTAGCCTTACACTGGTATTGAAAAAGTGCATTGATACTAACCTTGTTTTAAATTCTGAAAAATGTCATTTTATGGTCGAACAAGGTATAGTGTTGGGTCATGTTGTTTCTGCTAATGGTATAGAGGTCGATAAGGCAAAAATTGATGTTATGCAATCTTTACCCTACCCTACTTGTGTCTGGGATGTGCGCTCTTTCCTTGGTCATGCAGGTTTATACAGGAGGTACATCAAAGACTTCGCCAAGATAGCTACACCTTTGTGTAAGCTACTACAAAAGGATGTCCCTTTTGAGATAGATGCCGAAAGCAAGAGAGCTTTTGATACACTGAAAGAGTCATTGACCTCTACCCCCATCATCCAACCACCCGACTGGAGTAAGCCCTTCGAGATCATGTGCGATGCAAGTGACTATGCGATTGGTGCTGTCTTGGGACAAAAAGAGGGCAATGCTTCACATGCCATCTACTACGCCTCAAAAACCTTGAATGATGCCCAACGAAATTATTCTACTACTGAGAAAGAGCTTTTAGCAGTTGTTTTTACTCTTGAAAAATTTAGATCTTATTTACTTGGTACTAAAGTTATTGTTTATTCTGATCATGCAGCTCTTCACTATTTGATGTCGAAGAAGGAGGCTAAACCAAGGCTGATAAGATGGATTTTGCTCTTGAGTGAATTCGACATACAAATCAAAGATAAGAAGGGCAGAGAGAACAAAGTAGCGGATCACTTGAGCCGTCTACCGCATGTGGAGGATGAGCTTTGCTTGAAGGAGGAATTCCCGGATGAGCAACTATTCTCCATAAACGACAATCTTCCATGGTATGCTCATATTATGAATTTTTTAGCTTCTAATGTGCTACCCCCTGAATTGTCTAGGTCTCAACGAGCTAAGATCAAGAGTGATGCGAAGTATTATGTATGGGATGATCCGTACTTATGGAAGAACTGCGCGGACCAAATCATTCGACGATGCATACCCGAGACTGAGGTAAGTAACATTCTAATGTTTTGCCATTCATATGCTTGTGGTGGACATTTTGGAGCCAAGAGGACCTCTAGGAAGGTACTAGAGTATGGGTTCTTTTGGCCCACCCTATTTCGTGATGCATATCTTTCTGCAAGAACTGTGCACAATGCCAATTGACCGGTAATCTCTCCCAAAGAAAGGAGATGCCTCAACAACCCATTCTCATTTCTGAAATTTTTGACGTATGGGGCATCGACTTTATGGGACCCTTTCCTATGTCTTATGGTCATATTTATATACTGTTTGCTGTTGATTATGTGTCGAAATGGGTGGAAGCTATAGGAGATACGAAATGAAGCATACGAGAGTGCAAGATTTTACAAAGAAAAGACGAAGGACTTTCACGACAAGATGATATCAAGGAGAAACTTTGAAGTTGGTCAAAAAGTTCTCCTTTACCATGCACGCCTTCGCCTGTTTCCAGGTAAGCTTCGTTCTAGGTGGCATGGGCCTTATTTAGTTATTAATGTGTATCCCCATGGTGCAGTAGAAATTCAGAGTTTGGAAACCACTAAGACATTCAAGGTGAATGGTCACCGATTGAAGCACTACTATGAAGGTGTCCAAAATGAAGAAGGAGGGCAAGTAGACATCAAGGTGGCTCTAGAGGATCCACCTAACTTCGACTAAGCACGAGCACTGGCGTCAGGCCACCGACGTTAAACAGAGGCGCTGCTTGGGAGGCAACCCAAGGGGAGTTAGTTTCCTTTCTCCCTTTTATTTTTATTGCTTTAGTAGTTAGACTTTTCTCTTTTCTTGTATTTTTGTCTTACATTGGGGACAATGTAAGATTTAAGTATGGGGGAGGGATAGTGGTGTATTATTGTTTTCTTATTTCAAAAATACAAAAAAAAAAATTGAAAATTTTGAGCTCATAGTTAGTAATGAACACATGCTTAGAATCACTAGCCCATGATGAAACCTAATTGATATCATGCATGCTTTTGAACATAGGTGAATTGTTACCTTGGAACACTTTGAACTCTATGCAAAGTTTACTTTAACTTAGTAGTGAATATTTTGAGCACATTATTGTCATGGCTTGTGAAGTGTGCATAACTTAGTGAAGATTGTGTCAACTTTATGATAGTCTTAAGAAGTCTCTAATACATGCTAGAACTTAACTACATGCTCTTTGAGGCGTATGTCTAGACTACTTGCAAACATGAAAGTGATATAGGCAATCTTTGATGCGTTTGAGCCTTTCAAGCCTACCATGTAAACAAAATCAATCTCTAGTACCCTTTTTAAGCTTTAATGTAAAAGAATGGTAGTATGTTAAGCATACTAAGGACCCCCATTCAACATTCCTTGACTACCTTATCATCCTATCCTTTTAGCTTAAATATGCTTTTAATCCATACCTTTTAAGGGAGTATGATGTATTTCATTCACATGCACTTGGGAATTCATTGAATTATATTTGTGAACTTTATTGTCAAAAAAATGAAATACATGAAAGAAAAGGAATGCCTTGAGAAATTTGAGAAAACATATGACTCCAAGGGGAGCCAAGGCACACAAAAAAAAGAAAAAAATGTTGAAATAAACCTTGAAAAATTGAATAAGGTTTGAAAAATTCATGCAAGAAGAGAAGTTTTAGTGTGCATTTCATCATACTCTCTTGTTTGATATATCTTTATCCTTTCTTTCATAAGCCAATACCTAGGCCAAGCTACAAGCTAATAAAGACCTACTTGATTTATGTTTGCAAAGTAGCTAAGATAGTGGAGAAGAGTGTGCAAGTGAGCTTATACTTGTGTTAGTGTATGACTTGAACTATTATGGCTTTGCATCTTTTGGATCTATAAGTTGTACACAACACTTGTTTATGACCACACACACGTTCACTACTTTGTTGGGTACGAAATGTTTAGGGATTGAACTTGTTCCTACCTTTCATTACTATGCATGTTTAAAATTGTTGAGGCATTAAAGTGAAAATAAGTTAGTTTGTTATGATGCTATGAGCCAAGCAAAAAGATTATAGTTTTATTTGATTTACTCGAGGTCGAGTAAAGAGTAAGTATGGGGGAGTTTGATGTGACTAGAAATAGACACATCTTTAGCGCTTAATTGTCTACGATTTGGTAGGTTTTGATGGATAATTTGATACGTATACTTCCTAATTGTATATTTGTGTAATTGTAGGTACAATCGAAGAAAACGAGCTAAAAATGATGTGTAAAGACCAAGAAAAGACATGAACATGACAAGGACTCAAAATTGATCATGAAAAGGGCAAAAACGTAATTTTGGAGGAGGCGATCGACCGCATGGAGGAGGCAATCGATCGTCTATGGACAGAAAGTTGAGCAACAAAATTTACGAGGAGGCAATCGATCGCAAGAAAGGAGGCGACCGATCGCCAAAGTCTACTGGAGCCAAGCGATCGATGGCATGAATGGAGGCGATCGATCGCCAGCAGTATTTTGGAAATTTTGGGAACTTGATTTCTTTCCTTCCTACATATAATTTAACCTACCCATCAGCCTCCATACCTCTTGATACTCGAAAATTAGCCTCTTTAGGAGATAATTGAGAGCTTAGAATAGATTTTTCAATTTTTAGAATAGTTTTCTTTTGATTTTTGCAAAGACGCTCGAAGAACGAAGACGGATTCAACAAGCCGGAATCGTGCTTCGCTTTAGTAATTTCTTTTCCTTTGTTTATTTAATGATTTCGAATCAGATTTTATTATTTTTAGATTCAATTATGCTAGGCTAAACTCTTAGATTCTTGGTTTAAGGGATACTTGCTTTTGGATTTGAATCTCTTGTGAGAATTTTGGTTTGTCTATTGAATTTAATTTCGATTTCAATTCTGTTTCTTGGTATCGATTTCAATGATTATTGTATTTGTTTATTAGATTGATCACCTAGTATTCATATGCATAATCGATAGCTAATCAAGAAGCAACTAAGATTAATAATTACCGGCTGTAGGTGTTATTGAATTCTTAGGAGAAACGATTGGGTAATCAAGAATTAACGGATGTAGTTTCTATTGATTAGATTTATCGAACTCACTAGTTTTGAAATCTATCATTTATTTAATCATTAACGGCTGTAGTTTTGATTAGAGATTTGATAAGGGTCGGATTGAATGCTATTTTCTCTTTGACTACGAATAAGGTGGATAGGAATTCAATTTACAATTGATGAATAATTGAAAGAATTCGAATGTTAGTGATTTGATGATCAAGAGAGAATTTTCCAAAAGTAAAGTTGACCGGAAACCAAGAATCGCTTCACTCTCATAAGACCGTATTAGTTAATCTCGTTAATTAGTTTAATTCTTAAAATTTGCTTAGTAGTAATCACTCAACTCAAAACCCCCTTTTTACTATTCGTTTTTAAATTGACACGGAAAAAATACTACCTTCCCTGTGGGATCGATCTCTACTCTCGCTACTACATACTTTTGCTATTAACTTGAGAAGGGTTAATTTGAGCGTACGCGATAAGCGCTAACAAATGACTTGAAGAGGACGCTTCTTGAGAAATACTTTCCAGCATCGAGGGCTGCCAACATACGAAAGGAGATCTACAACATTAGGCAATACACATGAGCAGGGGCGTATCATCTCAAGGGCAAAAGTGGGCAATTGCCCGGCAGAAATCCTGCCAAATATCTTTTGAATTTGTATTATCTGTTGCAGTTTTACCAACCTATTGATAAAAAAAGGGGAATGGATTTGGGAAGATGGAGCAAAACAAAGCACCGTGATTAGGCGTTTGGCTCGGTGAGACAAAGCTAAGCAGTAAGCACACAGACATCCATGGCTGCCACCGTCTTTTGTGCGTTTGGAGGTCAGAGCTTTTAAGGGTTAGAATTGGGGATGTTGAAATTTGATTGGACCTCACTATTTGGAGTTAAATTCTATGCTAATATAATATTCTACAGATTTATTTCCCAATCTATATAATTCTTATTTTATTGACCGTTATTTGTACATTATTTAGTAATATATAGGTAAGAAAGGTAATATTGGAAAAATTAGAAGTTTGAAACCTAATTCAAAATTGGATAACAGAAAGCGATTCTAAAATAAGTTGATCGGTATAGAAAAAATACTGTTTGGTAGGTTATTTAATTTTTTTATGATTACTAAAATCTGTTTATTTGGGTGAAAATGAGATTTTCTTATGTGTTGATTACTAGATGGGTTTTTCTTATTAGTTATGATTAACCACTATAAATTGGGTATTAAAACTTGTGATTTATAGTTCAAAAAAAAAACTTACGATTTATACCATACATAATATAATGGATTAAATATTGCTCTTTATGTTCTATATATATATTTTAAAATAAATTTTGCCCACCAGAATAAACTTTTCTAGTTACGCCCCTGCACATGAGAGACACTTCATGAACACTGCGAATGCTTCAAAAAGTTGTGTTCAAATTGTCCACAACATCAGATAGTGAACATCTACTCATTCAATACTTTTATGAAGGTTTGTTGTCTAGTGACATGAATTTGGTAGACGCTCTGAGAGGTGGAGCTTTTGTGGATAAGACACCAGAGGAGGCAAGAAATTTGATAGCAAACATGGCAGCGAACTCACAGCAATTTGGCAACTTTAGAGCTGATCCACTCAAAGGAAACAAGGCGAGGTAAATGTATCTAATCTTGAGCAACAACTTATTAGCCTCACCTCTCTTGTTCATCAAATGGCAGGAGGAAATGGAAAGAACGTGAAGCCGTGTATGAGTCATACCACGGATGCATGCCCCTCACTTCAAGACAGATATGCTGAGCAAGTTAATGCAGCGGGTGGATTTTCAGGGCACCACAATGCAAATATGACCCCTAATCAAACACCTACAACCCAGGATGGAGAGATCACCCCAATCTGAGTTATGTACCACAATCGATGAACCATGTTCCACATCAAGTGCCACAACTTCCACCACCCTACAGGACACCATTTCAGAGGGCACAACAATCTAATTTTCCTTCTACAAGTAATAGACTTGAAATTATTATCAGGAAACGAGATCCAGCATTCAAACCTTGAGCACTCAAGTGGGTCAACTAGCCACCACACTCAATCGTCTGGAAGCTCATGGATCGAACACCTACCCTCCCAAATAGTGGTGAATCCAAGGGAGAATGCAAGTGCAGTCACATTGAGGAGTGGTAAGGAATTGGAGATACCGGAGAAGAAGGAGCCAACCCACCCAAGGATGATGAGGAGACAAAAGCTGAAGTTGGAGGCAAAGCCACCGTGGAAACAGAGGCACCGAAAGGTGAGTTCCCTCCCTTGTCTGAGTATAAATTTCCACCCCTTTTCCCCAAGCATTAAAGGATAAATGGAAAGAAGCTGGACTCAAAGGATTGTATGAAACTTTTCACGGTGTGAGGTAAACATTCCTTTGCTTGATGCTATTCAACAAGTGCCTTGTTATGCAAAAATTTTAAAAGATTTATGCACTGCGAAAAGAAATCATAGTTTGAAGGGATCCCATAAGATTGACTTGGGTGAAAATGTGACCTCTGTCATCCAAAGAAAAATCCCTACAAAGTGTAAGGATCCAGGTATGTTCTCTATCCCATGCACAGTTGGTAATACTCGTCTTGAAAAGGCCATGTTAGATTTAGGAGCATCGATTAATTTAATGCCATATTCTATTTATGCTTCTTTGCAACTTGGTCCTTTGAACACTACTGGAGTAGTTATTCAATTAGCAGATAGGTCTAGTGCATATCCTAGGGGTGTGATTGAAGATGAGCTTGTGCAAATGAATGAATATTTCCTGTTGAGTTCTACGTGCTTGATATGGAGAATGGTGACAAGAGTATCCACATTCTGTTAGGAGGCCGTTTCTAAAAATTTCTAAGACTAAGATAGACGTTCATAGTGGTACCCTTACTATGAAGTTCGATGGCGAAATTGTTACTTTTAGTATTTATGATGCCACTGTGTATTCTATTGACGTTATTGATTATTTATCACAGGAGGTTTTTGAAATAGGGAAGGATGAATTAGAAATCACTCTCACTATGGCTATGGAAAAGGAGAGTGAGGAGTTGTTTCTCTCTGATGAATTGAAAGACACTATAGCTACCTTGGATGATACACCTGAGCTATCTCAGTCAGGTAATATTTCTTTTGTGTCATTGCCTGTTTCTAATACTAGATTACTTCCATCTGTTTTGCAGGCACCCACCGTTGAGTTGAAGACACTGCCTAGCCATCTCAAGTATGCATTCCTTGGTGAAGGAGACACATTGCCAGTAATCATCTCTAGCAAGTTGGGGGATGATCAAGAAGAAGAACTGATACATGTGCTCAAGGAGCACAAGACTGCCATAGGCTGGACCATTGTTGACATCAAGGGAATCAGTCCCTCTACATGTGTGTATCGCATCCTACTAGAAGAAGGAGGGAGCCTTACACGTCAACCTCAAAGGAAGCTTAACCCACCTATGATGGATGTAGATTTTAAAGCTTTTGGCAGTTGGGGTGATCTACCCTATCTCAGACAGTCAATGGGCCAGCCCAGCTCAGTTGTGCCAAAGAAGACTAGCATCACTGTGATCAAGAATAAAGATGATGAGCTAGTTCTCACTCGTATTCAGAATGGGTGGAGAGTTTGTATCGACTATAGGAAGCTTAACGTTGTGACTACAAAGGACCACTTTCCTCTACCCTTCATTGATCAAATGCTTGAGAGGTTAGCTTGTGATTCCTACTATTATTTTCTTGATGGGTATTCTGGTTATTTTCAGATTGCAATTGCATTGGAGGACCAAGAAAAGACCACTTTCACGTGCCCTATTGGTACATTCGCCTACAGACGCATGCCCTTTGGACTATGTAATGCCCCAGCCACGTTTCAACGGTGTATGATTAGTATATTTTCTGAGTTAATTGAGCATATTTAGAGGTGTTCATGGATGATTTTACTGTCTACGGTAATTCATTCAAGGATTATCTAGCTAGCCTTACACTTGTGTTGAAAAAATGCATTGAGACTAACCTTGTTCTAAATTCTAAAAAATGTCACTTTATGGTAGAACAATGTATAGTGTTGGGTCATGTTGTTTCTTCTAATGATATAGAGGTAGACAAAGCTAAAATTGATGTCATGCAGTCTTTACATTATCCTACTTGTGTTTGGGATGTGTGCTCTTTTTTTGGCCATGCAGGTTTTTATAGATGGTGCATCAAGGATTTCGCTAAGATAGCCACACCTTTGTGCAAGCTACTACAAAAAGATGTCACTTTTGAGATGGATGAAGCAAGCATATCCTTTGATAGGTTGAAGGAGTCATTAACCTCTACCCACATCATACAACCTCCCGACTGGAATAAGCCTTTTGCGATCATATACGATGCTAGTGACTTTGCGGTTGGCGCTATCTTAGGCCAAAGTGTGGGGAATGCTTCACATGCCATCTACTATGCATCCAATACTTTGAATGATGCCCAACAAAACTATTCCACTACTAAGAAAGAACTTTTAGCAGTTGTCTTTGCCCTTGAAAAATTTCGATCTTATTTATTTGGTACTAAAGTCATTTCTTATTCTGATCATGTAGCTCTTCGCTACTTGATGACATAGAAAGAGGCAAAACCGAGACTTATAAGATGGATTTTGCTCTTGACTGAGTTTGACATAAAAATCAAGGACAAGAGGGGCAGCTAGAATAAAGTAGCGGATCACCTAAGCCATCTAGCTCATGTGGACGACGAGCTTTGTTTGAAGGAGGAATTCCAGGATGAGCAACTATTCTCCACAACAAACAATTTACCATGGTATGCTCATATTGTGAATTATTTAGCTTCTAATGTATTACCATATGAATTGTCTAGGTCTCAAAGAGCGAAGATAAGGAGTGATACCAAGTAATATGTGTGGGATGACCCTTATCTATGCAAAAACTGTGCGGATCAAATTATTAGAAGATGCATTCCCGAGAATGAGGTAAGTGACATTCTTAAGTTTTGTCATTCATATGCTTGTGCTGGACATTTTGGATCAAATAGAACATCTAGGAAGGTGCTTGAGTGTAGCTTCTTTTGGCCGACTCTATTTTGTGATGCCTACTATTTCTGCTCCGTCTGTCTGGGAAAAAGGCGAAAACAGCTTCTTCAATGCCAAATGATCGGTAACATATCCCAACGAAAGGAGATGCCTCAACAACCCATTCTTATTTGTGAAAGACGTATGGGGCATTGAGTTTATGGGACTATTTCCTATTTCTTATGGTCATGTGTATATACTACTTGCTATTGATTATGTCTCGAAGTGGATGGAAGCTATTGCCACCCGAACTGAGGATTCCAAGGTTGTTGCAAATTTTATTAAACATAATCTTTTCTCTAGGTTTGGAATCCCGAGGCCATAATCAGTGATAGAGGTACCCACTTTTGCAATAGGACAGTGGAAAGTTTGCTAAAGAAGTATCATGTGACACACAAAGTCTCCACCGCCTACCATCCTCAAACAAGTGGACAAGCCGAGGTCTCTAATCGAGAAATCAAGGCCATCTTGGAGAAAACTGTCAACCCAACAAGGAAGGATTGGAGCTTAAGATTGGATGATGCACTTTGGGCCTACATGACTGCATACAAACTCCAATAGATATGTCCCCATATCGATTAATTTTTGGTAAACCTTGCCATCTTCCTGTAGAGTTGGGGCATAGATCATTCTGAGCGGTGAAGAACTTCAACATGGCATATGATGAGAGTGGAGTTCATAGGAAGTTACAACTGTAAGAACTAGAGGAGATACAAAATTAGGCATACAAAAGTGCAAGGATTTAAAAGGAAAAGATGAAGGACTTCCATGACAAGATGATATCAAGGAGGAGCTTTGAAGTTGGTCAAAAAGTTCTACATTAGCATTCCCTTCTTTGCCTATTTCCAGGTAAGCTTCGTTCTAGATGCAATGGATCTTTTGTTGTTACTAATGTCTATCCTCATGGTGCAGTTGAGATCAAAAGTTTGGACACCACCAAGATGTTCAAGGTGAATGGTCACAGACTGGAACATTACTACGCGGGTGGCCAACACGAGGAAGGGGGACAATTGAATATAAAAGTGGCTCTGTAGGACCCACATGCTAGAACTTAACTACATACTCTTTGAGGCGTATGTCTAGACTACTTGCGAAGATGAAAGTGATATAGGTGATCTTTGATGTGTTTGAGCCTTTCAAGCCTACCATGTAAACAAAATCATCTGGTATCCAATTTGAGCTTTAATGCAACAAGAATGGCAGTATGCTAAGCATACATAACACCCCCATTCAACATTCTTGACTAGCATATCATCTTCCCTTATGATTTTTAAATCCATACCTTTGAAGGGAGTATGATGTGTTTCATTAACATGCACATATGTTATCATTGAATCATATATTTGTGAGCTTAATGTTAAAATGAAGAGATGCATGAAAGAAAAGGGATGCCAGAAAATTGATAAAATATTACTCCAATGGGAGCCAAGGCACAAGAAGAAAATAAATGAGTTAAACCTTGAAAAAAATGAACAAGGTTTGAGAAAAATCTTGCAGGAAGAGAAGTCTAAATTGTGCATATCACCATACTCTCTTGTTTGATACATCCTTAACATTTCTTTCATAAAGCCAATGCCTAGGCCAAGATACAGGCTACTTAATTTGCGTTTGCAAGTGGCTAAGATAGTGGAGAAGAGTGTGCAAGTGAGCTTATACTTGTGTTAGTGTATAACTTGAGCTATTATGAATTTACATTTATTGGATCTATAATTTGAGCATGACACATGTTTATGACCACACAAACACGTTCGCTACTTTGTTGAGTATGAAATGCCTAGGGATTGAACTTGTTCCACTGTTAACTTTTCGTCGTCTTTTATTACTGTGCATGTTTAAAATTGCCGAGGAAAGTGAGGATAAATTAGTTTGTTATGATGCTATGAGCCAACAAAAATATTGTAGTTTGTATGATTTACTCGAGGTCAAGTAAAGATTAAGTATGTGGGAGTTTGATGTGACTAGAAATAGACACATATATTGCGTTTAATTGCCTACGATTTGGTATATTTGTGTAAATGTAGGTGGAATAGAAGAAATCGAGCTAATAACGATGAATAAGGACCAATAAATGCATTGGACATGACAAGAGATCAAAGTAAACCAAGAAAAATGCATAAACGTTGACCAAGACAGGCGATCCATCACCCAGGAAGCAGAGATCGATCGTCTCGAGACAGACAGTTTAAGCAACAAAAGTCGTGAACTAGCGATCGATCGCAGAGAAGCGCTGATCGATCGCCAAAACATTCTGGCTGAAAAAAATAAGCTGGCGATCGATCGCCAGATGAGTCCGAGAGAAAAATGAAACTTGGTTTTTTTACCATCTTTGGGAGATTTTGACCTATCCTAGCACTCTTCCTACCAAATAACTTGAAAACCAGCTTCCCAAACAGGATTATTAAGACTTTAGACTTAGAAAAAAATATGTTTCTCTCAACTTTTGAAGAACGCTTTGGAGGATCAAAACACGAAGACGCAATTGACGCACAGGAATCGTGTTTCTCTTCAGTAACTTTTTCTCTAGCTTTTATTTAATGTCTTCTAGGCTAGTTTTGTTGTTTTTGATTTAGTCATGCTTGGCTAAACCTTTTTAATTCTTGGTTGATGGATACTTGCCTTTGGATTTAAACACTTGTGAGAATTTTGGTTTGATTGCAAGATTTTAATTCAATTTCAAATTGTTTTTCAGATTACTATTGATATGATTGTTGTGTTTGATTGATAGATTGATCACCTAGTAATCATATACACGTCTAAGGATAATTAAGAAGCAACTAAGATTGATAATTACCTGTTGATAGTGTTATTAAATTCTTAAGGAAAACGATTGGATAATTGATTCTAACGGCTATAATTTTTATTGCTTAGATTCATAAAACTTACTAGTTTTTGAAGCTATCATTGAGTTAATCTTAACGACTGTAGTTTTGGTTAATAATTTGATAAGAGTCGAATTTGAATGTTGTATTATGTTTGACTACGATTAAAGTGATGGAGGAATTAAATTTCCAATTGATGACTAATTGAATAAGAATCGAATCTTTTGTTAATCAATAATCAAGTGAATAATTTCCAAAGGTAAAGTTGACCAAAAACCAAGAATTACTTTTCAATCTTAATAATCTAGTAATTTTGCTTTCTTTAGTTTAATTAAGAATTGCAAAAACTCTGAATTTTATTACTTAGTTTTGTCTTTTGTTAACACAAGAGAATACACTTTCCCGTGGATCGATCCCTACTTACACTACTACATTTATTTGTTGTTAACTGAGAAGGGTTAATTTGGGCGTACACGACAAGCACACACTAGCCTCTGTTTAACGTCGGTGGCCTGATGCCAGTCCATTGATTACGTTGTGCCTTGTGGATCTTCAAGGTCCATCTTTCTACTTCGCCGTGTTGGATACCGTTGTAGTAGTGCTTTAGCCTATGGCCATTCACTTTGAAAGGACCATGCCAGCGAGAACGCAACTTACCGGGAAACAGTAGAAGGCTAGAATGGTAGAGGAGAACTTTCTGGCCAACTTCAAAGTCGAGATCATCTTGTCATGAAATGCCTGTGTCTTCGCCTTATAGATTCTTGAGCTCTCATACGCCTCGTGGCGCATTTTTTCCAACTCTTACAATTGCAGCTTCCTATGCTCTCCCCTCGCATCCATTGTCATGTTGAATTGTTTGATGGTCTAATATGTTTTATGCTGTGACTAGAAATAGACACATCTATTGCATTTAATTTATGATTTGGTATGTTTTGATGGATAAATTGATATAATTGTTACCTAATCGAATATTTGTGTGAATGTAGGTGGAATCGTAGAAATCGAGCTAATAACGATGAAAAAAGATCAAGAAAAGCATTAGAGATGATAAGGAATCAAAGTAGACCAAGAAATGCTTAAAATATATTTTTTGACAAGAGATCCATCGCCTCGGAAGAAGAAATTGATCACCTATGGACAGAAAGATCAGCAACAAAATACAGGACTGAAAGATAGAGATCGATCTCCGAGAGGCAGAATTGGAAAAAGTAAGTTGGCGATCAATTGCTAGCATATAGATATCGATCATCAAAGGTGTCCGAGAAATAAAAAAGAAACTTGATTATTTTACCATCTTTGGGAGATTTTAACCTATCCTAGCACACCTCCTCACCCTATAACTCGAAAATTTGCCTCCATAATTCAGAATTCAGACTTTTAGACATTAAAATATCTTTTTCTCTCAAATTTTGAAGAACTTGAAGAATTCAAGCACGAAGACGGAATTGACGAACCGGAATCATGTCATCTTTTAGTAACTTCTTCCTTAGCTTTTGTTTAATATTTTCTAGATTAATTTTGATTGTTTTAAGTTCAATTATGAGTAGCTAAACTCATATTCTTGGTTGAGGAAAGACAAAACCATTGGAGTTTAATTTATTCATGAGATTTTTGTTTTGAATTGGTGATTTTTATTGAATATCATAAGTTTTTCTATTATTCTTGTCATGATTGTGTTGTTTGGTTGTTAGACTAGATCCTAATGATTTTCCATACAATCTAATGCTAAGTTTGATATCAAATCTATAATTGTTTGATTAATCAAATTTGTGAAGCAACTAGGATTGATAATTCCCTGCTGTTGAGGTTATTAAATTCTTAGGGAAAACTTTTGACTAGACTAAACATAACTGTTGTTGTTTATGTTGTTTAGCTTCACCAATCTTACTAGTTCGCATGCTATCATTGGTTTAAATCTTAACTGCTGTTGTTAAGGTTGATTAATCGGTAAGGGTTAAATTAGGATGTTGTTTTCAATTTAACTAAACTTCAGGTGAGATATGAGTTAAGTCTTCAATGATGAATATTCATATAAAAATGATATCTATGAGAAAATCGATGAATGAATTCCAATGGTAGATCAACCAAAATCAAGATCTCTCTCTAATTGATTAGTTCTTTGCTATGTAATTTTTGCATCCTAGATAATTGACAATCTAAAATCCCCTATTTTAATTCTTGTTAGCATAAAAAATACTCACTTCCCTGTGGGATCGATCCCTACTTTTACTACATTTATTTGTTGTTAACTGAGAAGTGTTAATTTGGGCATACATGATAGGCGCGATCAAATTTGGCACCGTTGCCGGGGAAGGCTTTGTTATTTTTGTGCTAATTTTTGTTTACTACATTTTACTATTTGTCTTCCTATACTACTCTTGTCTGTTCATGCACACAGGATATTATTCGGAGGGAGACAAATATCAATACGATTCTGAGATTGAAAGAAACCTACATCGACGTAGGAGGGAAATTCGTAGGAGGCGAGAAGAAATAGTACGGATTAACATGGCGTAGAACCAAAGTCTAAGACAGCTACCGAATCCTACTTTGGATCAGCAGCCCCTCTACGTTACCTTTCCTACTCCTGCTACTAATATCAATTTTGAATTAAAATCTGGTTTAATACATCTCTTACCCTTGTTTCATGGTCTTGCAGGTAAAGATCCTCACAAACATTTGATGGAATTTTCATGTGGTTTGCACCACCATGAAACCAACTGGGATTATCGAGGAACAAATCAAGCTAAGTGCCTTTCCCTTCTCGTTAAAGGATGTTGCGAAGGACTGGTTATTCTATCTACCACCAGGCTCGATCACCACTTGGATGATTTGAAGAGGATATTTCTTGAGAAATACTTTCTAGCATCGAGAGCTGCCAACATATGAAAGGGGATCTACAAAATTAGACAATATACTGGAGAGACACTTCACGAGTACTAGGAAGGCTTCAAAAAGTTGTGTGCAAGTTGTCCACATTATCAGATAAGTGAACATCTCATCATTCAATACTTTTATGAAGGATTGTTATCTAGTGACATGAATTTGGTAGATGCTACGAGCGATGGATCTTTTGTAGATAAAACAACGGAAGAGGCGAGAAATTTGATTGCAAATATGGCAGCCAACTCACAGCAATCTGGCAACTTTAGAACTGAACCAGCCCCAAAGAAGCAAACTAAGGTAAACGTATCTAACCTTGAACAACAACTTACTAGAGTTAACCTCTCTTGTGCAACAAATGTCAGGTGGGAATGGGCAAAAGGTTAAACCATGTGGATTTGCTTAGAGATGAGCCATACAACCGACGCATGTCCCTCACTTCAAGAGCCAACCAGTGAGCAAGCAAATGCTGCAGGCGGATTTTCGGGACAACCACAATGGAGCTATGACCCTTTTTCTAACACCTACAATTCAGTATGGCGGGATCATCCAAATTTGAGATATGAGAATCAAGCTGAACCCCAGGCACAATCCAATCCACCACCCTATCGACCACCATTCCAGAAGCCACCACAAAATTCTCAATTTCCTACTACTACTGATAGACTTGAGAATATTGTTCAAGATCTTTATCATAATGTTTCAAAATTTCAACTGGAGACGAGGGCGAGCATTCAAAGCCTAAATACTCAAGTGGGACAACTTGCCACCAACCTTAATAGTTTGGAGGCTCAAGGATCACATAGACTGCCTTCACAACCAGTGATCAACCCAAGGGAGAACGTGAGTGCCATTACATTGAAGAGTGTAGAAGAAGAGATCATGGAGAAGGTGGTATTGATGCCACCGGACGAGAAGATTTGAAGAAAGAGAAGGATACCAAAATGGACAGCAAGGAGCTCATGCAAGATGTGGAACCACGAGGTAAGTTCCCTTCATCTTTTGATTATAAAATTGAAGCCCATTTTCCTCTTGCTTTGAAGGAAAATAGGAAGAACGAGAGCATCAAAGAACTTTATAACACCTTTCTAAGATGCGAAGTGAATATTCCACTGTTAGATGCTATCAAGCAAGTCCCTCGCTATGCTAAGTTCTCGAAGGAGTTATACACTGCAAAGCGGAAGCAAAAGTTGAAGGGATGCCCAAAAGTTGAGTTGGGAGAGAACATTTCCGCTGTGATTCAAAGGAAGATACCAACCAAATGCAAGGACCCATGTATGTTTACTATTCTTTGCACTATTGGCACAACACGACTTGAGAAAGCCATGCTAGATTTAGGAGCATCTATAAATGACATGCCTTATTCCACAATGCTTTATTAAATCTAGGGCCTTTGAGCAAAATTGGTGTGATTATTCAATTAACTGATAGGTCCACAGTTCGTCCTAGGGGGATAGTAAAGGATGCACTTGTGCATGTTAATGAATTGGTTTTCCCCGCTGATTTCTATGTCTTAGACATGGATTAGGAAGACCATTCTTGAAAACATCAAAATCAGTCATAGATGTAAATAATGGCACATTAAAGATGGAGTTTGATGGTGAGATAATGCAATTCAATATCTATGAACCCAGTGTTATTAATATCAATGAAAAACTTGATTTTGAATTTGAATTTGAATTTGATGACTTGTATGAGATGGAAAAGGCTACTGAAGGCCTTGGGGACAAAGGAGGTACAGACTCAAAGCTAGTGCAAAATTTCACACTATCGCTGCTTTATATACCCATGATACTGCTAACCCTATCTTCTATCATTTGCAGGATCCTACTATTGAAAGGAAACATCCTCCAGATCGACCACATCAATCAACAAATGATGGAGGAGGAACAAAGACTGATGATGGCCTCTCAAAGAAGTGCAAGGTGAACAAGCCAAAGTTTAGAGGAATCAAGAAGATATTGAGGTGGAGAAGGAAGAATAGAGCAACAACGCACCTTGATCAAGGAATGGCGTCGGGCCACCGACGTTAAATAGAGGCGCTGCTTGGGAGGCAACCCAAGGGGAGTTAGTTTCTTTTCTTTCATTTTTATTTAGTTTTTACTTTCGTAGTCTGTTTCTCTCTCCTTACAATTTTGTCTTACATTGGGGACAATGTAAGATTTAAGTATTGGAGAGGGATTAGTAGTATGTTATTGTTTTCTTATTATAAAAATCCAAAACAAAATACAAAAAATTTAAAAATTTTGAGCTCATAGTTAGTAATAAACGCATACTTAGAATCACTAGCTCATGATGAAACCTAATTGAGGACATTCATGTTTTTGAACATAGGTGAATTGTTAACTTTGGAACACTTTGAACTCTAATGCAAATCATGCTTTTACTTAGTAGTTGAATACACTGAGCACGAATTTGTCATGACTTGTGAAGTGTGCATAGCGTAGTGAAGATTGTGTGAATTTTGTGATAGTCTTAGGGAGTCTCAAATAAATGGTAGAACTCAACTACATGCTCTTTGAGAAGTATGTCTAGACTACTTGCGAACATGAAAATGATATAGGCGATCTTTGACGCTTTCGAGCCTTTCAAGCCTACCATGTAAACAAAATCAATCACTAGTACCCCTTTGAGCTATAATACAAAAAGATGGTTGTGTGGTAAGCATACAAACAACCACCATTCAACATTCTTTGACTAGCTTATCATCTACCCTAATGAGCCTAAATATGTTTATCCATGCCTTTGAAGAGAGTATGATGTATTTCATTCACATGCACTTGTTATCAAAGATTCATATGTTTTTTGAACTTCATTGTCAAAAGAATGGAATGCATGAAAGAAAATGGATGACTTGAGAAAATAGATAAAAATATTACTCAAAGGGGAGCCAAGACACAAGAAGAAAATTAATGAGTTAAACCTTGCAAAAATGAACAAGGTTTGAAAAATCATGTAAGAAGAGAAGTTTTTAATTGTACATATCATTATACTCTCTTGTTTGATATATCCTTACCATTTCTTTCATAAGCCAATACCTAGGCCACTCTACAAGCTAGTAAAGACCTACTTGATTTGTGTTTGCAAGTGGCTAACATAGTGGAGAAGAGTGTGCAAGTGAGCTTATACTTGTGTTGGTGTACAACTTGAACTATTGTGGGTTTACATTTAGGATCTATAATTTGTACATAACACTTGTTTATGACCAACACGGACGTTCGCTGTTTTGTTAAGTGTGAGATGTCTAGGGATTGAACTTGTTCAACTGTTAACTTTTCACCCCCTTTCATTACTATGCATGTTTGAAATTGTTGAGGCATAAAAGTGAGGACAAGTAGTTTGTTATGAATGTATGAGCCAACAAAAATATTGTAGTTTTGCCTGATTTACTCGAGGTCCAGTAAAATTTAGTATGGGGGAGTTTGATATGACTAGAAATAGACACATCTATTACGTTTAATTATCTACGATTTGGTATGTTTTGATGGATAAATTTATATAATTGCTACCTAATCTAATATTTATGTGAATGTAGGTGTAATCGTAGAAATCGAGCTAATAATGATGAATAAAGATCAAGAAAAGCATTGGAGATGATAAGGAATCAAAATAGACCAAAAAATGCTTAAAATGTAATTTTTGACAAGAGATCCATCGCCTCGGAAGAAGAAATCGATCGCCTATGGACAGAAAGATTAGCAACAAAAACTTAGGATCAGAGATCGATCGCCTGAAAGATAGAGATCGATCGCCGAGAGGTAGAATTGGAAAAATAAGTTGGCGATCAATTGCTAGCGTATAGAGATCGATAAAGAGAGGTATCCAAGAAAAAAAAAGGAAACTTGATTTTTTTACCATCTTTGGGAGATTTTAACCTATCCTAGCACACCTCCTAACCCTATAATTCGAAAATTAGCCTCCATAATTCAGAATTCAGACTTTTAGACATTAGAATATCTTTTTTCTCTCAAATTTTGAAGAACAACTTGAAGAATTCAAGCACAAAGACGGAATTGTCGAACCGAAATATTGTCATCTTTTAGTAACTTCATCCTTAGCTTTTGTTTAATATTTTCTAGATTAATTTTGATTGTGTTTAAGTTCAATTATGAGTAGCTAAACTCATATTCTTGGTTGAGGAAGACAAATCCATTGAAGTTTAATTTATTCATGAGATTTTTGTTTTGAATTGGTGATTTTTATTGATCATAAGTTTTTCTATTATTCTTGCCATGATTGTGTTCTTTGGTTGTTAGACTAGCTACCTAATGATTTTTCATACAATCTAATGCTAAGTTTGATATCCAATCCGTAATTATTTGATTAATCAAATTTAGAAGCAACTAGGATTGATAATTCTCTGTTGTTGAGGTTATTAAATTCCTAGGGAAAACTTTTGACTAGATTTTGTTGTTGTTTATGTTGTTTAGCTTCACCAATCTTACTCGTTCGCATGCTATCATTGGTTTAAATCTTAACTACTGTTGTTAAGGTTGATTAATCGGTAAGGTTTAAATTTGGATGCTATTTTCAATTTAACAAAATTTGCATCAAATTTCCTATTTTGATTCTTGTTAGCATAAAAAATACTCACTTCCCTGTGGGACCGATCTCTACTTTCACTACTACATTTATTGTTGTTAACTGAGAATGGTTAATTTGGGCATACACGATAAGCGCGACCAGTTTATGCTCCAACTCTACAGGTAGATGACAAGGTTTACCAAAAATTAGTCTATAAGTAGACATACCTATGGGCGTCTTGTAAGCAGTCCTGTAGGCCCAAAGCGTATCATCTAGTCTCAAGCTCCAATCCTTCCCAGTTTCCAAGATGGATTTGATCTCTCTATTGGATACTTCGGCTTGTCCACTTGTTTGAGGGTGGTAGGCGGTGGACACCTTATGTGTCACATGATACCTCTTCAATAAAATCTCCACCGTCCTATTGCAAATATGGGTGCCTCAATCACTTATGATAGTCATTGGAACTCCAAACATAGATAAGATGTTATGCTTTATAAATTCTACAACCACTTCGGAGTCATCAGTCAGGGTGACTAAAGCTTCCACCCACTTCTAAACATAATCCACAACAAGTAGTGTATAAATGTTACCAAAAGAGTTAGGAAATGGCCCCATGAAGTCAATACCCCATACATCAAAGATTTCACAAATAAGTACGAGCTGTTAGGACATCTCTTTTCGTTGGGATATTTTACCCATTTTTGGCATTCAGTGCGTGACTTGTAGAAAAAATATACATCTTGAAATAACGTTGGCCAAAAGAAACCACATTCTAATACCTTTCTTGTTGTTCTCTTGGCTCCAAAGTGACCTCCAACTTCATACGAATGACAAAAATTGAGTATAAAAGTTACCTCATTTGCAGGGATGCAACACCGAATAACTTGATCCGTATAATATTTCCATAAGTAAGGATCATCCCAAACATAGTATTTTGCATCGCTCCTAATCTTTGCTTTTTGAGTCATATTCATGTTGTTAGGTAAAGTATTGGTGGCCAAGCATAACTTGGTAAAACATCGTGGATGACGAAGAGTTGTTATGAGTTGGGCGACTTAAGTGATCTGCCACTTTGTTCTCCATTCCTCATTTGTCTTTAATCTCCACATCAATTTCACTTAGTAGCAAGATCCATCTAATCAGCCTTGGCTTTGCATCCTTCTTTGTCATCAAGTAGCAAAGAGCTGCATGGTCAGAAAAAACAATGACTTTAGCACCAAGCATATAAGAATGAAATGTTTCTAAAGCAAAAACAACTGTTAATAGCTCCTTTTCAGTGGTCGAGTAGTTCCGATGAGCATCATTCAGAGTCATGGATGCATAGTAGATGGTATGAGAGATCTTTCCAATGCTTTGGCACAAAACAGCGCCCACTGTGTAGTCGCTTGAATCACACATGATCTAAAATGGTGTCCTCCAATTGGTGGCTGAATGATTGGTGTGGATGTCAAGGCTTCCTTCAGTCTGTCAAAGGCAATCTTACACGCCTCATCAAAATCAAACTCAACTTCCATTTGCAACAACTTGAATGATGGCGATGCAATCTTGGCAAAGTCATTGATGTATCTCCTATAGAATTTTGCATGGCCAAGAAAAGAACGCACATCCTGCACACAAATAGGGTATGGTAAAGATTGAATAACATCGATTTTAGCTCTAGCTACCTCCATACCTTTTGATGAGATAACATGACTCAAAACTAAACATTGTTCTACCATAAAATGGCATTTTTCAGAATTTAGCACAATGTTAGGTTCTATGCACCTCTTAAGAACAAATGTAAGGTTGGATAAGCATACATCGAATGAATCACCATAGATAGTAAAATCATCCATGAATACCTCTAATATATGCTCAATACTCAGAAAATATACTAACCATACACCGCTGAAAAGTGGCCGGTGCATTGTGATGTGACTAGAAATAGACATATCTATTGCGCTTAATTGTCTACGATTTGGTATGTTGTGATGGATAATTTGATACATATGATACATAATCGTATATTTGTGTAAATGTATGTGAAATCGAAAAAATCGAGTTAACAAGGGCGAATAAGGATCAAGAAATGCATTGAAATTGACAAGGGATCAAAGTAGAACAAGAAAATTGCATAAAAGTGGACAACGGAAGCCGCGATCAATCGCCAAACGAAAGAAATTGAGCCAACAAAAATCATGACTCGGCGATCGATTGGCAACCATCCGCGATCGATCGCCGAAACACACTGGACGAAAAAATTTAAGGACTCGCGATCGGTCGGAGAAAAGTGGCGATCGATCGCGATGTTTCTGGTTGAAAAATAAAGGCTGGCGATCGATCGCATTGAAAAATAAAGGCTTGCGATCGATCGCAAGCCAGCGTCGATCGATCGCCAGCAGAATCCTGAATTTTATGGAAACTCGATTTTTCTATCTTTGGATATAGTTTTACCTACTCTATCAGATCCCTACTCTATATGCACAAATTTGGACCTCTAAATCAGACTGTTCCATCATATTTTAGAGTTAGAATAGAGATTTTCTCACAACTTTTGAAGAACAACTTGAAGAACGAAGCATGGGGACGGAAGTGACGCTACGGAATCGTGCTACACTTTAGTAAGTCTTCCTTTGCTTTTAGTTTAATGTTTTTTAGAATAAGTTTTGTTATTTTTGATTTAGTCATGCTTGGCTAAACCTTTTTGATTATTGGTTGAAGGAAGACAATATCTTAGATTTTATGTTTTTTCATGAGATTGATGTTCTTTTAATTGATTGTTATTGAGTATCAAGTATTTTTCTATGATTTGTTGCCATGATTGTTGTGTCTTGATTATAAGATTGGCCATCTAATGATTTTTACATGCAATCTAATGCTTGGCCTTTTAAGCAACTAAGATTGATAATTGTCTCTTGTTGGTGTTGTTAAATTCTTAGGAAAAACGCTTGACTAGATTAAACATAGACGCTTGGATTATGTTGTCTAAGTTTCATCACTCTTACTAGTTTTGAAAGGTATTGTCAATATTGATCTAACTGCTGTTGTTTTGATTGATATAACGATACAAGTTAATTTAGAAGGCTTGTGCTATTTTAACTAGGTATAATGTAAGATAAGAGTTGAGTCTCTAATGATGAATATTCAACTAAAAATTATATCTTTTGTGATAATCGATGGTTGAATGCATAAATGCAAGGTAAAGTCAACTGAAAACCAACAATCGCTTTTCTCATAATTTAATCACCTTAGTTTAATCTGCATCAATCATAGAACGATTATCGATAATAAACCATTATAAAAAAGTTCGTACATTTAGCCCGATGGGAAGGCCATGATGTGGGCATCTCCTCGTTAAGTCCTTGAAGCGCTCCCATGCTTCATATAGTATCTCCGGATCATGTTGAGTGAAGGTAGTGATGTCATTACGCATCTTTGCAGTCTTTGATTGTGGGAAGTATTTTGAAAGGAATAATTGCACCATCCCATCCCATGTAGTGATAGAACCTGCAGACGAATACAACCATTATTTAGATATATCTTTAAAGAAAAAGGTAACAATTGTAACCTGATGGCATCGTCTGTAACGCCATTATGCTTGAACGTATCACAGATCTCCAAAAAATTATATCGAGCGTTGGGATCATCAGTAACAGATCCCCAAATTTGACTTAGTGTTGGATCATTTATGATATCATGCTTGATTTCGAAGTTATTCGCCTAAATGCTGGGTCTAGTGCTGAATGCTGGGTCTAGTGAAACTAGACAATGATCCATGGAATGAGGGATGAGCATAATCCATCAGTGATCGTCTAATAGGTACCTCCTCATTCCATCTTTCATCCTCTCCGTCTCTTTCTTGGTTGTTTTCCGCCAACAACCGAGCTGCTCGTAATTTCCTAAGAAAAGTTCTCTCAATTTTGCGTATCAAAAAGCTCAAGTGTAGGCTTGCTACTCCTTAGCATGCACTAAACAACAACCTGCAAAAAAACAACCAAACACAGTAGTAGTGGAAAAGAAAAAAATCAAAAATAAATAAAAATAATTGGTTAAACCACAATCAACTAAGATCATATGATATTACTTTAGACTAGTCCCCGGCAACGGTATCAAAAACTTAACGACGATTTATTTAAACAGAAAATTCCAATGTAGCACGATTGTACCGCAAGTGCACGGTTGTCAAGTTTTAGTATAGTATTTAAAGAATAGGTTGTCGAACACACAGGGACAAGAAAATAATTACCAAATTTCTTTAGCTTAACTATATTTAACTTTTGAATATTTAGTGAAAATTATACTAAAACAAGAACAAGACCCAACCCATTTTGGGGGAAGAACAGAGTCGTGATCGATCGCGGAATCGACCGCTGGCTTGTCCGCGATCGATCGTGAGAGGCAAAAATTTTCATGTGAACGATCGAACGCGGGGCACAAATTTTCGAAAAAATGTTATTTCTTGGGAATTTCAAGATGAGATCTTTTATAGCTATTAATATGGTATTATTGGATTGTGTAGAGCCTTACCAAGCAGCAGGGCAACGGTGAGGATAATCTCTGAATTATCACGGTGGAAAAGGTACGTACTGAGACATACGAGTAATTGATGATAAAACTATACAATTGTTATTGTGCAAGAATATGTGGATATGTGTATGAGTATATTTGATTAGTATGAGTCATTGTTATATCGAGCGAGGAATAGAATACTTGCCGTTATCTTATTGAAGCAATGGAAATATAATACTTGCCGCTGATATGTCGATGTGTATGCCGCTGTCATATCGGAGCGAGGGGTATTATGTATGCCGCTGATATGTATTATGTATGCCGCTGATATGTCGAAGCGAGGGGTATTATAATACCGTTGTTATAACAAGACCGAAATTGTTACTCTGGATATGGTGATATCGATTTATGTCATGACATTTAAATGAATTGATGATTTGAGTAATTTCATTATAATCTAATGATTATGTATATGAGTCGTGAAATATGAACAACCAAGGAGAACATGTTAAATGCATCGAATACAGGGTATTTTTTTAGATTAACATATTTTGCATGTTATTTTATATATGACCATCATTGAATATGAATGTGGATGATTATGTGCTCATGAATGGTGGGTTTTTCCTGTAGGGGTTTTTGGCAAGGAAGACTAAGGCAAGGGTTGATGTTGGTGAGCCTAGTGAGGAGTGGAAATGTCAATATAGAAGAATGACAAGAACTTTTGAATAGGGCATCACGAACTAGTAGATCTAACTACTAGTTATTACATTCATTTTATTGGGAATGTAATTAGTTTGTATATGAACTTTTGATAACTCCTCTATTGCTCAATGTAATCAACCTAGACCTTATTACTCACTTAATGAACTTGAATTCTCTTCTTAATTAAGTGTCTAAGGTAGTGCGGCCTTACAATATTTGGCTCTGTTCTTTTTGAACTTGAATTCTCTTCTTAATTAAGTGTCTAAGGTAGTGAGGCCTTACACTATTTGGCTATGTTCTTTTTTATCTTCTTTATGTTCTAGTATTTAAAGAATGGTGATGAAGATGGTTTGACGTTGTGGCAGGGTTTGGTGCGTGGGACAGAATTGACTGCTCAGTGAGTTGCGATGCACGTGGAAGGAATGGCGGTGCACATTGGAGTTGTGGTGTCTGTTGGAGTTACCGTGCACGTTGGAGTTGCAGTGCACGTGGAAGGAGTGGCGGTGCACATAAGTGAAATGAGACGTGAAGAATGGCGTGCACCACATAGTGTTTTACGTGCTTCTTAATTTGCTCCATTCCATTTTTATGAAATTTTCTTGCCTGAAGATGGCGTATTAGTTTGATTGTGGTTTTCCAATCTTGCTTGCTGCTTCTTACAGAGGAAAATACTATAGCTGGGTTTCACAAATTTGGAATTTGAATTTCAAAAAATGCATTTTGAATTTGAATTTGTATTATAGCTGTGTTTCGCGAAAATGCACTTCAGAAAATTCAACCATGCACTTTGAATTTCAGAAAAGCACTTTGAATTTCATGAAAATGCACTTCAGAAAAATTATAGTTGGGTTCATTGTAAGGCCCCAAACCATTAGTAGCGACATTAGTACATTTATTACGTCATATGTGCATAAACAAATTTTATTTATCAATACTCTCAATATTAATATGTCAATTTAATGTGACTTCTATAAAATTTGACAGAGTTTCCCGTAGTTAAAACTTCTGTGTACAGCATTCAAATGCCTTTCCCTCAACCAGTAATTCATGACATAACATACTCCTAAACTTCATTGTCCCGACATTAAAATACCTAATAAACCAAATTAAAGGGAGACTCAAAACAATTATACAAGCCATATACATGCCTCAATGACTCACAAGTCGAGCCATGAATAAATGTACACAACTCAGGTTATTTAAATATTATCTACCATCATTAATACTCGGACAATCCACCCGGTAGGAATTATGTTACGAGTATCTGGAACGTATTTCTTGAGGAACACCGTACTTGTTTACATGTTTCACTAGAAATAGCCCACCACACTGGATGAGCGAACTCTAATAAAATAGTCTGTATTACATCAATATATGAGTCGTAAAACAATGGTTAAGATCGTTCGAAATCGATAAAAGTATACTCCCTGTATTGTGCCAAACCAGCATTGCTTTCACATGCTAAATCTGTTTCAAACTTCTACAATTCTATAACATCGCATTCAATATGTTAATCCAAATATAATGTCAACCCGATATATTTGACATACCAACCGTTCACCATTATTGATTAAAATTCTAATTAATAACAACGACACTTTGTCCCCGCTTAATTCTGCAACAGTGGCACTTTGACCCCACTGTGCGTCTATAGTGGCACTTTGAACCCCACTATATTAGCGGCCCTTTAATCCCGCTCAAATCTGCATTAGTGACGCTTTGACCTCACTGTGCATATATAGTGGCACTTTGAACCCCACTATATTAGCGTCCCTTTAACCCCGCCCAACTCTGCATCAGTGGCACTTTGACCCCACTGTGCGTATATAGTGGTACTTTGAACCACACTATATTAGCGGCCCTTTCACCCCGCTCAAATCTGCATCAGTGGCACTTTGACCTCATTGTGAGTATATAGTGACACTTTGTACCCCACTATATTAGCGGCCCTTTAACCCCACTCAAATCTGCATCAGTGGCACTTTGACCCCACTTGTGCGTATATAGTGGAACTTTGAACCCCACTATAGTAGTCGCCTTTAACCCTGCTCAACTCTGCATCAGTGGCACTTTGGCCCCATTGTGCGTATATAATAACTCAACCAAAATCACCAACTCATCTCAATTGAAAATATATTTCAATTCCATATACTTACTTATCGTTTTCATAGATCTACATCTCATAATGCATAATCATTGAATGACCTCATACCATACCTGCTCGTACCGAGAAATTTTGAATATTGATCGCTATTTATTTGAACAATAAATATCAGAGTGTAGCACGATTTAACCGCAAGTGCACGGTGTCAAGTTTTAGTATAATGATAGAAAAGTAGGGATGTCATACCCGTAGGGACTAACGTATAAGTACCAAATAAAATTAGATAAATTATATTTAGCCTACGAAATATAGGAATAATTAACCAAACAAAATAAATACTTAAAATCTGAAATCTAAATCAACTACTTTGAAGATACGAAGGAATTCCACTCGAGAAAAATTTATCAAGATGTCGGTTCACTTGTGTTATCGTCAATGATTCGTTTGTGACAACAATTACTATCCAATTAATTATTAATGTGATGGGTTCCCTTAAAATATCCAATACTTTCTCAATTTATATTGAAACTAATATCAAATTGAAACAAGTAACTTTCATTCACTTAATTACCAAATTTATATTGCATAAATCTCTATGAAAACCTCTAACGTTAGATCTTCCAATCTAAAGTTATCACATATGTGATTTCATCTCTCGATCTCAATCTTGAACATACAACATGATTTACCATAGCGTATTATAATTTAATCTCTCAATCTAAATTATAATTCTCACAAATCAATCAAAGTTAACAAATCTTTGAAATCATTAAGATTGTAAATCATGAACAAAAGAATCAATCCACTGAAGAACATTCAAATCATCAACTCAAACACAAGTTCCTCTAATCTTGACATGTTTAAATCAAAATAACAAGATGTAAAAGTGTTTCTCAACGAAATCCACATCATGAATTCTAAAATAATCAACAAAACAAAAGTTTAGAAGTATGATAAACAATAGTAGTCGATTCCATGCGTTGCAACGTATCTTCTTCTTTTACTTCCTACCTTGCACTTCAATGATTTTCCTTAAGGTTGTTGGATTATGGAGGAGGATGAAAAACTGCTATGAATTATGAAATATGGTATTGAACAACCAATTTTGGTGCCCTAGGTCTGATATATATAGGAGAAGAGTTGGATGGAAGTAGCTCGATCGATCGAGCACTCAATATTCTCGTTCATGAAATTTTCTGCCATGCTCGATCAATCAAGCTCTTCTACCGATCGCTAGAGCAACCTTCCTTCTTGTTGGCTAAATTCTCTGCCTCACTCGATCGATCGAGAACTCCTTCTCGATCGATCTAGCACTTGAATTTTCAATTTCTTCGTTCGTGCCTCGATTTGGTCTTTTGCCATCATTCTAGCTCATCCACTTCCATGTACTTTCACCTAGATTCCTGAAACAAAACAAATATATACCAAAAAGCGTAAAATCGTCCAGGAATCAACACGAAAATCAATATAAAACTATAGAAAAATATGTGTAAAATTCACACGTATCACTCCCCCAAAATTAGACTTGATCGTCCTCGAGCAAGCAATAAGATCAAAATGTAGAGTTCATCCTCAATACTTTAAAAGAATTAACTTAGCAACTCAAATGTAAAAGCTCAGAAATCCCAATAACACATCAACCAAAAATCAGTCCAAAAATCAACAAGAAGTTTTTTCTCCTAAGCCAAGAAAAACATCGCAAAATCGGAACGTGCGTGTGTTTTATTGTCAATCTCGAGTTTCATACATATTTTAAGATCAAATAATGCTAGTAAGCTCAAAGTCAAGATTACTATCAAGCACTCCAAACCCTACTTTTCAAGCACTTCTCCACTAATGTAATTATTCCCTAGAATTGGATCAGAAGGTCTTCGTAAGCTTATAATGTCAGGCATTTGATGTCGGTTTCAAAAAAAAAAGGTAGGAAATCAAAGAAGATAGTATAATTGGTAAATTTCATCTTAGTACATCTTCAATCCCCTCCCCTCTTTTTTCAATACTTTGATGACCATGGACGTTATTAGATTTTACAAAGCATGGTCAATTTAGGACCTCCACATGGTTCATCAACACATAACTATGTTGTTTCTTATTATGCCTTTTTCCCTTATTCAATAGGCATTGAATTTTTTTTCTTGTAATAGCCCAGAACATAGTTCGTGAATAAAGGTCAAAACATAGTTCTCTCATTAAATTCAAATACTCCCTTAAGGTAAGGATAAAAATTTTTAGGCTCAATTAAACGTAGATATAATGAGTTTCATCAATAAAAGTCGAATAGTGGTTAATTTTCATTTTTATTCAATTAAGCTCAAAAGTGGACACCAGCGGTAAATATTGACAGGGTAGGCTCGAAAAGCTCAAACGTTCCAAAGATCGCCTAAATCATGTCCAAGTCAAGTTCATAATTATAAAATTTTGCTTCAAAATTACCTCAAATAGGTTCTAGAGTGCTCTAAGATGCTCAAGATAAATCATAGTTAACAATTTTTTTCACTTTCCAACATATATTTCACTCAATCATGACTCAAAGTGCCCAAAATGTTCCTCAATTTTGAAGTATTAACTCAACCAAGGATATTCACAAACAAGTCAAAAATTTCAAGACTCTAGTTGAGATGGAGATTAATCTCATCATGTAATACAGTTGCAAATTTCTTAAAGTTGAACTCATTCTCCACAAAAAAAACAAAAAAAATTAGATGTGCTCAAGAACAACTTAGTCCCATGCAAGAACAACTCAATATGCAAGAAGCAACAAACAAAGTAGATATCAGTAACACCCCCCCCCCCCCCCCCCCAAACTTAGTATGTGCATTGCCCTCAATGTACAGTAATCAACAAGGGCAATATAAAAAAACATATCTCGATGATGATCGTCAGTGATCGTCGTCTTCATCATGCTTCGGTGGGGGGACTGGGTAGTATGGCTCATCCGGCGGGTATGGCTAGTATGGTGCAAAAGCAGGCTGTGGTGGAAGTCTGGCTGTGGTGAGAAGTGGATAGTTGGGAAACCCTGGGCCAAGGCAGTGTTCCATGCACATTGATATTGCATGAACTCCATATGTCGTTGATTCATCTGTTGTTGGTCCAAGCGGATTTCCCTTTGCACATTTTGAATGTCCCTCTGTTCCAGGTGTATGTCTTGGAGATCTCATTGGAGGGAGTCCAATGTGATAGATGTTGGTACTGCAGCAGAAGTGATGATGGTCCAGTAGGACGGCTGCTTGAAGGTCTCGGTTGTGCCCTACGTCGGCCAGTAGGAGGTGTGGTCCATCAACCACTATGGGGCCCTTGGGTGGTAGGAGTTCTTCATCGGCGCCCCATTCAACTCCATGTTTCTTGCACAGTGCAGTGATGATAGAGGGAAATGGTAATGCTGAAGTGGGTGGATGCATCCAATGTCTCGGATATGACCATTGATGGGTCCACCGTTTTCCCAGTGAGGATGGCATATACCAAGGCCGCTCTCTCTTTTGTGACTTCAGAAGTGTGGGTCGATGGCATGACCCGTGAGGCTATGAATGAGAACCATGCATGTGCCTTCGGTTTCAACTGCTTCTTAAGGACCAACTGGGGCTCTCCATGGTTGGTCCTTTGCCACTCTGTCCCCTCAACGCCGATAACAGAAAGTATCTCATCATAGTCGATTGGACCATCCTTGAGGGTGTTGGATTCACTATTCTGAATTGAAGGCATCCGATAGTGGTTATTGACGTCGATGTGACTAAACTGTACCTTTTTCCCGTACATGCACCGCATCTGTTGAACCTTGGCTGATAGTCCTTAGGTTGGTATAGAATTCTCTCACAATAGGGACCACTGCATCTATAGGCTATTGAATAAATCCAAACCACCCTCTTCGCCGTGCTTCTTGAATCACGGGACATTCAATAGTATTAATGTACATTCCTCTTTCGCGACTGAGGGGTTTGCAATGGTAACTGGGATATAAATCGGCCGCTATTTGGTTCAAAAATCTAATTCCGTCATATTTTTGCGAAGATGATGCGGCTTCGTCTTGCTTTTGTTTTTTCTTGGAAGCCATCGTTTTCAAGTTCACAAACCACCTCGTTCTAATCCAAACAACGGAGATCCAATCAAATAATAATTCACAACAAACAATTTCCCACAATCAACAACTAAGCACCAATCAATTCCACCAATTCCCCCAAACTTATCTATTCAACTACCTCAATTCCACCAAATACCTCAAAGATCTCAACTTTGTATGTCCAAAACAAAATTATGCACTTGACTATTAATATGCCAGAAGAATTAAGCCAAATACCATAGCAATTTTGAAAATTGTAAGGATGTAGTAGACTTTGTTTGAGCTTCATCCTTGGGAAGTACTTGCTCCAAGTTAGCTTTGAATCTCCAGATCTGTTAACAAAATCGCAATTAGAACAAGCTATGCATCATATAATGTGAGAATTTTGAGTAAATGGAAATATTGGAATGACAATTTGGTGATTGGGTGAAAAGGCGCGATTTTCAGAAAAAACAAGTTTGATTTGTGATGTTGTTGTGCAGACTTTAGTTTTTTAAAAACAAAAATATATGTCTCTTGATCGATCGAGCTATCCTCTCGATCGATCGAGAATGACAGATTTTTTTTTTCCTTTTTAATCCTTGCTCGATCAATCGAGCTATCCTCTCGATCGATCGAGAGTGCCAAAAATTTTTCTCTTTGTAATCATTGCTCGATCGATCGAGGTTGATCTCTCGATCGATCGAGCGTGCCATAAACTTTTTTTACTTTGTAAACATTGCTCGATCGATGGATGGGTGGTGGCGATTGATCGCCACCCTTAGAAAATACAAAATTATTTTGCTCCATCCGCCCCACCAAAATTTGTTCCACCCCATTTTCTGGAAGTAACACACGGAGTTAGGCTCGGGAAAAATAACAAAATTAAAAGAATAAACTAAAAAAAACAAACAAGAGATAGGGTTAAGAAAAAGTTCTTAATTTATAGTCTCAAGCTGGACTGTCACCTCTCTTTCTCAGTTGTCCAAATTTGCTTGCTCCTTCGGGTTCTTCACTGTATCACTTGATAGTGTCCCTTGAGTTCGTCCATGAATCAATGTTGCAAGTTGCCCAACTTGTACTTCCAAGTTCTTTATCGATGCATCCTGATTTTGCATCCTAGTTTCTGTCGATGATATGAACTTGGTCAAAAGCTCCTCCATACTCGGCTTAGGTGCATATCCCGTTGGTGGCTGCGGGTTGAACACGTTATTTTGGTTGGACCATTGCAGATTTGGATGATTCCTCCATCCCGGGTTGTAAGTGTTCGAGTAAGGATTATTGGGCTGTCTGTTTCCTACAAAGTTAGCAGATTCATTAGGCTGAGTAAATTGATTACCTGCCTGACATTCGATGCTTGGATGATTGCTTCCACATAAATCACAACTGATAACTTGAGCGTGCATCGTTGTCATGCTCACTTGTGTACATGTGTATCAGATTTTAAATCAACCTAGCAAGATTAAATATTGGTTGTGGAATTCGGATAATGTTGATTTCCGAAAGAGAATCTAAAATGACTTTGTTTGAGAAAATGTATGAGAAGTCTGGTAGGCTTCTCTTAGTTGAATAGATGTAATAAAACGTCTATACTTGAATTAATGATATGTTGAAAGAAGGAAAATGTGAATCTGGTACGATGGTAAGTGACATTTTAATTTGTAAATTATTGTTATCAATTTCTTTGTATAGAAATTTTGATTGCTTTTGTGTAAATGTCACCAAAGGGAGAATTCGAATGATTCCTATGTGGAGCGTCCTGTTTGGATTCTGGTTTGGACAGACCATGTGTGAACTAGTAAGATATTTCGGCAGTATGTCGATTCTATCTTTGACACTTCTATTGTGTGTGAATTATTTTTTTTACTTCTGGTAAGTGTGTAAAATTTCGAGGACGAATTTTTATTAGTATAGAAGAATTGTGATGCGTGAAATCTAATTATCTTGATTAAACTGAAGTTAATGCGATAACTAATGGATAATTATGAATGAGCATCATTTTGCATTTAGACTCATAAATTGAGTGTGGTAAAATATATTATGAGTGAGTCATAATTTTGAAGTGATATATGGTCGAGATGAATTATATGATTTGGACTTGGGTCGGGGATAAACCGAGTATAGTTGGTTTATATGATAATCATGAAATTATATTTGAAATTGAGTAGTTTGATTGTGGATTAATGAAATGAGTTAATATGCCATGAATTGGAAGTAAAATATACATGTGGATGTATTGTGGTGTTGATGAATTGGTTAATTGTGGGTTGAAGAGTTTGTAAGGCAATAAAATGCCCAAATAACACATTTTCCACACAACACACCAAAAAACACCTACCAAATCTCTACTTCTCTATCTTCCAAAACCCTTTCCCCTTTTCTCCTCCATTTCTCTTGTGGGTCTTGAAGTAAGGGTTAAGCTTGGTTATAACATGATTTTGGTACAATTTTTGGAAGGGTAAACTCTTGTTAGACACTAATTTACAATTTTTGGTTGTGAATTGGTGGGTTTGAGTTTGGGGTTAGTAATGGGGGGAAAGATGGGTTGATGTGGGGTTTGAATTTCTTGATGTTTTAACTTGGTTTAATCTTGTGTTAGATGGTTAGGGATGCATACTACTCATTCTTTGTGGTTTGGGTTGAATTTGGTTTGGGTTTGGAGTGTTTTAAGATGGGAATTTTAGTGTCCAGGACGCCGCGATCGATCGCGAAGAAGTGTCGATCGATCCCGACAGGACGAACAAAATTATGAGAAAATTCAGAGCTCGTGATCGATGGCGATAAAAGTTGTCGATCGATTGCGAGCTGCAGAAACAACCAAGAGCTGGATTTTGAGCGCGTGATCGATCACGGGTTTGTGTCGATCGATCGCGACTGCGTATTTTTTTTTAAGTTGTTAAATTGTGGGGTTTTGAAGTGTGGTACTTTATGGATGATTTTTATGGTGTTTGTGATATTCTAAGGAAATCTTGAACAACGAAATAAGGTACTAAATGAAAAACCTTATAAATGAATATACTAGTTGATTGAGTTAATTGATAACATGATTGAATAATGACTAAATTGGATCGTTATGTACTTTACGGAGTACGACAGATCATGATTGATTATGATTGGAGGCATGAAAAATCTATATGATTAATGATGATCTCATTGAGGGTTATTGATGACTATTAATATCCAATATAGATATTGTACGAGCCTCCAATTGTCGATAATGTCTAAATCAAGTTATCTACTTTAAGATGTGTTTACGTACGAGCAAGGAATGCATATTATGTTTATATTTATTAACTGAACGAACGGTAATATTTGTGAATTGTGAGATTATTGGAATGTCACGGTTGACATTGAACGTCATGGGTTGACGTCATATTATTGAAATGTCACGTGTTGACATTGAATGTCAGGGGTTGACATCGGATTATTGAAATGTCATGGGTTGATATGGAACGTCACGGGTTGACGTCGGATCGTTGAAATGTCACGGGTTGACATTGAACGTCATGGGTTGGCGTCAGATTATTGAAATTTCACGGGTTGACATTGAACGTCGGTTTGACGTCGGATTATTGAAATGTCATGGGCTGATATGGAACGTCACAGGTTGAAGTCGGATCATTGAAATGTCACTGGTAGACATAGAATGTCACGGGTTGACATCGGATTATTAGAATGTCAAGGGTTGACGTCGGATTATTGAAATGTCACGGGTTGACATGAAACGTCACGGGTTGACGTCGAACTATTGGAATGTCACGGAATGACATGGAACGTCGCGGGTTGATGTAGAATTAATGTATTGTTTGTCAATGAAATAATTTAGGAACAATGCAATAATATCATGCTATTATTGTGGATTTTATTATTGTGGATTTTGGAATTGTGAGAACATGAACAATGCAGAGAAGCTTATATTGGTTCAGAGGATATATGAAGTACTCTTTACAGATTTCCAATAACTCTATTCTGCTGCATTACGATTTTGTACATTAATTGGATTTATAATTGTTTAATTGTGTATATTATTACGATTATGATAATTGTGTTGGGGTATGCTCACCCTATGTGGGTGGCTATTTCCATTGAAACAGTAATGCAGCTACACCGCCATTTCAGGAAGTAAGCTCGAATTTCTTGAGATCGCACGACTTTTGGAAGTGATGTACGAGTATTAATGATAACGATGGTTATGTATGCATTTAGATTTATACTCATTTATATACTGCTCGCAGATGAGTAGGTTAATGCATGTATATGGTTTGTAGCAATGCCTCGAATTTCCCTTATGGTTTAATGTTCATAAGCTTTTACTTTGGGGAAATATGAGACATTATGAATTGAGTATATAACATGAGTTAGATGAATTTAGTTTAGTGAACGTTTGGGTTAAATTGATGAGTAATCGTTGAGTGGGATTTTATTGGGGTCATGTGGGTTTATTTATAAATTGTTATTTTTCACGGTATCTCTAAAGTATGGGAAGACTCTACCGATATTGTTATAAAATCCCAAATCATAATTATGGAGCATGAATGATGTATAAGGAATTAGTGAGAGTTTAAGGAATGAAAACTTCTTTTACATACACATATGACATCATAAATACATTATTCCCGAGATTAGTTGTTGAGGCCTTACATTCATCGTGTTTGAATTTGGATTCCGAAAATGCACCGATGCACTTGTGCACTTGCAAGTGCACCGATGCACTTGAGCAAGTGTACATGTGCACTTGCGCAAGTGCTAAAGTGCACTGATGCCCCCTTGTAATTGTTACAAGCACCAGTGCATGTAGGGCTATTATTTGTCCTTTTATCAGAATAAGTTTGAATTTCATAGGCAAAACAAAAAAAATGGGGTGCACGTGCTACATTACCTGGGGTGCACATGATATTTGTACTAGGGGTGCACGTGATTTTTGTACTGGGGTGCACGTGATTGTGATGGCGATGCACGATAGAAAATCTGAATCTGCTTTACTTATTGTTTATTGAATAGGTTTATTAATCAGCATTGTGTTTTTCATGAAGTCCATTTACGTGCACCCATGCACACCGGTAACAAAATTATGTGTGTGTTTCATGATTTCTTCACAACTTGTGTCTATGAGTGCACTTGTAAAAACGTGCACCGGTAGCAAAATTCGTGATTTTGTTAAAATTAAGTGCACCACTATGTTAAAATCATCACTTCCTTAAAATTACGTGCATCAACTTGTCAAATTTAGGTGCACTAAATTAATAATAAGCAAGTGCACCACCATCTAAGCTAAAAAGTGTGTTTTCATGATTTCTTCTTAACTTGTGTCTACGGGTACAACTTGTACAAAACGTGCACCAGTAGACAAATCCCTGATTTTGTTAAAATTAAGTCCACAATCGTGTTAAAATCATCTTTTTGCTTAAAATTACGTCCATCAACTTGTCAAATTCCACAATCGTGTTAAAATCATCTTTTTGCTTAAAATTACGTCCATCAACTTGTCAAATTTAGGTGCACCAAATTAATAATAAGCAAGTGGACCACAAAATAATTTTAAATTTCAAAGGCAAAACAAAAAATGGGGTGCATGTGCAACAATAGCCACAATGCTCTTGCTCCAGTACCACGATGTGCGTGCTACGGTGTCTGCAATGCACGTGCTACACTACCCACACGAGGGTTATTAGTGTCCTTTGATTAGGAAATGGACCTCAGTAAATTGAAGTTTTTTTGGTGGATTGGACGGAAAAAACTTTTACCTCGTCATACCGACCCAAATTTTACCTTAAAAAGATATTAAAACGTCAAGCGTTTTCATTTTGGTTAAAAGTTAAGCCTAATATAGATCTCATACTGTGTCCCAAAAAAAAAAAAGACTTTGCTTACTTTTTTAAGATGAAGTTGTGGTGATGGATTTATCACTCAACTATTCAGGGCTATTCAGGAAAATACAAGTGAGTTCTTTCCCCTAATGTTGCTAACCTTCTAAGGTTTCAGCCATGTTTTCTGCTTATCGTAAATTCTTGCCAATCAAAATTAATGCGGCGGAATCAATCGCTTTTTCACTTGCTATTCGTCGCAAAAATCATCTGTCGTATGAATCCACTTTGTTGAGAAGCTGTAAAATTCATTGCTTTGTCAATCTGTGTAGTCTTGTAGAAGCAGACTCATCTGGTTTGTCCTCAAAAACTGGAAGAAATGGTTGTAGATCTGAAAAGAAATTAGAGAATGAAAAATCCTGCACGGTTTCTTTCTTGATTAATTCATGCGGGTTGTCTCCAGAAATGGCTATCTCTGCTTCTGAGAAAGTGCGGTTTGAAAACCCTGAAAAACCTTATTATGTTATAATAATGCTAAAGAATTATGGTTTTAGTCAAACACAGATTGCCAATATTGTTCGTCAGAGACCCAAGATTCTTTTGTCAAACGAGGAGACACTTTTGCCAAAGCTTGAATTTTTCAAATCTGTTGGGTCTACAGAGACTTATCTTGCAGCTATATCTGCGGACCCTACATTGTTGAGTAGAAGTTTGGAGAATCAACTAATTCCAAGTTATAATTTTCTCAAGAGTGTGCTTTTAACTGATGAAAGGGTATTTGCCGCCATGAAGCAATCATCGAGGGTTTTGGGAATAATCCAAACAAGAATATGGCTCCGAATGTTGCAGTTTTAAAGGCACATAACGTGCCAGACTCGTGTATCATGTTGTTATTGACACATTATCCTGAGACAGTCGTTGAAAAAACTGACGAGTTTAAAGAATCTGTGAAAAAAGTATTGGAAATGGGATTTGATCCACTGAGATCGATGTTTGTGTTAGCTTTACATGTTGTCGCTGAAAAAGCTAATAGAGGGATTTGGGATCGGTGTTACGAGACTTACCGTAGCTGGGGATGGTCGAAAGATGATGTCTACTTGGCTTTTAGGAGGCATCCTAATTGCATGATCTTGTCTCAAGATAAGATCTCTAGAACTATGGATTTTCTTGTTAACAAGATGGGGTGGGACTCCAGAATGGTTCTATGTTGCCCTGCAGTTCTGCTCTATAATTTGGAAAATAGGATAATTCCCAGATGCACCGTCATTCGGGTTTTATTATCCAGGGGTTTGATTGCCAAAGAAGTTAAAATGAGTACCTTTTTGCAACCTTCGGAGACTCGTTTCTTGGAGAAATTCGTGACTAAATATGAGAAGGAAGAGCCTAAACTCTATGATGTTTACAACGGGAAGATTGACCTTGGTGAATGATTCCTGAGATATCTACTTGAAGTAATAGTTTTGTGTATGTCATGTCAATAGATTTTTTCTGACAATACTGAGTCTTTTCCATGCAATTTTCAGAGTATTAATCTAATTCAGTCCAAGGCTTTGCCAGTTGAAGGAAGCTTCCGCTGTTCTACATGTTACAAATTTTGATTTAATCAGAAAATTTATTCCTAAAATTATGTGTTCTCTAGGTTTTTCTTTCATTTGACTGGATCATGCTATCCATACCATTACCATTACCTGAACTTTGATTGTTTCGATAAGAAGGTTTCGAAGAAGTGTATTTTTTGTTAGGAATGATAAATTGTGGTAGTTACTTCTTATATTATTTTGATTATATGTTCTAACATTACAAAATGTATTGGGTGAAAGAGATATTTCTCAGGTCTAAGTTGCTCTGCCATGGAAACTTTTAAAGATAATAGATTAGCATTTTTTGCGACTCCTTTCCTCCCATGATGAGATGTGAAACACTCTTGAGTGACCTTTTTAGTTTCATTTCGAGAATCAACTTGATGACGTATCATGTTGTGTAAATTCCAAGGAAACATGTAAAAAGACTCGATTCAGTCTCATATTTGGATCCAAGGTGGTGTTGCAATCGAATGCGGTGCTTGATCCGTGGATGAACTTCATCCGTCACCCTTGATTTTTTGCATAGGGGATAAAACAAATCTTTTTGCTTGCTTTCCTTTTCTTAAATTTCATGATCCCCTAGTGTGGTTTTCCAGAAGTGATCTGGAAGGAGGAGCTGGAATCCAAGTAAGTTAGAATGCAGTTAGCTAACCAACGGCGAAGTTATCTTGTGAGGACTCGTTCCTAATCAAGTGTTTAATTATCACACAATGATTATTTATTCATAAACAACGGAAGATTGTTTAAAATTCTACCAATAAGTGGCTCTAAAAATTTCGACATGACCTCCCCGGATGAAGTACGTACAAAAAAAATGAAAGTACAGTAATAATATCCCCAATACATAACGTAAATACATAATACCATAAATACATAATCTCATAGCATGCATCATAGGTATCCAGCACATAATTCGTACTAAAAATATTTACATCATACCATAGCATACACAATAAGTCTCCAGCACACATTTCATACTCAAAATATTTACATAATACCATCAGCAGTAAATATTCACAAATATTCAAGATTGAACTAAAATAAATTCAATTTACATAATTATACGTTCCAGGACACACCATGGTATAATTTAACTATCATACGACTGTGAAAAAGACAAAAGATGTAAGGACCCCTCGTGCCCTTAACTCGTTATTAGTGTATTAACACATGCATTTAGTGCATACTATCATATAGTTAGGGGAAAAACCACTTGCTTCCATAGCATAACATGCCAACAATAAAATTTCTTACATTAATCGCTTAATGTTCAAGTTCCACATACCACTCGACTCATAAGTATGCATGCACCTTATAATACACTAATATGTTCTCAGTTCATTTAGCAATTCATTAAATAATTGCATGCAACCCATAAATGAAGAGAGAAAGGCTCATGCCCTTTATACAAACCATATACACATATAGAAGTGCTCACATGCGAGCATCAAATGAATGTATGTGTATTTAATGTATAAAATATTATGCTCAATACCGTCACTGGTACTTCGATCCTGGAAGCACCCTCCAATCCATAGCTCGATCTCAACTCCAGAGCTACCGATGTACATGTCCACCTGCCCCAACAGAGACAGCCCCCACACGGGGTGAGCATACCAATACCACCATTCCAATAATCACAGTACATAATTTACAGAATATAAAACTGTAATGTAAAAGATACTCCATGTACAGTATCGTTACCACTTAGGATCCCCCGTACTGTTCTTGTTCTCAAAATAACCAAAACCATCAAATTCCCAAAACCAGTTAATCACCACATTGATTAACTAAAACCATTCCTGCCATACCAGTCTCATAATCAAATATGATTAAATCATTAAATGAAGGACCATAGATATCACGTATATCTAACCAATGATTCCATAGTTCTATTTCATCGTTCGCTCCACAATAGCGGCATTTTAACCCACGCACGCTCAACAGCAGCGGCATCATAACCGATGTTCGCTCAACAGCGACAACATCCCAATCATTGCTCGCTGAAAAGCGGCACCATATAATTCCCAATGTATATCCGTTTGTTGCAAATACAATATACCATGCATTTCACAATTGCAATAATATAAAAGGCTATGCACGTACGTTATACGTACCTTATAATTCCGTAGTCCGAATCAAACCTTGCTTTAGTCCCGCGATCCGATGAATTACGTGCTAAACACAATTAATAACTCGCAATTATTAATGAGCATGCAACCACGTGCCCAAGCACGTTCACTATCCTCAATTATATCGGTGCCACCGATCAATTTGTAAAATCCCAAAAATATATTTTGGCTACGGCATTACACCGATCAATCGGTAACCTCTACCGATCGATCGCTCGCCTCTACCGATCGATCGCTACGAGCCACCGATCGATCGGTAAAACGTCAGAATTTTACCCATCGCTACGCACTTGCACCGATCGATCGGTAAGATGCTATCGATCGATCGGTCGCTGCACAAACCCGAAACCACCATTTTTAAAAGCTTAAAAACCTCATCAAATCACACCCAACTCCTTCCAACTCCAACCAACAACAATTAAAACACCCTTAGATATCCAATAAGGGTTAAAACACATTTTAAAACAAGAATCAAAGATTCTCCAAAATTTCCCAAAATCCAAACCAACTCTAAACTCTACCAAAAACCACAATAAAACAATCAAAACAAAGATAAATGCGAGGGGAAGGAGATTACCAAGTTATCTTCGAGAAATCCGGCTCCCAAGTCGAGCCTCCAATGATTTTACTCCAAGGAAGAAAAGAGGGGATGGGATTGGGTTTAGCGCGAGAGAGAGAAGAGAGAGAGGGAAGAGTTCGTGCAATGACTGAACACCGAGTCCACTTGGTATATATAGTACCAAGGCTCAAAAATTCCAGGTCCTCCACAAATACATCATGACTCATTAAAAATCATATGTGTTCAAAAAATTATCTCTCAATCTCAATTTTCATCACCAGCCCCAACTCAAAGCACTCCGGACCCCAAATCCCACCAAAAAACCAATTACAAGGTTTAACACCACGATGAGAATACAATCTCATCCTTGGATCCAACGACTCCAATATCGGATTTAAAATCCTCGGGAGTCCCAACACCGTAATTAATTCATAATTGCCTCAATTAAAATCCATAAAGGATCATTAGCACACCGGGATTTACATCATTAATTTTCGGGCATCACAATTATCCCATACTAATAAAATTTCGTCCTCAAAATTTGTGCGGCATACTCCACGCTTCGCCAAGACCACACAATCCAATCGGATCCACATCATCGAACCATGAACATATCATGAACGACACATCCACTGCGAGGACACCGACCTCGCACCAATTCCTGGAATGGAGTAAACCTCCCAAACCATCACAATATCAAAAGGATGCCAGTATGCCTGCTAATCACCCAAAAGCAGTCAGTCAACCTTAACCGCTATCCAAACGAATCATTCGTGATTCCAACATAGATATCTCCCCAATGATATCTCTACGACTTAGCCCACGATGTTAGACATACATCGCTACCAAGGAAACCACCAGTACACAACAGTGTACTCACACTAAACTCGGTTTCCGTTCTCCAAATCCATCTCCGCCAACGGAGAAGTTGCATCACTTTGCAACTCGGATCGGCCAATTCGCGGCCACCGACCAACACAAGACACATTTCCACATATATCGACATCTGTGTATTTCAAGAAATTACATCTTGGTCCAAACATAACATCGAGACTCCACAAGGTCTCAAGTTCCATTGAGAACATGCAAGAAATAAAATCAATTGCATTCTCACCACCCGTGTCGACATCGAGACCCAACATATTGAATCCCGATCATCCCTCGTCTACCCTAGGATTCAACAATCCTAACACATGGATGCTATCAAATTACCCAGTAATTATCTACCATGATCCCAATTACGACAATCCCTCCTTAGAGGAAGTCAACCCGACCTCACGATCATTCTTTAGAATATATCGTGCCATTGAGACTACCAATCTCAAGGTGCCACAATCTCTCACCGGAGACTCATTCATCCAAGCATACTAACCCGATGCTCGACGAGTACCAAGAAAATGATGGCATTCGTATACACACACTGGTATGCATGCCTAAGCACCAATACTACATGCATACCCAATGCAATCGACTCGGGTATCACCAATCATACCCAAAAGTCCAATTACAACTGTCAATCCCTGTTATTCTCACCCCACGGAAAATAATGATTGACGAACCAATGACCAATGGTGTGATTCCAACATCAACACCACACAAACCGACTCATCGAATCTTCCAAAGATTTCCAATAGGTATATGAATACCGACTTCCTCATAAGGAAATTGTCATGAACCATGACCCTCTAACCTCGAACCACCGTTATGAAAACCTAGATATATTTATACCAAAATATATCTCGGAACCAATAAATACACAACTGGTTCATAATAGTGCATCCTTGCAACTATTACCAATCCGAAATCCTTATACACATTCTAACGATGCTCTTTACTAATACCATAGTACTCCAGAATTTCGAGACGACTCCTCGTACGTCTCACCAAAATATAAAGCCATTACCCAGTCCAACACAGTAATGCTTACTATGGCTGATTCACAATCAACCCTCGACCAATGCCAACTGTCTCCAATACAGTACGATCCAAATCTCTCCAAGAGATACAATCAATATAGTAGTGTTACCCCACTAACTATATCCCACAATTCCAATTGTGTCCCCCATTGCATTCCATATGCAAGGATGCTCAACCAGAGCCAACAATGACTTGTCGACACTCACGTTGGTACTCCCAACAAAATTGAGTTGTCCCAATACAAGTCCCTCAAAACATTTAACATATAAACGTTCTCGTGAGGCATTCCCTACCTCAATCCTTATGCCACATAGTGACTACCAGAGTCCACTATAAACCCTCATCGTATCATCATACGATTCACCAAACTCGGTTCCAACGAGCAGTATAATGGCTACAACAAGCTCACTATAATACTGCAACAATACCTGGCTAGCAGATCGCCGCCTCCTTAGGTTTGTACCAAACCTACCAACGTATCATACGTTCCACCCCGGTATACCATACCGTAACATCCATTTAGAGTAGTGGGTCATCGCACAATATTTCTCTAAAACACCAAAGCAAAATGGACATCCCGATGTCCTTACTCAACCACAATGCAATCATAATCCATTAGGATTTATTCCACGCCTCCATGTGCGGGTGTGACCATGTCTACCATACGTCACATCGATAAATGCAAATAGTTTCCTCAATAACTACTCCTACCACCAGTCACTTGGCCATAGCCATCCCAACGAGTACACCCGAAGGTACCACTACTTGTAAAATATTTACCTCAAATATGTTGCGGTACATTTGCTGCACGGCGCATCTATTCATCCATCGTGCAAACCTGCTCGGCTAATGGTCTCGTCAACCGGTGATGCAGACACCACCTGGTGCTCACCATCGGCACTCAAGCCATACGACTAAATACATATACCTAACTGTATTTTTCATCGTAACGACGGCATCCATCTACATAGAACATCCACTATGTCATCGTCATCCTCTGACGGTACATGTCAACACATCACATCCACAATAACATCGTCAACCTGTGACGGTATATGTCAACACATGACATCTACAATAACATCGTCAAACCGTGACGGTACATGTCAACACATGACATCCACAATAACATCGTCAACCCGTGTCGGTATATGTCAACACATGACATCCACAATAACATCGTCAACCCGTGACGGTATATGTCAACACATGACACCTACAATAACAATAACAAAATAGTAATATACCATAGCTCATCGCTAATAAGATAGCGGCATACCTGTAACCATTGCCCAGCAGTGGTACACAATCAGCACCCATCGTTCGAAGGTGGCACAATCATGTGCTACATACATAGCGGCATAACCCATCGCTATAAAATTAGCGGCGTGATCCCTCACTATAGAACCAGCGGAATAGGCCCTCGCTATAGAATCAGCGGCATAAATCATCGCTACAGAATCAGCGGAATAAATCATCGCTATAGATAACCAGCGGTATGAACCATCGCCTTACAATCAGCGGAATGTACCATCGCTACATATATGTCCGGCGGCATGAACCATCGCCAAAGAACTAGCGGAATGAACCGTCGCTATAAATATACTTGGTGGCATGAACCATCGCCATAGAAGTAGCGGAATGAACCATCGCTATATATACCCAGCGGCATGAACCATCGCCATAGAACTAGCGGAATGAACCGTCGCTATAAATATACTCGGCGGCATGAACCATCGACATAGAAGTAGAGGAATGAACCATCGATATATATACCCGGCGGCATGAACCATCACCATAGATGTAGCGGAATGAACCATCGCTATATATACACGGCGGCATGAACCATCGCCATTGATGGAGCGGAATGAACCATCACTATATATACCCGGTGGCATGAACCATCGCCATAAATGTAGTGGAATGAACCATCGCTATATAGATACCCGATGGCATGAACCATCGCCAAAAGACTAGCCAATCCCTAGCCTTGTTATAGCAGTGTATTTTAATCCACCTTGCTTGTCATGACCGCGACACTAATACCCCTCGCTTCGACATATCAGCGGCATCTAATAACCTCGCTTCAAATGCGACATGTGGAATTTACCACCGCTTCAACATTTAGCGGCAAATATTCTTTCCTCGTACGATATGACAGCGGCAAGTATTCTATCATCGCTTCAAATGACAACGGCAAAGCATTAAAATCATCACTTGCATATAACAACGACTCATGGGGGTATGCACCAAGCATCCAATCTATACCTGCAACCACAATGCATAATCCAATATGTATACAAAGTACAGGTTAATCACCAATGATAGTCTTGTTATAACAATGTATTTTAATGCACATCGCTAGTCATGACCGCGTCACTAATACCCCTCGCTTTGACATATCAGCGGCATCGACTAACCTCGCTTCAAATGCGATGCGGAATTTACCATCGCTTCAACATTTAGTGGCAAATATTCTTTCCTCGCTACGATATGACAGCGGCAAGTACTCTATCATCGCTTCAAATGACGGCGGCAAAGCATTAAAATCATCACTCAAGTATAACAACGACTATACATGCCATGCACCAAACATCCAATACGTATATGCAACCACAATGCATAATCCAATATGTATATAAAATACATGTTACCGTTTGGTGCCCGTCAACCCTGGCCTTAGCCCTCCAAGCCAAAACGTACCTATAGGAACAACCCTAAACCATGAGCATATAATGATCCATCTTCACCACAATATGATTATAATGAGTAAATGCTTAATCCATAAATACAAAGTACTTTCTATATTCCAATGCATTTAAAAATGTTCCCCTTGGTTGTCCCTGTACCACAACTCATAATCATAATCAACGGATTATATTACGGTTCCATAAATGTCATGACATATATTTATCCCATTAACATGCCATAGGCCCTCAACAGCCCTAAAGAGTAAATCACTGCTCTGATACCACTAATGTAAGGACCCCCCCCCCCCCCCCATGCCCGTAACCCGTTATTAGTGTATTAACCCATGCATTTAGTGCATACTATCATATAATCAGGGAAAACCACTTGTTTACATAGCATAACATGCCAACAATAAAATTTCTTACATTAATCGCTTAATGTTCAAGTTCCCCATACCACTCGACTCATAAGTATGCATGCACCTTATAATACACTAACATGTTCTCAGTTCATTTAGCAATTCATTAAATAATTGCATGCAACCAATAAATGAAGAGAGAAAGGCACATGCCCTTTATACAAACCATATACACATATAGAAGTGCTCACATGCAAGCATCAAATGAATGTATGTGTATCTAATGTATAAAATATTGTGCTCAATACCGTCACTGGTACTTCGATCCTGGAAGCACCTCCAATCCATAGCTCGATCTCAACTCCGGAGCTACCGTTGTACCTGTTCCACCTGCCCCAACAGAGACAGCCCCCACACGCGGTGAGCATACCAATACCACAATTCCAATAATCACAGTACATAATTTACAGAATATAAAAATGTAATGTAAAAGATACTCCATGTACAGTGTCGTTACCACTTAGGATCCCCCGTACTGTTCATGTTCTCAAAATAACCAAAACCATCAAATTCCCAAAACCAGTTAATCACCACATTGATTAACTAAAACCATTCATGCCATACCATTTTCATAATCAAATATGATTAAATCATTAATTGAAGGACCATAGATATCACATATATCTAACAAATGATTCCATAGTTCTATTTCATCGCTCGCTCCACAATAGCGGCATTTTAACCCCACGCACGCTCAACAGCAGCGGCGTCATAAGCGATGTTCGCTCAACAGCAACAACAGCACAATCATTGCTCGCTCAAAAGCGGCACCATATATTTTCCAATGTATATCCATTTATTGCAAATACAATATACCATGCATTTCATAGTTGCAATAATATAAAGGCTATGCTCGTACGTTATACGTACCTTATAATTCATAGTCCGAATCATACCTTGCTTTAGTCCCGCGATCCGATGAATTACGTGCTAAACACAATTAATAACTCACAATTATTAATGAGCATGCAACCACGTACCCAAGCACATTCACTATCCTCAATTATATCGTAAATCCATGATGATTAACCATTTTAAAAGATCCCGGGCGAAGCATGCATCGAAAACTCAACACGAAATAATTACCAAAATCCTCAACCTACCGATCGATCGCTAGGTGCCACCGATCGATCGGTAAAACCCCAAAAATACATACTACGACATTGCACCGATCGATCGGTATCCTCTACCGATTGATCGCTTGCCTCTACTGATCAATCGCTACGAGCCACCGATCGATCGGTAAAACGTCATAATTTTACCCATCGCTACGCACTTGCACCGATCGATCGGTAAGATGCTACCGATCGATCGGTCGCTGCACAAACCCAAAACACATTTTAAAACAAGAATCCAAGATTCTCCAAAATTTCCCAAAATCCAAACCAACTCTAAACTCAACCAAAAACCACAATTCAACAATCAAAACGAAGATAAATGCGAAGGAAATGAGATTACCAAGTTATCTTCGAGAAATCCGGCTCCCAAGTCCAGCCTCCAATGATTTTACTCCAGGGAAGAAAAGAGGGGAAGGTTGGGGATTGGGTTGAGTGCGAGAGAGAGAAGAGAGAGAGGGAAGTTCGTGCAATGACTGAACACCGAGTCTACTTGGTATATATAGTACCAAGGCCTAAAAATTCCAAGTCCTCCACAAATACATCGTGACTCTTTAAAAATCATTTGTGATCGATAATTATCTCTCAATCTCAATTTTCATTACCAGCCCCAACTCAAAGCACTCCGGACCCCAAATCCCACCAAAAACCCAATTCCAAGGTTTAACACCACGATGAGAATACAATCTCATCCCTTGGATCCAACGACTCCAATATCGGATTTAAAATCCTCCGGAGTCCCAACACCGTAATTAATTCATGATTGTCTCAACTAAAATCCATAAAGGATCATTACCACATTGGGATTTACACCATTAATTCCCGGGCATCACAAAAGAAACAACCCTTGGTAAGAATTCAACGAGTATTCCCTCTTTGGGATCCTGGTTACCTGTAATACCTGTCATTATCCACACACAAAGACAACAACAACCCCCTTGAGGGTGAGCCAAGGCCCAATATGAAACTATCAAGTAGTTACAACATGTATTTATAAAATGTGATATATGATGTGATGCAATGTAATGTATTGCAATGCATGAAGGTACAAATCATATCGGGATAGCAAACGTCCGGAATCCAAGGAATATCTATCAAATATCTCAAGCTCGAGCTAGGATGGCGTCGCCCCGTCGGGCCATCGAGGTCTCCAACCATCCTACAATGGGTGATGGCGACACACTCAGTGCTACAGGGTATACTGAGCCCGATGCATCCAAGCATCCCCGTGTCTGAGCGACGTCGACACACTCGAAGCTACAGTTACTAAACTGAGCCAACTAGTGATGTGCCCATCATCCTCACTACACCATATCAAATATCTCAATAAGACTCATACGGGTATCAAAGAAACGATAGATCAACGTGTATGTCATGCATCGATGTATATATGTAATGTTAACAAAACATTTATTTTCATACGCCGAATGCTAAATCATGAATGCTCCATAATTCAATTAAAACCACGTAGCCAGGTAATATCACGTACTTCACATAATTTCAGCTAATCATGTATCAAATAATACAGATACATGTCGTATGTTACCGATCTCAACATGCATATTCATTATTCTAGAAGATGAATATTGTCATCATAGTTCGTGGAACTTCAATGTCGTATGTTAATTTAAGCAAATGCATACAACACCATCATTTATATTCATCTACTATTTCCTTTAATTCACAATATAAGAAAATGAGTAATATTTTAAACTCCAATCATAATCATAATCGAGAATGATGCTTTCATATCGCTTCACATCTTAACTAAGAGTCCTTAGAATCATTCAATACATTCTCTAGTATTACATGAGTTAAATTCTCTATCAATATTGATTAACCGACTTCGTGTAGTCCAATCTTTATCATTTTATTTGTTCACTTCTTCCTATCAATTTCCAGATTAAATCAATTCATTTCAGCAGCTAAAAATGATACATTTCAACTGTCAAATTTCTATTAAACTCACAGCTGATATTGGATTTCAAAACATGATATTTGACCCAAAATGACAGGCATATACCTACTCATATACACTTCAGCAATTACACATTCTCATATTAGCTAAGATGCACACACATGCACCTAAGTACTACTTTCTTAATTCCTATCAACAACTTTCCGATCCCTAGCAGGAACAAGGTGCTACAATATTTTATGAGTAACACCAACAATTCTAACAGCATCAAATGCCCCAAAAACTCCATCGATTTCCCCACAAAAGAACGCCCCAAAACAGAGTAGAGTTTGAAAATATTAGCTGGGCACATTGATCTCATGCAGCAAGGTTTTGGGCCAAAAACACAGAAAAATCGTGTACAAAACAGCAAGAATTCAAGTCTACAAGCAACATAAATTTTTTGAATTCTAAACTGTAAGATTTTCGTACAATAATGCTCCAAAACCATAACAAAGCCAAATCATATTTTATCTAACAATTAGAGCTCAAATGAAGTCTAAAATAAGAAATGAAGGCTGAAAAAAAATCAAATATACCATATTTGTCATGAACAGTAACCGCAGGCTGCATGTGCCATTCTCGACGATTGTCGACAGTAGAAGCGGCGGCGCTGCAAGGAATTCGTCCAAGGTGAGGGAAAAGAGTTTCAGTGCATGGACTGCCATGGATCCCTGGATGAATCAAAGAATCAAAGCAAACATGTGAAGAACCCTAATCACGCATGGTCGTTCTTTACAGAGCTAAATCGACTGATTTTCGAAGCACTCACCACGGATTCTTGGTCTGGAAATGAGCGTCGAAGAGATGAGAAAGTGGTGGTGGGTCGGACTCGCCGAGGCTGTGGCTCAGGGCGGCGGGCGCACGGCTAAAATTTTTACAGTTGATTCTTGGGATTTATATACACTACTATAACACAAAATTTAATTCTTCATTGTAATAATTTATTTTTAAAATATTATTGGAGTTTATTTTACCATTTCAAAATTATCTAATGCTCCAATTTAATTGTCAGTTGACATTCATATTGCCAATTCTTCTAATTAATGAAATTAATCCCAAATTATATTTAATTAACATTAATAAAATCACAAGGCGTTAAATATCTCGCCTTTGTCTCTAAATCCACATACCAATTTTTACTGATGCTCAGGCCGTTGAGACCAACGCCAACTGAGATGATCTCTGCGCTTAAAGAAGAAATTTCCACAATTACATAAAAAAAGACCAATTAGATGATACAATATTCAATATGGGCTTTAGTTCCACTGCTCTCTTGCCTGTCTACAAGTCAGGGCTTAACTTTAAGTTTTGATGTCTTCTTGAATCCATGTGCTGTGATTATCATAAGCAGAGAATTATGGGTTATCATTTGTTTTAGCCTTTCAGTCGTTTTTGCATTTTGAAAGTTTAATATAACTCGTTGATCATCTTATTAGTTTGAAGTGAAAAGCTGAACTTGTTTCTGATAATCCTTGGTTCAGTTGGAGATTAATGTTACCTCTCTTTTTGGTTCGCTTTGATAACAAATGAATTTATAGGGGAAGGGATGAGCTGTTTCGTGAAATCACAATTTAGGCCGGAGTCCGGGAGGATCCTTTTCTCGTTTAGGATCTCCGATGATCAATATTGGTTTCGTTTTTTAGAGGAGGGCTCAGAGTCCTCTTCTTGTCAACCATCCTCCTTTTTATAGGGGGAGGGATGCCAATGGTTCCGCCTTGCCGGGGATTCTGGGGACAATATCTGAAACTGAGGGGGGGGGGGACCACAGCCTGGGGACCATCTACCTCTGTTACCTACCTCGTACGATCCTTTTGCTCTGGTGATTCTCTGCGTCCGGGAATATGCTTTTCTTACCCACAGTGCTTGACCACCCTTTGATTGGTTAGTAGGCCTAGCCTTTGCTTTAATAGGTGTCCGATTCCTGCAACCCTAGTCCCGGTAGACAGGACCACCATAGGTGGCCTCAGCTCGGCTGTCCTGTCCAATGACTGCCCGTCCTGACCTATTGAGGATACATCGCCTCAGTCCGGCTATCTTGGTAAATACAGCCCGTCCCGACCTATTGAGGAAACCTCGCCTCAGCTTGGATGTCCTGTCCCATGGCGGACCGTCCCGGCCTCTTGATGTACTTTCTCGCCGCCCCGGCTCGGAGGCCGCTCCGAGGATTGTGGCCCAGGAACACTAAATAAGGCCCCGCTCGGACACGATAGTGGCAGCTAGCCAGAGGTGGTCGTGCCCGCGATCAAATCGGGTCGGGCGGCGAGCTCGATGAGGACAGTACGGTATCGGCCCTAACGACTTCCCTTGTTGGTTAAATGGGCCTCCCACTGACCGGGCCCAAATAAAGTTCGGACCCTCAAGACCTACTGGGCCCTAACGACTTCCCTTGTGTCGAGCAGGGCCTTATTTAGTGTTCCTGGGCCACAATCCTCGGAGCGGCCTCCGAGCCGGGGCGGCGAGAAAGTACATCAAGAGGCCGGGACGGTCCGCCATGGGACAGGACAACCAAGCTGAGGCGAGGTTTCCTCAATAGGTCGGGACGGGCTGTATTTACCAAGATAGCCGGACTGAGGCGATGTTTCCTCAATAGGTCAGGACGGGCAATCATTGGACAGGACAACCGAGCTGAGGCCACCTATGGTGGTCCTGTCTACCGGGACTAGGGTTGCAGGAATCGGACACCTATTAAAGCAAAGGCTAGGAATCGGACACCTATTAAAGCAAAGGCTAGGCCTACTAACCAATCAAAGGGTGGTCAAGCACTGTGGGTAAGAAAAGCATATTCCCGGACGCAGAGAATCACCAGAGCAAAAGGATCGTACGAGGTAGGTAACAGAGCTAGATGGTCCCTAGTCTGTGTCCCCCCCCCCCCCCCCCCCCCTCCCCTCAGTTTCAGATATTGTCCCCAGAATCCCCGGCAAGGCGGAACCATTGGCATCCCTCCCCCTATAAAAAGGAGAATGGTTGACAAGAAGAGGACTCTGAGCCCTCCTCTAAAAAAGAAACCAATATTGATCATCGGAGATCCTAAACGAGAAAAGGATCCTCCCGGACTCCGGCCTAAACTGTGATTTCACGAAACATCTCATCCCTTCCCCTATAAATTCATTTGTTATCAAAGCGAACCAAAAAGAGAGGTAACAAATTGGCGCCGTCTGTGGGAATATCTGAGCAAAAGACGTTGATCCAATGGTAAGAACAAGGAGAACGGAAGCAGAGGAAAATCGAGAGCACCACGCCTCCACCAATGGCGAGGAGCAGCCACCACCTGGGGTAAACATGACAGTGGGAGCTTTAACACTGGAGCAGCTCACACGACTAATTGCAGTTACGGTGGAACATACTATGAGGAGAAAGGAAGGTCCGTCCGAGGGCGTGCACGGGGAAAGCTCCCAGCAGATGAAGGATCCCAAACAAGGAGCAACTTCCCGTCCTAAAGTGACTGCTACTCCGGATCTGGAGGGCCAGGTGGAGGAGCTGAAGGACGAGGTCCAGATGATGAAGAAGGGGATGGGGGGTACCTCTGTCAGGAGGGGAACCCCTTTCTCGGGTGAAATAGTAAACGAGGAACTCCCAAATAACTTCCGACCCCCCAATGCTGGGGAATACGATGGGAGCGCGGACCCGGAAGAACACCTGGGCAGGTTCAAAAACGCTGCCATGCTACATTGTTACTCGGATCGCCTTAAGTGCAAAGTGTTCCTGACCACTTTGGTGAGGTCGGCCCAGAAATGGTTCAACCAGTTGGAGCCGGGTTCCATTACTTCCTTCGCCGGATTTAGCTCCGCGTTCTTACACCAGTACGCCAGCAGCAAGCGATATAAGAAGACCTCTCTGAGCTTGTTCGAGATGAGGCAAGCCGAGGATGAGTCGTTGCTGGAGTATATCAAAAACTTCAACAATGTGATACTCGAAATACCTGCCTGCCCGGCGGAAATTCTGATCAGCGCCTTTACCCAAGGCCTGAGAGGAGGAGACTTCTTCCGATCCTTAGTAAAGAAGCCTCCTGTTACCTATGATGATCTGCTCACCCGAGCGGAAAAGTACATCAACGTGGAGGAGGCCCAGCAACTGAGGAGGAAGGAAGTGCGGAGGACCGCGGAGAAACGGATCAGTCAGGGCGAGAAGAGGCCATTGGAAGGGGCGCAGCTCGGTCGATTTTCCCAGTATACGCCGTTGAAAGTCTCCAAGGAGGAGGCCGTTCGCATATGCGAGGACAAACAGGTGTTGCAAAAGCCAGCACCAGCCAGTGTAGAGCCAAGCAAGGAGGTCTCGGAGAAATACTGCATCTTCCACCAAGCGACTGGGCACACCACACAAGATTGCCATCGTTTGGATGAGGAACTTGAGAAGGCAATACAGAACAGTTCCCAGTTCAAGCAGTTGTTGTCCCGACCCGTCCCACCAGGGGATAATCTTCCTCGGGGAAGGGGTCGAGGACCTTCGTGGACAAGAGGGAGAGGGGGACGGACCAACTTCCGTTCCGTTTCGCGGTAGAGGACGGGCTCGAGGACCCCCGAGGAGTTTAAATGACGTCAACCCTGACCGTGCTGACTCACCAACACGGGGAGTCATTAACATGATCTCGGGCGGCACAACGGATGGGGATTCCAACAGAGCTAGGAAGGCTGTCAGCAGGAGAGAGACCCTGAGTGTAGGAAGGAGTTGTGGTGCCGAGGAGGAGGTGGTTATCAGTTTTGGGCCGCGAGATCTGGAAAACATTGCGCACCCCATAATGATGCCCTGGTCATACGAGCCACTGTTGCCAATTATGAAGTCGGGAGGGTGTTTGTAGACACAGGGAGTTCCGTGAATGTGTTGTTTGACGAAGCTTTTCGGCAGATGGACTTGGGAGGGTATCACCTCGAGCCAATCAACACCCCCCTATTTGGCTTCGCTGGGCACACCGTGTACCCCCTCGGTCAGATTTCCCTGCCCCTTTCCCTGGGATGTAACGAGGATCGGAAAACGAGGTTGATCACATTCACCATTGTGGCGGCCTCATCTTCGTACAACATCATTCTGGGAAGACCAGCTATGAACGAGTTCAGGGCTGTGGCCTCCACCTTCCACCAAAAGATAAAGTTCCCGGTAGGAAAAAGAGTGGGGGAAGTTAGGGGAGACCAGCCCTCATCCAAGAAATGTTACGCGGAAACTGTGAGGGTAGAGGTGAAAAGATCCCGAAGGGGCGGTGATGAAGGACGGGAGGATAGGGGAGTGTAGATGGTGCAGGAGGTGCAGGCGATGCGGGACGGGGAAGAGGAAATTATATTAGTCCCAGGACAGCCCGATAAAACCACAAGAGTAGCGGCTGACCTAGACAGCGTCCTGAAGCACGATTTAGTGAAATGCCTGTCCAAGCATGCCGGAATATTTGCCTGGTCTCCAACCGAGTTGACAGGGGTGTTGGCCGCGGTAGCCCAGCACAGGTTAAATGTCAATCCAGAAGTCAAAGTAACCCGGCAAAAGAAGAGGCATTTTGGACCAGATAAAGACAGAATTATCCGAGCCGAGGTTCAGACCTTGCTGAAGGCTGGTCAGATAAGGGAGGTGCAGTTTCCCACCTGGTTGTCTAACGTGGTTTTGGTTCCAAAGTCAGCGGGAAAATGGAGGATGTGCATCGACTTTCGTAATTTGAACAAAGCCTATCCCAAGGACTGTTATCCCCTACCCCGGATCGACCAGTTGGTAGACTCCACCTCGGGGTACGAGTTGTTATGTTTCATGGACGCGTACCAAGGATATCACCAGATACCCCTGGCAAAAGAGGACAAGGATAAGGTCAGTTTTATCACGTCGGATGGAACATTCTGCTATGTGGTCATGCATTTTGGCCTCAAGAACGCCGGGGCCACATACCAGAGGTTGATGGACAAAGTGTTTGAAAACCAGGCGGGAAGGAACATTGAGGTTTATGTGGATGACATCTTGGTAAAATCTAAAGGCCAGGCAGACCTGTTGCCCGACTTAGAGGAAACTTTTGCCACGCTAAGCAGGTTTGGTCTGAAATTAAATCCGGCTAAGTGCGTATTTGGTGTAAAGAGCGGTAAATTCTTGGGTTTCATGGTAACAGAGAGGGGGGTCGAGGTCAACCCGGAAAAAGTCAGAGCAATTCAAGAGATGACCTCACCTCGCAGTATAAAAGAAGTGCAGAAACTGACAGGGCGGATTGCGTCCTTAGCTCGTTTTATCTCCAGGTCAGCTCATAGGAGTTACCCTTTCTTCCAAGTGCTAAGAAAGGCGAAAAAGTTCGATTGGGACGACGAGTGCGAGAAATCTTTCTCTGACTTGAAGAAGCACTTGGCCGAGCTGCCCGTCCTGGTAAAGCCCGAACCCGGCGAGCGATTATGGATCTATTTGTCTGCTATAGAGAGCGTTGTTAGCTTGGTACTGATAAAACAGGACGGTATGGACCAGAGGCCGGTGTACTATGTCAGCCATGCACTGAGAGGGGCAGAACTCAGGTATCCAGAGGTCGAGAAATTGGCATTAGCTTTGGTCATAACCGCAAGGAGGCTGAGACCCTACTTCTTGTCACACCCCATCTCAGTGCTAACCAACAGCCACATGGGGAGGATATTGACCCAGCCTGATGTATCGGGGAGATTGGTGAAATGGACAATCGAGCTCGGCGAGTACGACGTAACCTACCAACCTCGATCATCCATCAAAGCTCAGGCTTTATCAGATTTCCTCGCGGAGATGATAGAGGTTGAGGCTGAGGAGCCGTGGAAAGTATACGTGGATGGAGCAGCTAACAGTGAAGGCAGTGGAGTGGGGATTGTTCTGATATCTCCCGCGGGTGAAAAGGTGAAGGTCATTATCAGATTGGATTTTCGGGCTTCTAATAATGAAGCAGAATACGAGGCCATACTGATCGGGCTGAGGTTGGCAAAGGAGGTCGGTGTCAGCCGGGTGATCCTTCACTCGGATTCCCAACTGGCCACTCAGCAGGTGAAATGGAATTACGAAGCCAAAAGCGAGAGATGATAGAATACTTGAAGGCTATACAGGAGATGTCAGAAAGTTTCGTGGAGTGGAGCATAGTGCAGATCCCTAGGGAGGATAATCACGAAGCTGATGAGCTCTCCAAGTGGTCAACATCCCTGGTTCCTTTGTCACAGAGGGAGTTCATATTTCAGACAGAGTTGGTTCCGTCAACTCGACCCGTCACTGAGGCCCCCGAGGTTTTAGGTTGGATGGCCCCGATTTTGAACTACTTAAGAAAGCTTGAAGTACCCGCTGATAAGAACCAAGCCCGGCGGTTGAAGAGGCATTCGTTCCGTTTTGTTCTGATAGAGGATGTGTTATATAAGAGATCCTTTGCCGGACCCCTGCTCCGATGTCTGAGCGCGGAGGAGGCAGAATATGTGCTCAGGGAAATTCACGAAGGATGCTGCGGAGACCATCTCGGGGGGTTGGCTCTGGCCAGAAAGACCCTCTTTGCTGGATACTTCTGGCCGGCCCTAAGGAAGGACGCGATCAGGACTGTAGTCACTTATGAGGGTTGCCAGAGGAACAGTAAGTTCCAGTTAAGACCAGCAAGGCTCATGAAAGCGGTAACATCGGCCTGCCCTTTCGATAAATGGGGTTTGGATATCGTAGGACCTTTCCCGATAGTCCCGAAGCAAAAGAAATTTCTGTTGGTGGCTGTAGATTATTTCTAGAAGTGGGTTGAGGCCGAGCCTTTAGCCAAGATCGCCGAGGAGAATGTGCTGGACTTTCTGTGGAAGAACATAGTTTGCCATTTCGGAGTACCCAGGAAATTGATATCAGATAATGGGAGGCAGTTCCAGGGGCAGAGGTTAATGGCTTGGTGCAAGGAAATGAAGATCGAACAAGCCTTTACATCAGTGGGTTACCCGCAGAGCAACGGACAGACAGAGGTCACCAACCGATCAATTGTGCAAGCGTTAAAGGCCAGACTGTATGGGGTTGGCAAGGATTGGGTGGACGAGTTACCAAGTGTATTGTGGGCTTACAGAACGACAGCTCGCGTCCCAACTGGAGAAACGCCTTTCGGCAGGGTATATGGACCGGAGGCCGTGCTACCAGCTGAGGTCGGAAAGACCTCTGCCAGGGTCCAAGCATATGATAACGACAATGAGGAACACCGGGCTTTGGATTTGGATCTGATCTATGAGAAACGGGAAAGGGCAGCTATAAGGATGGAGGCTTACCGCAGCAAGATAGTCAGAGCTTACAACAAAAGGGTGGTACCCCGAAATTTTCAGGTGGGGGACCTCGTCCTCAAAAAGGTTAACCCAGCAGCCCCGATGGGAGGGACCTTACAAAGTAGTCCAGAAACTGAGTTCCGGATCGTACTACTTAGAGGAGGGCGAAGGCCGACGCCTAAAAAGACCTTGGAATGCATATCACCTCAGAAAATATTATTCCTAGGCATTTTGTTGTTACTTCAATTCAATGTACGAACACTGTTATTTAAAGAATTTTTCCTTTAAATCTCCTATCCGAAATTAAAAGTGCAGGTCCGCCCTGCATGCTAAAGCCCAGGTGTATGAGGCCCTGGCACCAATTAAAAGTGCGGGTCATCCCTGTCACTAAAGCCTAGGTGTATGAGGCCCTGGCACCAATTAAAAGTGTGGGTCATCCCTGTCACTAAAGCCCAGGTGTATGAGACCCTGGCACCAATTAAAAGTGCGGGTCATCCCTGTCACTAAAGCCCAGGTGTATGAGGTCCTGGCACCAATTAAAAGTGCAGGTCATCCCTGTCACTAAAGCCCAGGTGTATGAGGCCCTGGCACCAATTAAAAGTGCGGGTCATCCCTGTCACTAAAGCCCAGGTGTATGAGGCCCTGGCACCACTTAAAAGTGCGGGTCATCCCTGTCACTAAAGCCCAGGTGTATGAGGCACTGGCACCAATTAAAAGTGCAGGTCATCCCTGTCACTAAAGCCCAGGTGTATGAGGCCCTGGCACCAATTAAAAGTGCAGGTCATCCCTGTCACTAAAGCCCAGGTGTATGAGGCCCTGGCACCAATTAAAAGTGCACGTCATCCCTGTCACTAAAGCCCAGGTGTATGAGGCCCTGGCACCAATTAAAAGTGCAGGTCATCCCTGTCACTAAAGCCCAGGTGTATGAGGCCCTGGCACCAATTAAAAGTGCGGGTCATCCCTGTCACTAAAGCCCGGGTGTATGAGGCCCTGGCACCAATTAAAAGTACAGGTCATCGCTGTCACTAAAGCCCAGGTGTATGAGGCCCTGGCACCAATTAAAAGTGCAGGTCATCCCTGTCACTAAAGCCCAGGTGTATGAGGCCCTGTCACCAATTAAAAGTGCAGGCCATCCCTGTCACTAAAGCCCAGGTGTATAAGGCCCTGGCACCAATTAAAAGTGCGGGTCATCCCTGTCACTAAAGCCCAGGTGTATGAGGCCCTGGCACCAATTAAAAGTGCGGGTCCGCCTGCATGCTAAAGCCCAGGTGTATGAGGCCCTGGCCCCAATTAAAAGTGCAGGTCATCCCTGTCACTAAAGCCCAGGTGTATGAGGCCCTGGCCCCAATTAAAAGTGCAGGTCATCCCTGTCCCTAAAGCCCAGGTGTATGAGGCCCTGGCACCAATTAAAACTGCAGGTCATCCCTGTCACTTAAGCCCAGGTATATAAGGCCCTGGCACCAATTAAAGGCATAGGTCCGCCATATGTTCGGATTATTATCTCTAGAGCTCAGGTCGAGAGGACGTTATCTGTTTGTATTGACTATTTCGTGAGCTGGGATTAAGCGACTTTCGTGTTCGGATTAACCGTTTGTGGTGTTTAGGCAGGTCAGCCCTGCCAATGTAACAAGTCAGCCCTGTTTTGAGGTTTAAGTCCCCTGGAATTATTTCTAAGTTGTTAGGGCATGACAGCCGCCTGCGGCGTTTAGTTCTAGGTGGGATTATTTTTAAGTTAGTATTATGGGTCAATCCAATGTAAAACCACGGGCCGGCTCGGCTGCTACAAGTTGTCAGGACGGTCATAAATTTGCGACAATAGAATGTATTGCTTCGAAGAAAGGACAATCGAAATTCAAAATAACTTCATTACAAGGGGGTGCGACCAAAGCACAGTACAAAAAAATATATATATACAGGGGTGAATTAAGAATAAATCAGACTAGTTGATAAAGTCGGGAGGGATGTTTGCAATGATCGCGTTAAGTTCCAGGAAGTCGTCAGGGTCCTGGTCACTAGGCGGGAAGCCCTTGGCTTTAAATTGGCCCTTGCACCCCTCAAAACCAAGGTCCAGAAATTTAAAGGCCTTGGAGGCCAACATGCGAGTGAATTCCTCCAACCTGATGAAGGCCTCGCGACGAGCTGATTCGCCAGCCACGTAGGACTCCAACTCAGACTTCGTCTTTCCCAGCTCGGCCAAGGCATTTGAAAGGTCCTGTTCCTTCCCAACCAGGGCACCGCAGAGCTGATCGACATCAGCTCGGAGTCGGGTCACTGAAGCCCTGTGGGACTCTAGTTCAGCAGCGTCCACCTCGGACTTGGCAGTAGCGTTCTCAGCCTCTGACTTGGCCTCCCGCGCTGCCTTCCTTGCATCCCTGGCTGATTGGCCATAGCTAGCGCCCCGACGAAGGCTCTCGCACATCATCACCAGACCCTGAAAAGCAAAGGGGAGTGGGGGGCTCAGTTTTATATCCACCAAGGAAAATTCTGAACTTTGAAAAATGCTTACCGATAGGGCCCGAGATACGCCCTCCTCTGCTAGGGGTTTCCACCTCAGCTCTGATAGGACTTGCTGGTCGGCCGAGGAGGTCAGGACACTCGACAATTCGGGCAGAGAGGCCTGATGGGGCAGAGTTGATCAGGCTGACCTCTCTAGTGTAACCCACTGGTACCCCAGGTGAACCCGGGTCGGCGGGAGCAGCGGACAGATGACTCGGGGGAGAAGCGGGTGGAGTGTCGATCTCATGAATAATCGGGGAAGTGGCCACCTCTTCCCGAGTCGAGACCTCAGCTACGCCCTTGCCCCTTTTCCTTTTTCTCAGGCCGGTCTCCTCCCTGACCTCTTCGGCGCGAGGGAGACTGGCCCCTGGGGAGGACGGGCTGGGAATGACAGTGGGGGAGCTAGGGGGTTGGCTCGAAGGGCCTGCCCCAGCCGCCCCTCTTCCCGTTTTCTTCTGAGATGCCATGGCGGATAGCAGCTGCTGAAGAGACATGTTATCTGCAAGAGAAAGGACTCAGGTCAGACATGAAAAAATAAATATGATAAACGGGGCCAAGATAGGAAGAACGTACCACCAGGGACATCTGGATAGGAGCTCAGCCCAAAACGCCTGAGTACTGTCCTCCCTGATCAGGGCAGCTGAATCGAAACGTCGAGCCCCAATGGTGGAGAGAACCGTTTGGAAGAATACGTCCTCTTTATATTTTTTGGGCAAGGATTGGGGGGCAGGTAGGGAATCTCGCCAGGCCATGGGGCAGGCCCAGCGCCGAGGTGGTTTTACAAAAAAATAGGTTTGTTTCCATCCTTTGCGGGAGCTCGGGATGTTATTTAAAAATTTATAAAATGTCCGGGCACCAAAATAAAACACCCCGGGAGACTGGGTTTTCTTAACCTGAAAAAAATAATTGAGAAGGGTAGGGGAGAAAGGGAGATCCAAGGATCGGAAGAGGGCAGTGACAGAGACTAGGCTCTGGTATGAGTTGGGGGTAAGCTGGCTCAGAGAAACACAATGAAAGCGTGAGAACTCCTGGTAATAAAGGGGGATAGGAAAGCGGAGTCCGCTCTTAAGCTGCTCAAGGAAGAATGGAAAGTACCCGGGCGGGGGGAGATGCGGACGCTCACCAGCCCTAGGGACCCGGACGTCGTGGTCCGGCGGGATAAACCACGTACGGAGAAGGTGCTCGGCATCAGGGGAAATACTCGAGTCGAGAATCTCGTACCAAGGGAGTCCAGCCTGGGCCAGGCTCCTCGGGTCGAAAACCTCAAAGGTGGGGAGAGATGGATCAAATATTCGGGGAGGGACCTGTCGGAGGGGTGCCACCTCGGGAATGTTTCCCTCGGCGGCATCCGACCTCCGACCCGATGGGCTGGGTAGCTCAGACACCTCGGCATCCTCGTCCCCCCCACGAAAGAGAGCACCAGAAGTGGAAGATGTGGAGTTGGACAATAAGAACAGAAAAGAAAGGCAGAACTGACTTACAGGGTTTTAAGGAGAGACGATTGATCCGACCTAGAGCGCAAATGAATGAAAGTGACTCGAGAGCCTCAATTTATAGAAGATATGGTGCGTGGGCCGAGGAAAGCCTGGCCCAAACCAACGATGCAGATGAAGGAATCTGAACGGTCAGAGCGCCAGATAAGGGCACGTGGCCTGACAACCTCCTAGGGTTTGGTACAGGACAGCTGTAACCCCGGGACCAGGAGTTGTCCAATCAAAGGACCGGGGTCAGGGACCAATAAAGTTCGCCACAAGCCCATTAGTCGAGGCAGCGCTACTCTAGCTCGACTTGGGGGGGATACTGATGATATCCCTAGTTCTGGAGGCCCAGTAGGTCTTGAGGGTCCGAACTTTATTTGGGCCCGGTCAGTGGGGGGCCCATTTAACCAACAAGGGAAGTCGTTAGGGCCGATACCGTACTGTCCTCATCGAGCTCGCCGCCCGACCCGAGTTGATCGCGGGCACGACCACCTCTGGCTAGCTGCCACTATCGTGTCCGAGCAGGGCCTTATTTAGTGTTCCTAGGCCACAATCCTCGGAGCGGCCTCCGAGCCGGGGCGGCGAGAAAGTACATCAAGAGGTCGGGACGGTCCGCCATGGGACAGGACAGCCAAGCTGAGGCGAGGTTTCCTCAATAGGTCGGGACGGGCTGTATTTACCAAGATAGCCGGACTCAGGCGATGTTTCCTCAATAGGTCAGGACTGGCAGTCATTGGACAGGACAACCGAGCTGAGGCCACCTATGGTGGTCCTGTCTACCGGGACTAGGGTTGCAGGAATCGGACACCTATTAAAGCAAAGGCTAGGAATCGAACACCTATTAAAGCAAAGGCTAGGCCTACTAACCAATCAAAGGGTGGTCAAGCACTGTGGGTAAGAAAAGCATATTCCCGAACGCAGAGAATTACCAGAGCAAAAGGATCGTACGAGGTAGGTAACAGAGGTAGATGGTCCCCAGCCTGTGGTCCCCCCCCCCCCCCCCCCCCCCCCCCCTCAGTTTCAGATATTGTCCCCAGAATCCCCGGCAAGGCGGAACCATTGGCATCCCTCCCCCTATAAAAAGGAGAATGGTTGACAAGAAGAGGACTCTGAGCCCTCCTCTAAAAAAGAAACCAATATTGATCATCGGAGATCCTAAACGAGAAAAGGATCCTCCCGGACTCCGGCCTAAACTGTGATTTCACGAAACAGCTCATCCCTTCCCCTATAAATTCATTTGTTATCAAAGCGAACCAAAAAGAGAGGTAACAATTAAGAAAATGTAACATATCGATTCTTGCGTTTGCCACACTTGGTTTTCGTTTTAAAAACATATGGTCATTAATGTGTTTTAAGATGTTAATCTATTTAATATATTTGTACTAAAATCATTTGTCACGCTGTGTACGAGTTATTCAAGTGGATTTAGACATGATCACGGTTTTAAAAAAACATGGTCTGGCCTCAGGGGCGAATCCATGAATTTTATTGAGGGGGGCAAAAACTAATTGCATAAATATTAAACCAAAAAGTTCATGGTAAACATCCAAGTTTTAAGATTATAACGATTAATTACAATGTGATTATTTTAAGAAAAATGTTTGAGTCAAGAAATAATATACTTGTTGAGTTTAATTGTAATAATATAATTATTATAATGATCGTTTCATTGATATTCAAAGAATGAACTAGCTCGATTTCAAGAAATGTGAGATTATGTTCTTTAGATATAAGAGACTCGTCCTTTTTTGGTGAGAGGGTTATAAAAATGTATGTGGAAGAGAGTACTTTGTGGTAGGGATTATTTTATGTTGAAATTTTTTTTATAATTTATTTATATTTTATATTTGTTCATTACTACTAAGAAATCATTTTATTTATAGCATATCTATATTAGAAAGAGGAAAAGGAAATTAATTGGATAAAAAGGAGTATCTATATTAAAGAGGCAAGGAAATTAATTGGATAAAAGGAGGAGAGATCATTTGATAGCTTGCCGATGGTTATTACAGTTAAAGATATGCTTACCGATGGTTATTAAAGTTATAACTCAGCTGTGAATTCACAACTTAGGAACGCTTTTTAAAAAGCGTCTTAAATAAGAGAGGAAGTGAGAAGGAAACGTATTTCGTTCCACGAAATGTTTTCGATCCCCTCGGGAACACTACGCAAATTGGTGTGAAATTCGGGCTGAAAGTGTGGTTATGGCGCCATCTCTACCATGGCTGGGCCGATCTTTACCATTTTCGAGATTCTTCAGGTTCTATAATTTGCATGTGTTAATTTGTTCAAGTGATTAAGGTTTCTGCTATTTTTCTTCCATTATCCCGTTTACTTTTTTCGGGTTACGTATTCGGAGGTTAAAAATTATTTCTTGTTTATTATCTGGCATTGTTTTCAATTTTACAATTACGTTAGTTTATTAATGCGTATGTAGTAGCTTAATGATGCTTTAAGATCTTGTAAGGAGGAGAGTCACCTTCGAGTAATTTTACAGTCACTGAGGAAGGAAGATGCTTGCGTATATTCATGCTAAAAGGGTTGGTGGAAAATGGTAGGCATTTGGAATCTTAGATGAATCTGTAAGATATTGTATTGTTTCATCTACCAACGGGACAACAGCAGCCAGTAGGGTCTCAGATTGAAAAACTGCTTAATTTATTAAATAATTTTCTAGAGAGATGATTGCTATTTGGTCGGGTAGTTGGTTTATATATGTTTTTGAAAGTGTCTAATTTTTGTTTCAAAAGTGATGAACATATTTTTAAAAAATTGAAATGTCTATGGGGTGTAGAATTGTTGAATCGAATGTCATGTAGTTTTAGAAAGTTGAATTGGACTTTTATATAAACAAGAGCTGCTGAACTTTGAGGAGAAATCTTCACTTGGAAGCTAAAAAACAGAGTTGGTAAAGGTGGCCGGTCAAAATGCACTAAATTGCTATCCCATCAACTAGATTCTTTGTGTGTTTACTGTAATCATGGCTGTGAAATGCTTGGAGGGTAATTGTTTTCTCCATCTCCATGTATATTTAGTGTTCTATGTTGAAGAAAGTATAAGAGAATTTGTGGGAAAAAGCATTATTGATTAACACAAGGCAATAGCCTATATATACAGATTACAAGATCACAAAATATGGATACAAATCACAAGAATAAGAAATAAATATATATTCTAAATCTGTAAAGATAATGTTAATTAGGAGAAGATATTGAGGGAGATTTGACAGAATCTTGAGATGGTCTAATATGCCCCCGTTCCAAAATTGACGTTCCATCAGCAACAAAAATTTTGGAACGTAATAACTGAAACCTTGTACAAGCCAAAAGTTTGGTGAAAATGTCCGCCAACTGGTCCTAGGTATTGACATAAGAGACAATCAGAAATCCTTTGTTAACGAGGTCCCGGACAAAGTGTAGATCAACAGAGATGTGCTTCATGTGGGAGTGGAGAACCGGATCAAGCGAGAGGCGAGTGGCGCCAATATTATCATAGTGTATCCGCAGTATACCCTGTAGGGGAAAACCAATTTCACCAAAGAGATGTTGAATCCATGGCACCTCTGCAGAAACACATGCAAGAACACGATACTCGGCCTCAGTGGAAGAACGCGAAACAGCCTTTTGTTTGCGTGAGCTCCAAGCAATGGGATTGGAGCCAAGAAAGACAATGAAGGCAGAGGTGGAGGTGTCGTCCACAACGTCACCAGCCCAATCGGAATCGGAGAAGGCATTAATACGGAAAGATACATCCCGACGAAGAAGTAATCCGTGAGTGAGCGTGCCTTTGAGATAACGGAGAATACGCTTAAGTGCAGTCCAATGAGATGGTTCAGGGGCGATCATGCGTTGAGCTAGACGATTGACGGCAAAGGCGATGTCGGGTGGAGTAAGACCAAGGTACTGTAGGGCCCCAATGACTTGCCGATGGACAGTGGCATCTACTCGAGAGTGAGAGGGGGAAGTAGGAGGCTCGTGCTCATCGGAGTAGTGAGAGGTTTAGCACCGTCCATATGATGACGAGACAGAATATCCAATATGTACTTATGCTGAGATAAGAATAAGCCTTCACGACACCGAAAAACTTTGACTCCAAGGAAATAGGTGAGCGAGCCAAGGTCCTTTACTGCAAATTTGGCACTAAGGTGAGAGATGATGGTAGTAAGTGACGGAGAATCACTGCCAGTAAGGATGATATCATCAACGTAGACCAAGATGTAGATAACAACTGAGATATGCCGATAAACAAACAGCGAGGTGTTAGATTTGGTTTGAGTAAAACCAAGTGAAATAAGGGCCAAACTTAAGTCCTTATACCACACCCGAGGTGCTTGTTTGAGACCATATATAGACTTTCGAAGAAGACAAACATGATGAGGGTGAGACTTGTCAACAAAACCAGCCGGTTGAACCATATAAACATTCTCCGAGAGATCCCCGTGTAAGAAGGCGTTACTTATATCAAGCTGACGAAGAGGCCAATTATGCATTATGGCCAATGTGATAATGGTGCGAATGGTAACGGGTTTGACAACCGGACTAAAAGTCCCTTATAATCAATGCCAGGACGTTGATGAAAGCCCTTGGCTACAAGACGAGCTTTGTATTTATCAATAGACCCATCGGGTTTGCGTTTAATACGAAAGACCCATTTCGAACCAATAATGTTCCGAGATGCAGGAGGAGGCACTAAATGCCAAGTGCCATGCTTGATGAGAGCCGTGAATTCTTCAGCCATGGCATTACGCCAAGACGGATCTTTAAGAGCTTGAGTTACACAACTTGGTTCAAGAAGGCCCTTAACTGGATGCTTAGTGGCGAGGGAAATCTGCTTAGGCTTGAAGATATGATTCATCGAGCGAGTAGTTATGGGATGAGTACGAGAGGTAGTGAGCGGTTCCGTAGTGAGAGGCAAGTTCCCGTGAGTGACCGAGTGAGGAACGGCCACTTCAAGTGGCGGTGATACAACCTTATCAGGAGGCTCAACGCTTGGAGCGGCAGACGTTGGTTTCGGAACAGAAGGTAGTGCGATGGGAAAGTGTTGCACAGTGGAAGGTTTAGTATGAGATCGGTCCAGCTGAGATAAGGCAGGAAATGGGAATGCATCTTCCACAAAGCGAACATGGCGAGATAAATATAAGCGACCAGTTGCAAGATCATAGCATTGATAAGCATTTTGAGATGATGAATATCCCACAAAGATGCACTGTCGAGATGGAGGCGCAAGCTTGCCAGTTATATAGGGTCGGAGCCAAGGATAGCAGAGACACCCGAAAGTACGGAGCTTTAAGTAATTCGGTAAACAGCGAAATAAGGTAGCAAAAGGTTAAGTGCCATGCAGAGATGATGTGGGCAGTCGATTAGAGAGATAGACAGCCGTAGCAAAAGCGAAATCCCAAAATGTAGCCAGAAGCGAGGCATGATGCAGCAATGTGCGACCCATAGTGACCACTGTCCGATGACGACGTTCAGAGGTGCCATTTTGTTGAGGAATGTGGGGTGCAGTAGTGAGCCAACTGATGCCATTATCAGAAAAATAACGACGTAAAGCAAGAAATTCACCACCATTGTCTCAGTAAAAATTCTGAATAGAACACTGAAACTGATTCTCAACAAGAGATTTAAACTGCTTAAACACATCATAGACTTGAGATTTTAACTATAGAGGGTAGAACCAGCAGTATTTAGAGAAATGATCAACCAGTAACAAGTAATAACGATTTCCATTAACCGAAGTAACATGGGCAAGGCTCCAAACATCACCATACACATAATGCAACAAATGTGTAGAATGAAGAGATGTGGAAGTAAAAGGTAATTGTTGGCTTTTATTTAATAAACAAGAGTTACAATGTTGTAAAGTCTTGCATGAATTAGGTAAACAAGGTAAATGAAATTGCCTAATAATAGAAGAACTAAGCTTTGGAGATGGATGTCCAAGTCGTCTATGCCAACAGTGGGTACTAGCTCGCTCACCAAGGAAAGCTGTGATATGAGAGGATGGTGAAATAGCCTTCGGGAGATTGATATGGTAGACTCCATTAGTGCAGGCCCCTTGAGTTTCGCCCCCGTAGTTTGGTCCTTAACAACAAAATGAGAGGGATAAAACTCAAGGGAAACATTATTAGCTTTAGTGAATTGATGAACGGATAAGAGGTTACGCTTAGTGGAGGGCACACATAAGACATTATCAAGGGTAAAAGAGCGAGGTGAGTGGGGAATTGTAGAAGCGCCAATATGAGAAATACACAAACCTGAGCCATCAGCACTAACTACTTCATCAGTGCCATCATACTCATAATGAAAAGATAAGTTCTGTAAATCAGACGTCAGATTATGTGAGGCGCCAGAATCAACAAGCCACGCCGTGCGATCATGAGGAGCGGTTGGAGGAGAGGCAGCAACGTGAGCCACCGGCTGAATTTGGCGACATGTACGGCCATGACCCGGATAGCCACAATATTGACAAATAATTTGTGGACGTGATTGGCCAAAATTATTCACCGGCGCACGATTGTTGTTGTTGCGATTTTGATTGTTACGAAAACGACCAGTTGACCCACGGTTGCGGTTGTGAGAGCCACGACCCTGAGGTGCTTGATGAGAGCGAGGCTATAGGCGAGGCGAAGAAGCAGCCGTATGTGTTGTAGCGACAAGCAAGGAGGTGGCAGCCTCAAGACGCCGTAAGTATGTTTCATGTGCCACAAGCATGTCGTGTAATTCCTCGAAACGAAGGGATGTTTCACGTGCACGAATAGGGGCGGCGATTTCTCGATAAGCAGCGCCCAAGCCGTCGAGAATATAAAGTGTGATGTCGTCATCCGAAAGAGGCCGGTCAATAATTACCAATTCATCGGTTTTGGCTTTTAACCGATTGGAGAAACACCGAAACAGCTTGAGATCCAAGAGCCATGTAGGATAGATCATCCTTTAATTGCATAACACGTGTGCGAGAGCGGTTAGCATAGAGCCGCTGGAGAATTCCCCAAGCATCAGCAGCGGAGGAGGCTGATGAGATAAGGGGAACAATGTCGGACGAAACTGAGCCAAACAACACGGAGAGGAGCAAGGCATCCTGGCGTTGCCAATGAACACATGCTGCCATGGAGTCTGGAGTGGTCAAGCGGTGGGCAGGAGTTGGTACCATCAAGATAACCGAGAAGCCCATAGCCAAAGAAAAGATGTCGGACTTATGCACGCCAAGATGGAAAGTTGGACGATGTTAATTGAAGCGGGAGCTGCTGATGGGCGTTGATAGGCACAAGGGGTTCACCAACCGGTCCGAGAGGAGGAGCGGTGGCAGGAACACAGGCGGTGGTGGCGCTGGACTCGGAGGAGGAAGCCATAGGATCTTTAGTTCTCATGAGAGTTAGGAGCAATCTGATACCATATAAGAGAATTTGTGGGAAAAATCATTATTGATTAACACAAGACAATAGCCTATATATACAGATTTCAAGATAACAAAGAATGGAGACAAATCACAAGAATAAGGAATAAACATATATTCTAAATCTGTAAAGATAATGTTAATTAGGAGAATATATTGAGGGAGATTTGACAGAATCTTGAGATGGTCTAATAGAAAGATTGTATTTTGTATATAATGGAACTCCATTTGTCTGTGAAGGTGCAACGATTTTCGAAAACTATATTAGACTAAGCATTCTTTGTGATTAACTTCAATGACGATGAGATGATAAGCGACTTGAGTAGTCAACACATTTTGTCTCCTTTTTACCCTCATGAAGTAGCAACAATACCATTTCTTCTGACATCAAGATGGTAAAATTTCAGCAACTTGATATTTTATTCGTTGCTGTGTGGTTGCATATTGGCATAATGATCAAAACTTGGTATTTGAGTTGTGTTACAGGTTAAAATTTGGTACCTGATTGTTAATTGTTGTATGATTTAAAAAATTTGAATGACACCATCACCACATGTTATAACGCATTTTTTGTTTCTTCTTTTTGCAGGCAGGTGGAGCAGGACATGGAAACTGTAGTTAAGGTGCTGCAACCTGGACCTTTGGGAATCATAGAGCACAAGTTTACTCCTGAGGAGATTAACAAAGCAAAGTCAACTGTGAACCGAGCAGTGGAGAACTGGCGAAAAAATGCTTATGTCGAGCGGGACAGCCCTTTCTTGAGAGACTTCATAAGACATGACAGGCTGTAATTTCTCCATAAAAGTTGTTTAATCCTCTGTGAATTGGTGACTTGTAAGTACTCCCAATTTTGTATGCAATCTTCTGTTAAGCTGAACGACATTAGATTCCTAGCTGCACACACGCTGAGCAAGTTTTCTTGGTTTGGAATGAATGTTAAATTATGTGATTTATGACACAATTAAGGATAATTTATAATTTAATTATGATTTAGAAAAATAGAAATCAAAAATAAAATAAAAAATCTCGAAACTCAAGTACTTGAGCCCGTGACATTAGAGTTGGAGTGGAGCTCTGGTAGCAAGCAGCTCAGCTCGATTACAGCCCTAGTTCTAGGAACCTGGGTGTTTGATTGTTGGAAAATAATGGAGAAAAGGCATAGATTTAACAAGAAATGTGATTATGATAAGGATAAGGACCAAAAATGGCAATTTTACGATTCTAGGGTCCTAAAAGTACCGTAAAGGTTGGCATCCGTCTGTCTCGTGTTTATTTTTTTGCTTCGGACACTCTTAATTGGTGTGGATGAACACATGAATTCTAAGGAGATAACGACTTTAACTAGAGATGTCATATGATACACTCAAGATTTGGAATTTTTGGGGGTGACTTTTGATTTTTTGTAAAAATCAAACATATTAAGCTTCAAGTGTGTTTTAGTTGACAGGACAAGCCCTTGCATGGACCGCTGAGTCCGGCCCTGACACGAGAGATATAGTTACCTGACTCAATTTCATTTTATATGACATTGTCATCACTACAAAAGTGCATTCTTGAAATGTTTTTCTCAGATTTCTTGTTTCTTTTTAGCTGCGATATAACGCCAAAGGGATGATCCATGAGTCAGATTCTAAAGTTGCGATGAATTGAATAAGTTCTTATCTTATTAGTTTTTACACATCAGCCAAGAATCCAACAGCAGAAACCAGAAGAAGAAGAATAAAGTACAAACTACTCAAATTGTAGTACCATCTGTCTATGCGAAATCCGGCTTTATGTCTAACTATCGAATATTCAATTCAGTTGCAATATTTGAATTTTGAGCATACTATACTGATTCTGAGGTGGCTGGTTGGTTCATTTGAATGATAACATTGGTTTACAAAAGAAAGAATTTCATCCACAACACTATGGAAGATATATCCCAAACTTCCGCCCCTTCCACACATTCAAAATTATTATCATTATCTTTTTAGTCTTTAACTCTAGGACTTTATAATTATTCGAATGTACGGAAACTAATATCAACTGTGTTGCCAGCAGCACAAATAGTCACTGCTTAGGTTATAGGAGTGGTCTGCAAGCAAGACTCGGTTACTTGTAAATTTGCTCAAAATCTGTGTGTTGTCTGTATATGTCTTTATTGGATATTTGATGCCCTATTAAGGATGCTTCAGAAGCTGAAAAGCAAGACATGTTCATTTAGAAATCTTTTCGAAACTTTCCCATATCGACATACGATTTTGATTTCACTTCTAAAATGCAGAGTCATTTTCAAGAAAAATGATATGATCTCAGGTTAGTTTCATAAGAAATTATAGATAGGTTAATATGCTAGGAATGTTTGTCCAGCTAGAAGGCCGATATTTTAGATTTTGGCCTATAATTCTGGGTGTGGACATAATATTACTGTTCTTATTGAAACTCGACGCAGGGGAAGAAGTGACCTAGGAAATTCATTCTGAGTAAGTCGCCATGGATAACATTATTTCAAGAGATGTGCAATTTTACGATCCGTATTTGTTAGAATTAATGGGTTTTTAAACATTAAAAGCCCAATATTATTATTAATTTTGTTAATGAGAACAAAATTATGGTAAGTTAATTATGAAAGGCAATTAGGCTAAAGAAATCCCACATTGAGTAATTGAGGCACTTATGGTTTGTTTATATTGAGATACAAATCATTAGAGTGTAGTTAAGTAGTAAAGATGGGTGCCCCTCGCGCGCCGTCCGTCCGTCCGCTCGGCACGGCACGTCTCGACTCGACTCGACTCGCCTCGCCTCGCCTCGCCTCGCCGCGCCGCGCCGCGCCGCGTCGCGTCGCCCGTGTCGCTGCCGCGAAGGCAGTCCTATCTTTTTACTACACGGATTTCTGAAATGACTTTTCACCTGCCTGACTTTTCATATTCTGCTGAGTATTAAGTTTGAGACTTTTCACCTACCTGCAGAATTGATGTCAGATTTAAGTGTGAGACTTAAATCCGAAATGTCTAACCCACTAGGCATTGTCATTTAAGTTGTGGCCTTTGGTAGGCCTGCTGTTGCAGCTATATAAGCTGCTCCAGCCTCATTCTTTATCTCATCCCGAATTTTCATTTGCATATCATATCATCTTCTTGAGAGTACTACACACTGTTCAGTGTTCGAGTGAGTCTGTCTGGGTTTCTGCTTCAACCCATACAGAGGTGTTTGGGACGTTGTACCTTGGAACTCTCTTGTCCAGGAGGCCAGAAGTTGTAGGCGGGCAATTTAGAGTTTACGGCCACACGGTTTACTGTGGCCTCGTCCAACAACAAAGTTTCTGTCCAGTTTATTTAAACTGTTTGTTGTAAGTTTTTACTGTTTCAACAATTTTATAATATCATAGTATTTGTGGTCTTCTTATGCTTTGTATATTTGTTTTTAAGAGAACAGAACCAACAATCGTAAACTCTAAATTTTTTTGTTCTGTTTTATCAAAACTCAGCTTTCATATTTACTTAAGATTGTTCATGCTTTTTTCAAAGGTTTAAACCTACTGTTTCAAAAACTGCTTTGATATTATTTGTGCTCTCCTATTTGTGTTCTGTTTTAGCTAATGGCTGACCAGTTTACCCAACCACCTGCTGTGAATAATGAGATTCCGGTGATCAAAGCTAGCGGTACTGAGGCCGCAATGCCAATTCTGAGAAGTCCAATGCCATTTTCTCAATTTGAGAAATCGGAAAAGTTCAAGGGTTCCAACTTTAAACGTTGGCAACAGAAGATGATGTTCTTCCTTACCACCTTGAACTTGACCAGGTTTCTGAAGGAGGAGAAACCGGTGGAGGACAAAGAGGATCCTCAATCTGCTGTGATAGTTGAGTCCTGGATGAGTGCCGACTACCTTTGTCGTAACTACATACTGAATTCTCTTGACGATGCACTTTTTAATGTGTATTCCCCCAAGGAGACTGCTAAGAATCTTTGGGAATTGTTAGAGATAAAGTACAAAGTTGATGACGCAGGCGCAAAGAAATTTGTAGCCGGGCGATTCCATGACTATCGAATGGTAGATGGCAAGAGCGTTGTTGAGCAATGCGAAGAGCTGCAGCTGATATATCATGAGCTTGATGCCGAAGGTATGGGGCTAAATGATGCTCTCCAAGTGGCGATGATGATTGAAAAATTACCGCCATCTTGGAAGGACTTCAAGAGCTACCTAAAGCACAAGCGAAAGATGATGAGTCTAGAGGATCTTATCAGGAGGCTGCGCATCGAGCAAGACAACCGAAAAGTTGACAAGAAATCATTTGGAATGATTTCCAAGGCCAACGTGGTTGAAGTTGGGGACAACTCCCATGGGAATAAGCGCAAACGTACTTTTGAACCCAAGGGAGATACTCAGACAAGGAGGTTCACCGGTGACTGTTATGTGTGTGGTAAGCCTAACCATAAGGCCAAGGACTGCACTCAACGTCCAAACAACTGCACTCAACGTCAAAACAATGACGGTAAGAGGAAGATAGTCCCTTACAAAGGCAAAGGCAAGAGGCCTGCACATGCCCACATTGCTGAGGACAATCTGAGCTCTGACATGGATGACATGCATCTGAGTGCTGTGGTATCGGAGGTGAATCTTGTTGGAGGGAACTCCAAGGAATGGTGGGTCGACACTGGGGCTACTCGCCACATTTGCGCCAACAAATGGATGTTTAAGACCTATCAACCGGTGAATGATAAGAACTGCTACATGGGAAATTCAGCAGTCTCAAAAGTTGAAGGCAAAGGGACGGTTGTGCTAAAAATGACTTCCGGAAAAGAGTTGACTCTTACCGAGGTGCTCCACGTGCCAGAGATCCGAAAGAATCTCATCTCCGGAGCAGTGCTGAACAAGAAAGGCTTCCGGCTTGTGTTTGAGTCCGACAAAGTCATTATGTCCAAGGGTGGTATGTTTGTGGGCAAAGGCTACTTGGCCAATAACCTCTTCAAGATGAATGTAATGACTTTAGCTCCTAAGGCTAAGTCTAGTGTAGATGTTGAGGTTGATGTTAATGCAGCAAATGAGGCTAGCACAAGCAAAAATAATGTAATGACTGTTGCCAATGTGGCTAATAAAACTTTAAAGTTTGATTATTCTTGCGAGTCTTTACATTTGTGGCATGGTAGATTAGGACATGTGAATTATAAGTCCTTACAAAGGCTAATGTCTCTTAATCTATTGCCTAAATTTAACATCAATCATAAACACAAGTGTGAGACTTGTGTAGAGGCCAAATTAGCCAAGTCATCATTCCACTCAATTGAGCGAAGCACCGAACCGTTAAACTTGATTCATACGGATGTATGCGATCTAAAGTATGTACAATCTAGAGGCGGTAAAAATTATTTCATAACATTTATCGATGATTGTACAAGATATTGTTATGTCTACTTAATGAGAAGTAAAGACGAAGCAATTGATATGTTCATTCACTATAAGAATGAAGTTGAGAATCAACTTGATAAAAAGATTAAAATTCTTCGAAGTGATCGAGGCGGTGAATATGAGTCACCATTTGCACAAATATGTGCTGAGAGTGGCATTATTCATCAAACCACTGCGCCTCATTCTCCCGAGCAAAATGGTATTGCTGAAAGGAAGAATAGAACGCTTAAGGAAATGATGAATGCAATGCTTATAAGTTCCGACTTACCTAGGAATTTATGGGGAGAAGCTCTGCTTTCCGCCAACTATGTGCTAAACAGAGTACCACATAAGAAGTTGGATAAAACGCCTTATGAATTGTGGAAAGGTCGCTCACCTAGCTACAAGTTTTTAAGGGTTTGGGGCTGTCTAGCAAAGGTACCAATTCCTCCTCCTAAACGGACTAGGATAGGACCTAAGACAGTAGATTGTGTATTTATCGGATATGCACAAGATAGTAGTGCCTATCGTTTTCTAGTGCATAAATCAGATAATGCAGAAATGCATGTAAATACTATCATTGAGGCTAGGGATGCTTCGTTCTTTGAGGAAATCTTTCCCCACAAAACTCCGACAATGCCTGAAACCAATGTTGAGAGAAATGTGGGGGATAGAGAATCTCAAGAGAATGTAGAATCGCCTAGACGAAGCAAAAGAGCGAGAAAAGAGAAATCTTTTGGCTCGGATTTTCTAACATATCTGTTGGAAAAAGATCCGACTACTTTCAAAGAAGCAATGTCTTCACAAGACTCTGATCTTTGGAAAGAAGCGGTGAACAGTGAGATAGAATCTATCTTACATAATCATACTTGGGAACTAGTGGATCTTCCTGCAGGTTGTAAACCACTAGGCCACAAGTGGATCTTCAAGATGAAGATGAAAGCTGATGGTACTGTAGATAAGTACATGGCTAGACTTGTAGTAAAAGGCTACAGACAAACTGAAGGTGTTGATTATTTCGACACATACGCTCATGTATCCCGGAAAACGTCTATAAGGTTAATAATTGCATTTGCTACATTATATAACTTAGAGATCCATCAAATGGATGTTAAAACGGCTTTTCTAAATGGAGAGTTAGAAGAGGAGGTATACATGGAACAACCTGAAGGGTTTGTAGTTCCAGGTAAAGAAACGAAGGTGTGTAAACTTGTGAAATCCTTGTATGGATTAAAACAAGCACCTAAACAATGGCACGAAAAATTTGATAACGTCATGCTTTCAAATGGGTTTAAAACAAATCAATGCGATAAGTGTGTCTACGTGAAAGGAGACAATACAAACTATGTGATAGTATGTCTATACGTAGATGACATGATAATTGTTGGTAATAACGATAACATCAAAATTACCAAGAAAATGTTGTCACGAAATTTTGAGATGAAAGACCTAGGTCTTGCAGATGTGATTCTTGGAATGAAGATCACCAAACATGCAGATGGATATTTTCTCTCCCAGGGTCATTATGTCGAGAAGATACTTGACAAGTTTGACAAGGGAAATAATACCATCGCTAGAACACCTATGGAAGTGGTGTCAAATCTTTGCAAGAATCGCGGAGAAGGTGTGCAACAACTTGAGTACTCTAGAGTCATAGGCAGTCTCATGTACCTCATGGATTGCACTAGACCTGATATAGCTAATTCTGTCAATACATTGAGCAGATATACGAGTAATCCCAGTTATGAGCACTGGAAGGCAGTAGTTCGAGTTCTTAGATATCTAAGATATACTTCTAACTACGGACTACATTATACGAGATACCCAGCAGTAATTGAAGGGTATTCAGATGCGAATTGGATATCGGACTCCAAAAATATAAAATCTACGAGTGGATATATATTTATAATTGGCGGTGCTGCTATTTCATGGAAATCATGCAAACAGACATGCATTGCTAGATCAACTATGGAATCTGAGTTCATAGCTTTAGATCTTGCGGCAGAAGAAGCTGATTGGCTTCGGAGTTTCTTGGAGGATATTCCAATGTGGTCAAAACCAATGCCACCCATTAGTTTGCACTGTGATAGTCAGTCAGCTATGGGAAGAGCACATAACAATGTGTATAATGGGAAATCAAGACACATTCGTCGGAGACATAAATCTGTGAGAAATTTACTAAAAATCGGTGTCATTTCTTTAGATTATGTGAAGTCTAAAGAAAACATTGCAGACCCATTTACGAAAGGTCTGACGAGAGACCGAGTAGAGGTTTCATCGAGGGGAATGGGTTGAAGCCCATGAAATTGATTTCCAACCATGATGGCAACCCAACCTGAATTGTAAAATCCAATTTGCAGGTTCAATGGGAAAACCGAATTGTGGGGGGGATCGAACAAAGCACTCGGGAAATTGAGTTCCTTACCTATTCCTGTGATGAAAGAGTGATAGACCTGTACTTTGCGAAGGCTGAGCTCATGCTCTTAATGATTCTTCTATCTCGAGATGATAAAGTGGGGTATTACAGGATACTCTTTAGGAGAAATCACCTATGTCGAATGTGAAGGGGCCGCTTCTATGAGATGAACTGAGGGCTAAATCTCTAGAGCATTCGATGAAACATCCAAGGCAGTCCAGGGCCAAAATGGACAACAACGAAAGAACCAATAATAGTGTGGAGATGAAGCTGTGTGAGTATTGTTCTTGTTATACATAAAACGTCGAACAGTTCAAGGCATCGCGTCCACTGGTTGACAAGTATATCCGATGATACTTTACTAAGGAAGGTTCAAGGTTAATCACCACCTATCCTGATGCAGTGGATTCTCAAAGTACTCTCAAATCTTCATCTAGGTGCATTGTGTAATTTTTTCGCCATATTGCATTCATGTGGGGGATTGTTAGAATTAATGGGTTTTTAAACATTAAAAGCCCAATATTATTATTAATTTTGTTAATGAGAACAAAATTATGGTAAGTTAATTATGAAAGGCAATTAGGCTAAAGAAATCCCACATTGAGTAATTGAGGCACTTATGGTTTGTTTATATTGAGATACAAATCATTAGAGTGTAGTTAAGTAGTAAAGATGGGTGCCCCTCGCGCGCCGTCCGTCCGTCCGCTCCGCTCGGCTCGGCACGTCACGTCACGTCACGTCACGTCTCGACTCGACTCGACTCGACTCGCCTCGCCTCGCCTCGCCGCGCCGCGCCGCGCCGCGTCGCGCGTGTCGCTGCCGCGAATGCAGTCCTATCTTTTTACTACACGAATTTCTGAAATGACTTTTCACCTGCCTGACTTTTCATATTCTGCTGAGTATTAAGTTTGAGACTTTTCACCTACCTGCAGAATTGATGTCAGATTTAAGTGTGAGACTTAAATCCGAAATGAATCTGATGTTAAGTGTTGAGACTTTTCATCTAACCCACTAGGCATTGTCATTTAAGTTGTGGCCTTTGGTAGGCCTGCTGTTGCAGCTATATAAGCTGCTCCAGCCATTCTTTATCTCATCCCGAATTTTCATTTGCATATCATATCATCTTCTTGAGAGTACTACACACTGTTCAGTGTTCGAGTGAGTCTGTCTGAGTTTCTGCTTCAACCCATACAGAGGTGTTTGGGACGTTGTACCTTGGAACTCTCTTGTCCAGGAGGCCAGAAGTTGTAGGCGGGCAATTTAGAGTTTACGGGCACACGGTTTACTCTGGCCTCGTCCAACAACAAAGTTTCTGTCCAGTTTATTTAAACTGTTTGTTGTAAGTTTTTACTGTTTCAACAATTTTATAATATCATAGTATTTGTGATCTTCTTATGCTTTGTATATTTGTTTTTAAGAGAACAGAACCAACAGTATTGACTCATCAAGAAACCATAGAAAGATCAATAAGTTTTGTAGGTTCTAGTCTTATTGGTCTGGGTCTTCATCTTTCTTTTGGGTCTTATGATCAAATAAGAATCGTTGAAGGCTATTTAGTGAAGGGTGTAAATGAGTCAATCTCCTGTTAAGCTTTTAAGATTTCTGTTCTGTATCTAGGCTCTCTAGCCTGCTCATGTTAGATTATAGTTTCTTTTCTCTTTTTGATATTTGAGGATGGAGGTTTTATAAGAGTCATCGAACTCGAGACATGTCTCAAATCGTGACACTACGTAGGTGTCACTAGGTGAAGAGTCATAATGTGGCTACTAGGTTATGGTTAATCGAAAGGTTTGTTCAATCTTTTAAAGACAGAGATAATTTTTAGTTATTATTAATATATAATTAATAAAATATTGTATAACATATATTCAACACGAGTTTTCGAACAATTATGTGAAAGCTCGAACTTGACAATAATAAAGTTCAATCTGATTCTACTGATTTTAATCCCCCATTATTTTTCCTTAACCGAAACAAATATTTTTAAAAGGGGTTTTACGCACCTTATTTTGGATTCAAGATGCACAAACATAATCCAAAAGCGTCAACCGCCCTCTATAAATAAGGACGCTAAGTGTGAGGCCCGGTCCTAATCTTACGTTTAATTATCTTACAATGATTAGTTTTATGTACACAGCGGAAGATTTATTTAGGTTATAACATCGTGGCCCAAATTTTTTTCGATGATATACATATAATGTTACTATTCAAAATACATATTTCTAATTCGAATTTCCCACACAACATCAATAAAGTTTAGAAAGTACGAAAATACGTTAGCATACAAAATACCCGGGGCATCCCCGGAGAATAAACTTAGGTTTTTAAAATTCGCCTATAATAGACTGGGAAACAAAACAACAAAAAGAACAAGAGCTCGTGTCCACGGAGCTCTAGCACTCCTAGAGGCTTCCTCTCGAGCACCTGGCACCAGTCCACCTGCAATACCTGACATGTCCATCCAACAAAGACATGACAGCCCCCAGCGAAGGGGGTCAGAACCCCAATACGAGAAACGGGTAAAATCACAAGGAGCGACAAAGTATCATGTGATGTATTATGTGCATGAATGCAAATGAGTATGAAGGGTATCAAATCTCAAATGTCAATATCTTCGGAGTCCAAAGAAAGATCATCAATCAAATCATCATGCTCAAGCAGGGCGTCGACACGCTCGTCGCTACGACATCTCTCTCAGTCGAGCCGTGTCTGGGCGACGTTAGCACACTCGTCGCTACGGCATCACTCAGCTCACTCTCTTCGCCGAGCCATCGGCGTGCCCATCATCCCCAGACACGCATCACAGATACCAACGGAATGGTATGGGTATCAACAAAGGATCAACATGATATGTTCAATGTCCATGCATCCTAATACATCATGCAATATCATAATCTCATGTGATGCATCATCAATAAATCATGCAGTTCAAGTATCATGTATTTCACATACTGCAATTCAACATGTCATATAGTCACATAAGTAGCAAGTAAATCATACATCGGGAACATCACATGTCTTTGTCAGACATCGTGATAAGACTGGTTTTCCACGTACCTCGACCAGAACTAACTTTACCTAGTGCTCCTCAACAACCCTGGAATTATTAAACCTGGTCATATATACTATAAAATTATCACTAAGTGTTTAAGTAGGCACAATATCTAACTCAAGTTTTAAGGATGATTCATAATGCTTTCCTTCAAAATTTCAGACTGACCCACCCATCTTTTTACAAAATTCATAATACATTTATATAATGTCCAAATGACTCGATTCTAGTGCCCAAAGTTCAAAAACTTGAAGGACTTCATTTCTTGTTTGATGATGTCAAGTTGGTTCCTTTATTTAAAAGTAGTTTAATCACTAAAAGCGTAGACTTTAAAATTCTGTTTTCCAGCCTGAGCGGTTTTAGTAAATACGTCATAACTTTTCATTTTAATTTCAAATTTGGTGATTCTAGTGGCAAAAGACAGCCAACACGAAGCAATCCAATTCTTATTTCTAGATATTTTCAGGAATTCCTAGCCAAAATTGCTCAGGAACCCGAAGAACACACTACATGGGTTTCTCCGCCCACATACATGACACAGATTGAGCACTTAGAGTATAAAATTCACAACTAATAGAAAATGAGTCGAAAATAAGTCCTCTTTTTTTTTTAAATTCAATAAAATTAAAATATCTACAATTTTCATTTGAAGACCGTCAGCAAATTCGAAAGGAAAATTTATTAAAAGTTCAGAATTCTACACGCATTTGCATTTTCAGCGCATGCAGGGCCAAAAAATGGCACACCTTGGTAAAATGAGCATTGCTCACTCATTTTAAGCCCAAATAACCTCAAATTTTAACCACAGAAAGAAAACTCAAATATCTAAAACTTTTGTTAGGACTTTAACTCAGATTGGTCGCTATGTAAATCGACAATTCAGAACTATTTATTGCATGTAACAACATTTCCTGCTGAAACTTAAGACATCAGGAGTTTCACTTCTAATTTCATACCAAAGCACTAAAAATCGACCCAACAACCATATATTCTAATCTAATTACATAAAGATGACTATATACCTTCAAATATTCCAAACACTCCCAACTCCTTGTAGCTTCTCTTGATTCCTACCCAGTTCTATGCTTGCATGTTAGATTAGAGCAAGATTTGATGGAGAAAAATGGAGAGATGGGTTCGAAATTTAGGGGAGAGAAGGGGAGAGGTTTGAGGAGTGAAGGTGAGAATAAAATCAGATTGTGATGCTTAGAAGAAATGGCAACACCCATGCCATGATATAAAGGTGATAGGCAATGCAAACAAGGTAGGGTGATGGGATTTTTAAATGATTTTGTGCCTAGATTTCTCCATGTGTCCAAGGTGGTGATTGATGGTGTGTTGGGGATTGAGTTGGCCGAAAAAATGATGCCAATTTAAATAATTTTATCTTGATTAAAAATAGGGTGTTGTGCCATGGAATACCTTAATTTGAAATCTCAGCTTTTAGTCACCCGGGTTTGCTTAATCGATAATTACCCGTAATAATTTGCAACGGGGCCTTACATTTACCCCCTTAAAAAGACTTTGTCCTCGAAATCCGAAAAGACACAAATTTAAAACATGAATTCCATTAATTCGGTTGACAAATACATCAGGTGATCGTAAATGGGCAAGGAATACAAAGAAATATCCTCGAATAAGTGCGACCATTCTTGTCGCAATTTGGCTTCTAACTCCCATGTAGATTCTTCTGTGCCATGCCTGCTCCACTGTATTAACACTAAGGGAATAGTCTTGTTCCTCAGTACTTTCTCTTTCTATCCAATACTCTGATCGGGTGTTCCACATACGACAGGGAACTGTCCACCTCAATTCTCCAACCTGCAAGACATGGGATGGGTCGTTTCATACTTTCTCAGCATGGATATATGAAAGACATCATGTGTCGGCGACAACTATTGTGGCAAAGCTAAATGGTATGCCACTGCTCCAATCTTTTCCACGATCTGGTAGGACCAATGTAGCGAGGTGATAACTTACCTCGGCGCCCAAAACACATCGTCCCACGGAAAAGTGACACTTAAGAATACTCTGTCCTCAACTCGAATTCCAACGGTCTTCTCCTTTTATTTTTGCATAACTGGCTTGCCTGTCCTGAGCTGCTCTCATTCTCTTTTGCATTAATTCAATCTTTCCTTGCATTTCTTCTACAAACTCAGGTTGGGTCAACTGCTTTTCACCAATCTCGTTCCAGCATACCGGGGATCGACATTTCTTTCCATATAAGGCCTCAAATGGTGCCATCCCGATAGTAGTTTGGAAACTATTGTTATAGGAGAATTCGACCAATGATAATGATTCTTGCCAATTACCACCAAAATCCATCACCACCAACCGTAACATATCTTCAAGTGTTTGGATGGTTCTCTCTGTTTGGCCATCTGTCTGTGGGTGGTAGGCAGTACTCATTGCTAATTTGGTACCCATGGCATTCTGAAAGCTACTCCAAAACTTTGATGTAAATCTCGGATCACTGTCGGATACAATAGAAACTGGCACTCCATGTATCCAAACTACATTGTCCACATATGATCGCGCCATCTTCTTGTACGAGTAAGTACGCTCATACGGTATAAAATGCGCTGACTTGGATAATCGGTCAACCACCAGATTGCATCATATCCTCTGTTTGATCTGGGCAAATGTGTCACAAAATCCATATCAATGTGCTCACAGTTCCATTGTGGCACTTCTAAACTTTGCAGCATATCGCCTGGTCTCATCCTTTCAGGTTTAACTTGTTGACAAGTCAAACATCTTGCCACAAATTCAGCAATGTCTTTCTTCATACATTCCCACCAGAAGTGGGGTTTCAACATAAGGTACATTTTCGACTCCCTCGATGAACATTATGGTGACTGCAGTGCGCCTCCTGAAATAATGCTTCATTCAAGTTTACAAATTTGGTGCCACTAACCTGCCATCCATTTTGAGCCTTTTTGATTGACGAGATAATATGTGCGAGGAAACATTCTCCATGTCAAAAGTGCATAGTTCATCATAGTTTGCCAGACATGGATCGATGCTACTACGGCATCTTGAACTTTTCGGCTCAGAGCATCGGCTACCAGATTCATCTTCCATGGTTGGTATTGGATCTCACAGTCAAAATCCTTCAGTAAGTCCATCCATCGTCGTTGCCACATGTTCAGCTCTGACTGAATGAACAAGTACTTCAAACTCTTATGTTCGGAGTAAATAATGAATTGTTCACCATAGAGGTAATGCCTCCAAATCTTCAGAGCAAAGACGATGGCTTCTAATTCGAGGTCATGAACGGGGGATTGAAACTCATGAGGCTTAAGTTGTCTCGAAGCATAAGCAATGATCTTCCCATGCTACATAAGAACACATCCCAATCCTCTGGCTGACGCATCAGCACATACAACAAATCCTCATGATCCAGATGGTAGAGCTAACACTGGGGTGTGGTCAATCTCTTTTTCAACTCTCGTTTGACAAAATGAAGCTCTGGTTCTTCTTGATCAACTGTGTGATGGGATGGGCTATCAGACTTCAATAAATTGCATGTAATAGCCGACCAAACCCATGAAACTCCGGACTTCATGCACACTGGTTGATCTAGGCCAATTGATCACTGCTTCCACTATGTAATATCAGCACTTTACTGTGATCCACGGATATCCCTTGTGCTGATATTACATAACCCAAGAACATTACTCGGTCCAACCAGAATTCACATTTAGATAATTTCGCATACAATTGGGCCTCCCGAAGGGTCTGCAGAACCAATCGTAAGTGCTCCTTGTGATCCTTCCTCGATCTTGCGTTCTGTTCCGACACAGCTTCTTGCACAACTCCCTTGCCTTTCCGTCCTCAATTTACAGGTGCCATTTCAAGAGGTGCGGGTTAAATTCTGAAAGGAATGTACAGTTCTCTAAATCTCGCCAGGTTATATTCAATCAACTTTGTAAGAGTTTACTGATATCATTCTATACTAGAAACGTCTAATCATGTTTGCAGTTCTAATTTATAAGGATAACACAAAACATAGCATGCAATATCATTTAAGACATGCAATTAAGCACATGCGCAACAATTTATTTGTGGCTAGACTCAGTGTCCTAACTCTAGTTCGAGCATATCCCAGATTATGCTGTGATACCAACTGTGAGGGCGAGGTCCTAATCTTACGTTTAATTATCATACAATGATTAGTTTTATGTACACAGCGAAATATTTATTTAGGTTATTACATCGTGGCCCAAATTTTTTTCGATGATATACATATAATGTTACTATTCAAAATACATATTTCTAATTTACATATTAGAAAGTACGAGAATACATTAGCATACAAAATACTCGGGGCATCACTCGGAGAATAAACTTAGGTTTTAAAATTCATCAATAATAGACTGGGAAACAGAAACGACAAAAAGAACATGAGCTCGTGCTCACGGAGTTCTAGCACTCCTAGAGGCTTCCTCTTGAGCACCTGGCACCAGTCCACCTGCAATACCTGCAATGTCCATCCTACAAAGACATGACAGCCCCCAGCGAAGGGGGTCAGAACCCCAGTACGAGAAACATGTAAAATCACAAGGAACGATAAAGTATCATGCGATGTATGTTGTGCATGAATGCAAATGCGTATGAATGGTATCAAATCTCAAATGTCAATATCTCCGGAGTCCAAAGGAAGATCATCAATCAAATCATCATGCTCGAGCAGGGCTTCGACACGCTCGTCGCTACGACATCTCTCTCAGTCGAGCCATCGGCGGTCCATCATCCCTCGTGCCTGGGTGATGTCAGCACACTCGTCGCTACGACATCACTCAGCTCACTCTCTCCGCCAAGCCATCGGCGTGCCCATCGTCCCCAGACACACATCACAGATACCAATGGAAAGGTATGGGTATCAACGAAAGAATCGGTAGGATCAACATGATATGTTCAATGTCCACGCATGCCAATGCATCATGCAATATCATAATCTCATGTGATGCATCATCAATAAATCATGCAGTTCAAGTATCATGTATTTCACATACTGCAGTTCAACATGTCATATAGTCACATAAGTAGCAAGTAATGACAAGTAAATCATACACCGGGAACATCACATGTCTTTGTCAGACATCGTGATAAGACCAGTTTTCTATGTACCTCGACCAGGACTAACTTTACCGAGTGCTCATCAACAACCCCGAAATTATTAAACGTAGTCATATGTACTACAAAATTATCACTAAGTGTTTAAGTAGGCACAATATCTAACTCAAGTTTTAAGGATGATTCATAATGCTTTCCTTCAAAATTTCAAACTGACCATCTTTTTACAAAATTCATAATAAATTGATGTCCAAATGACTCGATTCTAGTACCCAAAGTTCAAAAACTTGAAGGACTTCATTTCTTGTTTGATGATGTCAAGCTGGTTCCTTCATTTAAAAGTAGTTTAATCACTAAAAGCGTAGACTTTAAAAATCTGTTTTCCAGCCTGAGCAGTTTTAGTAAATACGTCATAACTTTCATTTTAATTTCAAATTTGGTGATTTTAGTGGCAAAAGACAGCCAACACGAAGCAATCCAATTCTTATTTCTAGATATTTTCAGGAATTCCTAGCCAAAATTGCTCAGGAACCCGAAGAACACACTACATGGGTTTCTCCGCCCACATACATGACACAGATTGAGCACTTAGAGTATAAAATTCACAACTAATAGAAAATGAGTCGAAAATAAGTCCTCTTTTTTTTTAAATTCAATAAAATTAAAATATCTACAATTTTCATTGAAGACCGTCAGTAAATTCGAAAGTAAATTTTGTCAAAAGTTCGGAATTCTACACTGCATGTGCATTTTCAGCGCATGCAGGGCCAAAACTGGCACACCTTGGTAAAATGAGCATATCTCACTCATTTTAAGTCCAAACATCCTTAAATTTTAACCACAGAAAGAAAACTCAAATACCTAAAACCTTTGTTTGGGACTCTAAGTTAGATTCGGTCGTTATGTAAATCGAAAATTCAGAACTATCTATTGTATGCAACAACATTTCCTGCTGAAACTTAAGACAACATGAGTTTCACTTCTAATGTCATACCAAAGCACTAAAAATCGACCCAACAACCATAAATTCTAAGCTAATATATAAAGATGATGATATACCTTCAAACATTTCAAACACTCCCAACTCCTTGTAACTTCTCTTGATTCCTACCCAATTCTCTGCTTGCATGTTAGATTAGAGCAAAATTTGTTGGAAAATGGAGAGATGGGTTTCGAAATTTAGGGGAGAGAAGGGGGAGACGTTTGAGGAGTGAAGGCGAGAGAATAAAATCAGATTGTGATGCTTAGAAGAAATGGCAACACCCATGTCATGATATAAAGGTGATAGGCGATGCAAACAAGGTGAGGTGATGGGATTTTTAAATGATTTTTGAGCCTAGATTTCTCCATGTGTCCAAGGTGGTGATTGATGGCGTTGGGCATTGAGTTGGCCGAAAAAATGATGTCAATTTATATAATTTGATGTATTTTATCTTGATTAAAAATAAGGTGTTGTACCCCGAAACACCTTAATTCGAAATCTCAGTTTTTAGTTACACGGGTTTGCTTAATCGATAATTTCCCGTAATAATTTGCAACGGGGGCTTACACTAAGCTCCCAAACACGACACCAACAAACCCTCAAACTTCCAACCAACTTTCATTTCCTAACATTTAGCAACAATCTTGAAACTTATGGACAGAATCAGGGAGTTAGCTTCCAAGAAAGCTGCAGTCATCTTCACTAAGAGCTCGTGTTGCATGTGTCATAGTATCAAAGCTTTGTTCTATGATTTAGCCGCAAGCCTTGCGATACACGAATCTGAATACTCCGAAACATATAATTCGGGTCCACATAAGAGTCTTCAAATTTCTGAGCATTCCGAACATTCCATGTATGATACACTGTAGCACCCAAAGCGATTCAACGATCCTTCATGATACGGGAAGATCCTTGGAAATCATTCTTGAACTGTTTTAATGCACACCGAAGAGTAGATATCGCGAATCTCATATGCACCTTACTCCAAACAATATTGGAGAAGGGGCAAGAGAATAATAAGTGATTGAGGCTATCTGTCCCTGCGTCGCAAAGAACACATGATTTATCATCAACAAACAACCCGTCAGATGTGGCCAGACGATCACGAGCACCAAGCCATAAGATAAATATGTCTGGGCATGATAGGGCTTCCAAATAATAGTAGCCCAAGGAACCATATGATGATGATGCCTAAAGTGAGCATAAGCCTTGCTAGCCCCCGCCGAGCAAACAAGATATAGTGTCGTCGAAGCACTGTGAGGGCCACCCATGCTACAAACCAACCCATCACGAATGGACAAAATACGCATGATCAATGGCAAATCAAAATTCTTGGGCTACCATGACCAGATATCAACATGCTGGAGATATATATGATGCACCCACCTGACCCAAAGCGCTCACCTTGAGAAAAGCTGATACAAACATCACATTCGAACAAGTGAGCAACTTGCGAATATTCTTACCAAAGCTCTTGGAAAAGGCCACCATGTTTATTTGTTATCCATTCATGGGGTGTTGAATATATACCAAGCTTGAGAATGAGTGTTAAGTTCATTTTTACAGTTTCAGAAGTCGTGTTTTGGTAGTTTACGTCCTTGAATTAGGCTGTTAGTTCAAAATGTATACATTTATGTTTTCAGCTTCTTTGTACTGATCAGTTTTATGAAATGAATTCTTCATTCTCTCAATTTTCTTTAGCTTTAACAGTTGGAATCCCTCGACGGCGACCAAAATTCTTTAAATATATGGTTTATAAATTGTTGAAGATGCCACAAATAATTGTTCACGTCTTCCTTTTTAAACGGCACACTTAAGAGTAATGATATGTTTCTAAAAGTTATTCTAAAACTAATTTAATAGACATATATCATTCATCTCCGTATATCCCAAAAATGTATGATAATATTCACCAAGAAAACACCAACCATCAATCAACAGAAACTAAAACTCAAGAAAATCTTCACTTCACGAGGGGAGAAATTAATGTAGTTCCAGACATTGAATCTTGATACAGAGTTATCAATTACTGATGCTGGGCAGAAACCAAGGGGAAAAAATATACATAGCATATCCTGTTATGAAACAAATATTACAACAATCACCAACACAAACAATTTATATCACAATTGAAAGAAAAAAAAAGGCAACCTTCCATGTCCTTTTCGTAGAGAACTGTTAAAAGAAAGGAAAATGTTCTAGGCAGTTGGCCTGATACCTGAGACACATGGATCATAATCCAAGGTCTAAAGGATGGTGCACGAGCATAACGTATGATTTTGTTTATCAGCATTGTTCTTATCTGCATTGAAATCGACGACACTAAGACCATTATGCGAAAACTAATATATTTGCATCCAAAGAACAATATAACCATGGGGTATTATCAGGTGAAGTAGATTAAATGTGGAGTATATCTTTCTGCAGATCCCTGAGCATGTTGCTGGATCGAATTATCAATCCTATGAAGATAATTAACTTTCTGGTATCACTGAAACTAAACATTTTGAAGGAAGGTAGCTTAGAATATATGCCAGAAACAAGTATTTTAAAAAATGCTACAGGTCTGAATGACATCATATGGATATGATGTTGTATAAAACCAATATTTTATGCAGTAAGATTGAACAACTTTTAGCACACAAATAACATAAGATGCTTCTCTAAGTAGAAAAATATACCTGTTTTTCGTTTAGCAACAGGAGGCTGTACAACCACATGCATTGTAATAACTCCACCAGGAAGGTCACCAACATGTACTCTAGACTCCGCAAGTGTCTTTCCATTGTCCAAAACTCTTCCAGCGTGTATTAATTTCATATCATTCACAGACTTCGGTGCCACCGATTTATCTAAATACATGAAGGGGTTTAGATTAAAAAAATAAAACGATAAAAAGTGGGTAAAGCAATCAAGACACATTCAGTAGCAGTTCTTAAAAGGTCCAAAGAACTTGTTTTTGCCACATTATTCAATACAACTGACAGTGAATTTGCCATTTTGATTCCGCAAGACCAAAATAATATCTACAAGTTTTTTCAACAGAAAATATAGGAAATAAGCCGGTGAAACATAACAGTTCCATGAAGCATTGGTTGACTACTCGTTTCTTTCAGAGTTCATGAATTCTCAATGCAACTTACAAAAGTAAACAAAAAAATTGGTCGACAACAAATAATTTTTCTTAAATATCGGAATCACAACCTTGAGGCCACTCAGAAAGAATTCTTTGTTTAAGAGTAGCAATAGCTGTGGACGATGAGTAGGTTCTGTGACCTATATCTGTCCCATCAAAAATTCTGAACTTAAGTTCGACTTGTTCCTCTACTTCAGCCATAGTAACCCTTCTTTCAAATTTTTCCCAAATAACAAATCAATACCAATCTCAGGTTCACCAAAATTCACCTGCCCAACAAGAATTTGAGACCTACGATAATCAATTTTACAACTCATTAATAGAGAAAATGGAATTAAAAAATTTACATATCATAAATAATTTCAAACTGTAAAAATTAAGGTTTTGCATACCTCCTTCAATCCAAAAAAAACATCAAGAAAATGTAACAGCAATTGTACATCTGAATCACCGACCAGGGGACCAAGAATCCACTTCATATGACCCCAAAAGCTTCTCTTATCACATAAAATCTCAAAAAACTCTGCATCACAAATCCAAAAGATACCTACTGTAAAATTTACCAAGCACAAAATAAACAGACAAAACATAAATCCTCGATACAGCTCCAAACAATAAAAAATCCTGCAACTTCAGCTAATCATATTTCAAAAACCCTATTTGTTCTTAAGATACAATCCATATAACCGAATTTTGCATTCTTAATCTCAATCACATCAATTGGATAACTTCCACTTAAGCCATCACTTGATTTCGATTAATTTTTTTTTCAATTGAAGAAAACAACAGGAGATATCAGAAAAACAAAAAATCCAAACCACAAACAAACACACAAAAGGCCGAAACATCAAACCATTTACCCAATCAAGAATCCAATCCAGGAAGAGGTTGAAGCAATGGTCCAAGAGTAGGCAGGCCTCCACCGGAGATAAGGTGTCGCCGCTAACAATCGGCGGAGAGAGGATTTGGAGGTGTCTGACGATTTGATTGTGTGAGCTTATAAGTACCTTCCATATGTCCAATAACGTTTTGGTATAATGATGCTACATTAATGCGACTTCAACGCAAATTAATTTTTTAACTAACGTTTTCAACTAAGTCAAATTAAACACACCAAGGCAAGTGAGTGCGACTTATACTAATATTTATAATATAATATGCATTTTTTATAATACAATATGTTAAGGATTTTGAAATAGAAGTGGTTTTATGCTTGTTTCGGATATTTTATTATTTAAAACAAGAATCTGAATTAAACATTCTATTTTCTTTTTTTTATATATAAAATCCATAATTTTGACTTTTTTTATGTACTTCACCATATTATTTATAGTATTTTTTTTATAAAAAAAAGAAATTAAATGCTTTTTGGATCATGAATTTATGTAATCAAACCCATTCTTAATATTTTTTGAGAGAAAACTTGTTATGAGGAGATGTTGCAAAATTGATCATAATATATATATATACAATATCATATTTGAGTAAAATTTAATTATTTCAACTCAGAATGTAAATGATGTGTTAGATTAAATGTATATACTTTTATTTCCAAGAAAATTATACTTCATTCTGTTTTTTTGTTTTTTTGTTTTGATTTATTCCAAGAAAATAAATCATATGATAAGCAAATAATTATACCACTGAATTGAACAAATTGGTGCGTACACTATTTTTGCTATATAAAAAAAACTAAACTACACTTCAAAATTGGATTTTGCAAAGTTGATGTAATATCGATTATTCTTCTCTTCCGCGACTCAGACAATAAACCTAAGGTTGTGTTTGGATGTGTGTATTTCATTTGAATTGAGATATTTGATTTGAGAATGGATTTGAAATGACACATGTCTCATGTGCATTTCAAATCCATCATAATTACCATTACATTTACATAAACTAGTAAATATGTGGATTTGAAATACACCTAATATAAATTCATCCAAACAATTAAATGAAAATACATGGCTTCAAATCCCTCGATCCAAATGCACCCTAAAAAACTTGAAATTTGTAAAGTAAAATAAGTTTTTATAATTTATTTGTAATTTGGGTTGAGTTTTTATTGGGATAAAAAAACTAATGTATTTGGATTAAGGTTTCTATTTTTAATTGACCCAATACCTTAAAATACTAATTATTTTAATTTTTTTATTGACCCAACTATTTTTTTCCTACAACCTATTAAATCTCGAGAATCTGCCCACACGTATATTTTGTGTGTGACTCTCCATTTGTATGACAAGTCATAAATAGTGTCATTGCAAATATTCATATCTTATTCCCATCATTTTTAAATATAAATGTTAATTTGTTGCTACTTTTAGTAATATTATTATATGATATTCATACTTTACTTAATATATATAAATTTTATTCATATAACAAAAAATGTTTTTCATACTTTACTTATTAATATATAAAGTTTATTCATAAACTGGGTTTCATATAACAAAAAATAGAGGGCACGCAAATAATATCACTCTTATTTAATGTTTGTATTAAAATAATTAATTGGTTATTCGACAATATTATATGATAAACTAACTAACTAGAGAATTGTTGATTTACAAGAGAAATGTCGTTTTATTGTGTAGAATGAGTTGTCCAAGAGTTCCAACTTTGACTAAAAAAACTTGTTAACAAAAAATTTAGAAAAAAATTAATGTATTTTCTAAAGACTCTCACATTCTTTATGAAATTATTCGTATTATAAATTGATGATTCCTTAAAATAAAAATAAAAATAAAAAACTTACTATCATATATTTTAGAATAAGAATCACTTGTCAATTACTTCAAAATTTATCTAACTGGGTATCGTTTTTAATTTTGTTTATTAGGTGAATTACCTATAGACTCTCTCTAGTTTCTAGGTTTAATAATAACAAATTTCACCCATATTGTTTAAATAATAACGTCTAACTCTCATGTTATGTATTTTTGTGTCAAATCATATGGGAGATAGTTGTAATTTTTTTCTATATATATTACAAATTATATATGATGATATTGTAAAGTAGTTATTCTGCAATGAGATCATCCGTTATTTTTCAAACTAGATGTCAAAAGTTGTAATAAATCTTTTACATGGAGGCATCTATAATTTTCCTCAACTTAATGAAATAAACATGGATTTCATTGCTGATAAATGTAAGCCTACACACATTGTCATAAGTTCATTAATTGATCACTTAACCTTCAATAATGCCTTGACATTTTTATGCTCTTCGATAGAACCTCGAATACCAGCGGAGATTTTAGTCTTTATGAACATTATGCAAAGACGATTAGATCGCTCCCACTTTTCATAAAGATCAACCTCATCAGGAATGTTAATTTCATTAATCGGAGGTGGTTCGTCTTTCCTTATGGCATAATCAATATCCATCCACCATAAATGAAAAAGAATTCTCTTCTTCTAGACTTTATAGTTATCACTCTTTAGTTCGGGAATATCACACTTAACATCAGAGAAATTCACAGATTGCATAACTGCATAAAAATTTAGCATACATGCTTATAATCCTAAATTTTGAGACTAATTAACATTTATCATGCTTTACCAATGTCAAATCATGGTTAAAAAATATATGAATATAGTGACATAAAACTTGTATGTGGGCTAAAGTTTTACTCAATTAGATCCACCATAAAACTATCAAATTATGCTCATTTTTCTATTTCCTGTGGGTAAATAAGAAATTTAAATTGATATTCTATCCTAACTAATGATACAAATATAATAAAAATTCATGTGGGAAAATTTATTTATTTAAATTTGACTAACTACAATTAATGTCATGATGTGATCCAAAAATGCTTAATATATAATTTTGCTAATTAAGGATGTTGTGGCTACTCCCAAAATAATTAAAATTATATGGACACACAACATTCACAAAATATGCTCATATAAATTGCACAAAACCATAAGCAATATGAACACCAAATTTAATTAATGTACTAAATTATTTTGTATGTATAATTAAACAACAAGAATATATATACTAAACAATAAATAAATAATTTAGCACATAAAAATTAAACCACAAAATTTTTATATAGCATGATAATTAATGCTAAAATGCCAACTACATATTTCATGACAATTAATACACTTAGGGTGTGTTTGGTTTGAGTGACGGATTTATTTATCTTTGGATTAAAAATTAGTCCAATGTTTGGTTTGAGGGTTAAAAAAAAAATTTCCCACCATTTTTATCTCATTCTAATCCCATTTTTCAACAAAATGACACAGATACCCCTCCAACCTTTTTTACTAGTTCAAAATCTGAAATTCCAGCAAAAAATTATAACTTATTTCCTACAACTTTATTATTATTATTATTATATACACATATCTGTGTTACTATTAATTTATTATTATTATTATTATTTTAATATTATTATGATTATAATATATATATATATATATTTTTATATATATATAGCAGATATATAATAATAATAACGTATATATATAAGAATAGATAGAATTAATAATATATATATATATACACAACATATATTATTATTATTTTACAATAATAATTAATATATATATATATATATATATATATTATTATTTATTTTTTTGTTATATATATTATTTATTATTACTATTATATATATATATATATGTACATATACATATATATATATATGTATATGTATATGTACATACATATATATTATTATTATTTTACAATAACGATAATAATAATAATAATAATTAATATATATATATATTATTATTATTATATATATTATTTATTATTACTATTTTATAATTATTATATATATTATTATTATTATATGAGTAGTATAATATATATATATATATAGATATATATTATTTATATATATATATTATTAAACTTACGATTTATATATTATTATATATACTTTTAATATTATATATATGCACGTGTATATATATATATGTGTGTGTGTATATATTAGTTTTTAATAAAAATAATTATTATATATTATATTATTATATATATATATTATTTATTTTTAATTAATACTATTTTATTATTATTATATTATTATTATTTATTATAATATATAATAATAATAATCGTTATTATTATTATATTATAGTATAACAATAATAATATATATACTATATATAACAATATTAATAAATTATAATATTAAATTATTATTATTATAAAATTGAGGGTATTTATATATTATACCATCAAACCAAACATCATATAACTTATCATATACTATTTTTACAAGTGAAAAATGACGAAGTGAGGTCAGTTGGAAAGGCACCACAATTTAGGCTAAGATCCTGGGTTCGAGTTATCCTGGGGGTAGGAGTAAAACCATTTGATCCCCTTTAAAAGAGAAAAAAAGGTGAAAAATGTGTGTTGCCCTATGATGCACGGACTGCGACACGTAAACGACGACACGAATTTTCAAAATTTACAGGATATGATACTGCTGAGACACGTATGTATATTTTTTAATTTAAAGATATTATACATGTATTATATTACAAAATATTAAAATTCATATTTTTTTAAATTCTAAAATCATGTAAAAACCAAATTCAAGAAGCGTGTAAATAAATGCATATCAGTAGACTTATCACAATATCACACATACTAATATCAAATGCATATACTTCAATTAACATAAAGTTTAGCAAGCACGTCCAAATAAAATATAATACCAAATATATTCTTATCAAATTCAAGAATTGAATAAATAAATGAATGTCAACTAAAATTATTATAGTATCACTGATATCAGCACCAAATGCACATTACTTAAATTACTATAAAGTTTAACAAACAAATCAAAATTTTATTTTAATCAAAAATATTTTAAATTGTACAATTAACCCCCAAAATAATATTTTCTTGTCGGACACGTCCATCGAAATTGTTCGACATGCTTCTTAGAAGTGTTCGACATGGGTGTCCGAATTAACTTTAATTTTTAAATAAACTTGTATATAGATGCATGTAAATATAAATTATTACTCATCTGGACATTTTTCGCCAATCATTATTGAACTGTAGAGATGTTTTAAATCTTGAAAGTATGATGAATTTGTTCTCAACCAAGAATATAAAATAATTATTCATTCTTTTTAAATCTTGTTTTTAATTGCGTCAATTTACTTGAGATTTGGTAAATTGAAAGGTAAAACTGAAATCTCATCTGAAAAGTCAGTAATTTAGATTTATTTATAAACAAAAATATTTATTGATTCAATCATTTCTTTGTTCAGATAATAATAATACAAAAACAATAATTTAAGGCCGTTTCATATGGAAATGTCTCAGGCCTCATGAATTGTTTGATCAGCCAAAAAGTTATCATAAGAGTCGGCTAGCTTTTTTTTTTTAATTAAAATGAGAGTTCGTAGCAGCAGTTTGGGGTATAACAAAAATTTATTCGAATTTGGATTTTTTTGTGAATTTTATCTTTTTCCATTTTCTTTCTTTATAAAAAAAATCTTAGTTTGTAGTGTAAGGTTTAATATTTTCCCTGAAGGTCAGAAAAATGGTGGGAGTTGAAGAACAAGGGGAGGTACATTGGTGGTGGCTTGACAGTCACATCAAGACTAATCCCGAATTGATCCCCATGGCTTCATTCCACACTTTCGGGTAAAAACATTCTCTAACCTTCCTATCATATCCCTTTTGTGTTAATTTTTACATGAATTTAGCACTGTTAATTTATTCGGCTTTAAAGCTTTGATTGTGCTTTATCATGGCTTCTGACTCCTTAAGACAAGTTTATTAATTAGCAGAAAAAGGAGTCTTTTTTTTTTTTTTGTGTAAATACAAGTTTGGTTTGTTGAACCGTAATTAAATCCCACTGTGGTAATATGGTTTCTCGCCCGGAAAAAAATCACTGGCACTAGTCATATTTTCAAAGCATACATATTTTTTTCAGTGACATGATGTTCTTTCTAAAAATGCAGAGCTCGACTAGAAAACTAAAAAAAAAAAAATCTGAAGTCAAATGAAGAAACTTAAGAAGAGGAGTTGAATACCAAGCAAGTAAGTCAGAAGAAAAAAGGAAGGTTATTAGGCAGCTAAGTTTAGCGATAGATTTGCCGAGGGAAGGGAAATTGAAGTTGAGGAAGATTGTTGATTTGGCCTGTGTGGCTCTTTCCTAACAGCGTACAAATGGAGGCTTTGAATACTGTAGAAATGGAGATTTGGAATTCAACAATGACAGTATGCAAAATACATCTTGAGTTATGAAGTTTTAAGCAAATGTATTTATATATGTGAGTTATGAAGTGAGAATTTTGAAATTTTGGTCTGAATATCAGTACGTGAACTTTACCAAAAAGTACGTGAAGAGTAACCCAAACAGTAGTATGAACAGTACATGATTAGTGGCTCATCTTCTCTGCCGTTTCTGTAACTTTTTTATGTACTTACCAAACTACACAAGCGTTGACTATGATTTCCCATTGACTCGGTATAGAAATCACGAACCGTCAAGTGTTTCAGACTCCTTGTGACGAGATGAATCTGGTGGCATGATCAGAAATCAATTCCAACATTTTTAATTTTCGGGCATTTTTACAAACATAGGGCTATGATATCATTTTTTGTGCCCAGGACACGGTCAGAGAAAGAAAAATATCCGGAAACCTTGCTCGATTTACTGATATGGTTGCGTTTGCTTTTCAAATTGATCAAAATATTATTCTGTGGAACTAGAAGAAGTGGTTTGTAGTGTGGAAAAGGCCATGTGGAAGATGGTGATGGATGAAGAAATGCACTCGCTTCATCATGATAAAACTTGGAAGGTGGTTCCACTTCCTAAAGGAAAGAAAAAAGATTGTTCTGAAAGACAGACAAGGGTTAATCGTCTAATTGGTACGTCGATTCAGATTATGCTGGTGATTCTGGAAAGCGTCAATCAACTACTAGTTATGTGCTGATCATGGCAGGAGTACTAATGAGTTAGAGATCTACGCTACAGTCCATAGTTGATTCATCTACTACAGAGGCAGAATATGTGATATCCCAAAATTAATTGTGTTAATCCCGGAGTGATTATAACCCTTAATTTATTTAATTTGGGAATTATGAGATAATTATGGTGTTGAGACTCCCGATAATGTTAATCCGGTATCGGGGTTGTTGGATCCAAAGGTTGAGATTTTATTCTCATTGAGGTGTTAAACCTTGGAATTGTGTTGTTAGTGAGATTTAGAGTCTGTGGAGCTTTGGATTGAAGTTGTGATGTAATTGAGTGAGTGAGAGATAATTATTGATCTCGTATGGTCATTAAAGAGTTTTGGCGCGAGTCTTTGAAACTCGGGTTTTTGAAGCCTTGGTACTATATATATCAAGTGGACACGCTGTTCAACCATTCTCCGCTCTCTACTTCACACCTCATCTCTCCTTCCCCACCTCTTCCCCTTCCCCTCTTTCTCCCATGGAAGAAAGAATCGAGCAAGGCTCGATTTCGGAGTGAGATTTCTCGAAGATCTCTGGGTAATCTTCTTCCCCTCTCTCTTATCTAAGTTTTGATTATATTTTTGTTGTTAAGTATGAAGATGGGTTGAGTTTCGGGGGATTTTGAAGAAATTGTTAAATTGATAAAGTTAGTTTTTTATGCGTTTTAATGGAGTTTTTGAGGAGTGTGGGGGTGTGGGTTGTGTTGGATTTGAGTTTGGGTGTGAAAAACATCATTGAAGCAAAAACAATTCAGAAAATCACAGGTCGCAATCGATCGTGGTGAAGGCGCCGATCAATTGCGACGTACCAATGAATTTTGGCAACGATGTACAGGATCGCCGATCGATCACGAAGATCGAGAGATCGATCACGGGTTCTCATGATCGATCGCGAGACAATGGCGATCGATCTCCATAATACACTGTCCGGATTTTAGTGGCTGGCGATCGATCGCGACTTGGCGATCAATCGCCAAGCCTTGATTTTTTGAAAATTTTTATGTTGTTGAAACTTCTTTGTAAGCTTTGCCCGTACCTTTTGGGTATTGTATCATCGTGATATGAGGTTGAAGTACGTGCTTGAGCGTGCGTTTGTGTGCACGTAATTAATTGTGAGTTATTAACTGTGTATATCGAATAATTCACTGGATCTCGGGGCAAAGGCAATGATTGGCTCTTGCTATTGGATTATAAGGTATGTGTGACGTACATGTATAGTTAGATATATTATTGTCGTGTTTATGAATAATATATTGTTGTTGCGTATGTGTTAGAATTGTGGTAATACCGTTGTTGAGCGAGCAATGAGTATAATGTTGCGGCTATTGAGCGAGTAATGATTATGATGCCGACGTTGCTGAGCGTGCGTGATGTTTGAATGTCGCCGTTGTTGAGCGAGCGATGTGATATGACGAATTATAACAATGAACTTGTTGATTGAGAAGTATTTGATTTCTGTAAACCTTTATCAACTGATATAGCTATAATTGATTGTGGAATTATCGATTTGGACATGAGTAGAATGAATCATTGTAATGATTGACTGATTTGGGAGTTTGATGATTTTGGTTATTGTGAGAACAGGAACAGTGTCGGAGATCCCATATGGTCATGGTATATATACATGAAGTATTTTCTATATTTGCAGCTTTACATTCTGTAACTTATGAATTGTGAGATTGATGATATTGAGAATGTGTTATTGGTATGATCACCCTGTGTTGGGGTTGTTTCTATTGAAACATGTAGAACAGGTACAGCATTGGCTCTAGATATGAGTTCGAGCTGTTGAATGGGAATGCTCCCGGATAGAGGTATCAGTATTGGTATAGGGTAATGTGCTTATACAGTTAGATACACATCCACATATTCAATACTCGTCTATGAGCGGTTTTGATATGTGTATATGAATTGTATAAGGATCGTGAGAATTCTGTTTTCATTTATGAGTTGCATGCAATTGTTTAAGGAAATTCCATAATGATTTGAGAACATGTTAGTGCATTATGAAGTGTATTCTTATACTAGTTGAGCTGGGTTGGGAATTGTATGTTACAAGGATTTATGTCAAAATTTTATAGACGTCATGCTATTGTTTATTGAAGCATGTAATGAGATTTCCCAAATCGTATGAAAGTATGCACTAATATATGTGTTAATGTACTAATAGCGGGATAAGGACGTGGGGTCCTTACGTAATATATGACGATCACCGAAATAGAGATTTTCTATGACAGTCACAGTGTCATATGTCTGGCAAAGAACAAAGTTCATCAGAAAAATATTGAGATTTTCTGCAACAATCGCAGTGCCATATGTCTTGCTGGAACCAAGTTCATCACATTCGCAACAACCACTTTGTTCGGGAAATAGTAGAAGAATGAGATATTATACTCAGGAAGTCGGGACTGCGGATAATCCTGCAGACGTGTTAACAAAGATGGTGACAGGATCAAGTTCCAATACTGCTTGGACTTGATCATCATTAATCAAGTATCCAGTATCCGACGCTTAAGGGTATGCTGAATGAGGCATCACATATTGCTGGAAAATCACCAAGTTGAAGATATTTGAGTGGTGGCTGCTTCCAGAATATGTATTTGTATTTGTGAGATGTGAGATAAGTGATATGGGTTTATATAGGTGCATAAACCTTCTGTGAAGATCAACAACTTGAACTTGAGTTCTTTAATTATTCACTATGATTTTCAAAGGTGTGCCACTGTCCACCACCATCCAAGCCCCCATAGCAACATTTGTTGTGCCAGAATACCCAAAATAAAATGTAAACATCATACACACACAATAACACTTATATTTACCTGGTTCGGCAATGCCTAACTCCACGGGAGACAAACATAATTTATTGAAAAATCAACCGAGAATTACAAAACTCTCCAGGATCACCTCACAAATACAGATTCCCTCACAATACTGATACAGAAGCTCAAAAGCCAAGTTATTTGAGAGATATATAAATTGATGGATAATTTCAAGATGTGAGTTTGAAGGGTATTTATAGGTGCTTAAAACCTTGGTGAACATCTTCAAGATGAACTTTATACCCTGCCATTGTTGAATTTCAAGCCTCCAGTTCTACAGTATTCAAAGCCTCCATTTGTGCAGTGCTCGGAAAGAGCAACATTCTTGGAATAACCGACCAACAATCTCCACATTCACGAATTTCCATCAATATGTGATGCCTATTTCAGTATGTCCTTAGGCGCTAGATACTCGAGAGATGTTGATCAAGTCCAAGCAGTATTGAAACTTGATCCATGTCACCACATTTGTTAACATATCTGCAAGATTATCTGCAGTCCCGATTTTCCTGAGTAGAATATCTCATTCTTCTACTATTTCATTAGAAAGTGGTACCGAATTGTCATCTCCGTATTTTATGCTTGATGCCCAAGTCTTTCACCAAATTATGCAACAAGATGTCTTCCTTGAATGCTTCTTTGATCGCCAATTCGCCGTATACTATGCCTCTGTAGTAGACAAAGCAACTGTGGACTATAGTGTAGATCTTCAGCTCACTAGTCTACCTGCCATGGTAAACACATAACCAGTAGTTGATCGAGGCTTATTAAGATCACCAGCATAATCTGAATCGACGTATCCAACAAGACAATTGGCCATTGTATCGTCTTTCTGAAACTTCAGACAAATCTCCTAGGTACCCTGAATATACCGTAGAATCCACTTTATTGCATGCCAATGATCTTTACCAGAATTGTGCATGTATCAGCTCACCATGCTAACTGCATTAGAGATATCATGTCTTGTGCACACCATCGCATACATCAGAGCTCTAAGTTTAGCTGAATCTTCAGTTTGTCAATCTCTATCTTGCTTTTAGATGTGATCTGCATATCATCAAACCACTTGAAACACTGTCTCGGTGACTGCTTGAGATGTCAAAGCGCTTGTAACACTGTCTCGGTGACTGCTTGAGACCATAGAGTGATTTGTCAAGTCTGCAACCCAATTTTCATGACTGGGAACTTTGAATCCATGAGGTTGGTCCATATAGATCTCCTCGTCCAAAGTTCCATGAAGGAATGCTATTTTGACGTCAAGCTGGGCCAGCTCGAGATCAACTGTGCAACCAAAGCTAGTAAGAGTTGAATAGGCAAATGCTTGACAACGGGTGAGAAAACCTCATCATAGTCTATTCCTTCCGTTTGAGCATAACATTTTGCTACTAATCTAGCTTTGTATCTAAAACTGTTTTTTCCTCGTTCACCGTCCTTCTTTTCAAAGACCCATTTTCAACCAATCACTTCTTTCCTTTAGGAAGTCGAACCAGCTTCCAGTTTTATTCTTATAAAGTGATTGCATTTCTTCATCAATTGTTGTCCTCCACGTGGCCTTTTTTCGTACTATACACAACTTCTTTGTAGTTGCAAGGAACACCATCTTGATCAATTGGAAGAGCGAATGCTACCATATCAGTAAACTGAGCATGTTTACAGATAATTCCCTTTGGTCTACTAGTAGTAATAGAATCAAGTACTGATGTTGAATCTGGTTGAGTCATCATTCTGATTGTCAGAATATTTTTTCAGGATGATCATCAGCCTAAGCAGGTTGGTTTGGAGTTGTTGGAATTTCGAACTCCACTTGCAATTGAGAACTTGGATCTTGGCTCTCTATCTCTGACTATAGATTCGTCAAATGTATTGTCTCGGCTCAAGACAATCTTCTTTGACTCAGGTTTCCATAGACGGAATGCATTCACTCCTTCACTAAAGCCCATGAAAACAGATTTCTCGGCTCAAGGTCCCAACTTTGATTTTCTGATGTGAAAGTATGCGGGACTCCCAAATATATGTAGAGAATCGTAATCAAAAATGCATCATCCAGACCATATCACCATGGGACTTTTTTCTTTTAGTGCAGAAGTTGGTAGCATGTTGGTGATATAAGAGACATATGACAAGGCTTCAGCCCAGAATGCCTTGCTCAGTCCAGATTGGGATAACATACATGGACCTTGTCAATCAGAGTACGATTCTTTCGTTCTGCTACACCATTTGGCTGTGGTGTGCCTGGTACAGTGAAATGTCTGACTATACCTTCTTTCTGGCAGGTTTTATGAAATGAGATCTGAATATTGTCCACAATTATCAGATCTGGGCCTCTTTATCTTTTTTCTGAAATGGGTTTTTCGATCATCTTCTTCCAGTTAAGAAAGATGTCCAAACTTCATCTTTATGCTTCATAGTACATCTAGACATATATCGAGACATCAAGTTTAAATGTAATGAACCAACATTTTCCAATGAAGCATTCTGAAAAGGTCCTCAAACGTCGATGTGCACATAGTCTAGTATCCATTCGGTATGATGGATAGCGGTACCAAACATGGCACGTGTCTGTTTGCCCAAGACACAATGTTCATAGCAGTTAAGTTTTCCACTTTTGACACCTTGCAGAACACCTCGATTCACTAAGTTTTGCAGAGCCTTCCTACCGTTATGTCCCAAGCGCATATGCCAGAGCCGCGAGGTATCAAGTGAATCTTCTCCGGTGCTAGTGGAGACTGCAGCTCTCCCATATGACCATGAAAATATAGATTTTTTTCTAAGATACCTTTCATTGATAAGAGTGCACCTCGTACAAGTTTCAGAATTTTGTCATCCATGGTTATCTTGTAGCCATTGGACTCCAGGACTCCAAGTGAGATCAAATTCTTCTTGAGATCGGGAACATATGTCACCTCTGTAAGTTGTTTGATTGTACCATCGTGCATCTTCAAGTGGACTGAGCCAATGCCTTTTGTCTGACAGGCATTGTCGTTGCCCATGAGAACAACTCCGCCGTTGATATCTTCGAAGCTTGAGAACCACTGGTGATGTGGCCACATATGATAAGAACATCCAGAATCCACTATCAAATGAATTGTGTGAAGATGGTGAGACCGAGAATGTTGGGTCATCTTCACTGTCAGAATTTGTGCCACATTTGCATTGGATTTTTCCTTGTTCAGACAATCCTTCTTTTAGTGCCCTTTCTGATGACAATAGGCACATCAACCATTGCATGACGTCTTCATGTTGATTCTCCTTTGGATCTTGGCTCTCTATCTTTGACTTTGTCTGGTTTAGCATTATAGATTCGCCAAAGGTAATGTCTCGGCTCAAGACAATCTTCTTTGACTCAGGGTTCCATAGTCAGAATGCCTTCAATCCTTCACTAAGGCCCATGAAAACAGCTTTCTCGGCTCAAGGTTCCAACTTTGCTTTTCTGATGTGAAAGTATGCGGGACTCCCAAATTTATGTAGAGAATCATAATCAGAAATGCGTCATCCAGACCATACCACCATGGGACTTTTTTCGTGTAGTGCAGAAGTTGGTAGCATGTTGATGATATAAGAGACATATGACAAGGCTTCAGCACAAAATGCCTTGCTTATTCCAGATTGGGATAACATGCACGGACCTTGTCAATCAGAGTACGATTCTTTCGTTCTGCTACACCATTTGGTTGTGGCGTGCCTGGTACAGTGAAATGTCTGACTATCCCTTCTTTATAGCATGTTTTTTGAAATGGTATCTGACTTGTATTCTCCACAATTATCAGATCTCAGCCTCTTTATCTTTCTTCCGATATTGGTTTTTTGATCATCTGCTTCCAGTTGAGAAAGAAGTCCAGAACTTCATCTTTATGCTTCATAGTATACATCCAGACATATATCGAGAAATCAACTTTAAATGTAACGAACCAACATTTACCTCCCAATGAAGCATTCTGAAAAGGTCCTCAAACATCGATGTGCACATAGTCTAGTATCCCTTCGGTATGATGGATAGAGTTACCAAACTTGACACGTGTCTGTTTGCCCAAGACACAATGTTCACAGAAGTCAAGTTTCCAACTTTTGACACCTTGCAGAACACCTTGATTCACTAAGTTTTGCAGAGCTTTCCTACCATCATGTCCCAAACCCATATGCCAGAGCCGTGAGGTATTAGGTGAATCTTCTCCGGTGCTAGTGGAGACTGTAGCTCTCCCATAGACTGTGTGACCATCAAGAAAATATAGATTTCTTTCTCGGATACCTTTCATTGCTAAGAGTGCACCTCGTACAAGTTCAGAATTTCGTCATCCATGGTTATCTTGTAGCCATTGGACTCGAGGACTCCAAGTGAGATCAAGTTCTTCTTGAGATTGGGAACATATCTCACCTCTGTAAGTTGTTTGAATGTACTATCGTGCATCTTCAAGTGGACTGAGTCAATGCCTTTTGTCTAACAGGCATTGTCGTTGCCCATGAGAACAACTCTACCGTTGATATCTTCAAAGCTTGAGAACCACTGGTGATATGGCCACATATGATAAGAACATCCAGGATCCAGAATCCATCTATCAGATGAATTGTCTGAAGATGGTGAGATCGAGAATGTTGAGTGATCTTCACTCTCAGAATTTCGTTGTGCCACATTTGCATTGGGTTTTTCCTTGTTCGGGAAATCCTTCTTTTAGTGCCCTTTCTGATGACAATAGGCACAATCAACCATTGCAGGACGTCTTCGGGTTGATTCTCCTTTGGACTTCGAACTGGATATGCCTCGTCTTTTGGTAAATTGTTTGTTGTTGGTTCTCCCTCTGAAAACCGCAATGCTACTGATGCGGTATCTCTATGATCATGTTGGTCTCTCTTCCGATATTCGTTGTTTACCAAAGCATTGGAAACATCCATGAATTTCACTTCGTCTTTGCCGGATAACAAAGTCGTGGTCACATGATCATAAGAATCTGGCTGGGAATTCAACAAGAGTAACATCATATCTTCATCTTTAACTTCAACCTTCAGATTTTGCAGATCGGCATTAATTTTGTGTATTTTCACAAACACATGGCTCTCCACTGTCGGATCGTAGAACACTAGAACCGACATGAATTTGTCTGCAATGTTGGATGGATCTCAAAACCGACCCGGAGTTGTCTGCACTGTCAGAACCACGAAAATAACCTGAATCTGTATGTACTGTCGGAGCCTCATAACCAACCTGAATCTGCCTGAGCCTGTCGGAACCATGGAAATCGACATAAATCTATTTGAACAGCATGCTCAACTGGAAAAAGATGATCGAAACCTAGACCGAAAGGAAGATTAAGAGGCTCAATTATGATAATGGTGGAAGATACAAGTCATGACCATTTCAGAGAAACTTGTCAGAACGAATGGATAGTCATGCAATTCATCATACCAGGTTTGCCATAGGAGAATGCTGTAGCCGAAATGATGAATTTTACCCAATTTGGAGTAAGTAAGACAGTATAGGCAGAAGCCTTGTCATATGCCTCTTATATCTTCACCAGACTACCAGCTTATGCAATAGACAAAAAAAACTCCACATGAGGTATGGCTTGAACAACCCGTTTCTGAATCCCTGTGTATACTCGGATGTTCCGCATACTTTCACATCAGAAAATTGAAACTGGAACCTAGAGCAGAGAAAGACGCTTTCTTGGGCTTTGGTAAAGGAGTGAACACATTCTGTGTATCGAACCCTATGTCAAAAAAGATTTTCTTGAGACGAGACATTTTCTTTAACAAATCCGTAATGCTAAACCAAAAACAATCACAGAAAGAGAGCAAAGACCATAGTTCTCATTTGCAGATGGAGTTCGAGATTACTACAACACTAGAAGACTCCGACGATCAGAATGATGAATTCGTTCAAATAGAGATACCAGATTCAATATCAGTACCCGAATATATTGCTACTAGTAGACCAAAGAGAATTATCCGAAAACATGCTCGGTTTACTGATATGGTATCGTTTGTTCTTCCAATTGATCAAGATGGTATCATGTACAATTACAAAGAAGTTATGTATAATACAGAAAAGGCCATTTGGAAGATATCGATGGATGAAGAAATGAATCGCTTTATTAGAATAAAACTTGGAAGATGGTTCAACTTCCTAAAGGAAATAAGGCGATCAGATGTAAATGGTTCTTTGTAAAGATAGAAGGTGCGCCAATCAAAGACAGTATCAAATACAAGCAAGACTAGTAGCAAAAGGTTATGCTCAGAATGAAGGAATGGACTATGATGAGGTTTTCTCACCCATTGTCAAGCATTCGTCTATTTGACTCTTACTAGCTTTGATTGCACAATTTGATCTCGAGATGGCCCAGCTTGGAGTCAAAACAGCATTCCTTCATGAAACTTTGGACGAGGAGATCTATATGGCTCAACCTGATGGATTCAAAGTTCTCGGTCATGAAAAATTGGGTTTGCGGGCTTGACAAGTCACTCTATGATTTCAGCAGTCACCGAGACAGTGGTACAAGCGATTTGACGGCTTTATGAAGAATCAGAGGTACACATGCTGTCAGTTTGATCATTGTGTCTACATGAAGAAACTCCAAGATGGTACTTTTATCAATTTGCTCTTATATGTCGATGATATGTTGATCGCATCTAAAAGCAATATAGAGATTGATAAACTGAAGGCTCAACTCAGAATTTGAGATGAAAGATCTTGGAGAGGCCAAGAAGATTCTTGGAATATAGATCAATAGGGACAGAATAAAGGACACAACAAACCCATTATCAGAAAAATGTACTCCAGAGATTTGGTATACATTGGAATACCAAACATGTAAGTACTTTGGTAGCTCCGCATTTTAAACTGAGTGCATCAATATCTCCTACTATAGATGCCAAAAAAAAAAATAGGACAAATTCAGATAAATATTGGTGTTCGTTGGGTGTGTATGATGCTTACACTTTCTTTCCGAGTGTTCCGGGCACAAAAAATGGTGTCAGAGCCATGTGTTCATTAAAATACCCAAAAATTTGAAGTGTCTGGAATCGATTTTTGATCATACCACTAGATTCATCTCATCATCCGGAGTCAAAAAGACATGCTTTGTAATTTTTGAGTTCCGAGTAAATTGGAAATTGTGGTAAAAGGTGATAGCATTGATGTAATTATATAAGAAAACTACAGAAATGTGGTTAACAAGACAAGTTATTGTTCATGTACTATAGAGTATTGTTCCAACTCGACACTGTTTTAAACTCGGTACTGTTCCAACTCGATGTTGTTCCGACATGGTTACTGTTCATCGACCCGGTTAGTGTTCACCGACCGAACCGACCTTATTCATCCGAACCGAAATTGCCCAGTACACTCCATTTTTAGCCAATTTTTGACAATCTATGACTGGTTCCTTACTATTTTGACTTTTTCGGACACACCGGTAGCATCAGTTTATGCTAAATAGCTACTGAGAAAGTCAAAGTAATGGATCAAGAATCATCCACTAGCGGTTCAGTGAGACGAACCATGCTATCAAATCCAAAGTTCAAGGTGGAGAAATTTGACGACACCAACAACTTTGGCATGTGGCAATGCGGAGTATTAGATCTCTTATTCCGTGAAGGATCTAATATAGCTTGGAGTCCAAGTCCAATGACATGTTACTTGAGGATTGGAACTATGTCAATAGGCAAGTTTGCGGCACAATCCGACTATGCTTATCTAAGGAGCATAGGTACTTTGTCATGACAGAGACTTCCGCAATAAATCTATGGAAGGAACTGGAGGAAAAGTACATGTCAAAAAGCATAGAGAACCGGCTCTATCTGAAAAGGAAGCTTTTTTCGTTTCAGTATAAGAAATGCACGCCAATGATTGAGCATCTAGCTAATTTCAACAAAATTATTGCCGATCTGCAAAATCTGTAGGTTGAAGTTAAAGATGAAGATATACAGTTACTATTGTTGAATGTCCTGCCAGAATCTAATGATCATGTGACAACGACTTTGTCATACGGTAAACACGAAGTCAAATTCATTGATGTTTCCAATGCTTTGGTAAACAATGAATATTGGAGAAGAGACCAACATGATCATAGAGATACCCTATCAGAAGCGTTGCAGTATTTAGAGGGAGAACCAACAACAAACAATATGTCAAAGGGCGAGGCAGATCCAATTCCAAAGTAGAATCAACACGAAGACGTCTTGCAAAGGATGAATGTGTCTATCGTCATCAGAAGGGGACTGTAAGAAGGATTATCCGAACAAGGAAAATTCCAATGTGAATGTGGCACAACGAAATTCTGACATTGAAAATGACTCAGCATTCTCGGTCTCATCATCTTCATACAATTCATCTGATAGAGGGATTCTAGATTCTAGATGTTCTTATCATATGTTCCCACATCGCCAGTGGTTCTCAAGCTTCGAAGATATCAATGGTGGAGTTGTTCTCATGGGCAACGACAATGCCTGTTAGACAAAAAACATTGGTTCAGTACCCTTGATGATGCATGATTGTACAATCAAACAACTTATAGAAGTGAGATATGTTTCCGATCTCAAAAAGAATTTGATCTCACTTGTAGTCCTCGAGTCCAATGGCTACAAGAAATCAAGGAGGACGGAATTCTGAAACTTATATGAGGTGCACTCTTAGCGATATAAGGTATTTGATAAGTGTATTTTATACACTTGTATTTCTTCTTATTTTGCATGATTTAGTGTTGGTATTCGAGCAAAATTACGTCTTTTGGGTTTGTTCTATGTTGTTTTGCAGGAATCCAAGGAATTAAGCATTTTATTACTAAAAGATGATGAGAAATACATAAATGTGACAATAATTCAAATTGGGACTCAACGGTGAAATAAGCATGCACTGGGACATGTCAAATGGCAAGATTATATTATATTATATTATATTATAATATAATATAATATATATACATGAGATTTGGAAATAAATTAAGAAAAGGAAGAGGGGACTTCACGTATATTTTCACAAAGGGAAGATATGCACAGATTTGGGAGGAGTTTATAAACTTGGAAATAAGATATTTACGAGGAGGATGGACGTACAGAATTAGGACCAAGAAAAGAAGCGAAAGGAGGCAGATAGGAGAAGATATTGGTAACGGGGGAAACTTGCCGAAGAAAGAGGATCACGTACATAAAAAATAGAAGGATTCGGAGAACTTCACGTAAGCAAGAGAGGGAGAGACGCACGTACAGTGAAGAGGAGGACTTCACGTAAAGCAGACGAAAATATTTTCTGGACGGAACGAAGAGCAGTGAGATAAAGACGACCGAGAGCTAAACCAGTGAAGGGGAGGAGGTCATTCGAGGCGGTGCGCTTACAACGAAGGGCATAGATTTTGACGACGGAGAAGAAGACGGCGACTACCGGGGACGGAGGGCCATCTTCCAATTCGTTTGAGTATCTTTTCCCTTATGTTTGTGATGATTAAAGACATGTCTATGTGTTTATTTAATGTATTCATGAACTAATTTCTTATTCTAGAGTTAGACGGATCTTGACTTGAAGTTTATTTGGATTTCCGTATGGTTTATTTATGTTTTCCTGTTCCTAATGCTTTTAATCTACTGGCCATGGATTGAATGATTCCATATTCGTGATCTATCACTCGGGAGAGGGGGTTGTGAATAGGAAAGAAGGAATTCGTATCGTGGTAGTTATATTGTTCGGAAGGCCTATAACTCCATAGAAGTCGTCAAAGGAATTACTGCGCTTTTACAATTGTTTGATAATTAATCTTAGATAGGGATATCAAGATTAATGTTAGATAATTACTTCTGCTTAACACCCGGGAGGGGGAGTAGAAACAAATAAGAATTCTCGGCTAGTAAACTAGGAAAACACGATATAGTGGATAGTTGAGTGAAGTCGAACCTCTAGAATCCGTTCTCATTGATTTTCTCCACTTAAATTATTCATCTTGCTAATTTATCTTATTTTAGTAGATTAATATAATAATTATGCTATCGGTTATCTAAATAAAGTCGAGACTATTCTAATTACAGTACTTGGTGTAACTTAATTTTCAGTCCCTGTGGGTTCGACATCCGTACTTTCAAATTCCTATACTAAAACTTGACACCGTACACTTGCGGTACGTTTCACACGCATCAAGTTTTTGGTGCCGTTGCCGGGGACAGGCGTAACTACGCCCCTTTGTGGCGTAATTACGCCTGTCAAATTTTAGAAAATTTTAAAATGCCGTAGCGTAGGCGTAACTACGCCTGTTTTCGGCGTAGTTACGCCTACCATTTTTTAAAAAAAGTTTTCAAAGCCGTAGGCGAGGCGTAATTACGCCTCTCCAGCGGCGTAATTACGCCTCGCGTATTTTTAGTCTTCTTCCCCTCAAACTTTTCAATTTCGATTTTTTCTCCTCAATCTCTCTTAATTATGCTATCCCACCTCTAAAGTCCATATTTTTATCAATTAATTGCAGGTTTTTGGAGTCTATTGGTGCAAGGAAGCAAGTTTAGGGGGGTTGCAACAAAGTGGTCTCGCTTAGCCAACCAAATCGAAAATTCTTCATCTAAGGGTTGGGTCTATACTGATGCGGAGGTCCCTATCATCATCTTCTCACCATACCCATGAGCATGAGATGGGCGACGATTACTGACGATCGTCGTCGCAGGTAGGTGTGTTGTCCCTTATTTTATATGTTGTATGGTACATTGAGGACAATGCACGATTTTAAGTTTGGGGGGGGGCGGGGGGGGTGTTTAAACATTGAAGATGTTTTGTTTCCTGGATTCCTATGTGTGTTGGGTTTTGTGTTTTTTTTTAGTCTTTTTCTTTTTTTCTTTTTGTGTCGTAAGTCGTGAATTGAAGTAATTGTGACGGCCGATGATGAAGAATTGAGCTTATTTGTGAAAATTTTAAAATTTTTGTTCACTTTGCTCTTGAGTTTCTTACATATTCATGCACTAGAGACCATGACCATTTGACCAATTAAAGTTGAGTTGAATGAACACAAATATGATATAGGCAATTCTTGATAATATTTTGGGCCTTTATTCATTGATAGAAATTTGCCATTGTAGCCCCTTTGAGCTTAAATGTAAAAGAATGAGGATTGAATTGTTGCAATATATTTTATAATCTCATTCAAATTTGTTTCTTATATCAACTTGCTTTTGAGATACTATTTGAGCACATTGGTCATACCATATAAGTTATTTGTGAATTGAGAGTAGTCTAGAACTTGCTTTAGTACCCTTTGAGGCGAAATACAGACATATGTGGCTTAGGAATGATTTAGGCAAATTTTTTTTTTATCGTTTGAGCCTTTGAAGCCACCAAATGACATCACTTTTTATCCATAGTTGCCCTTTTGAGCTTATTGAAAATCGAATGGCATGTGCTTAGGCACATAATAACCCCCATTCGGCATCATTTCAAAATCCCACATCGACCACCTTGTTGAAAGCTTATACACTATTTCCTACCCTCAAGTGAGTAAGACCCATATTGCACTTTAAAATTTCAAATATCCCCCCATGTTCCTAATTGAAAAAAATAGAAGGGGGATAATAATGAAAAAAGGGCGTGGATGCATAGAAAAAAAAATTTGTTGAAGAGGTGAAGAAAATAGTGATGGAAAGAATGAGAAAATAATGAGGTGAATGATGAGGCGGATGAGAAAAGAGGGTGAATTGAAAAGAAAAAAAAACATGATGAATCATCAATAGAAGGAATCGAAATTGAGATGAGAGTGCACAACAATGTCATATTTAACTTACTCTCTTGTTTTGAAATTCCGATCTTTTTATTGAAGCCATGAGCCAAAGCCTAACGTTACAAGCCTATTAAGACCTATTGACCGAGCCACATTCGTCTAATATACTAGTGGAGAATGTTACGAATTGTAAGCCTATGGACTCTCGAGAAACACTTGTAATGCATATGGTTTTGACATTCACACACGCACATCTCATTACTTTGATTTGATGCATTGTTCACTGTTTGTCAAAGTTATACTCCTTTTTATGAACAATGCAAATGAACCAATACACCTTGCAAAGTCCTATTGATTTGTGTGAGTAAAGATTGCTTTAATGGTTAAATGGAAGTGGTAGCACACACACACTTGAGAACTCTTGAGTAGACTGATATGCATACTTGACTTAAAATTTTTAGACAATTGATCTTCGAGGCCAATTTGCAATTATAACATTTCATGACTTGCGTTAGTAGTGTGTTTTCTTTTTCTCTTTTATTTCTTAGTCTTTTTCCATTTCTATTTTGCTCGGGATTAGCAAAAGTTTAAGTTTAGGGGGTTTGATAAGTGTATTTTATACACTTATATTTCTTCTTATTTTGCATGATTTAGTGTTGGTATTCGAGCAGAATTACGTCTTTTGGGTTTGTTCTGTGTTTTTTTGCAGGAATCCAAGGAATTAAGCATTTTTTTACTAAAAGATGATGAGAAATACATAAATGTGACAATAATTCAAATTGGGACTCAACGGTGAAATAAGCATGCACTGGGACATGTCAAATGTCAAGATTATATTATATTATATTATATTATATTATAATATAATATAATATATATACATGAGATTTGGAAATAAATTAAGAAAAGGAAGAGGGGACTTCACGTATATTTTCACAAAGGGAAGATATGCACAGATTTGGGAGGAGTTTATAAACTTGGAAATAAGATATTTACGAGGAGGATGGACGTACAGAATTAGGACCAAGAAAAGAAGCGAAAGGAGGCAGATAGGAGAAGATATTGGTAATGGGGGAAACTTGCCGAAGAAAGAGGATCACGTACATAAAAAATAGAAGGATTCGGAGAACTTCACGTAAGCAAGAGAGGGAGAGACGCACGTACAGTGAAGAGGAGGACTTCACGTAAAGCAGACGAAAATATTTTCTGGACGGAACGAAGAGCAGTGAGATAAAGACGACCGAGAGCTAAACCAGTGAAGGGGAGGAGATCATTCGAGGCGGTGCGCTTACAACGAAGGGCATAGATTTTGAAACGGAGAAGAAGACGGCGACTACCGGGGACGGAGGGCCATCTTCCAATTCGTTTGATTATCTTTTCCCTTATGTTTATGATGATTAAAGACATGTCTATGTGTTTATTTAATGTATTCATGAACTAATTTATTATTCTAGAGTTAGACGGATCTTGACTTGAAGTTTATTTGGATTTCCGTATGGTTTATTTATGTTTTCCTGTTCCTAATGCTTTTAATCTACTGGCCATGGATTGAATGATTCCATATTCGTGATCTATCACTCGGGAGAGGGGGTTGTGAATAGGAAAGAAGGAATTCGTATCGTGGTAGTTATATTGTTCGGAAGGCCTATAACTCCATAGAAGTCGTCAAAGGAATTACTGCGCTTTTACAATTGTTTGATAATTAATCTTAGATAGGGATATCAAGATTAATGTTAGATAATTACTTCTTCTTAACACCCGGGAGGGGGAGTAGAAACAAATAAGAATTCTCGGCTAGTAAACTAGGAAAACACGACATAGTGGATAGTTGAGTGAAGTCGAACCTCTAGAATCCGTTCTCATTGATTTTCTCCACTTAAATTATTCATCTTGCTAATTTATCTTATTTTAGTAGATTAATATAATAATTATGCTATCGGTTATCTAAATAAAGTCGAGACTATTCTAATTACAGTACTTGGTGTAACTTAATTTTCAATCCTTGTGGGTTCGACATCCGTACTTTCAAATTCCTATACTAAAACTTGACACCGTACACTTGCGGTACGTTTCACACGCATCAGTATTCGAGAAAGAAATTAATATTTTCTTGATGGTCACGCGGTCTTTGGGAGAGCTATAGTATCCACTAATACCTAAGAAGATTCACCTGATACCTCATGGATCTGGCATACGCTTGGGACATGCCGGTGAGAAGGCTCTGCAAAACTTAGTGAATCGAGGTGTTTTGAAAGGTGCCAAAAGTGGAAAACTTGACTTCTGTGAACATTGTATCTTGGGCAAACAGACACGGTCAAGTTTGGTACTGCTATCCATCATACCGAAGGGATACTAGATGTGCACGCAGACGTTTGGGGGCCTTCTTAGAATGTGTGATGTCCAGATTATTATTAATCATTAGTTGGACTAAATATGATTTGAATTTTTTTGATAATTAATTTTAGAATTAATTAGAAGTGGAATTGACCAAGTGAAGGTCAACTGGCAAATTAATCGGATCCTAAAATATTTTGAGATTGTAAACTATACTCCGATAATATTTTAGAGATAAATTAATTAAAATGAAGAACTTAAGTTTTGGGTTTTTGGGGTGTGTATAAATCCCAATCGTTGTCTAAAAATAATTATCAGTGCACCGGTGACACTTCGATGTACAAAACCGGGTTAGGATACAAAAAAATAAATATGTTATGTTGGCATTTTCGGACACACATTAAAAGGTGTAAAATCGCGCACAGAAATCCCGAACCCCTTCTCCTCCCGCGCGATACCTGACCCCTCGCCACTAAACCGCCGCGCCCGCCGCCGTCCGAGCTCCTTCCGGCGCGTCCGAACCGCCGCCGCCTTCGTATCTCCCAGGCGCTTCTTTCCATACCAATATCGTGAAGTTTCGTCGCCGATCGCGTCCGGATCTTGCAAGAAAGTGCGAGGTTCAAAATCACGATTTCGTCCGATTTTGGAGCGATTTTCTTCCGATTGTTTTGTGGGTAATTCTCGTCGTCCCTTAGTCGTTACTCCCCTGAAATCCCACGAATTTTTGATGAACTTTGGTTCGATTTTGATGGCATTTTTCGTAGGGTTGCTCGAGTGTGTGCAGTGTGTGCAGCAGTGTGTGTGCGTGTGTGTGTTTTCTGCGTGTGGGTGTGTGTATCCCGCATCATGTGTGTGATGTAGCGGATGGTGGGAGATGATGGGGTTTTGCATTACCAATGTAGTATCATGATTCATGTGAGGATGCGTGCATCCAAAGTATTGATTATGATTTGTTTCATAATATCGAGTTATTGATTTGTGATATGGAAATGAAAGTAAGAATTATTTGATGGATGTTCATTGCTCGAATTATGAGCTAATATTGAATTGATGTTCGATATAGACTCTACAGGAGACTTCGGACGTTGCTGAGAGCTTGTTCATGTTGTCTACTATAAGGTACGTGGTGACGTACGAGCAGGTATATCTAGTATCTATACATTCATGTATACATGCAATTTTGAATATGATGTTTCAAGTAAGTGTTTGACTTTAATATCATATACGAGCTATGGGGGACACGTAATGGTACGTGGTCCAATTTTATTTGTTGAGTAGTGATGCCGTGGGCATGAGCTATATGAGAAAGTATTGAGAATGAGATGGTGGGATAACCAGGGTTACATTTGGATAACCAGGTTCACATTGATGTTGAATTATTTATGTTTGAGCATAAATAATATTGTCGTTGTATTGAATTCATAAGTGTTGTTGAGTATTACTTTTTCAGTGACAATACTAAACTTGACATTATGAAGTATGTGAGTTTGAAACAGGAACAGTGTGTGGAAGCCATACAAATTCGGAATTGTACAGGGAGTATACTTTATAAGTTTTGCATAATTTAGATTATTGCATTATGATTTTGTATATTGATTTGTGATTCAATATTGAGTGGGGAGTGTGCTCACCCTGTGTGGGGGCTGTTTCTGTTGAAACAGGTACAACAGGTACGATGCTGTTTTGGAGTACTAGGCTCGAACCTTGTTGGATGATGCTTCCAGAAGCATAGTATGTGATTGAGCCGATATACGAGGTTGAGCGGTTGGTATTTATACTAATTATGCATCCGGATGTGTATCCGTTATTCGTTGCTCTTCCGTGAGCACTTGTATGTGTATATGGACTGTATAAGGGTGTTGAAACCCACTGTTGTTGTCTTATTAGTGTGATGTCTTCCCTGGCCGGGAATTTAATGTGTTTCTATATTCTGTTTAATGTTGCGTTGTCCCTGGTCGGGAATTATATTATGTGATGAGTTTTTATTTCCGGTTAGCTCAGTTTGTGGGGAGACTCTGCCCAAATTTTTATAAAAACCCACAATGCAAAAGTGGTGTAATGGGGTTGGTAAAGGGTAAAATCTTTGAGTCTATTTATTGGTAGAGTTGATCATATAATGTTGAACATTATTTATGTCATGGGATTGTGGGAAACATGATATGATTCTTTTTAAAGAATGAAAAGAAAATGAAAAATTTATACACATACGACGTCATAAATGAACTAATGACGAGTTTAAGTGTTGGGGCCTTACATTAGTGGTATCAGAGCAGTGGTTGCTCATTGGGGCTGTTGAGGGCCTAGGAAGTTATTGATAGCACATATTTATGCATGATGGCATTAATGTTATACGACATGACTAATTGTTTATGTGCTTTTATGTTATGAAAAGTGGTATTGCTAACCATTGTGGTTGCAGGAATCGTGTGGAACACGATAGGATGGCATTAATAGTAATGTAACACTCTATATGTTACGTGCCAAGGAATCTGATTGGTAAGAAAATCAGGGAAAAGAAAGATATGATGTATTGTCTGAGGACAGACCGGGTGGACAACCGACAGTGGAATACTTCGGTATGGTCTCAATTATTATTGAATATACTAATGCGTTTGTTCATGTAATGTTCAAGCAAGGAAGGTACGTAAGACGCGTACGGGCATCAGACGGTAACATATTCTTACACTATGACTATGCTATAATTACAGAAGTATTTACGATGTTTATGATGATGATTAGGATAAGTAAGTATATGATGATGATGTCTATGATGAATAAAGACGACAAGATGTTTACGACGATATTATGATAGATGAAGATAATTTCTACGATGAATAAAGATGACAAGATGTTTACGATGATGTTATTATAAATAAGTTTATGATGATGATGTTATGATAAATGAAGATGGTATGACGTTTACGATGATGACTATGATAAGTAATGATGATGTTAATATGATGTTTATAGAATGATATGATGTTTATAAGGTGGTAAGATGCCACAGGGTAAGATGCCCATATGCATGAATATGAACCAGGGAAAATGAAAAGAAGTTAATGAATAACCAACAAGCTTACTCAACTATGATTTCGTACATTTACTGTTATATCTCTAAGATGATGATGCTATAAGATGATGATGTTTATATGATGATGATGTTACAAGATGATAATGTATGTTTAACTATGTTACTTAGAATGGTTGAATGTCCGGTGGTCATTATGGGCAAGCGAGGAAGGTCTTGCCGCTCACATAGCTGATGAGCGATGGGGTACATCCGCTATCAAGGTGTAGCGATGGGTATCATCCGCTGATGAGCGATGGGGTACATCCGCTATCAAGGTGTAGCGATGGGTATCATCCGCTGAGCGATGGGGTACATCCGCTATCAAGGCGTAGCGATGGGTATCATCCGCTGAATAAAGAGATACATCCGCTATCAAGGCGTAGCGATGGGTATCATACGATGTGTTATGTCGAGCGAGGGGGCCAATTGTGCCGCTGTCATAATGGAACCCGGACAGTCCCATTTCTAATTAACATAGTTTGTTGTGAGTATATATGTGAATATGATGTTTATGATGATGTTTATGATGAGTAAAGATGATATGATGATTATGATGATGTTTATGATGATAGCGATGCCTCATTCCGCTATATTGATTGGCGATGGTTCTTTCCGCCAGATGTATTGATAGCGATGGTTCATTCCGCTATATTGATTGGCGATGGTTCTTTCCGCCAGATGTATTGATAGCGATGGTTCATTCCGCTATATTGATTGGCGATGGTTCTTTCCGCCAGATGTATTGATAGCGATGGTTCATTCCGCTATATTGATTGGCGATGGTTCTTTCCGCCAGATGTGTTGATAGCGATGCCTCATTCCGCTATATTGATTGGCGATGGTTCTTTCCGCCAGATGTGTTGATAGCGATGCCTCATTCCGCTATATTGATTGGCGATGGTTCTTTCCGCCAGATGTGTTGATAGCGATGCCTCATTCCGCTATATTGATTGGCGATGGTTCTTTCCGCCAGATGTGTTGATAGCGATGCCTCATTCCGCTATATTGATTGGCGATGGTTCTTTCCGCCAGATGTATTGATAGCGATGGTCCATTCCGCTATATTGATTGGCGATGAGTTATACCGCCGGGTATTGATAGCGATGCCTCTCTCCGCTATTATGTGGACGATGATTCATGCTCAGGTGTATAGCGAGGTTTCATGCCACCTATTATATGACGAGGTATCATGCCGTCGATTCTATAGCGATGGACTGTGCCGCTATATATACAGCACAGGATTTTGCCGCCTTCGAGCGATGGGTACTGATTACGTATTATTATTGAGCGACGGAGATAGGTATGCCGCTATCTTGTTGGCGATGAGGTATGGGATATTGCTATTCTATTTAGCATTATTATAGCTGGCATGCGTTGTTATACATGTTTTATTATGACTATTTTACTAGCATGATGATGGATGACATATGTTGATGTACATGGACCGTCACGAGTTGACTGGGTTGTTTAGATGTCATTGTTGACATGTATCGTCACTAGTTGACGATACCTTAGATGCCATGAGTGGGCATGTGTCGTCACGGGATGGCATGAGTATGTCACGGGATGACGCATGATTACTACGAATGTCGTGTGTGGACATGTGTTCATTGTGAATATTCATGATTAATGAATTAATATGTTTCGAGGATGAGTTAAAGATTGATATAAATTGCGTAATAAAACATGCAACTGATTCTTATGTTAAATTTCAATCACCCTATGTGATAATGTGCAGTAACATGTTGTGTATAGAACTGCGAGAAACTTATGATACAGGAATTAGTGTTTGATGACAGAAACATTATGGATGTCGAAATGCGTAAATGACAAGGTACGTGTTATGTTACTAGTATTTGAGAAATACTAACGGGATTGTTTTGGTACTTGTCCTATGACAGATAATAATTGGGTGTAGTAATATGGAAATGTTGATACTTAAGAGTATGTGAGTGCTGTGATTAACATTATATTATGGTGCCATTGTGTATTGTAGATGATTCCATCTACAAAGGTATGTCACGAACTATTCGATATTGATGTTGATGCCTTGTGTTAGATGAGTATAATCGTGACATGAAAATATTGGTGTTAAGCCATTTATCATGATTGATACTGATGGTCTGTGGCTATGGGTGTGTATAATGCGCATATATGTATGTGAGAATGACTAATGGCTTTTCTAGTCATTACCTTGCACCAGATAATAGCCAGGAGATGATATATGGAAGATTGATGCGTAAAGGCTCAAGAGTACCGTTACTTCATACGGATGATGGTGATGATGTGAGGATAAGTTGCATACATTTGCAACGACACAGGTATGAAGTTAATTAAGATAATGTTGATGTATGGTCATATATTCTTGAATATACATGATATGCATGGATTGCATGATTTATCGATTTTATGATGTGTACTATGATGAAAGTAAACTGTGACAGATTTAGATCTTGTGCAAGGAAACTGTACCGATGCGATTACACAGGTACTGAAGTATGACAAGAAGTGCTTGATTGCTAAACGGTGTAAGTGTTGACTTTTATGAACTGTTAGCAATTTCCTTGATAAGTTAATTATAGGAATGAACTTTTGAAATGTAAACAAATTGAACAAGGCAAGTATGATGTTAACCTCGTATTGATTACATGAATAGAGGAATTCATGTATTAGATTATTAAATACTAATGTTGGGATGGAGTAAAGTGATGTGAATTGCAGTATTGCGATCGTTGGTACAATGGGGCATATGTGTGAGCCACGATGATTCCGATGACTGTCATCCTACGGATGGTAAAGTCTCTATCTTGAGCTATATACGGTACGTAAATTTTACAGTTGGCTTTTATAGTAAGCATGCGTTGAAATTTCGAGGACGAAATTCTATATGTTGGGGAGAATTGTGATGTCCAGATTATTATTAATCATTAGTTGGACTAAATATGATTTGAATTTTTTTGATAATTAATTTTAGAATTAATTAGAAGTGGAATTGACCAAGTGAAGGTCAACTGGCAAATTAATCGGATCCTAAAATATTTTGAGATTGTAAACTATACTCCGATAATATTTTAGAGATAAATTAATTAAAATGAAGAACTTAAGTTTTGGGTTTTTGGGGTGTGTATAAATCCCAATCGTTGTCTAAAAATAATTATCAGTGCACCGGTGACACTTCGATGTACAAAACCGGGTTAGGATACAAAAAAAATAAATATGTTATGTTGGCATTTTCGGACACACATTAAAAGGTGTAAAATCGCGCACAGAAATCCCGAACCCCTTCTCCTCCCGCGCGATACCTGACCCCTCGCCACTAAACCGCCGCGCCCGCCGCCGTCCGAGCTCCTTCCGGCGCGTCCGAACCGCCGCCGCCTTCGTATCTCCCAGGCGCTTCTTTCCATACCAATATCGTGAAGTTTCGTCGCCGATCGCGTCCGGATCTTGCAAGAAAGTGCGAGGTTCAAAATCACGATTTCGTCCGATTTTGGAGCGATTTTCTTCCGATTGTTTTGTGGGTAATTCTCGTCGTCCCTTAGTCGTTACTTCCCCTGAAATCCCACGAATTTTTGATGAACTTTGGTTCGATTTTGATGGCATTTTTCGTAGGGTTGCTCGAGTGTGTGCAGTGTGTGCAGCAGTGTGTGTGCGTGTGTGTGTTTCTGCGTGTGGGTGTGTGTATCCCGCATCATGTGTGTGATGTAGCGGATGGTGGGAGATGATGGGGTTTTGCATTACCAATGTAGTATCATGATTCATGTGAGGATGCGTGCATCCAAAGTATTGATTATGATTTGTTTCATAATATCGAGTTATTGATTTGTGATATGGAAATGAAAGTAAGAATTATTTGATGGATGTTCATTGCTCGAATTATGAGCTAATATTGAATTGATGTTCGATATAGACTCTACAGGAGACTTCGGACGTTGCTGAGAGCTTGTTCATGTTGTCTACTATAAGGTACGTGGTGACGTACGAGCAGGTATATCTAGTATCTATACATTCATGTATACATGCAATTTTGAATATGATGTTTCAAGTAAGTGTTTGACTTTAATATCATATACGAGCTATGGGGGACACGTAATGGTACGTGGTCCAATTTTATTTGTTGAGTAGTGATGCCGTGGGCATGAGCTATATGAGAAAGTATTGAGAATGAGATGGTGGGATAACCAGGGTTACATTTGGATAACCAGGTTCACATTGATGTTGAATTATTTATGTTTGAGCATAAATAATATTGTCGTTGTATTGAATTCATAAGTGTTGTTGAGTATTACTTTTTCAGTGACAATACTAAACTTGACATTATGAAGTATGTGAGTTTGAAACAGGAACAGTGTGTGGAAGCCATACAAATTCGGAATTGTACAGGGAGTATACTTTATAAGTTTTGCATAATTTAGATTATTGCATTATGATTTTGTATGTTGATTTGTGATTCAATATTGAGTGGGGAGTGTGCTCACCCTGTGTGGGGGCTGTTTCTGTTGAAACAGGTACAACAGGTACGATGCTGTTTTGGAGTACTAGGCTCGAACCTTGTTGGATGATGCTTCCAGAAGCATAGTATGTGATTGAGCCGATATACGAGGTTGAGCGGTTGGTATTTATACTAATTATGCATCCGGATGTGTATCCGTTATTCGTTGCTCTTCCGTGAGCACTTGTATGTGTATATGGACTGTATAAGGGTGTTGAAACCCACTGTTGTTGTCTTATTAGTGTGATGTCTTCCCTGGCCGGGAATTTAATGTGTTTCTATATTCTGTTTAATGTTGCGTTGTCCCTGGTCGGGAATTATATTATGTGATGAGTTTTTATTTCCGGTTAGCTCAGTTTGTGGGGAGACTCTGCCCAAATTTTTATAAAAACCCACAATGCAAAAGTGGTGTAATGGGGTTGGTAAAGGGTAAAATCTTTGAGTCTATTTATTGGTAGAGTTGATCATATAATGTTGAACATTATTTATGTCATGGGATTGTGGGAAACATGATATGATTCTTTTTAAAGAATGAAAAGAAAATGAAAAATTTATACACATACGACGTCATAAATGAACTAATGACGAGTTTAAGTGTTGGGGCCTTACAGAATGCTTCATTGGGAGTTAAACGTTTGTTCGTTACAGTTATACATGATTTCTTGAGATCTATCTGTGCGTATACTATGAAGCATAAAGATCAAGTTTTGGACATCTTTCTTAACTGGAAGAAGATGATCGAAACCCAAACCGAAAGAAAGATAAAGAGGCTCAGATCCGATAATGGTGGAGAATACAAGTCAGATCCATTTCAAAAAACTTGCCAGAAAGAATGGATACTCAGACCATTTACTGTACCGGACACGCCACAACAAAATGATGTAGCAGAATGAAAGAATCGTACTCTGATTGACAAGGTTCGAAGCATGTTATCCCAATCTAGACTGAGAAAAGCATTCTAGGCTGAAGCCTTGTCATATGCATCTTGTATCATCAACAGGCTACCAACTTCTGCACTAGATGAAAAAATCCCAGTGAGGTATGGTCTGGACGACCCATTTCTGATATGATTCTCTGCATATATTTGGGTGTCTCGCATACTTTTACGTCAGAAAATCAAAGCTTGTACCTAGAGCCGAGAAAGTTGTTCATGAGTTATAGTGAAGGAGTAAAGTCATTCCGTATATGGAACCCTGAGTCAAAGAATATTTTCTTGAGTCGAGACGTTACCTTTGACGAATCTGTAATGTTGAACCAGACAAAGTCAGAGAAAGAGAACCATGATCCGAGTTCTCAGTTGCGGGTGGAGTTCGAAATTCCAACAACTCCAGACCAACTTATTCAGACCGATGGTCATCCTGAAGAAGGCTCTGACGACTCTTTTCAAGCGGAGGTACCAGATTCAACATCAGTACCTGAGTCTATTGCAAATATTAGCCCTAAGATAATTATCCGAAAACCTGCTTGATTTACGTATATGGTAGTGTTTGCTCTTCCAATTGATAAGATGGTATTTCGTACAACTACAGAAAACTATGTATAGTACAGAAAAAACCATGTGGAAAACAGCGATGGATGAAAAGATGAAATCACTTTATCAGAATAAAACTTGGAAGCTGGTCCTATTTCCTAAATGAAAGAAAGTGACTGGCTATAAATGGGTCTTTCAAAGAATGAATGTGCACTAGGCAAGACAGTATCAGATACAAAGCTAGACTAGTAGCAAAAGGTTATGCTCATAATGAAGGAATAGACTATGATGAGATTTTCTCACCCATTGTCAATCGTTCGTCTATTCGTCTCTTATTAGCTGGGGTTGCACAATTTGACTTTGAACTAGACCAGCTTGACGTCAAAACATTATTCCTTTATGGAACTTTGGACGATGAGATCTATATGGCTCAACCTGATGGTTCCCGGTCATGAAAGTTTGTTCGCAAGCTTCCTAAGTCACACTATGGTCTCAAATGGTCACTGAGACAATGGTACAAGTTGTTTAACGGCTTTATGAAGAAATAGAGGTACAAACGCATTCAGTTTTATCATTGTGTCTACATAAAGAAACTCCAAAATGGTACATTTATCTATTTGCTCTTCTATTTTGATGATATGTTGATCACCTCTAAAAGCAAGATAGAGATTGACAAACTGAAGACTCAGCTCAACTCAGAATTTGAGATGAAAGATCTTGGAGAGGCCAAAAAGATTCTTGGAATGGAGATCAAGAGGGACTGAATATAGGGTACAATTTGTTTGACACAAACTCAGTATCTGAATGTACTCCAGAGATTTGGTATAGATGGGAATACCAAACTTGTAAGTACTCTGTTAGCTCCGCATTTTAAACTAAGTGCACCAATGTCTCCTACTACATATGCCGAAAAAAGACAAATGTATTGCCTTCCTTATGCAAATGCTGACGGAACTCTGATGTATGCGATAGTGTGCACAAGGCCTGATATTTCTATGTTGTTAGCATGGTGAATCGATACATGCACAATCTTTGTAAAACAATTGGCATGCAATAAGGTGGATTATGCGATACATTTAAGTTACCGTGGATATTGGTCTGAAATTTCAGAAAGAGGACACAATGATCGATCGTCTTGTTGGATACGTCGATTCAGATTATGATGGTGATCTTGATAAGTGTGATATCCCCGAAATGGTTAATTGCTTTTTGGTGCATTAATTGTGTTTACATGATTAATTATGTGGTAATTAATTATGTGTTGGAATTTATTTACCTTATGGAAATGCTTGGTCATGTGGATAGGATGACCCGGGGTTGCATTTCAGGGTGCATGTGGTGCATGTTGGGTAAATATTATTGGGAGCATGATTATTTGCCTTGGTTAGCAATTTATTAGAAATCATGTGTTAATTGATATTATGGTGCATTTTGAGAAAATGCTTTGAAAAATATCATGTTGGGGTGTTTTATACACCATGGAATTCTTTTGGGTATCATTTTAATAAACTCACTTTTTAATATCCAACCCCACTCTTTCAACCTCACTCTTACTTTACCAAATCAAAATCCACAAACCCTTCCCCTCCAAATTTTCGAGCTCAAGCCTAGGGTTGAGGAGAAACCTTTCAAAAATCTCGATTTGTGGAGCATATTGGGTGATTTGAGATCCCCAAGAGGTATGGGTACCTCATGCTTTAATTTTGTAAGGTTTTGTTTGAGTTTGGTTTGATTTTGAATGGTTTTAAAATGGGTTTTGTTGGGTTGTTGTGGGTTTGGTTAATGGTTGGATTTATGGTTGTTTTAAGGTGTATTTTGGTGGTTTAAGTTGTTATTTTGTTGTTGGTTGTTTGGTTAAGTGTTGGATTGGGTTGGAAGAAATTTTGGGAACAAAAATGGTGAAAAACGCATGTCTGCGCGAGGCGATCGATCGCCTGAAAAGAGGCGACCGATCGCCAAGAGACAGTGGCATTTTTACGGGTTAGGCGATCGATCGCCTAAAATGGGGCGACCGATCGCCGAGAGGCAGTAGGTTTTTCAAAGGAATGGCGATCGATCGCCATGTTTGGGGCGACCGATCGCCGCAGTGTAAATTTTGAGGCGACCGATCGCCTGGGTGAAGCGATCGATCGCCGCCTGTGGAATTTTGGAAAATGGTTAATTTTGTCAAATTTTTGGTATTTGGCTATTATTTGGCTTCTAATATGGGGTTGTGTGATTGTGTAGAACCATCCCAGGTAGCAACACAACCGAGGAATTGAAGCCGGACCAATTCCACTTTTGGAAAGGTACGTAGTGGACGTACGGGCACCCCAACGGTACATGTATCTTATATACTTATTGTTTATGCATTGTGGATGCAAGTATATATGTGGTATTGCATAGTGGATGCAAATACATGTTATGCATGATGTTTATAGATGCATATGATTATTGGTGCACATCCCATGAGTCGTGGTCATCCCTTGATGATTTTAATGCTTGCCGCTATTTGGTTTGGTTCCGCTAAATGTGAAGCGAGGGGTGGGAGCGCCGCATGTCACATTTGAGCGTGGTTATCATATGGGGCGAGGAAAGGGTATTTGCCGCTCAACGAGAGGCGAGGGGTGGGAGTCCCGCAGTCCGTTGAAGCGAGGTTATCCTATGCCGCTCATATGTAAATAAGCGAGGGGCATTAAAATACATTGTGATGGACAGACTAGGGATTGGGGATCAGTATTGGTTATTGATCAGTTGGTATATGTAATGACATGTTTTGGCCATTAAAATAATCTGTTGATTATACTCATGAGTTATGGTACAGGGACAACCAAACGGGAAGCGTTTGAAATGCATGGAAAACAGGAAGTGTTTTATATTGATTATGCATTTACGCTTTATCTTCATATTGTGTTGAATATGAATGATTATTATTGCTCATGTTTGGGGGTTGTCCTTGTAGGTACCTTTTTGGCATGATAGCAAGCTTTGAACGGGTTGAGGTGGTGAGCTTGTGAAGCATTCTTTTGAGGATTAAAGGACAGGATTATTTTGTCTAGTGTCTACTCTAGGAGTAGTGTAAAACTAGTTGATAGCATTCATTGATGAGGAATGTAATTAATCCATTCTTTTTGGAAGTCCTTATTATTATGGCATGTAATGCTTAAGCTCATAGACTCAACATGTTCTTTTCTCACTCTGATCATTATATTAGCTCTATTATGCCTTATTTCCGCACTTAAGGATTAGGGTCCTTACATTAGTGGTATCAGAGCAGTGGTTAGAGAACCCGGGAACGAATGAGGGGTAGCCTTAGCATGTTTGGCTAGGTGCTTACATTTGAAGCATGTTTATGCATGTGGTGCATATTGGTGTATATTTGGTTATACTAACATGCTTATATCACTCCTGTTATCTAACGACATGATATATATATTGTTTTGGATTGTTGTTAACATTTGTGTTACAGCATGGCTGCTAACAAGGAAGTTGGCGACGTTGGTAGTGTGAATGCGAGTATTGGACAGGCTAATCCTCTACCTCCACCGGCTGTAGGAATGGAACCAGTGGTCCAGTTATTGCTACCAGGTGAGATTAGCTTGACTCAGTTTCTGTCTTATCATCCGCCCCGGTTTGAGGGGACAGAGTCCGGAGAAGAAGCTGAAGAGTGGCTGGAGAGACTTGAGCAGATCTTTGTATCGGCTCCTTGTGCTATTACTGCTTGGCTGAGGCTGGCGGAGTTCCAGTTGGCTAAGAAACCATTGATGTGGTGGAGGAGCACAGTGATGGAGATGAGAGCACTAGGTGCTGTGATTGATTGGACGCTCTTCAGGACCAGGTTCTTGAACCGATACTTCTCCGCGGCAGCAAGACAGACAAAGGAGGATGAATTTACCAGTTTGAGGCAGGGGAACATGACAGTGGCGGACTATGCCACACGGTACTCTTCGTTGTTGAGGTACGTCCCCCACATTGCCACCAGTGGACACGCTAAGATGAGGAATTTCATGAAGGGGTTACGACCGGAGCTCTATGACCGGGTTATCACTAATAACCCAACCTCTTTTGATGACGCTCTTACAAGAGCGGAGCTTGCTGAGCTAGGAGTGGGAGCTTACGCTATGCCACCACCGGTACCGCAACAGAGGCAGACTAGTGACAGTTTGAGGCCTCGGGGTGAGCCGTTTAAGCCCCGTGGTGCCTCTTCATCTTCGCGATATGGTGGAAAGAAACACTTTGGACAGAAGCAGGATAACAAGAAGGGCAATTGGTCGGCCAATAGAGGATCTTCACAAGGGGACAGGCCGGGAGAGCCGAGGTGCAACAATTGTGGAGGGCCACATTCTTCAAACAAGTGTCCTGCATGTTATATCTGTGGCAAGATGGGCCACATTGCTCGGTATTGCCCCACTCGGGGAGGACAGTCAGAGTATCAGGGCAACAGGCCGAGGTTTGAGGATAGGACAGTGCAGCAGAGGCAGCAGTTTGGGCCTCGACCATCGGGAGGTCAGACAGTAGGACCACCCCAGGGGCAGGTATATGCACTGACCAGGGAGCAGGCCCAGGCAGCCCCAGAGGAGGTGATTGCCGGTACGTGTCATTTATTTACGTACCCTGCTTTTATTTTGATCGATACAGGTGCCTCCCATTCTTTTGTATCGGTGGGTTTTGTGGAAAGACACCATATGCGCACGTCTTCTTTACCCACGCCCCTCCTTGTCTCGACACCCACTGGAAGAAATGTTGTTGCTGATCAGTTTTTGGCAGACTGCCTCATTTATTTTGAGGGCAACGAATTGAGATCAGACTTGATTGTGCTGGGTATGTCAGACTTCGACTGCATCTTGGGTATAGATGTTCTGAACAGATATCAGGCAGTGGTAGATTGCCGACAGAGGACAGTGAAGTTCAGACCTGAGTTGGGCAGTCAGTGGACTTTCTATGGCAACGGTTCTCGTGCGAAGATTCCGTTGATTTCAGCGATCAAGATGACTCAGTTATTGGAACGTGGACACACGGGTTATCTCATTTATGCCGTGGACACGTCTGGGAAGAGTAAAGAACTCAGAGTTGAGGATGTACCAGTAGTGGCAGAGTTCGCCGATGTATTTCCAGAAGAGATCCCAGGATTCCCATGGCTAGGGAAGTCGAGTTTGGGATCGAGCTGTTGCCAGGGACATCCGCTATCTCTCGTGCACCTTATAGGATGGCACCGGCTGAGCTGAGAGAGTTGAAAGAACAGTTGCAGGATCTCTTGGACAAGGGATATATACGCCCGAGCGTGTCGCCATGGGGCGCACCAGTTCTCTTTGTGAAGAAGAAGGACGGTTCGATGCGGTTGTGTATCGATTACCGGCAACTGAACAAGGCTACAGTGAAGAACAAGTATCCTCTTCCAAGGATAGATGACTTGTTTGACCAGTTGCAAGGTACCAGGGTGTATAGCAAGATTGATTTGAGATCCGGGTATCATCAGATTCGGGTCAGAGAGGAAGATGTGCAGAAGACAGCATTCCGGACCCGATATGGGCATTATGAGTTCCTAGTGATGCCGTTCGGTGTGACGAATGCTCCAGCAGTCTTCATGAGTCTGATGATCAGAGTGTTTCAGCAGTATCTTGACCAGTTCGTCATCGTGTTCATAGACGACATTCTTATCTACTCCCGGAGCGAGGAGGAGCATGTGAAACACTTGAGGACAGTGCTTCAGATTCTCAGAGAGCATCAGTTGTATGCTAAGCTCAGTAAGTGTGAATTTTGGCTGAGCAGTGTAGTGTTTCTGGGGCATGTCATATCGAGCAGCGGGATATCGGTAGATCCCAAGAAGATTGAGGCTGTGATGGAGTGGGCTGCCCCCACTTCTGTGCCTGAGATCCGGAGTTTTCTGGGTTTGGCCGGGTATTATCGGCGCTTTGTCGAAGGCTTTTCAAAGATTGCCAAGCCGCTGACTCAGTTGACTCAGAAAGGAGTGCCTTTCTTTTGGTCAGAAGCTTGTGAGGAGAGCTTCCAGGAGTTGAAGCACCGATTGACGACGGCGCCAGTGTTAGTGATCCCGACGGAGAACTCCAAATTTGTTCTGTATACTGACGCATCACTGCAGGGCCTTGGGTGTGTTCTGATGCAAGATAAGCATGTGGTAGCTTATGCATCGAGGCAGTTGAAGCCGCATGAGACCAGATATCCAGTTCATGACTTGGAATTGGCGGCTATCATCTTCGCCCTGAAGATCTGGAGACATTACTTATATGGGACTTCATTCACCATATACACGGATCACAAGAGCCTCAAATTTTTATTCACTCAGGAGAGCTGAACATGAGGCAGAGGAGATGGATGGACTTACTCAAGGACTATGATTGCGAGATCGAGTACCATCCGGGGAAAGCCAATTTGACAGCAGACGCTTTGAGCCGGAAAGTGAGGAGTTCTGCTGAGGACGTCATCCATTTGTCAGCTATGATGACCTCTTATTGCCATCTTGGCTATGACTTCGACATTGATGCATCGCCTGTGTATGTATCGACCTTGTTAGCTGAGCCAGATATCTATGAGGACATCAGGAGAGCTCAGAGGTCAGATGACGAGGTTCAGAGGTGGTTATCTTTAGTGCATCTTGGTCAGCCAACGAAGTTCAGAGTGGCTGATGACGGATCTTTGAGATTGGGTGACCGATGGGTAGTTCCGAGTACGCCGGAGTTGCGTAAGGGGATCTTGGAGCGAGCTCACAGTAGCAGACTTAGCATCCACCCAGGCGGGAAGAAGATGTACAGAGATTTGCGTGGTCAGTTTTGGTGGAAGAGAATGAAATCAGATGTCGTCGCTTTTGTAAAGAGGTGTTTGATCTGCCAACAGGTTAAGGCAGAGAGACAGAGACCTGGCGGCGAGTTGAGAAGCTTGGAGATACCGAAGTGGAAGTGGGAGCACATTTCCATGGACTTCGTGACTCATTTGCCGAGGAGTGCTTCAGGCTTTGATGCTATTTGGGTGATTGTGGACAGATTGACTAAGGTAGCCCACTTTATCCCCTATAGCATGACTTTCACATTTTTGAGGATGGCGCAGTTGTATATTAGAGATGTGGTGAGATTGCATGGGATTCCCGTTTCTATAGTGTCAGATCGAGATCCGCGATTCACATCTCATTTCTGGGAAGGTCTTCAGTCAGCCTTGGGAACTGAAGTCCGATTGAGCACTGCTTATCATCCTCAGACGGATGGCCAGACCGAGCGCACTATTCAGACGCTCGAGGACATGTTAAGAGCTTGTGTTTTGGAGTTCGATGCCTCTTGGCAAGATTCAGTGCCTTTGGTAGAGTTTTCGTATAACAATAGCTACCAGGCGAGTATTCAGATGGCTCCGTTTGAAGCTCTTTATGGCAGACGGTGTAGATCACCCTTATGTTGGGATGATTTGGACCGCAGATCGGTCGGAGGACCGGAGTTGATCCGAGAGATGGAAGAGAAGATAAAGATTATAAGTCAGAAAATGAAAGCGGCCCAGGACAGACAGGCAGCTTATGCAAATAAACGGCGGAGACCGTTGGAATTTCAGTTGGGAGATAAGGTCTTTTTGAAGATCTCGCCTTTCAGAGGCGTTGTGCGATTTGGGATGCGCGGGAAACTGTCTCCGAGGTATGTTGGACCGTACGAGATCTTGCAGCGCATCGGCACTTTAGCTTACCGACTGGCTTTGCCGCCTTCTTTATCTGGTATACATGATGTGTTTCATGTATAGATGCTGCGGAAGTATGAGCCGGATCCGTCTCACGTGTTGCAGCCTTCCGAAGTTCAGTTGGAATCAGATGTATCTTATGTGGAACGGCCTGTCAGAATTCTAGATCGAGCAGACCGTAGGCTTCGGAACAAAGTGATACCGATGATCAAGGTTCAGTGGGATCGCAGGGGTGTCGAGGAGGCTACGTGGGAGACGGAGCAGCATATGGTGCAGCACTACCCGGAACTATTCTCTGGTATGAGTTTATGTTTAGTTTCTTTTGGGGTAAGTGCATGTGATTTCGAGGACGAAATCTTATAAGTAGGGGAGTATTGTGATATCCCCGAAATGGTTAATTGCTTTTTGGTGCATTAATTGTGTTTACATGATTAATTATGTGGTAATTAATTATGTGTTGGAATTTATTTACCTTATGGAAATGCTTGGTCATGTGGATAGGATGACCCGGGGTTGCATTTCAGGGTGCATGTGGTGCATGTTGGGTAAATATTATTGGGAGCATGATTATTTGCCTTGGTTAGCAATTTATTAGAAATCATGTGTTAATTGATATTATGGTGCATTTTGAGAAAATGCTTTGAAAAATATCATGTTGGGGTGTTTTATACACCATGGAATTCTTTTGGGTATCATTTTAATAAACTCACTTTTTAATATCCAACCCCACTCTTTCAACCTCACTCTTACTTTACCAAATCAAAATCCACAAACCCTTCACCTCCAAATTTTCGAGCTCAAGCCTAGGGTTGAGGAGAAACCTTTCAAAAATCTCGATTTGTGGAGCATATTGGGTGATTTGAGATCCCCAAGAGGTATGGGTACCTCATGCTTTAATTTTGTAAGGTTTTGTTTGAGTTTGGTTTGATTTTGAATGGTTTTAAAATGGGTTTTGTTGGGTTGTTGTGGGTTTGGTTAATGGTTGGATTTATGGTTGTTTTAAGGTGTATTTTGGTGGTTTAAGTTGTTATTTTTGTTGTTGGTTGTTTGGTTAAGTGTTGGATTGGGTTGGAAGAAATTTTGGGAACAAAAATGGTGAAAAACGCATGTCTGCGCGAGGCGATCGATCGCCTGAAAAGAGGCGACCGATCGCCAAGAGACAGTGGCATTTTTACGGGTTAGGCGATCGATCGCCTAAAATGGGGCGACCGATCGCCGAGAGGCAGTAGGTTTTTCAAAGGAATGGCGATCGATCGCCATGTTTGGGGCGACCGATCGCCGCAGTGTAAATTTTGAGGCGACCGATCGCCTGGGTGAAGCGATCGATCGCCGCCTGTGGAATTTTGGAAAATGGTTAATTTTGTCAAATTTTTGGTATTTGGCTATTATTTGGCTCCTAATATGGGGTTGTGTGATTGTGTAGAACCATCCCAGGTAGCAACACAACCGAGGAATTGAAGCCGGACCAATTCCACTTTTGGAAAGGTACGTAGTGGACGTACGGGCACCCCAACGGTACATGTATCTTATATACTTATTGTTTATGCATTGTGGATGCAAGTATATATGTGGTATTGCATAGTGGATGCAAATACATGTTATGCATGATGTTTATAGATGCATATGATTATTGGTGCACATCCCATGAGTCGTGGTCATCCCTTGATGATTTTAATGCTTGCCGCTATTTGGTTTGGTTCCGCTAAATGTGAAGCGAGGGGTGGGAGCGCCGCATGTCACATTTGAGCGTGGTTATCATATGGGGCGAGGAAAGGGTATTTGCCGCTCAACGAGAGGCGAGGGGTGGGAGTCCCGCAGTCCGTTGAAGCGAGGTTATCCTATGCCGCTCATATGTAAATAAGCGAGGGGGCATTAAAATACATTGTGATGGACAGACTAGGGATTGGGGATCAGTATTGGTTATTGATCAGTTGGTATATGTAATGACATGTTTTGGCCATTAAAATAATCTGTTGATTATACTCATGAGTTATGGTACAGGGACAACCAAACGGGAAGCGTTTGAAATGCATGGAAAACAGGAAGTGTTTTATATTGATTATGCATTTACGCTTTATCTTCATATTGTGTTGAATATGAATGATTATTATTGCTCATGTTTGGGGGTTGTCCTTGTAGGTACCTTTTTGGCATGATAGCAAGCTTTGAACGGGTTGAGGTGGTGAGCTTGTGAAGCATTCTTTTGAGGATTAAAGGACAGGATTATTTTGTCTAGTGTCTACTCTAGGAGTAGTGTAAAACTAGTTGATAGCATTCATTGATGAGGAATGTAATTAATCCATTCTTTTTGGAAGTCCTTATTATTATGGCATGTAATGCTTAAGCTCATAGACTCAACATGTTCTTTTCTCACTCTGATCATTATATTAGCTCTATTATGCCTTATTTCCGCACTTAAGGATTAGGGTCCTTACAATAAGCGTCGACCAACTACTAGTTATGTGTTTACCATGACAGGAAGACCTGTGTGCAGGAGATCTGCGCTACAGTCCACAGTTGCTTTGTGTACTACAGAGGAAGAGTATATGGCGATCACATAAGCATTCAAGGAAGGCATCTTGTTGCATACTTTGGTGAAAGACTTGGGCATCAGGCAGAAAAATACAGAGATTTTCTGTGATATTCAAAGTGCCATATGTCTGGGAAATAGTAGAAGAAGTAGATATTCTACTCAGGAAAATCGGGACTGCAACTAATCCTGCAGATATGTTATTAAATGCGGTGATAGGGATCAAGTTTCAATACTGCTTGGACTTAATCAACATCTCTCGAGTATCCAGCTCCTGAGGGCGTACTGAATGAGGCACACATATTGATGGAAAATCACCAAGGTGGAAATTGTTGGCGGTGATTCCAAGAAGGTGGCTCTTTCCAAGCACTTTACAAATGGAGGCTTTGAATACCGTAGAATTGGAGGCTTGGAATTCGACAATAGCAGGATGCTAAGTTCATCTTTCCAAGCACTATACAAATGGAGGCTTACTTTAAATTTTTCTTGCAGTCGAGAGTCTAGAATTTGATCTTCATGACCCTTGATTGATTCCCTTCAACTTATCAAAAATCTCTGACCTTGAATTACACCCAAGATAAGTCGGTTTGACTCATGTGAATTTGTCTGAAAAGGTAAACTTCATGCAAAATATATGAACTAGTTCTCTCGGCTAAGATTTCTAGGTATGCACTATTATAAAGTGAAGTGTTTAGAAATTTTGTAAAATTGGACAAATTTAAAAAAAAAATGGAACGTGGAGCAGATATCTGTTCATACTTTCCACATCAGTGAAACGGGGAACATCTCTTGCCCCATTTACTCTACCAAGCTATGTAACTACTAACAACAAATTGATTCAAGCTCTACACAGTTAAGTGAATACATAGAAAATGGTAGAAAAGAAAAGAAAAACCTGCACATCTCACCACCAAGAAACACTAGCCATGAACCCAAATGCCATTAAACAGAAAACCACCACTGAATTCAAGAAACCTTGCACATTCCGCATAACTGATGAAGAATCTGGCGAAGTCCCAATCGGACCGAACGCCACTCCTGGGCCGGAAGTCTCCATTGCATCAGGATTTGGTGGGCTAGGACTTGAGGGTATGATAGGAAGTGAAGAATCACTTGGAGAAAGCGCAGGGCCACCAGGTGAAGGAAAGAGAGGAGTAATATCAGGAGATAATGCTGGTGGCACAGATAATGGAGAAATGGTATCAGGCGACAATGCCGGTGCTGCTGAAATAGTGGAGGCTGGCAGTTCTTTCTGTACTGCAAATGATGGTGAAAATGCTATGAAAATGGTAGAAAGAATGATCAAGAATGGGATATTTGAGTAAGCCATTGAAGTAATGATAAGGGAATCAGTAGCCTAGTGTTATTTCCTCCCAAAGATCAATTTTTTTGCAATATTACTGAAATAAATGCAGTTGTGTTTATCAAGAAATGTGACACACACAGAGGTTAAAAGAGTGAGTACATTATTGTGCCAAGATGAAAGGTGGCGAGGTGTGATTGGGCGAGACGCATGAGGGAAGAGCTAGACATGTGGAAGAAATGGACAAGATTAGATATGCATTCGTTGTGGAACACATGCAGAGTCAATTACTTGGTCCTGTCTTTTTCTTAAATGTCTGTATATGCAGTCATTCACAAGCCCGTGAAATTCTTGCTAGGCGAAGCAGTTTCTAGATGCAATAGTTTGCAGAAGTTTTGGCCTTCTTGGGTTCATTTTTTATTTGAAGAAATTTCGGCTTGCTTGCTGCTAAATATTTAATTTGGAGAATTTTTTGGCTTTCTTGGCATTAAAAAACTGACTTCAATCACATGGTTTACGTCAAATTAAGTGTCCAAATTACTAAAACTTTGATTATTTGATAATATATCAGTAAAAATACATGGCTTTAATAATCAAATTTTTCTTTGAAGTTAATTTGGGGAATACCAAAATTCTGCAAAAGTGTTGGACCTTTAGTTGATACGAGAAAAGGGCTTTCAAAATTTTCAATTAAGAAAGTAATGCACATTATTCAAACATGTTGAACTTAAAGGTCCGAAGAGGACAAAAACAAAACAACTATGTTGAATTTAGTATCCGTTTGGTGGAGAGGATATATAAATAAATAACAAAATTTATTCCATATTTGTTTGGAATTTATTGCCTTGTAGCCATTACGTTGGGATGCTTTATATCTCGAGGGAAATTGTTTGGGTCACTTCGACTGTTGTTGACATATGATAACACAAATGGCTGGTTTCCCCAAACATGGTATCTGGGAAATTCGGAGTTCGCCTTAGGGGACTTGGTCTTAGGGCAATAATCCTAGGTCATATCCGACGGTCCAATGCATTTGGGATCATTGATCCTCGAATCAGGGTATTATCCTTACTTCATGATCGAATTTTCTCATGGTAGCAAGCATTGTCGAGAACTCAACCGTGATGCCACTTTAACTTGGTGATTATAACTAAGTAATGGTGAATTGAAGCCATAAATTTATTTGAATAGATGCATTTGAAGGTAAGAATTTGAAATACATAATAATAAACACATCATTTGGATAAGTTCATTCTTCTATAGATTTTAAATTCTAAAGTAGTTATCCAGCCGAAAACAAAAAGGTCTTAAAGTAGTTATTTTTTGAATCATTGTAATGGGTTTCAAATCTAACTCAATATAAAATCATTTCAAATCCTTCTATAGGTAATATGTGTGTTGTTCATAAGGTCTATGAATATTCAAATGTATTTTAAAATTTTTCCCAATGGCTTTCTTATATTAGTATATTCACTAATATATGTTTAAAATTGAACTGGCATTAGGGATGAGTATTTGGTCAAAACAAAACCAATCGAATCGACCTTGTAAAAACCGAACAGACCGAATTTTTTTCGACCAAACGAACCTACCGAATTTTACAACTAAAACCGAACAGATAAAACATCGATTATTTCGGTCGATTACCGATTAACAGATATTTTTTTAAAAAAAAATATTTTAAAATGGATTTGAAAAAAAAATTAAAAATTAAAATATAATATAAAATATTGGTTTAATCTGTTAACCGATATTTTTAATTGAAATAACCGATTAAACATATATTTTTAAAAATTAAAACCAAACTTCCAAAGTGACCGAACCGAATTTTCGAATTAATTCGATTCGGTAGTTCAATACCGAACTTTTGCTCACCCCTAACTAAGTATACAGCTTCGAACTGTATTTTAGCATTGCAGTAGTGATTGTCAATAAAATTCAGATCAAATTAATCAAACTCGTATTTGAACTAGATTTCGACTAGAACATGAACCCAATCTACTTTGTTTTTCGGATTTTTTAAGTAAACTAAAAATTGAACTCAAATTCTGACAAGAAAAAAGAAGTATAAAATATGATTTGATTTGTCTGCATCTACTCACGATGATCAAATAATATTGTAACACCTAATATACTAGTGATGTATACGGGATGCTTGAAAATTTCCCCTAGAATTGCATATAATCCCCAAAACGATAAACGGTAATTAATGCACGAAGCATACAGTACCATATATATCGCCTCAGCTGCACATCTTTCTTAAAAGAACTGATGATGCAGCGAATTGCAGTAGATGATCTAACTGAACTTTTTTTTGGTAAAGATCCACAAATGACTAGTTTGAAGGGAAAGGCATCCATTAATATTCTCTCTACTAAGAAATTTGCTTCTTGGCTTCTGGAACACCTAAGCAATCTCTCTGGATAATAAAATTCTAGGCCTAAAAAAGTGCTCATATAAATATTCCCACAACCCACAAAATATAACAAATAACACAGGACAGATTGAACTAATGATTGACCTCGGATGCTTGTCCATTCGTATTAGAACCCTCATTACCTCCAGTGGTTGGTAATGGAGTACTCCCTTGATAAACTGGGGGTGGAAACATCGGTGGGGCACCATTAGTAGGGGTGCCAGCACTTCCGGGAATCAATGGAGGAGGAGGAGGAGCAGTTAAGGGCCTTTGGAGACCATCCACTTGACCAGGCAATCGAGCACCAGAGGGAAGCATCATCTGTGGCATGGGAGGACCAGGCATATAACCTGGGAATATGAAAAACAGTTAATATCAAAGTCGAAGTTACAGTATCACATGACATAAGGGAAAATGAATAGCCCCTCTTAGGCCTTAGCTAGTACAGCATTTCAAACAACCCAAAATCTTACTAACATGTAGGATCTCATCCACTGAACATACGAAAGGCTAAAACTCAATAAAGACCCGATTCCAACGAACAGTGCCTCAAACAAATAAGACAAGTAAGCGAGTAAGAAATGAACTCCAGTTATAAAAAAATTGAAAGGTTGGAAGGTTTCAGATACCTGGAGCACCAGGTACGGGTCTTGGAAAAACTGGAGGCCTCATTCCTGGTGGTAACATAGTACCTGCAGGAAAAATTCCGCCTGGAAGTGGAGCTGGTAGAATTTGCATGCCAGGCCTCATCTGAGCATAAGGAGCAACAGGAGGCCTAAACGCTCCAAGGTGCTCCTTTACTTTTTGGTCTATTAAACTTTGATTTAATTGTGCCTCATATTGTTGATAATAACTTCGCACATTTGCCTGCTCAGGTAAAGGTAAAATTTATCACATGTATTTACATACGACCCTAAAGGAAGGAATGTTTGTCGAAGGAAGACAGAGGAGAAAAATACCTTGTGTTTGTATCCAGCATTATGCTGTTTTCTAACTGAAGGCTGCAGTCATATCCAATAACTTTCAATAAGAAATAGAAATATGTTGTATAAAACATTTCAAATATTTTTGGAAGAAATACTACACATAGCAAACACTGATTAATTTCACCTTTTCCATTAGGTACATAAATTTCCAACAAGAAATAAGCAGCAAGTCAAAAAATTGATGGATTTTAAACAAAACCTTATCAACAAGCCACAATATTTTGCACAATTACTAGAAATATAGCATCAAAGTATCTACAATCTCCTTAACATTTTGGCAGCTAGTGAACACAGTCTACTTAACTTAGGGAGTAAAAGGAGTGAACCCATATAGGCAATTACTACAAGCATGAATCTTATCTAATAAGTTGAGAGTATGGTTACAACGGTATGAGCTCATTTCAATAATTATCCATGAAGAGATTATTTTATTTCAATGGCAGCAAACAGCATTTGTAGTATCTGAAAATATTTTACATAAGAAGGGAGAGAGGTAACCCACTGAATCATGCGTGAGGTATGTGTCGCAATAGTCACAGTAATACCTGAGAGAGGAAAAATATAACTAAATCTGGAAAAGAAATCCAAAAGCTACTCCACAAAAGCAATGGTTAACCAATAAAATAATTAAATAAACAATTTGCCTGGGCATTGCGTGATTAGCCAAGCCAAAACAAAAATATCCTGCGATCATTTGAACAAACATAGTCATACAGCATATTAATCTTAGATCATACGTAAAGAATTTCAAATTTGCAAATGAAAATGCTTTCAGGAATGCTATTATATATGGATTTCGTTGGCTTACAATCAAATTGTAGCACTTCGAAACTGGGGAGAAGCTGAAGCGGAGGAAAACCCTAGCAGGGGATTGAAACTGGAGGCTCGAGCGTGAGCAGACGGACTAAGAAGCGTTTGCATAGAACAACGCTTTTAAAAATATAATGGGGGATATCCGATCCGATTCGAGACAATGGGTCGGATCCAGGTCGTTTTTTCTTTAATTGAAAAGGGTTATCTACATACTATTTATTAAGTCCAAAGGTGGGAGACGAACAAAGTGGTCTCTTGATTTGGCAAGCAAATTACACAAATGCCCCACATGACATGAGTACCTACTTAATGACCGATAAAGTGGGGCTAATTTATTTTAATATTATAAAAATAAAAAAAAATTCACTAAATACTGTGAATTAAAAAGGAATTACAATTATATTATAATTTGCGATCTATTTTAAAATTACAATCCAAGATTGCAATTTTAAATAGTATTTTTTAAAGTTGCAATTCAAGATTGTAAATTTATATAAGATAGTGTTTTTCAAAATATACGGAAAAAAACGATGATATTTTTGTTGTAAAAATAAAAAATAAATTATTATTTTTTACCTAATTGATGTATTAGTTTTTGTACAAAATTTTGAACCACATAAATAGTTGATATATGATTAGATGATCTGAAGTAGTATACATAAAAATAAATATAATATTCTTTACACATAGTATGTTTTTGTATTGCAGTTTATTTGGACTACATATGATATGGAGTCGGATGAGGTCAGAACACTGCCTTCAGAATGTGGTTTAGAGGATTAGATGGCATAATGTCCACTCACAAATTTTGAGACAGTTTGGTTTTGCGACGATGCATCTCCATAATGTCATAATTTATCAGTGGACACTGTGTCATCTAGTGTTTTCAAAATCATATCTAACATGAAATCGGTGATCTTACTGGTTACATGTTCGAAGTAGATCAACCGGTGATGACGTCGGCATTATATAATATCTATTTTAATTTTTGTAAAATATATATATCATGTATTTGTTATAGTTTCAAGTTGTTCACAATTAAAAAATATTCACAAACACAACAAGTCAAACTTCAAAGATCAAACCAAATGTTCAACATAAAAAATAATAATAAAATATCTCAAAAACAGCAACCAATACCAAAAAGAACAATGTCCCAAAATTATAAAAAAAAATATTTAAAAAATTATGAAATGATTCAATCTTTTATAATTTACGAGAAACTATATGTTTCTATATAATATACAAGACACATTTGATAAAGACATGCATAAAATATTATTTTGTAATTATTTTTGTCACGCCCCGAGCCCAGGCCCGCACAAGCGCGACTGCACAATGGCTCCTATAGCAACTACTTTGTATCCGTCCTCGCTCTACGAAAATGGTTAACCCAAGTTGTTATAATAGTACATTGTAAGCCTTTATATACCACTTTAAATTTTCATCAACAACCAATGTGGGACAATATATAATATCATGAATGCACATGCATATTGTTGAGAGGGATGCCACGATAGATGTGTAGTGTATGTTTTGGTTGAGATCGGTGCCACGATAGATATGCCGGTGTTGGCATATGCTTTGGCTGGGATTATTGCCACGATAGATATGCTACATATGCTTTGGCATGAGAGATATACGCCGATTGGGTATATGCTATGGCTGTTATAACATGTGATGATGGTACTATGAGATGGGCTGCTAATATGAAGATGTGATGAGGTTCCACTGACATACTGAGCTGAGATAGGCATATCATATTGGTCTGGTTATAACAGGATGATGAGTGAGACATGTCATGACATATTTGCATTTGATGATGCATGATACAGGACAATCACATTATTGTTCATAGTGCTTTATCGTTTATGTTTTTATTGGATATCGCACTGGATGGTTGTTTATCTATACTCATGTTGTGTGATTGTTTCTGTAGGGACTCATAGACGTGGGAGGACGGGATTGTGAGTCTATTCTGCTGCGAGCTGAACCACTGCTTAGGAGTTTTCAGTTTAGGTTGTTATGATGTACATATATGATGTGTAGTAATGACATAGGCTTTGTCAAATTGTAACAACCTACATAATTAAACTCTTAATCAGGTGTATGTTTTACTTAATTCTTACTCACATATGTATAATGAACTGATACATAACGGATTAAGTAACGAGGACCCCACAGGAGCCCCCCGACCCGTAGTGAACCAGTGAGGGAGGTTGTTAGCCCCATCCCTCCTCTTCAAGTCCCTCCTCGTCCTAACCCCGAACCATTTCCTCATAACTTCGAGGTTGAACCTCGAGACTTGGTTCGGGCTGGAGTACCCTGGTACGAGGTCCTGTGTTCCCGGGTTTCGGCTGAGGCTGAAGCTCTTCTTCGTTCCCACTTCATTCCTCTTGACCACGAGGTACGAATACCAGGGTTGGGAGATCGTCCCCACGTTCCCCCTCCGGGCTTTTTTCCTTTCTTTATTGAGCAAATCAGGAGTGGGCTGTACTTCCCCGTCCCCTCTCTGTACCAAGACCTATCTAGTTATTTTTGTGTTTCCCTTAGTCAGCTCAGTCCAAACTCCTACCAAAATATGGCCGCCACAGCTGCCCTGTTCCAATCTTTGAATCTCCCCTTCTCTCCTGCCCTTCTACACTATTTTTTCCATGTCAAGAACACCACATTTCCATGCCTATTTTATTTTGGGTCCAGGCCGTCATGTAAGTTCTTGGAAAAAATCCGAGTTCTCACAAAGGATGGAAGGAAATTTATTTCTTTGTCAAACCACCTCGACCTTGGTCTTGTCCTATGGCTTGGAGGGATTCTCTTCCCGAGACTCGCCCTCTCCCGCACCGATATGAGGAAGACGTTTTTTACCAGAAGGACATGTCAGCCATAGGGGGTCAACAATTTGACACCACCATCCTGATTCGAGAGGACGTACTCAGGCGTTACAGGCTGAGCTCTTACCCAGCTAGTCCTCTTCCTGGTGCGTTCTCATCGATCTGAGCTTATTTATTGTTTGCTATACTGTCCTTCTATTTATGTCTTTTGCTTCTATGTAGGTACCATGTCTTTCAACCAGATGCTCTCCGCTATGATTTCTCAGAAGAAAGGGAAAGGGAGAGCGGCTCCCAAGCACCAGGCTGAAGAGCGAGCTCCCTCACCCCCTCCTGCTCCTCAGGCCGCCCCAGTAGTAACCCTCCACTCTGAAGAAAGCGGGGAAGATGCCCTCGCGCAGCGTAAAAGGAAAAGGGACGGGAAAGCCCTCGTTGCCTCGGTCCGGGAAGAAGTGCCCACCTCCTTAGCACCTCATGCTGAAATGTCGGAAGACTCCTTCCAGAGCCCGAAATCGGCTCGAACAGCCGGGCCGGGCTCTCCAAGCCTCCCTGTTGAATATACCCAATCCACGAGCCTGATCACTGGTCCTGTTTTCGGAATTCCGGCTGAGATACTAGAGTGCATTACTACGGGCACGGATCAACAGGCCATGGCCGGGATGAAATGGAGGCCCTTGGCTTTGGAAGGGCTGGCCCGAACCTTATCGGTATGTGTTCGTACTGATCTCCTACGAGCACCCTCTATTGCCTTATACTTTCTTATCATTATTCTCTTACTCAGGGCTTGATAATGCTGCGTGAAAGCATTCGGAGGGGATCTAATTATGGTCAGTCTTCGTTCGATGCCAGAAAGAAGCTTCGAGAGGTTACCAACCGGGCTGAGGCTGCCGAAGCTGAACTGAGGGAGGTTAATGCGCTACAGTCCAAACGGCTAACGACCCTAGAGACTGAGTTGAGCAAATACCGTGCTGAGGGTTGATCGACTTCGCTCTGCACTGTCTGAGAAAGATATAGTTCCGACCAACTCTGCCGTAGAGCTGAACAGATCTCGCTCAGAGCTGGAGGCGTACATTGCTGGAGAGGTCGGGCGGAAAGATGCCTTCCTGAAGTCGGAGGAGTTAAAGAAACTCCTTGCAGTGAAGGCGTTTCGATTCCTCGACCTTGGCTTCGAAGGCTGCAAGGAGCAGTTCAAAGCCCAAGGCTTCCCTCCAGAGGATCAAGACCCTGACGACTTCTTAGACCTCCAAGCCATTGTGGCCAACATCCATCCCGACTTTATTAATTAGGATAATTGACAAGGCTGTACCTTATAAATATTTTCTTCCATGAAATGTAATTGGTGTTGCTTGCATAATTTTGTTCAATGAAATTTTGTTGGGGTTCAACAATTGCCTCTGCTTTGTGATCGGTCGAACACGTGGCGCTTGTGTCAGTGTATGGTTAAAAAGATTGATGTTGCGCCATTACCCTTAACTATAGTTATTGGTAAAGCGGTAAGCGCTCGATCCTACAATTGGTATCAGAGCCAAGGTCGCGTGTTTGATTCCCATGAGTTGCAGAGAGTGCAATTATTGGGGGAGGGATTGTTGGGGTTCAACAATTGCCTCTGCTTTGTGATCGGTCGAACACGTGGCGCTTGTGTCAGTGTATGGTTAAAAAGATTGATGTTGCGCCATTACCCTTAACTATAGTTATTGGTAAAGCGGTAAGCGCTCGATCCCACAAATTTTTATTATGTCGAGCTGTGTTGTTATCCTGGGCGGAAGTAAAAACGCCTACCTATTCTTGGAATAATTGAATTTTTCAACTTATTACAAAAACGAGCTGCCCTGCTGCAATAACTCCGTGGTTCTAAACTTATTAAGTAGATTTAAATAATAACGAGGCTGACCTGTTCCAAACTTATGAAATGAGTATGAGCACGTGGCCCTTGTCCGTTATAACCTTTAGTGCAGGCTGTGATAACAATGGGCTTAAGGCGGGCTCTGGCAATATCTCTTTGTTTGAATAAACCCTGACCATCCCATCAAGGCGGAACTTAATTTGTCCTAGTCAGGGCGGACCTTAACTTTTATCGTAGCCAGGGCGGACCATAACTTTCATAGTCAGGGCGGACCTTAACTCTTTTTTAGTCAGGGCGGACCTTAACTTTTATCGTAGTCAGGGCGGACCATAACTTTCATACTTAGAGCGGACCTTAACTTTTTCTTAGTCAGGGCGGACCTTAACTTTTATCGTAGTCAAGGCGGACCTTAACTTTCATAGTTAGGGCGGACCTTAACTTTTTCTTAGTCATGGCGGACCTTAACTTTTATCGTAGTCAGGGGAACCATAACTTTCATAGTCAGGGCGGACCTTAACTTTTTCTTAGTCAAGGCGGACCTTAACTTTTATTGTAGTCAGGGTGGACCATAACTTTCATAGTCAGGGCAGACCTTAACTTTTTCTTAGTCAGGGATGACCTTAACTTTTATCGCAGTCAGGGGGGACCATAGCTTTCGTAGTCAGGGCGGACCTTAACTTTTTCTTTAAATTATCCATTGGACGATATTTTTGAATAATACTTCATTTAATAATTTGTCGCCATGAGCTCATACATCATAGAAATACACGTGCTTAAGAATAATATCTCCTAAGATGAAACGCGTTCCAGGGCCTCTTCAGCTGTTTTCCCTCTGCATATTCTAAGTAGTATGCTCCAGAGCTCACTTTCTGAACTACTTTGTAGGGTCCTTCCCATTTAGGGTCAAGTTTCCTGATTTCTGTTGACTTGACCTTTTTGAGTACAAGGTCTCCGACCTGGAAACTCCGAGGTATCACTCGCTTGTTATAGGCCTTGATTACTTTGTTTCGATATGACTCCATTCTGATTACTGCCTTCTCCCTTCTTTCGCATATCATATCTAGGTCTAGAGCTCGGCGTTCGTCATTGTCATTGTCATAAGCTTGTACCCTAGCCGAGGTCGCTCCTATCTCTGCTGGTAAAACTGCTTCCGAACCATAAACCATACTGAAGGGCGTCTCCCCCGTAGGAGTTCAGGGCGTAGTTCGGTAAGCCCATAGTACACTAGGAAGTTCGTCAGCCCAGTTTTTCTCTACCCCATATAGCCTCGCTTTTAATGCTTGCACTATAGATCGGTTGGTAACTTCCGCCTGGCCATTGCTTTGAGGGTAGGCCACTGAGGTAAAGGCTTGCTCGATCTTCATCTCCTGGCACCAGATTGCCAGCTTTCGCCCTTGAAACTGCCTCCCGTTGTCGGAGATCAACTTCATCGGAACCCCAAACCGACATACGACATCCTTCCATAAGAAAGCCAGCACGTCTTCCTCAGTAATCCTGGCTAGGGCCTCAGCCTCAGCCCACTTTGAAAAGTAATCAATAGCCACTATCAGGAATTTCTTCTATCTTGGAGCAATAGGAAAAGGTCCCACAATGTCCATTCCCCATTGGTCGAACGGGCAGGCTGCTACCATAGATGTCATGAACTGAGCTGACATGGTTGGAATTTTTCGTGTCTCTGGCAACCCTCACAAGTAGCCACAACTTTTACTGCATCTTTTCTCAAAGTGGGCCAAATATAACCGGCCATGAGAGTTTTTCGCCACAGGGCCAGGCTGCCTAGGTGATCCCCATAGCAGCCCTCATGTATCATATGAAGTACGTAACTAGCCTCTTCCTCGGCCAGGCACCTGAGCAGAGGCACTGCGAAGATCTTTTGTACAAGGTATCCACGATCAAAACGATTCGGAAAACTTGCCTCTTTACCCTCCTTGCCTCATTCTTATCTGAAGGGAGTTCAGAGCTCCCCAGATATTTTAGGATAGGGGTCATCCAGCTTTCGACTCTGGGAGTTTCGGAGGGCTCTAATGACGGCGTCAATGGTGCTAGCTCGGTCTGGAATACGACCTCCCTTTGACACATAGGCCCCAACGATGTGGCCCACTTTGTGAGCTGGTCTGCTTCGTGGTTTTCGGCCCGAGGTACTTGCACTATGCTCCACTCAGAAAAGTTTTCAGACATCTTGGATTGCTTTCAATTAGTCCATCAGCCTTTCGCTCTTGACTTCGAAATTCCCATTCACCTGCTGGGTTGCTAGCTGGGAGTCAGAGTGGAGAACTACTCTGCTAGCACCTACCTCCCGAGCTAACTTAAGCCCAGTTAGGACCGCTTCGTACTCTGCCTCGTTGTTGGAAGCTCGGAAATTCAACTTTACCACAACCTTTATCTTATCACCGGTCGGAGAGATCAGCACTATTCCAACTTCACACCCCTCGCTGTTCGAGGCTCCATCAACATACACTTTCCATGCTTCCTGTTCTGGTGCGGTCATTTTCGCCAAAAAATCAGATAACGCCTGACCTTTAATAGATGTTCTAGGCTGATATGATTTGTCATACTCGTCAAGTTCAATCGTCCATTTGACCAGCCTTCCTGATACATCGGGTTGTGTCATGATCCTCCCTATTGGGCTATTTGTCAATACCGAAATAGGGTGGGACAGAAAGTACGGTCTCAGCCTTCTCGCGGTTATGACCAGAGCTAAAGCCAATTTTCAATCTCTGGGTACCTGAGTTCTGCCCCTCGGAGGGCGTGGCTAACATAATAAACCGGCTTCTGATCTGTCCCCTCCTGTTTGATCAAGACAAAGCTGACTGTTTGCTCTGTGGCCGAAAGGTAAACCCACAACTTTTCTCCTGGATTAGGGTTGACCAACACAGGTAGTTCGGCCAAATGCTTCTTCAAGTCGGCGAATGCCTTCTCGCATCCTTCATCCCACTCGAATTTTTAGCTTTCCTTAGCACTTGAAAGAAAGGATAACTCCTATGTGCCGATCTGGAAATGAACCGTGCTAAAGAAGCAATCCGACCGGTCAATTTTTGGACCTCCCTTATGTTTCTAGGGAAAGCCATATCATGTACCGCTCTGACTTTCTCCGGGTTTACCTCAATTCCTCTGTCTGTTACATAAAACCCAAAAAAATTTCCCACTCTTCACCCCAAATACACATTTGGCAGGGTTCAATTTCAGCTCGAATCTTTTCAGGGTAGCGAATGTTTCCTCCAAATCAGGTATGAGATCTGACCTGCTCCTTGATTTGACCAGTATATCATCAACGTAGACCTCGATGTTCCGCCCTGCTTGCCCCACGAATACCTTATCCATCAGTCTTTAATATGTGGCCCCGGCGTTTTTGAGGCCGAATGGCATGACCACATAGCAGTATGTTCCTTCTGAGGTGATGAAGCCGACTTTCTCCTGATCCTCCTGCGCTAAGGAGATATGGTGGTACCCTTGGTAAGCATCCATAAAGCACAACAGCTCGTATCCCGAAGTGGAATCCACGAGTTGATCTATGTGAGGCAGCGGGTAACAATCTTTGGAGCAGGCCTTGTTCAAATCTCTGAAGACAATGCACATCCTCCACTTTCGAGTGGATTTTGGTACTAAGACTATATTGGACAGCCAGGTAGGAAACTGTACTTCCCGAATTTGCCCAGCCTTCAACAATGTCTGGACTTCCTTGCTTATAACCCTATCTTTCTCTGGTCCAAAATGTCTCTTTTTCTGTCTAGTTACTTTGATCCCTTGATCGACACTCAGTCTGTGCTGCACAACTTCAGGATGAATCCCTGTCAACTCCGCTGAAGACCACGCGAACACGTCAACATGCCTGGATAGACAACTCAGCAGCTCATGCCTCAGATCCGTGCTTAGATCCGAGGCTACCCTTGTTGTTTTTTCCGAGTGATCAGGAACTAGGACAACCTCCTCTTCTTCTTCCAACATTGCATGTACCTCTTGCATCTTTTGGATTCTCTGTATGAGGTTAACCCTTCGATCTCCCTGGTCACCGCTGCCTTCCTCATGTCTTGACCTCTTTAATTCCACCCTCACTGTCTCAGTGTAACATCTCTTTGGCGACGGCTGGTTTCCCTTCACTTCTCCGACCCCCTTTCCGACCGGGAGTTTGATTTTTTTAATGGAGCGTAGATGCTACAGCCCTGAACTCGTTCATGGCTGGCCTTACTAAAATGACGTTGTAGGAGGACGGGGCTTCCACTATGGTGAAGGAGGTTAACCGAGTCTTTCTGCCATCCCCCACACCCATGGATAGGGGTAGGGTGATCTGCCCGAGGGGATACACTGTGTGGCCTGCAAAACCAAAAAGGGGAGTAGAGATTTGCTCAAGATGGTACTCCCCTAACTCCATTTGCTGGAAAGCCTCATGGAATAACACATTTACGGAACTCCCGGAGTCCACAAAAACTCTGCTGACCTCGTAATTAGCGACGGTTGCCCTTATGACGAGGGCATCATTATGTGGCGTTTTCACACCTTCCATATCCCGGGGACCGAAGCTAATTACCACCTCCTCCTCGGCACTGATAGCCCTTTCTACACTCAGCACCTCTCTCCTGCTCATAGCTTTCCGGGCTCTGTTGGAATCACCGTCAGTGGCCCCTCCGGAAATCATGTTAATAAAACCCCTGGAAAGGGAGTTTCCTATAGGTGGTTCCTGCTCTTCTGGCCTCCTTATTGGCCCCCGTCCCCGTCCCCGGCCATGAAAGGAGGTACAGAAATTAGCACGCCCAACTCTGCCCCTTCCTCGGTATGGACCTCGGCCCCTCCCCCGTGAAAGGCTCTCATAGGGGGTGTTCGGTCGAGATACCATCTGACTATACTGAGGACCATTCCCCAGGGTCGGCTCCTGTCCTCTATCCAAGTTACGACATTCTTGCGTGTTATGCCCAGGGGTCTGATGGAAATCATAATATTTCTCCGCTGACCCCTTGCTCGGTCCGTCCTCAGTTCGTGGTGATTTCCGAGGGTTTTGTTCTACACAAATCCGGACCGTTCCCTCTTTAGCAATCTTCAGGGGCGTAAAGTGGGAGAAACGCCCGATCCTTCCGTCCTCCGTGGGCCTTTTTCTGCAGGCCTGAGCTGCTTGTCACCAACTTTTACACCTTCCTTTCTTCTCATGCCCTGGGCCTCCTCCACATTGATATACTTCTCAGCTCGTGTTAGGAGATCATCATACGTGATGGGGGGTCTCTTGATCAAGGAAAGGAAAAACTCCCCCGCCTTCAAGCCCTGGGTGAACACGCTAATCAAAATCTCTGCTGGGCAAGCAGGCACCTTCAGACTGACAACATTAAAGCGTCGAATGTACTCTCGAAGGGGTTCACCCTCTGTCTGTCTCATATCAAACAGGCTTAGCGAGGTTTTCTTACTGTTGGTGAACTGGTGGAGAAAAGCCGAGCTAAACTCCGAGAAAGAAGTTATTGAAGAAGGTTCGAGTTGATTGAACAATTGCTGGGCTGATTTTACCAGGGTCGTGAGGAAAACTTTGCATTTCAACATGGCAGCGTTCTCAAATCTGCCCAGGTGTTCCTCCGGATCCGTGCTCCCGTCATATTCCCCAGCATTCGGGGGTCGGAAGTTGTTTGGGATCTCCTCCTTGACTATATCTGGGGAGAAAGGGATGCCCTTCTTCGGGGCGCAATGTCCCCCGATCCCCTTCTTCATTACTCTGACCTCCTCTCTCAACTCTTCCACGTCGACTTCGAGTTTGAGGCCCCCGGTGGGCGGTGGGTGAGATGTGGCTACATGCTTGGGTTGTTCATTTTCTCGAATGCTCTCCCCCCCGGCTGCTTTCAGACTGATCCATAGCTCGCTTCATTGCTTTCTTAACTATTATCGAGATTAGGCGCGTGAGCTGTTCGAAAGTTAGTGCCCCACTGTCATGCCCGTCGCCGGCGGTGGCTCATCTCCATTCACCGACGGTGCCCGGCGTTCATTATTCGTCTCCTGGTTCGTCCTCCGCGTGTTTACCATTTTTATCAACGCTTTATGCTCTTGTTCCCACAGACGGCGCCAATTGTTATCTCAGATTTTGGTAGGGTGTCTTCCTTGGTTAACAATAACTCCTTTGATGGAGGTAAGCTATTCTGAAACAGAAAAGTTAGAAGGGAGACAGAGAGGGTTCTCCGACGGGGCCCCTCCGACGATCAAGTCAGGATAGAGGATATGGGACTAAGAGCCTTTTTTTTCAAACAAAGGTGGGGAAAAAGTAAATAATAACTCACCCCTGCAAACCTGATATCTTAAGCGTATATATAGTGAGAGAGTGAGAGGGACAACCTGCTACGGCTGGCGGAAGTTTAGGGGGACCACTGCGGATATTCCACTTGAGTATTTTTGTCTCAGAGGATGGGGACCACCGACAAATACTGTCCACATCGTACGATACCCTACCAGCAAGATCCTGATAGTACTACAAAATATTCTCTGGGTACTAGTCACTTTCTAATTGGCTTATTTATGCGTAGTCCTCTGTCTATGATAAAAGTCAGGTATAGACAACTCGGACGAGGGACCATTCTAGTGCCCGCGATGGTACTGCCGATGCTGAATAGAACAGGGACCAAGGGATCCGCCCTGAGTTGGTACTCCAGCTCGGTCAAAGTGTGGACTCATGTGAGCTCAGCTGGGGTCGAATCGATTGAGTTGGGTGGAAGGTCAGGCTGAGCTAGGTACAAGTGCCGCGCTGAGTTCAGTAGGACAGGCTTGGATCTGGAGCACAAAGATATCCACCGAGGTGGTCCTGCGCAGTAAAGGACGGGGCAGAGTCGGATCATACCCATAGAATTATGGTTGAGGCCGTACTGACATCTCTCAGGGATATCAAATTAGATTCATGTCGTATATGAATAAAAGAAGGAAGAAAATTTTCGCGATTTTTGACATATCAAAATGGAGCATCATAATTTAAAGAACCAATACACAATTAAGATTCCTTGTTCGAAAGACAGTCTAACAAATCTTACACCCAAGAAAAGGAAGAGAGCCGATTCTTCTGTTTCCTTCACTTTCAGTGGAAAACTATCCTAGTAGAATACTTAGCCGATAAAACAAAGATACAAAGCAGCACTAGTTCAGCCCTGAACTGAACACTGTATTACAATCAACATAATACTTACTCCTAGATGTTACTACTGATGCAACATTCAAGACAGCTCATGGATGACTCTGCCATATCCACGTCTAGTGTCCGTTGATTCTTGCCTGGACGAATCGAGCTTGCTCTCGAGTCGTCACCATCGCTTGCGCTGAGGCATCAACTTCCCATCTTGCCATCAGAAAACAGAAAACCGGAATCTGTATTGCATTTGGGGCTGGCATGTCCTCTGCACAGTATTCCCACGAGTTGTTTCCGGAAGTCGTTTTTTTCATTCTCATTCTCATTCTCACTCAGTTGCCTTAAGAAGCATTCTTCTATCTCACTCAATGACTAAACTGTTGGGTTTCCATATCCCGGCATCAGATCCAAACGCAGTGGAAAATAAATAGAAACAAATCTGACCCAGGGACGGATCGATTGCACCTAATTCATATATAATCATGCAAATATCATAAATATTAATGCACGAAAGAAATTACCGATAACAGCGAAATCAATCTGTATGTTGTGATCCTCGAGTCCAACCCACCTGACCAAATATATAAGCCCGACACTAGTGCTAGTGTGATGACGGCTTATGAGAGTGTATTGAATGGTGTTGTGTTAACCCTAGAGAGAATGACATATTTATAGTTGCAATTAGTTAGCTAATTGAGCTATGGTTCATAGATACAAATGACTAGCAACATACGAGAATCTGTCAGCAATAGTTAGCGTGCATTACATTCCTTTCACTCAATATGTCCCAATTGAATCAAGGGCATTGGTTGATCGAGGCCCTTATTATTTCAATAACTATGTATTTGTTTCACGTTATATGATTCCTTGTGTGCGTATATGAAAACTCATTTTCCACAAGCACTACCTACTCTGGCAAGAGATTCCTAGAATCATATATAGAAAAACACATAGGACATCATGGTTCATCAAGACCAGTGGTGAATCTCCAACGACAATCATAGGCTTCTTACAGTATCATTGAATACCCAAAATAATGACTTTATGACCCACATGTGATCAGTCGTTAAATCAAAGTACACAGCTATCTATCAAGACCTCAATGACGCCTCGGGTCATGAGGAGTAATGGTGCACAACTATGACTAGAAATTCTATACTCTACAAATGACAACCACTTATAGAATTCCAAGTAGGGTCGTTCAGTGAACTCATTCCTAATGAGCACCTATTCATGTGTGCTGACTTCTCCAAGCCAACGCCGATGAAACGCGACGCACTACACTAGACACATCATGAATACCAGTCTCTGACGAGCATATCGATATCCCATTCTCGAAGCTCATTGACCAGGAACATTTAGAAATCACAGTCGAGAATGTATTTCATGGTCACCATCATATGCGTAACCACATTCTGTGGACTATAGCAATCTCAAGGACTTCATCAATGCATCATGATACATTGGTAAATAGATGAAGAATGCCACATTTATTAATAATCGAACAAAGATCTGTCACAATATGATTATACATACAATCAATCAACTTGATTCAAATGATATCATTTATGACTATAATAATCTCCTAAAGCCAACTACCCATGTTCCTCAAGCCCATCTTCTCAAGATGTCTCTCGAACACCAGTCTTGGTAAAGGCTTCGTCGTGGATCTGCCACATTGTCTGTTGAAGCAACTCTCTCGATAAGTATGTCGCCTCTACCAGCTATCTCTCGAATTAAGTGGTATTTTCTCAGTATATGCTTGGATTTTTGATGAGATCTCGGCTCTTTTGCTTGTGCAATAGCTCCATTGTTGTCACAGTACACAGAGACGGGGTCAACTGCACTGGAAATTACACCCAACTCTTGGATGAAATATCTCATCCAAACTGCCTCTTTAGTTGCATCTGATGCTGCAATGTATTCAGCTTCAGTGGTGGAATCCGTTGTGGTGTCTTGCTTGGAACTCTTTCAAGAGACAGCACCACCATTAAGCCTAAATACAAATCCGGACATCTATTTAGAGTCATCTACGTCTGACTGAAAACTAGCATCAACGTAGCCTTGAAGTTTCAGCTCTCCACTTTCCGATCCAAAAACCATGAACATATCATGAGTTCTTCGTAAGTACTTAAGGATTGTTTTCACAACTTTCCAGTGACCTTCACCGGGATCTGCCTGATATCTGCTCGTTACACTAAGATCATATGCCACATCAGGCCTAGTACATACCATAACATACAGTATGCTACCAACAACTGAAGCATAGGGTATTGATGCCATCTTTTCTCTCTCTTATTCAGTCTTAGAGCTCATTGACCTCGAGAGATGAACACCATGACATGTTGGAAGATATCCCCTTTTTGACTGTTCCATGCTAAACCTTTTTAGCACAGTATTTATGTACATAGATTGAGAGAGCCCCAGCAACCTCTTATATATATCTCTATAGATCCTTATGCCAAGCACATAGGATGTTTCTCCCAAATCTTTCATAGAGAACTTAGCAGATAACCATGCTTTAGTCGATTTCATCAATCATGTATCATTCCCAATGAGTAGGATATCATCGACATAGAGCACTACAAATGTAACCGCACTCCCACTAACCTTCTCGTATACGCATGGTTCTTCCGGATTTTTAACAAAACCAAACTCTTTGATAGTGTTATCAAAACGGATATTCCAACTTCGGGACGCCTGCTTTACCCCATAAATGGACCTTTGGAGTTTGCAAACTTTTTGCTCACTCCCAATGGATGTGAAGCCTTCTGGCTGCTTCATATAAATCTCTTCATCATTGTCACCATTGAGAAAAGCAGTATTCACATCCATTTGCCATATCTCATATAATATGCAGATATTGCTAATAAAATCCGAATAGACTTCAGCATCATTACTGGTGAAAAAGTTTCCTCATAGTCAACTCCTTGTCTTTGAGTATAACCTTTTGCAACCAAACGTGCCTTATAGGTAATCACCTTTCCATCCACCCCAAGCTTTCGCTTATAGATCCATTTGCAACCTATGGGAACAATTCCCGCGGGAGGATCAACTAAGGTCCATACCTTATTAGAGTACATGGAGTCCATTTCAGATTTCATGGCATCTTGCCAATGTCCCGAATCAATATCAGTCATCGCCTCCTTGAAAGTCCAAGGATCATATCCATGGTCTATTTCTTGACCACTTTCAAGGAGTAGATTCATTCTATTAGGAGCTGTAGAAACCCTTTCAGATCTCCTTGGTGCGTGTACTTCAGGTTCAATTGATGGTTCAGAAATTATACTTGCTTCCATTGGGGTAGACATTTGTGGTTCTTGAACTACTTCAAGGTTCGTATCCTTCCCATCTATATTCTTCAGAAACTCATTTTCTAAGAATGTAGCATTCTGGAAACAAACACCTTTTGTTCCCGTGGGTTATAAAAATATAACCTCTAGTTTCTTTAGGATATCCCACAAAGTAACATAAAATGGATCGCATATCCAGTTTGTCATCTACCATCTGCTTCACATAAGCAGTGCAACCCCAAACCTTTAAATAATTATAATTAGGTGACTTTCCATTCCATATCATATATGGAGTAGAAATAACTGTCTTTGAAGGAACTCTGTTCAACAAATGACATGCTGTTTCAAGCGCATAGCCCCAAAACGATGTCGGAAGTTCAGTAGAACTCATAATTGATCGGACCATATCTAATAAAGTCTGATTCCTTCGCTCAGCCACACCATTAAGCTGTGGTGTTCCAGACGAAGTCCACTGGGATATAATCTCATTCTCTTTAAGATAATCTATGAACTCGATGCTCAAGTATTCACCATCCCTATCAGATCGAAGTGTTTTAACACTTGTTCCTAGTTGCTTTTCTACTTCATGTCTGAATTCTTTGAACTTTTCAAAAGATTCAGACTTGTACCTCATAAGATAGACATACCCAAATCGCGAGTAATCATCTATAAAGGTAATGAAGTAAGAATATCCTCCTCCTGCGTTAACACTTAACGGCCCACAAACATCCGAATGGATCAAATCCAACAGACTTTGGCTCGCTCAGGATGACCACCGAAAGGTCTTTTTGTCATTTTTCCCTTGAGACAAGATTTGCAAGTGGGTAATGAATCCAAGTCTGATGAATCAAACACTCACCAGTTTACTCATCCTTCCCTTATAAATATGACCAAACATAGCATGCCAAATATGTGCAGGATATAGATTATCAGCCTTACCTTTTCCCTTTTGTTGAAAGCAAACCTGTGTATCAGCTAGTTTCAAATCATATAGATCATTTAACAAAGTGCCAGAACCAATAATAGAACCATTCTTTAAAATATGACAAATCTCATTTGAAATATTAAAAGAAAAACCTTCTCTATCCAAAACAGGAATAGAAATAATGTTCTTAATCAAGTCTGGAACAAATAAAATCGTTTAAAACTAAATCAAAACCAGAATCTAGAGCTAAATTAACTTTTCCAATAGATGTGGCTGCAACCCTTGCACCATTCCAAGCCTCAAAAAGATCTCATCATTTTGCAGCTTGCTGCTTCTTGTCATCACATGCATATTATTACACAGATGTGATCCACAACCTGTATCCAATACCCAAGAAGCTGAACTAATGGAAACATTAACTTCAACAAAGAATATACATGGTCCAGAACGCTTTTAATCCTGATATTCCTTGCAGTTTCTCCTCCAATGCCCAGGTTTGCCGTAATGGAAGCATTTTTGTTCTTCATTAATTGACGCGGTCGGCACCTTAACCCTTTTCTTTTGTGGCGCATGCTGAGAATGCTTCCCAGTATCCTTCCTCTTCTTAGGCCAAGAACTCTTCTTGGCTTTAGAAGAAGAATTAATCAACAGAACGAGCTTTTCCTCTTTCATGGCAGCCTCAGCAGTAGTCAACATATTGACAAGATCTGCAAGTGTGCACTCCATTTTGTGCATGTTGAAGTTCACCACAAATTGCTTGAATGATTCTGGTAGAGACTGAAGGATCACATCCAATGCCAATTCGTTCTCCAAGATCGTATCTAAGCTAGCAAGTTTCTCAATAAGACTCATTTTCAATCCACGAGCTTGGACTGAAGACCCTTCCCTCATATGGGCACGGAATAGGTCTCTGACAACACTGTAACGTAGAGAACGAGTATGCTCACCATACAACTCTTGCAGGTGAGTATGAATCTCGGCGGCATGGTTCATATGTTCATGCTGTCTCTGAAGTTCATTCGACATTGATGCCATCATATAACATCGCACTTTGAGATCGTCATCCTTCCATTTCTGGACAGTTTAAATCTCATCAGGAGTCGAACCCTCAAGAACCTTTCCAGGGGGTAGCTTCGTAAGCACATATGTCAATTTTTCAGAATCCATAACAATTTTCAAATTTCTTAGCCAATCATTGTAGTTTTGCCCAGTTAATTTGTTTGTATCGAGAATAGATGCGATCGGATTCTTGGCCATTTTAATACTGAAAAATAATCAGAAAATAAAAGAAAATCGTTTGATTATTAATTAATTCAAAAACATGGACTTTGTTATTGAAAGCTCCCACTAAATTTTTCGAATTTATCACCCTCATGACAAATGAACGGAAAATCATATTTTCTTAATGGGCTTGGAGTCCAACTAGCTCATGATAGCCCAGGCGAGGGTCCAGCCAGCTTCATGATACTAAAGGTAGCTAACAATTGCATCATATGCAACCCCCAAAATATTCGTCTCGTGATTGGCATAACCCTACGGAGGCAGCCCAATTATGTCTTCTCACGTCAAACTAACCCATCCCACGGATGGTAATGTCAGCCAATAAGACCCCACGAGGGTGAGCAATCTTAAAAGGTTAGCATAACCCTATCCATAATTAAGTGGCAGTTAAACACACAGCTTTCCCATGCCAGATGCCCCCCAAGAGGGTGAGACAAGACACCTGACAGGAGTAGCGTCTCATGGCTTAACTGTTGATGGAAGACAGGAAGCAACAAACTCCTTTGAGCTCCCCTTCACAGTTTGATATTAAATTTTTGAATCATATTCAAAAGAGGGATTTAATAATTTTACAATCTCATCTTGTGCTTGTTTGTTTGTTTGCCGGATTCATGCAACTATGTTTTATTCATGCAATCATACGTATTAATAAAACATACAAACAAACATTTATCATACATCACATGTATAATAAAAATAAATATGGACAACTACGGTATTTTTCTAATTGATCCACATGAGACACACGTGGATCACAAGTCTGTCTAAGGTGATGCAGGTATGCAATGCAATCATATTACATTTTTGCTTCCATTATACAGTCTTGATTCTTGATGTTCCATCTTCAATCTCGATCTCTAAAGATTTTACATTTAAATCATGCAAACAAGAGAATATGGATACATATCCGGGTGTGATACATCAGAAAATAGATAGAGCAGGCTCGCAGGCCCCGTAAGCAAAAAACTTAATTATAATGAAACAATAAAACCTAAACATCTACCTAAACACATTGGTCAATGCCCGTAATCATCCACCATGCAATCACATCATATGTAATTAAAGATTAAACTAAACAATTACATCATATGTAATTAAACTAATCACATCCGAGCACAATAATTGAAAATAAAATTAACAAATTAAATAAAATAATTTTATTTAATTTCTAAATAATTAAATTTCAACTAATTGGTAAAATCTATATTTTACCTTTCAAATCATAATATTAATTGAAAATAAATTAAATGAAACATTTTCATCTAATTTGCAATTAATTTGTAAAATCTCTATTTTACATATAATAAATTAAAAATTATATTTTTAATAATTAATTCTTTTATGATTTGTTATTTCAAAATTAATATCAGAAAAAAAAATCTAAAATGTCCCAAAATTAATTTATAGATTCCAAACCATTTTGGATCCAAAAATAAAAATTTAAAAATTAAACTCAGACAAAATCGAAATTTCGATCATAAAAAAAAATTATTTAAATTATTTCAAAAAAAAACTTTTTTTAAAAAAATTAAAAATCGAAAATTAGGGCAAATGGCACTGTGCATCTCCTTCCCCACCATGACAAGCACGGCGGCTAGGGTTTCAGAAACCCTAGCTTGCGCCGCCGCCTTCATCTCGCTGATCTGGAGCCACCCACATTGAGTTCTCTATAGGATTCAGCAACTCGGGGCGAAAAGATGGAGAACAAATCGGACGCGAATGGTTTCGGGAAAAATACAGGGGCTTGGCCGCGACTCACTCGGCGCGATAACTCACTGACCGTGAAGAACAGTGACGTGCAGTCATTCGTAGGTGATGCACGGGGGCGGAGAACACATCTCTGCCGCGTGTGCCGCCGCGAGAGGCTGCCAGAAGTTTTCTGAAAAACGATGAACAGTGCGAATCGAATTTTTTTCGGACAGTTTAATTTCAAAAATTTCGAACATGATTAGCATCGATTGTGAAGGATCTAATAAAAAATAATTTTCAAATACATGAATCAAAGCGCAACCTGGCTTTGATACCACTGTTGGGTTTCTGTACCCGGCGTCAGATCCAAACGCAGCAGAAATTAAACAGAAACAAATCTAACCCAGGGACAGATCGATTGCGCCTGATTCATATATAATCATGCAATATCATGAATATTAATGCACGAAAGGAATTACCGATAACAGCGAAATCAATATGTATGATGTGATCCTCGAGTCCAACCCACCTGACCAAATCTACAAGCCCGGCACCAGTGCTAGTGTGATGACGGCTTATGAGAGTGTATTGAATTGTGTTGTGTTAACCCTAGAGATAATGACATATTTATAGTTGCAATTAGTTAGCTAATTGGGCTAGGGTCCATAAGCTCATCGGGCCAACGTTTGGCTTGCTGAGCATTTATGCTACATAAACCTCGTATCTGTCCTTGGTTCCAAGGCTCCACAGAGCTTGACCATCATAGGCAGATACTGTGATATTGATCCTTAACGGATTTTAATTGTGGCAATTATGAATTAATTGCGGTATTGGGACTCCCGAGGATTTTAAATCCGGTATTTGGGGTTGTTGGATCCAAGGGTTGAGATTGTATTCTCATCGTGGTGATAACCTTGGAATTTGGTTTTTGGTGAGATCTGGGGTCTGGGGTACTTTGAGTTGGGGCTGGTAATGAAAATTGAGATTGAGAGGTAATTATTGAACACAGATGATTTTTATTGAGTCGTGATGTATTTGTGAAGGACTCGGGATTTTGGAGTCTTGGTACTATATATACCAAGTAGACGTGGTGTTCAGTCATTTGTTCCTTCTCCTCTCTCTTCCCCCTCTCTCATGCGTCTCTTTTTCCCCCCATTTCCCTTCTTTTCTCCTTGGAGCAAATCGGTGGAGGCTCGATCTCGGAGCGAAATTTCTCGAAGATAACTTGGTAATCTTATTCTCCTCACTTTTATCTTCGATTTGATAATAGTATTGTGGATTTTGGTTAGGATTTGGGTTGGATTTGGAAATTGGGGATTTTTGGTTAAAAATTCAAAGTGGTGTTTTTGGTATTTTTATTGTTTTAAATGGAGTATTTGAAGTGTTGAAGGTGTAAAGGATGTTGGTTTTGAGTTGGGTGTGGAAAAACACCATTAAAGCTCAAGTTTTTCAGAAAATCGCAGGTCGCGATCGATTGCGGTATGGCGCTGATCGATCGCGACGAGAATCTGGAAATTTAAGAAGATGTACAGTATTGGCGATCGATCGCTAAGTGTCAGCGATCGATCGCGAGGCTTTTGGCGATCGATCGCGGAGACTCGCGATCGATCGCGTAAAGGTTCTGTTGGGCAGCGGGTGCACGTGATCGATCGCGACAAAAGCGGCGATCGATCGCGGCTCGAAGAGTTGAGTTTTTTCAAAACTTTGGTAAAAGTTGAGATTTTGGAATCGGGGTTTAATTAGCCGATTTTTGGGGCGATGTCTGCATTCCAATGGGAATGCTACACTTTAAAATGGAATTGTTGGAGTCAAATTTTATTAAGAAATTGGACTACTCAATTGTACACTTGGCTATCGCTAAACTTTTAAAATGGAATATTTTGAGTAGTATGCATAATTCGCCCGGGGTCTTTTTAAATGGTTAATCGTCATGGATTGACGATTTAATTGGGGTTTGTGAACGTGCTTGGGCACGTGGTTGCATGATCATTAATAATTGTGAGTTATTTTATGTGATAGCACATGATTCATCGGGTCAGGGGACTAAGGCAAGGTTTCAATCGGACTACGAAACTATAAGGTACGTATAAAGTATGAGCATAGCCTTTTATATTATTACAACTGTGAAATGCATGGTATATTGTAATTGCAACAAATGGATATGTATGGTGGAATATATGGTGCCGCTATGGAACGAGTAACGGATGAGATGTTGTTGCTAGAGCGAACATCGGTTATGATGCCGCCACTATTGGGTATGCGGGGTAATGAAACTGTTGAATTAGTGGTTAGATATATGGAATATCTGTAATCATTATTTAATGATTTGGTAAATTGATTATGGTATTGAAAATCAGGGAACGGATTTAGTTAATGAATGAAATGATTAACTGGCTTTTGGGAATTTGATGGTTTCAGTTATTTTGAGAACATGAACAGCACAGGGATCGCGTGTGGTAACGATACTATACAGGGAGTATCTTTTACATTACAGTTTTATATTCTGTAAATTATGTATTGTGATTATTAGATTGGTGGTATTGGTATGCTCACGGCGTGTGGGGGTTGTCTCTGTTGGGACAGGTAGACCGGGTACAGCGGTAGCTCCGGAGTTGATATCGAGCTATGGATTGGAGGTGCTTCCAGGACTGAAGTACCAGTGCCGGTATTGAGTCGGGTACTTTATGCGTTAAATAAACATTCGCTCATTTGATGCTCGCATGTGAGCACTGTTATATGTGTATATGGGTTGTATAAAGGATTTGTGCCTTTCTCTTTTCATTTATGGGTTGCATACAATTAATTAAGGAATTGCTAAATGAATTGAGAACACGTTGGTGTATTATAAGATGCATACTTAAAGGGTTGAATGGTATGGGGAATTTGAACATTATATGGTAATAAGGAATTTTATTGATGGTATACTATGCTATGGTTGCATGTGGTTTTCCCCCTGATTACATGATTGTATGCACTAATTACATGAGATAATACACTAATAGCGGATTAAGGGCACGAGATCCTTACATATACTGTTGATTCGCAGCTAGTACCCATATCTTGTTGACTGTCGTATTCCTCATCAGTTTGCATATCGAATGAGCGGGATGAAATGGGATAATACCTTCTTCTCGATTCCTCATTACGTTCTCGTAGTTTTTTCGTGATCAGTGTCTTCAATAAGTTCATTACTTGCATGGCATGCATAAGGGATGTCAATGGATCCAACATCTAGCACAAACACCAAAAACAGAACTTTCATTAAGCGGGATCACCCCCATAACTTTTGGCAAGATCTGCACCTGAACAACTGTACCAAATGATAAAACAATCTACAACGGTGTATTGAATCACCAGTGTCATGTTTGGAGCAAACACCATAGCAATGTTTCTGGGATTCATTTTGTTGAATTCTTCGTGCTCGACAACATCATCCATGAGATCGACAGCCCAGTTGAGCAACTGTTATGTGCCTTGGTTTTGAATCTCGTTATGGATCCTTGCAACCAAAAATCGTTCAAGTGGTATGGAACTATTTTGTGCGTCTTGCGGCCTTGGAGACCTATTGTGTCGTGGGAAAATGAGGCTCAAATAAAAGAGAACCTCGGATCTTTTCTTGTGGGGTTTTTGTTGGAAAATTTCCTTCCTTTTATTCATCCCCCTTCGGTCCTTAAATACAAAGCAAAAGAATTACCAAATCCTAGAACTCTTGTAGAGATAATCCTAATCCTAATAATTGAAAACTTTAAAAGCAAATAACAACCAAATCCTAATCTACCGAAGGGATAATTCTTAAATGCTATCCTAGATACTATCCGAGATGCTTGAATTTCCCATGACTGTATCGTTGATAGACTTTGAGTGGTTGGAGAGTTTCACCAAGCTCTTCTTCTTCATTTGCAGCTGTGACTAACTCGGATTCTTCGAAAGGTTGTTGCGGCACCTAGGACTCTTGTCTTGGTGTGGCCGTGACATTACTCCCCCCCTAGAGGGGCGAGTTTGTCCTCAAACTCGAAGGTGGGAAATGCTTCATGTATATTAGAAACCACTTCCCAGGAAGCATCTGTAAGTGAAGCACCCATCCAATGAACCAAAAATTCTGCTTTGACCTTGGTAACACAATGGTCTAATATAGCCTGGGGTTGTGGTCGTTTCTCTGCAGGTAGGTGCGGTGGCAGAACTGGAGTAATTCCGGTATCCTCCTTGAATTGTTTTAAGATGGAGACATGGAAAACCGGGTGGATTTTGGCTGTCTCTGGTAACTGTAGTTTATAGTCCACTAATCCAATCCGCTCTAGTATCTGAAACGGACCAAAGTATCGTGGAGATAGCTTCTAATTAAGATGGTTGAGTACGCGTTTCTGACGGAAGGACTGGAGACGCAGCAAGACGGAATCTCCTACATTGAAGTGCACCTCACGAGGACTAATATCATAGTTTGTTTTCATGCGATTTTGTGCGTGTAGTAAACGATCCCGAAGGAACCTCATCCCATGTGCATAGCTCTCTGTCTACTGCATCAATGCTAGAGAGACCCGCACAATAGGAAAACAGGTGTGGCGGAGGATGACCATATACAACCTCGAAGGGTGTAGCTCGGAGAGACGAGTGGAAACTTGTGTTAGCAAAATTCGGTCCATGCCAGCCAATCAACCCATTTTTTGGATAGTCACTGGTGAAACAACGTAGATACATTTCTATTATGCGATTAACCGCTTCGGTTTGTCCATCAGACTATGGGTGATATGCGGAACTGAAGCAAAGGCGAGTACCACTGAATTAAATATTTCCTTCCAAAATTTGCTAGTGAAGGTAGCATCCCGATCACTTACGATGGATACAGGTAGACCATGTAACTTGAATATGTTGTCGAAGAAGGCGCGAGCCACTGATGCCCCTGTGTGTGGGTGAGCGAGGGCCACAAAATGAGCATATTTGGAGAGGCGATCATCCTCTACAAATAAGACTGATTTGCCATGAGAAAGAGGAAGTCCCTCTACAAAGTCCATTGAAATGTCAGTCCATATGCATTCCTGGATAGGTAAGGGCTGGAGTAACCCCGTCGGTTTCAAATGATCGGATTTGCTACGCTAGCAGACCACACATTGTGCTACAAAGTCGCGCACCACTTTGCGCATGCCGGGCCAATAAAAATCTCTCGTAAGACGATGCAAGGTTTTTTGGTATCCTTCGTGACATCCATTATGCACTGTGTCAATGATCAGAAGAGGTAGAGGGGATGGTGGTGGGATGAAGACCTTGTGTTTGTAAAATAGTAGGCCATCCTGGAATTCCCATGGTCCCAGTGTCTCGCCATTAGTAACTTTGTTGCAAAATGTTTGAAGGTCTGTGTTGTTAAGGAGTTCTTCCCTGATAGAGGATGTTCATCGGTTCGGTTTCAAAACGAATCGAACTGAAATTTCGATTAACCGAACTGAAATTTCGATTAACCGAACCGAAATTGTTCGGTTCGATTTCAGTTTTAACCAAAAAACTTCAGTCCGGTTTCGATTAAAACCGTAATTTTTTCTTCTTTATTTTTTTTTGAAAAAAACTTTTAATTTTTTTTTAAAAAAAATTTGGAATTGGATGGTTAGTTGAAAGGAAATCCAACATAAATATAAATACTAATACATCATACATTGAACTCAAAATGGTTTTTAACAGTTTAATTCAAAAGTTTTAATATTATTTTGAAGTTATTTATATCAAAAAGTCGAGTTTAAAAGAGACAACAAAATAAATTATATTATACTTGAAAACAATAATTAAATTACGAGTTTTTATTCATGCGATCACGAAAGAAACCATTAAAAATATTTATTAACCATTTAAAGTTTTTTAAAAAAATTAAAAAAATTAGTTTTTTTAAAAAAGTTCGGTTTTTGGTTCGGTTTGGTTAACCGAACCATGTAATTTAGGCATGAGATTATTGTGGGTGTCATGGGATGACACGAGGCTATTGTGTGTGTCACGGATTGATACGAGATTATTGAGTGTGTCACGGGTTGACAAGAGATTATTGTGTGTGTCACGGGTTAACACGAGACTATTGAGTGTGTCACGGGTTGACACGAGATTATTGAGTGTGTCACGGGTTGACATGAGATTATTGTGCGTGTCACGGGTTGACGTGAGTTATTATGAGTATCATTCGTTGGTATTTACGGAATTATATTCTTATAATGAAATGATTTATGTATTGCTACATTGTTGGTATTTGGCATTGGATAGCTATTGTTAGGTATGATGTGGATATGAGTTTGTACGCCAATGTATACGTAAGTAGGGAGTTCACGTATCATCAACTAACAATGAGATTATGTTATAACTAATAACAGTAAATTAGGATATAAGGAATTTTGCTTGATTAAATCTAGAACAGGATTGTCGCTAAAGAGCGAGCATCGTAATACTGTATGATGCTTAATGGGTTTACCCCTGATGAGCATGCGAGATTTGAGACTGCCGCTGGAGAGCATGCATTGTGGTACCACTTAAGAGCAGGTGATTGTATTGCGAATTGAATAATAGAAACAGTGAGACTTGTATATTTGGTAATATATATATGGAGTGCCTCTTTCTTACATCATAACTGTTATTTTATAAGTTATGCCTTCTGTTTTGGATATAATTGTATATTGGTGTGCTCACCATATGTGGGGGTTGTTTCTGTTGAAACAAGTATCAGGTTTAGCTTGGGGAGCTTAATGATCTAGAGTCGATGTATCTAGAAGAGTTGAATGATCGAGTTGAACTAGACAACTATTGTGGGTTGGTTTAGAAATATTACTATGTTTTGTTTAAGCCTCAGTACTAGTCGGGTGTTGCAATTTAGTGGATGTTATTTATTGTCTTATTATGGATTCTTGGCAATTGTAGTGTTATTATGTTGTACTTGTTTTTTGTTAGTTCAATTTTATAGGAACGTTTGCAAAAAATTTTAAAGAAATCTACGACTAGTACTTGTTGTTGGTTTGATGTCCTTCGTAAAGATGGAGGGAGGGAACGGAAACAGTGCAAAAAGAGTAAGGGAAAGATGGAGACTCCCATCATTCTAGAGAGAGCATTTTAAAATATTTTTATTTTTATTTGACAAATTGGTGAAGAAGAATAAGCGAGGGGTGAGAAAGGTGAGGAAACGGTATGATACGGGTGTGGAGAGATCATATTGCAAATAATAAAATACAAATTTAGTATGGAACTAATTTTTTATACCTTTTTTAAATTAAATTCAATGACAAAAATATATTGGTTATATAGCTTTTAATTTATTTTTATTTAATGACTAATACAATAATTTTAAATTTATTTATCGAATATAATTAATTTTAAGAAAAATACCTTTATAAATACCTAATTATTTTAAGAATATGTTATTTACATTTACTTAATTAAAAAAGAAAGCGATAAATTGAGATGTTTTTTCCATAATTAATTGGAAGAAAAATGAATGAGAAACAATACTTCAGTTGAGAATACAAAGATAAATTCTGAAAAAAAAAAAGAAAGTGTGAAGAAAGAAGATGGGAAAGGTAAACATTTTTTATGGTTTTTAAATCTAATCAAATCAGGATAGATCTTTTTTTTCGTCTTTTGTGCTATGAGATATGAATTCGAATGGATGACTTTAATAATAAAATAGTCTTTTGAATAAGTTAAAAATATTAACAAAATTAAAATTTCTTCCATCAACCTAAGAATACACTCCCCAACTGAACTAATTTTGTTTGCTTTATTATGTAATTCAGTTGATATACATTTTATGTTATGCTTAAATTAAAATCCATAATATGCTTATTTAATTTTTAATTTAATTCAAATTGGTTTTTTGTATCATAAATGCTAAAAATTCTGGGCTATTTAATGAGAAAAATTAAATCGCGTGGACTGGGCTGATTTCTTCTATCTTCAACATTTAGGTTGTGCTTGGTAGGTGTGATATGAAAAGTGATGGATAGTTTAAAAAGTGAATAATACTTTATTATGAGTTGATAAAACAAAACATGAATAGACTGTATTCTATTTGATTCGTATGATTGATAAAGTATTATAAGTTTACTTGATATTATCAAGTACAAATTAATTTTATTTGTAAAATGACAAAAATACCCTTGAATTTATTAATATATTTACATATTAAATATTTTTAATGAATAATAAATAAAATTAATTATTTAATTAATTCAATTTATTTAATTTATTTAATTAATTAAATTCAATAAATAATTAATTATCTAATAAATTCAAATTATTTATTTAGTTATTTATTTATTTATTTATTTATAAATAATTAAATTAAGCATTAAATTTTAATTAATTAAATTAAAACAAATTAAATTAAATTAAATTATTAATAAAATATTAAAATATATTTGTTTCACTTGTTGCTACCCTAATTCCTTCTTTCATCCTCACCTAGTCACCTTTGACCACCAACCAAGAATTTCTTCCCGCTCCCCCCACCCCCTTCCTTTTCTTTTTGTTTGACCAGGGCAAAAGCTCGACCCAAGCAGCTATTCAAACGACGACCTTCTAGAATTTTGTCAAGCTATTTCCAAAGGTTTGTATACAATTTTATCTTGCTTTTTTAATGGTTACATTTTGGGTTTTGGGTTCGAATCTTCCAGCTGTTTTGGGGAAAATGACTATTAAATTTAGTGATGCTATCTTGGGTATTATTCATTGGGTTCTTTAGCTTAGTTAATCGTGAGTTGGAAGATTGTACCAAGTTTTCATTTCATTTTGTTCTTCCACTTCCCGTGAATGTTTGTTCCCTTACCGGAGTCACGCTTGAAATCCGTGGACATCACCATCAATCGACCCCTGCAAAGATAAGGGGTGTATAAGTGATATTTATGTAATTTCTAGGTGTTATCACTGGTACTGTGCAATGATGGATTCACAATTACCCAGATGTTTGAGGAATGCATTTTCACGGATGAACAATGCCATTTCCCGAGGCTCCATAAAAATCATTGATTGCCAAAAATGTAACCAAACAATTGACAATGGCATAATCACTCTCTAATCATCCCAACCAAACATAGTCTTAGTATTTTAAACACTAGATTATTATATAAGGAAATTGCATATAATAGGTGCAACTTTCCAAAACATTTTCCGGCTTTAGGTTAAAGTTTTTTTGTTTTCCTTAAATATCCCTGCATTAGATATTCTCTTTCCATGTTTCAAAACTTTTTATTTATTTTAACACAAATATCAGTATCTCATAAGTGTCGGATACTCGACCTTGCATAGTTCGGGCAAGTGTTTGTCTGCAATTTAAAACAACCAAAAAATTCATTTTCCCCAGACATAAGGATATGGCACCATACAAGGGATGGAAGATTTTTAGTTAGAAGTGCTTATCATCTAGCTCGGGAATTGAAGAAGAATGATGGTAAGGCAGGTGGGTCATCATCCATTCAACCACATACCAAATAAAATTAATATATTCATGTGGAGAGCTTGTTGTGATTATTTGTTGTCATTGAAAAAGTTGCATAACAGGCATATTGTGGATAATGATAAATGTGGCATCTGTTTGACGGAATCGGAGTCATGTTCTTAGGGACGGCCACTTTGCCCGTCTGTGTTGGGCATGCACGCATATACCTCATCAATACGTTTCGACTGAATGTCGAGATATGTTGGATTGGATTAGTATGTTACGAGAGGTTTTGAGTAGAGATCAATTTGAATTGGTTTTGGTGGTCTGCTGGTCGTTGTGGTATGCACGGAATAAGAGAATTCATGAGTATTTGCGCTATGAAGCACAAAGTTGTATGGACTTTGCTCGGAGATAGGAATGCAATGGCATTGGTGGTGAGGCATCTAGTTGATCGATCCCCGGAACGTTGGCAACCTCCTTTATCTGGCACTGTTAAGATCAATTGTGATGCAGCGGTTTTTCATCGAGGTACAACGTCGGGGTTAGGGATAATAGCACGAGACAATATGGGTTTGTGTCTAGCATGGAGCAGCGTTCATTTTGTGTACCCAGTCACATCGGAGTTGGCAGAGATATTGGCATTGAGGGAGGGTATACAAATGGCTAAGCATCATGGATGGGATCAATTTGTGTTAGAGAGTGATTGCTCAAATGCGATTAAGGCAGTGGCCTCTCAAACAGATGAATATTCTCCCATTGGTCCAACTGTGTCAGATATAATGAAAATGCTTGAATGTTTTCCAACAGCTCACATGAGTGTAGTACGCAGAACAGGGAATGAAGTAGTTCATCTGTTGATGAAAAAATGCAGTAGTTTCATCTTTTGGGTTGACAGTTTATCCTGATATTCATAATATTGTAATGTCGGAGATTCCTATATTGTTAATATCATATCATTTGATTCTAAAAAAAAAACTCCCATATAATAATAATAATAATAATAATAATAATATAAATTAAATATCAACTCTTGAAATCATTAATTCTAGGGCAAAGGGTCCCATCATAATCTGGTGTTTAATATCACACAATGAGTTAATTTATGTAAACAACGGAAGATTAGTTTCTAAATTCTTGTCAAATGGCCTTAATTTTTTTTTGTTTTCCGATGATACATATATAATGATACTGAAAATATATCTAGTTATGTATTCAGTTCACAGATAATTCATTATTCAACATGACAAGTAAAGTTTTAAACTACGGTAATATTTCTACGTACATAATACTCGGGGCATTCCCTGGAAAGAACCATAGTTTTAAAAATGTTCATTAAGACCTGTGACACAAAACTTAAAACATGACCTGAGCTCGCTCTCAAGGAGCTCTGGTATTCATCGATGCTTCCTCTCGAGCATCCGCAGTACGTCCACATGTACCACATGTCATGCCCATACAACAAAGACATGACAGCCCCCCGCGAAGGGGGTAAGAACCCAGTATGAGAAAGCGGTAAAATCACAGTATGGCAAAGTATCATGACATGCTTGCCGTGCATGAATGCAATGCATAAATGAATGTTAGGCATAATGGTTATAATAAGTCAAATCTCAAGATACCAAATATCAGATTCCAAAAAAAGGTATCATCAATCAATATTAAGCTCGAGCAGACGGTGGCGGCATCGCACGACATATCTCCTCCATCGTCGTACCCAGCATCCCTCGTGTCTAGGTCCGGCGACAACGCGCGTGACTACAGTTGCTACCTAAATTGTCTGTCATCGACGTGTCCAGCGTCCCATGACACTATATATCTCATCAATATCAAATGGAATCAAAGGAAATATAGGATCAATATGATATGTCCAATGTCCAATGTCCATGCATCAATGTATCATGTCATCTCATATGATGCAACTCAATATATCATGCATCAATGTCTCATTTAATCTCATATGACGCAGCTCAATATATCATCTCATATCAATACAACTCATATCATGCTGTTCAATGTATCATATAATCACATATACTGCAATTCAACATGTCATATAATCACATATGAATCAAATAATGACAAGTAAATCATACCCCGGGAACATCACATGTCTTTGTCAAACATTGTGATAGAATCGATTTTCTACGTACCTCCACCGAGTCAAACAAAAATAGAGAATTTCAGTACTCCTCAAATTGACCTCGGGCTATAGTCATATGACCAAATATCATTCAAATAGACCAAGACTATCAATATCATTATTCTAAAGATCGTGTTCCAAGCCTTCTAAATTTGAGCAACATGCATCCAATGATAAACCCATAATTCTTTCAAAACTTAATCAAATGGCATGGGTCCAATTTAGTTTTAAATCTAACCCAAAATATGACATTTTATATGTTTGACACTTCCCCAAATTCGTTCATTTACCTAAAACAAATTTGGTCTAAATTTCAGATTGACCACTTTCGTAGAAATTAATAAATAATTCATACGACATCCAAATGACCTGATTACAGTGGGAGAATTTAGATAACTCAGAATCCTACAATACATCTTTGATGGGCTTTAGATTAATTCGTTCATCTTGAGGTACATTAACGTAACAGCCAAAAAACTCGCATGCAATGCATTTTCCAGATTGAGCACCAGTAAAATTAGCATAACTTTTGTATATGAACTCCAAATTGAATGAGGCCAATTCCAAAAGCTAACACTGAATACTAGAACTCTTATTAGGATGTAAAACTTCAAATTCATAGCCATTTATTCCCATAAATTTGAAGAACACACTGCATGTGGCATGCATTCACATGCATAGTATAGTAAAATCATCATAACTTTTTCATCGGAGCTCTATGCTTCTTCTTTTTAAAACGCAATTATCTACAACTTTAATTAGAGGAAACTTCTTCAAATTCGAAACATCTCTATACGTAAAAGTCGAAGTAATGTACTACATGCATACTGAAATCAGCAGACTCATTTTGAGAGCAACTCTTTCCATGAACAAACATCAAAATTCGAACCTTAGTCTTAAATTAAAGTTGATAAAGATTAAAAATTATGTTATAACTTCCTATATCTTCAAGTTTTGAGCACCAAACCATCACCATAGCTCATTCCTAGCTTTCCCTCCACAAACACCTCCAATTCCAAAATTGATTGAGGGTTCTTGGTCCTCTCCTCAACCTATTCAAATCTAGGATTGTATGCAACATGCATCCACAAATTCACAAGAATTTGGGAGCTAAAGAGGTTGGGATTTTCGAAATATAGAGAGAAGGTGGAGAAAAAAAATGGTTGAGTGGAAGGAGAGAAGTTGGAGGATGTTTAATGAAGTGGCCAATGGTTTCAAGACTTGGTGGGTAATTTTTTTAAATATTTGATGTATTGTGGAATCCATGTGTCAATACACCACTATCTTGCAAGATTAATGGTCCAAAATCATGTATTAAACATGAGTTAATTAATTAGTGGCATGTGTTTCCAAGTGCCATGTGATCATGCATATGCACAAGCACTAAAAACATGTTCCACTAGTTTCTTGACTTAACGTAGTCCGGAATACATTAATTCAAAGTCTGTCCTTTTAATTATTTGGGTTTGCTTAACCATTGTTGATAAGGATTAATTAGCATTGGGGCCTTACATTTCTTCCCCCTTATAAATTCATCATCGAAATCCGAAAAACTACGAATTTCAACACATAAATTACATTCGTTCGGTTTACAAATACATTGTTTGCTCGTATGAACTAGAAATGTGATACAATTCAATGTTCTCAGATAAGTATGGTCATTTATATCGCATCTTGGCCTCCAAATCCCATGATTTCTATGCATCATGGTAACTCAATAATTGTTAAGATTATGTGGTACCTTCTCATTACTGTTCACAAATCAAATAAATCGTCCTTCAAGGACAAGAAACTGCTCATCTTAATCTCTCTTGGCTGAAACATGTGAGATGTATATGGGTTCCAACTTTCTTTAGTATAAGTACATGAGGTATGTAATATCGGAATCTTATAAGATCTGGTAAGAACCAATGAATGAGGTGACAGTCTACCTTGACGTCCGAACCGAATCATCCCATAAAGAGATTCTGGAGAATACTCCATCGCTGATCTCCAATTATAATAATATTTTTCTCTTGTTGGCAATGTTGGCCTGTCTATCTTAGGATGCCTTCATATTTTTTTCTAAATAGTACAGGCTTGCCTGCTCTATTCAAAGCTTCAGCTGTTAATTCAGATCGTATGAATATGGTTAATAATATTCATCATCAATTTTTGTATCCATAGGCTACTTGGACACTCCAAATCTCGATACAAATTTCGAATCTCTGTCCACAATAATAAAAGCTGGTACTCTGTATACATGAATCACATCATCAATCGTGTTGTTTCTCAATAATGGATGTTGGAGCCTAATTCTTGAGCCTTCAAATCGTTGAGATAAACTATAGTTCAAAAATACAACAACTGGTACAACAAAATACCCTCTTCGTAGCTAAAATGCCCTTAAAGATGTGTATAATTTGTCGTAATTCAGTCAAACATGCATAGATGCTACCTTGGCATCCAAAGTTTTACAACTCAAAGAATCCATTTCTTGATCCATCTTTCCTGGATGCTACTGAAATTCACAGTAAAAGTCTTTTAGTAGTTTTAATCACCACCTCTGATCCGTATTCAATTCTGTCTGAGTGCATATATTTATATACCAATCTCTTGTAGTCAGGGTGAATAATGAACTGCTTTCCATATAAATAGTTGTGCCATAATTTCAGCACAATAGTGATGGCGGCTAACTCGAGATTATAGACAGAATGTTAATTCTCGTGAGTTTTCAGTTACCTTGAAGCATCAGCAATATTTTCCATACCACGTGAGGATACATTTCCAATCCTCTAGTTGGCGTGTTTGCATAATCACAAATTCCCTTGATCCAGATGTCAAAGCTGATACTGGAGCTGTAGTCAATTGCTACCCAGTTTATGGGTACTGTTTTCATATTCATCTATACAACTGAAACCCTGATTCTTCTTGGTCAATTAGTATTAGATTTGGCTATCTGCGAGGATCACTCGAGCAACGCCTGCAATTGTGACACCTCTTACACATATAACATAATATTTAATCGCAGCGGAAATTTCATTCTCATAACATCATGCAATCAAGATATTTAGCATCTTATAATAATTAATTTACAAGGCAGTATGCCAAAAATGACCAAGGTTGTACCCCTCACAACCCAACCAAAAACCTATACAGTATATGCAAATGATGAGCTGAGGGAGAAGGACTAGAGTCAGCCAGCCGACCTTGGATCCATGACTTCCAAAATACGTAGAAACGCCTTGTAGAGTCAGCTTTTATTTACAGCAACTGAAAAACAACATTTGCATTTGGGTGAGTTGCATTCTCAATGAGCATATTCCAATAACGTAGTATTTAACATCACACAAGCATATAATTTATATCCACATAAGCACATGAATATACTCACATGATTCATCATCATAAGCTTTACATCAGTTCACATGATTCATATAAAATGAAATGATGCACATGTATGTCTGTATTGTTATTCTGTTATGACCCAACTAATACCAAGAACAATCTGTGATCACGATATGGCCATAACACTCTGTAGATCCCCTTTTGTCTCGGGATCGATATTCTTTGATTCTATAATTCTGACCGTACTCAGAATGAAATAACACATGGTTCAAGGTCATTAGCGGCCATAACAGAGTTCTTTAATCTCTTATTAATGCACATGTCATAATCATATGCATAACATCAAAATAATAAGGTAAATAACATCAGATAGAACGTATAACATCACGTCTCAACATGTACATTTCATAACTCAATTTAGTTCTTACACATCATATTGCATTAATTGCAATTCATTCACCAATTCAAGGTACTTATATAACACAAATCACATACTCATATAAAATTAAATGCTAAGTTATAAGGATATACTCACAAGTTGTTGCCTCTATCTCGATGATTTCAATTAATTTGTCTTATTTGCACATTTGTAAAGATTTTGACCTATAAGCGTATTACAAATGCATAATCAAGTTTCATATTATTTGTTTAAGATCAAATTTCGTATATGCATGTTATGTATGATAGGTTCATATTAGAGATGGGTATGCATATTTAAAGTCTTGAAAAGTACCACATATCAATTTTGTTACGCCTGTCCATATGCTATAGCATGAAGTCTATCTTATTCCAACAAAATATGAATATGTCAGTATATCTCATTTTCATTTATTTTTCATATAATCTGAATTACACAACTCATATAGGTTTTTCATGCACTTGGACATGTATAAGTGAAAGTTTAGTAGTATTTGTCACCTCACTACAATAAGCTGGTTCAATAGCAGTAATTTATCCCCTTAATCGATGAGCTCAGATTACAAAAATTCAGTATTTCATAATAAAGATACCTAAGATTCTTCTCAAACATAAATAACAGTATCATCTCACCAATTCAACTAAGTTTTGTTCTTTACAGATTCATATGATTAATTTGTAAATCTATCCATAACAACAGAAACATTAAAATTCTCACCTCAATTAGGTAACTTGAAAATATTACGGCCGTGAAGTTTATTTTTCTATTTCAGAAATCCTGTTGCCAAAGGTATCGTATGTATGAAGTTCATTTACAATGGGTTATAACCCTGTTTCTTTTGTCCTTGACATGCACCTGCATGTGCTTCAGTAGTGTTGTAGTGAATTCATTGTGTATGCTAAGTACACGTGTAACTCATGTATTATATGCATGGTTTATCTCTAACTAAAATTTGCCATGGAAAGCACTTAAATAAATTACATTCCTTATCTTATTTTTGTGCTTCAATCGATGCAGGCTCTTCTATTTTCTTCTTTATTTTTATATATTTTGTTTTTCACCTTTATTCACTATATTAGTCCATATATAAATATATTCAATAAATTCTATATCTATCCACTTTAATCAATATATATTCTACTATATGCACTATATAGTTAATATTTCTCCAAATCTAGTCACTATCTATATCTTATTAGTATTATGTTTAATAATAATACATATATTCTTCTTATTCTTTTCAACTTTATTCTATTTACAAGCTCTATGATTTCCAATGCACATATGAAATGTCAAATTATATGCCATGATGTGTATGCATGATCATGTAAAGTGTCGGGTCATGACAGCAATGGCCTGCCAAGACCCCAAGAAACTTAAAATTCATGCACAGTGGTTGATCTGAGCCAAAATTATCATTGCCCCTCTTTTATTTGGATTAACTGATATCTTTCAAGCAGATATCTCAAGACCCAAAAATGTAACTCAATCCAACCAGAAATTACACTTGATTGTTTAGTATACAATCAGACTTCTCGAACTGTCTAAAGATCTATTCGCAAGTGTTACTTGTGATGTTTCTTGGTTCTTAAATACACCAATATGTCATCAATGGATACAATTACAAATTTGTCCAAGATGTTCCTTGAACACTCTAATCATAAATTCCATGAACACTACTGATACTATCTTTAGACGAAAAGACATTAATCAAAATTTAAACTGCCCAATAATCTGGTCATAAACTGTCTTAGGAATATCTTCCTTACTAACTCTAAGTGGAGTGAAGATTTATCTTTTTATAGACTACTGCTACTTGAAGTTGATCAAATAGATCATCGACTCTAGACAACAAGTATTTATTTGTGACAATAACTCGATTTTGTTACCTATACTCGATGCATATCGTCATCGTACCATCTTTCTTCTACACAAAAGAACAAGTGCTCCACATGGTGACATACTCGAACGTATATAACCTTTACGAAGAAAATTTTTGCAACGGCTCTTTCAATTTATATGAATTATGTTGATGACCTCGTACAGTGTTTTAGCAACTAGCGTTCTAGCGTTTTGAACGATTTCCCACATCGGTGGGGAATCCCGAAATCTCATCTGACTGACACGTTAGGAAGTTCTCTATAACTTCGAAATGTCTGATAATTGCTACTCTTTCTTTGTGATATCAATGGTATAATTTATATATCTTAATCTTCAAAGGATAACAATCGTGGCATATTCATCATCGAAGTTAACAGTAATAACCTGACATACTAGGCCAGCAATTTCACGTAAGACCATTATATGATCGAAACCGTATTGTATTCTTGAAACATTGTACAGTATCTTGGTAATCCGTGCAAGTATCCAATCATATTTGTCTGTTGTTAGCACCATCAAATTCCTGATCATGAACTCTTATCATAATGTATACCACAATTAATGCAACATAACTCATTTGAGTGAATCTATCAGCTTGTGTGATAGTCAAATAAACTCGTTCAATGCGATCAAAATTAAAACATATACTTGCGATCACACTTCCTGAAATCTTTCTAACTTGATCCCCTGTCCAAGCGAACACCATGGCTTGCTGAGGTTTTCTGAAAAGGTTGTGGAGTATTACTCCCACTCTGTGATTGACTGGAAAATTAGTGGAACTGAGTGGATCAAAACCGAGAGCCACTTTCAAAAACCAACTCCAACAAAGAGTATATGCTATTGTAGTAGTATTCATCCCTAATGGTTAACTTTGGGATATTACTCTATCTGACCACAGTCTTTCAAGATTTTTAAAACTGTACACATTGATCAGTAGGTTGTCTTCATACTCAATGACTCATAAGATCTAGCAACAACTCATTATCACTTCTAGAACCACTGGTTCTAGATGATTTGAAATAATATCTTCTCAATCTTCATACGTTCCAATTTAAACCTTTACGGTTTCTGAAATTGTTGCGGCCACTATTGGAGCTACGATTGAATTGCTCCAAACATCAGTATGCGGCTTCTGAGATAACTGAGGAACAACTATGTGTTTTCTCTCATCAACTCGATCTCAATTTTCGATCTATCGGTTAAATTGATTCAAATCGGAACCTCACTTGAAAGAATCTGTTATTACGGTTCTTCCATAATACTCAGTACTGTACTAACTAATTCATCCTCCATAAAGTACAACTTGTCACTTCCGAGTTCATTTCCCAGGTAGTCCTCCTTTTGTGAGAGACACGACCACGAGGATCCAACTACGGAAAAGTGTGCAAAAAGAAAGATTCTGATTTATTGGATTCATTCGATAAACTCCAATAATATATAGTTCAACAATGCTGCGCTTACCCGATAAAATTTGGGCAGGCGCAATTACAGGAAACAAGGCACAATATTTCTCAATCAGATATTACGAATAGCTAAAGCTTCTATAAGGAATTTAAAGGAAACATATCTGGAAATGAAATATGACAATCTTCACGTACAAATTTCTCGATTTATCAAGAGTCTCGCTCTATCTTATTGTAAGGACCCCCGCGCCCTTAACCCGTTATTAGTGTATTAAGCCATACCATTAGTGCATATAATCATACCATAATGGGGAAAACCACGTGCAAGTGCAACACCGTATGCTACCCAGAAAATTTCTTGCATCCAATTCCCAATATATTCAGATTCCCCAACCAAGATTAATCATATAACATGCACCCACATAATACACTAACATGCTCTTAGTTCATTTAGCAATTCCATAATTAATTGCATGCAACCATAATGAACAGAGAGAAGCCGTAGCCCATTTATACATTCCATACACATGTAAAATGTACTCACATAAGAGTACCAAATGGATAAGCATGTATCTGATGTATAACACTCTACCGGATACCAGTCCTGGTAGCACCTCCCAAGCGCAACTCGATCTCAACTCTGGATCTGAGCGTCCATCCAGCCAGCTCTGGTACCTCGATCCTGGAAGTACCTCTAACCAACAGCCCGAGCTCGACTCCAAAGCCGCTACACCTGTGTTACCTGCCCCAACAGAGACAGCCCCCACACGGGGTGAGCATACCAATACCACCAATCACAAAATAATAATATTGCAATTCATAATTTACAGAATGTAAATGCCATAATTTAAATGATACTCCCTGGATGGCAATACCCTCATCCGGGATCCCCCTGTATTGTCCCTGTTCTCAAAATAACCAAACTCATCAAATTCCCAAAGCCAGTTAATCGTCACATAGATTAACTAATACCGTTCTATTATACCAGTTCCATAATCAAAGGGATAAGAACATAATGTAAAAGACTATAGATATCGCATATATCTAACCAACAATTCCATGTTCTTATTTCATTGCTCGCTCCACAATAGCGGCATACTAAACCTCGCGCACGCTCAACAATAGCGGCGTCATAACCGATGGTCGCCCAATGGCGACCGCATCCCGAATCATTGCTCGCTCGAAGGCGGCACTGTATGATTCCCAATATATATATATATATATATCCATTGAAGGCAAAGACCGTTTACCATGCATATCATTATCCATTTGAAGTAAATATAGTGCACCATGCATCTCAATATTTATCCAATGTAATTACCACATGCCAGACCACCTGCCAGATATTGTAATGTCCATATAATACAATTACCATACACCATGTATTCCAATGCCCATTTAATACCATTATCACAAACCATGCATAGTACAGTTGCAATACTATAATAGGCTATGCTCGTACGTCCCACGTACCTTAATTTCCGAAGTCCGAGCCAAACCTTGCTCGAGTTCCATGCTCCGAGGAATATGTGCTAAAACACATAAACAACTCACAATCAAGAATAAGCATGCGATTACGTGTCCAAGCACGTTCAAGACTCCCAGTCATATCGTCAATCCATGATGATTACCAAAATAAAAGCCCCCCCCCGGCTAAACATGCATAATACCCAAAATATACCATTAACAAGTTTAAAAGATAACCAAGAATTCAACCGGGAATTCCGTTTTAATTTAATTTGGCTCTAAACCACCCATTTTAAAAGCAAAGCATTCCCATTGGAATGTAGACATTGCCCCGGAAACGGCCCCTTTAAACCTCGGTTCCAAAATCCCGACATTTTCCAAAATTTGAAAAAAAACCAAGGGAACAGGGCCGCGATCGATCGGCGCCAAGCCGCGATCGATCGCCATACCCTACTGTCCGAAAATAAACAAGCCGCGATCGATCGCCACATCTCGCGATCGATCGCCAAGACCCTCGCGATCGATCGCCCACTTCTCGCGATCGATCGCCGCTACTGCTCATCGCCTTCCCAAATCCAGTAGCATGTCGCGATCGATCGGCGCCTCGCCAAGATCGATCGCGGACTGCAATTTTCCGAAAACTCGAGCTTTAATGGTGTTTTTAACACCCAAACTCCAAACCAGCACCCCATACAACCTCAACACCTCAAATACAACAATTAAACTCCATGAAAACACTGAAATCAACATATTAGATTTAAACCCAAAATTCCCAAAACCCAAAGCCAACCAAAACCTCAACCAAAAGCTACCATACTACTATCAAACCGAAGCTAATGACGAGGGGGAGATTAATACCTGATTATCTTCGAGAAAACCGGCCTCCAAGCCAAGCTACCCGCGATTTCTCCTCCAAGGGAGAAAAGGGAAATGGGGGAGAAGGGTTTATCGCAGGAGAGGGGAGGGAGAGAGAGAGAAATGGATTCCAAATGACGGAATCCCGAGTCCAACTGGTATATATAGCAAAAATGCCCCAAAATACCAATACCTTCACCAATACATCATGATTCATTAAAAATCATCTGTTTTCAAAAACTCTCTCTCTAACTCAAAAACCCCCTACCGGTGCCCACACACAGCACCCGAAATTCTGAGTCACACTAAAAACCCAACTCGCAGGTTTTCACCGGAATGAGAATACGATCTCAACCTCGGGATCCAACGATCCCAACTAATCAATTAGACGAGCCCAGAAGGCCCGATTTACCAACCTCGGGAGATGCCGAACCGCAATTAATTCCTAATTGCCACAATTAAAAATCCATCCAGGATTAATACTACACCGGGATTAACACCATTAATTCCCGGACATCACAATTATCCCCTACTAATAAAATTTCGTCCTCGAAATTGCACCGGTGTACTCCTCGTAACACCAGGACTACACCAACAAAACAAGGCCAAGACCCTGATTCTGAATCACCTTAGAATCGAATTAACAACTGCGAGAATACCAGTCTCGCACCAAGCCCCAAAATAGCGCAACGCCAAAACCAATACAAACCCGAAAGATAACAACATACCTTGACGTGAATCGTCCCACAAGTCAGTTCACCAAAACTGCAACCCAACCAAATCACCATTAGTTCTGACATAGACATCATCCCGTGATATTCACCACCTTCCCACGATGCATGACACATATCGTCATGGTGGGGACCACTAGTATACAACAGTATACTCACAGAAAAACCAGTTTTCGCTTCCCAGCCCATCTCCTCCAAAGGAGTAGTTGCACCACTTGCAACCCGGACCGGGTTACCCACGGTCACTGATCCACACAAAAATACATCACCGAGGATGTTACACCGGTGTGTTCCAAGAAATCATATCTTGGTCCCGACACACCATCAAGACTCCACCAAGTCTCAAGTTCCATAGGGGACATGGAAGGCAACCAATTGCATTCCTACACAAGTGTCAACCATGACACTAAACAAATCCGAATCTCGGCCATCCCTCATTTATCCTTGGATCTAACAATCCTAAAATAGGAAGGCTATCGAATTATCCAACAAGAACCACCATGATTCCAAATCACATCGATCCCTCCTCGGGGAATCAAACAACCCTCACGATCATTCATTAGAATGCATCGTGCCATCGAGATTACCGATCTCGAGGTTCCACAATCCCACACCGGAGATCCACTAAACCAATTATACACACTCGGCGTTCCACAATGAACGAAATAAGGTTGGCATTCGTATACACACACGGCATACATGCCCATACACCACACAACATGCATACGCAATGCAATAGACTCGGGTGTCTCCAATCACACCCAAATCCCAAAACCAACTGTCAAACCCCGATTATTCTCGCCCCACGGAGAATGATGGTTGACAAACCAAAACCAAAGGGTGTGATTTCAACATCACCACCACACGAACCAAAATAACGAATCTCCCCAAAAGATTCAACCGGTAGGAATCACAATACCGTCTTCCTCTCAAGGAAGAAGTCATGAATCCATGATCCTCCAATCCTCGAATTACCGTTCGGAAAACCTGGTATATTAATACCAAAACATATCCCGGAACCCAGAAATATACAATTGGTTAGAGTAGTGCATCAATACTACCATTACCCGATCCAAAAATCCGTATACGCCATGTATACACCTTCCAACGATGCTCTGTACTAATACCATAGTACTCCAAAATCGAGCATCTTCCCGAAGACGTCTCCTCAAACGTCTCACCGAGGTAAGAAATCCATTACTCGGTCCAACATCAGTAATGCTTACCATGGCTGACTTACAATCAAACCACGACCGATGCAAGCTGTCTCCAAGACAGTACAATCCAAATCTCTCCAAGAAATAAAAAAAAAATCAATATAGTAGTGTCACCCCACTAACTATATCTCACAAACCATTGTGACTCCCATTGCATGCCATATGCAAGGATGCTCAACTAGAGCTAACCACGACTTGTTGACACTCACGTTGGTAATACCAACAAACTTGAGCTGTCCCAGCACAAGTCCTTCAAAACAATGACGTATAACGTCCCCGTGAGGTATTCCCTACCTCAAACACCATGCCACATAGAGACTACAAGAGTCTACCATAACCCTCATCGTATCACCATACGATTCACCAAACTCGAATCCAACGAGCATTATAATAGCTACCACAAGCACACTAAAGCACTGCAACAATACATGGCTAGTGATTCGCTGGTCCCATAGGCTTATACCAACCTATTAACGCGACACACATTCCATCCCGGTATACCATACCGCCCAAACCATTAGAGTTGTGGGTCATTGCCCAACATATCTCTAAAACACCAAAGCACACTGGACAACCCGGCGTCCACGCTCAATTATCATGCAATCCTAATCCATTAGGACTTCTTCCACGCCCTTAGGGTGGGTGTAACCATGTTTACTCCTCATCACAATAACAAGCGAGTAGTTTCCTCAATGACTACTCTTACCACCATTCACTTGGCCTTAGCCATCCCAGCGAGCATACCCAAGGGTATTATTGCTCGTCAATAATATACCTCCATAATACGATGCGTACTCTCACCGGTACAATGCATCAATGATCCATCGAGCAAACCTGCTCGGCAAAAGGTCTCGTCAACTAAATACCCAGACCCTACCATGTGCCCACCATCGGCACTCAAACCATACAACCATATACATAAACATGAATGTATAAATCACCAAAATGACGCCAAGCGTCCACATAGTTATCCCAAATAACATCGTCGAACATATGACGGTACCTGTCGATACACGACATCCATAATCTCATCGTCAAACACATGACGGTAAATAATAATACACCATAATCACCATACTGATAACAAAAGTAATATGCCATACCTCATCGCTATCGAGATAGCGGAATACCTGTATCCATCGTCCACCAGCGGTACATAAGCAGCGCCCATCGCTCGTAGGCGGCATAATCCAGTGCTACACACATAGCGGTATAACCCATCGCTATCGAATCAGCGGCATGATCCCTCGCCATGGAGTCAGCGGCATAAAATATCGCTATAGATATCCGGCGGTATAAACCATCGCCAATAGAATACCCGGCGTAACCGTCGCCAATAAAATACCCGGCGTAACCATCGCCAACAAAATACCCGGCGTAACCATCGCCAATAAAATACCCGGCGTAACCATCGCCAATAAAATACCCGGCGGAACCATCGCCAATAAAATACCCGGATAATCGCGGACTCAAGAGGTACTCACACTCATGTAGTACTTTGTTCCCGATCACATCGCTACGTCATGACAACGGCATCATCGCTTCGACGTGACAGCGGCATGTATCATCGCTTCGACACGACAGCGGCATCATCGTTTCGACATGACGGTGGTACCATCGCTTCGACGTGACAGCGGCATTTACCATCGCTTCGACACGACAGCGGCATTTACCATCATTCCGGCATGACAGCGGAAATACCCTTCGCTTCGACGTATTAGCGGCATAATATCCCTCGCAATAATAATATGACAGCGGCATTTTCCTTCGCTTCGACATATTTGCGGCAAATATTCTTCATCGCTATAATACGACAGCGGCAAGTATTCATATCGTTACGCCATGCATGCAACCGTAATGCATAACCCGTATTCCAATAATTGTTTCGGCACGACAGCGGCATCATCGCTTCGACGTGACAGCGGCATTTACCATCGCTTCGACACGACAGCGGCATCATCGCTTCGACGTGCATGCAACCGTAATGCATAATCCGTATTCCCATAAACATCGCCATGAGTGTATTTTAATGCACCTCGCTCCAACATGTAGCGGCAAAGCATTAAAATCATCACTCCGATGTATACCTATGCAACCGTAATGCATAGTCCATGTCTCATAAGACCCTGCAACCACCATGGTTAGCAACACATATGCCAATGATGAACACATATCATAAACGCACATAAGCAATCATGCATAAGTATGTGCTTCTCATTCCCAATAACATGTTCCTAGGCCCTCAACAGCCCCAAAGAGCTAACCACTGCTCTGATACCACTAATGTAAGGACCCCCGCGCCCTTAACCCGTTATTAGTGTATTAAGCCATACCATTAGTGCATATAATCATACCATAATGGGGAAAACCACGTGCAAGTGCAACACCGTATGCTACCCAGAAAATTTCTTGCATCCAATTCCCAATATATTCAGATTCCCCAACCAAGATTAATCATATAACATGCACCCACATAATACACTAACATGCTCTTAGTTCATTTAGCAATTCCATAATTAATTGCATGCAACCATAATGAACAGAGAGAAGCCGTAGCCCATTTATACATTCCATACACATGTAAAATGTACTCACATAAGAGTACCAAATGGATAAGCATGTATCTGATGTATAACACTCTACCGGATACCAGTCCTGGTAGCACCTCCCAAGCGCAACTCGATCTCAACTCTGGATCTGAGCGTCCATCCAGCCAGCTCTGGTACCTCGATCCTGGAAGTACCTCTAACCAACAGCCCGAGCTCGACTCCAAAGCCGCTACACCTGTGTTACCTGCCCCAACAGAGACAGCCCCCACACGGGGTGAGCATACCAATACCACCAATCACAAAATAATAATATTGCAATTCATAATTTACAGAATGTAAATGCCATAATTTAAATGATACTCCCTGGATGGCAATACCCTCATCCGGGATCCCCCTGTATTGTCCCTGTTCTCAAAATAACCAAACTCATCAAATTCCCAAAGCCAGTTAATCGTCACATAGATTAACTAATACCGTTCTATTATACCAGTTCCATAATCAAAGGGATAAGAACATAATGTAAAAGACTATAGATATCGCATATATCTAACCAACAATTCCATGTTCTTATTTCATTGCTCGCTCCACAATAGCGGCATACTAAACCTCGCGCACGCTCAACAATAGCGGCGTCATAACCGATGGTCGCCCAATGGCGACCGCATCCCGAATCATTGCTCGCTCGAAGGCGGCACTGTATGATTCCCAATATATATATATATATATATCCATTGAAGGCAAAGACCGTTTACCATGCATATCATTATCCATTTGAAGTAAATATAGTGCACCATGCATCTCAATATTTATCCAATGTAATTACCACATGCCAGACCACCTGCCAGATATTGTAATGTCCATATAATACAATTACCATACACCATGTATTCCAATGCCCATTTAATACCATTATCACAAACCATGCATAGTACAGTTGCAATACTATAATAGGCTATGCTCGTACGTCCCACGTACCTTAATTTCCGAAGTCCGAGCCAAACCTTGCTCGAGTTCCATGCTCCGAGGAATATGTGCTAAAACACATAAACAACTCACAATCAAGAATAAGCATGCGATTACGTGTCCAAGCACGTTCAAGACTCCCAGTCATATCGTCAATCCATGATGATTACCAAAATAAAAGCCCCCCCCCCGGCTAAACATGCATAATACCCAAAATATACCATTAACAAGTTTAAAAGATAACCAAGAATTCAACCGGGAATTCCGTTTTAATTTAATTTGGCTCTAAACCACCCATTTTAAAAGCAAAGCATTCCCATTGGAATGTAGACATTGCCCCGGAAACGGCCCCTTTAAACCTCGGTTCCAAAATCCCGACATTTTCCAAAATTTGAAAAAAAACCAAGGGAACAGGGCCGCGATCGATCGGCGCCAAGCCGCGATCGATCGCCATACCCTACTGTCCGAAAATAAACAAGCCGCGATCGATCGCCACATCTCGCGATCGATCGCCAAGACCCTCGCGATCGATCGCCCACTTCTCGCGATCGATCGCCGCTACTGCTCATCGCCTTCCCAAATCCAGTAGCATGTCGCGATCGATCGGCGCCTCGCCAAGATCGATCGCGGACTGCAATTTTCCGAAAACTCGAGCTTTAATGGTGTTTTTAACACCCAAACTCCAAACCAGCACCCCATACAACCTCAACACCTCAAATACAACAATTAAACTCCATGAAAACACTGAAATCAACATATTAGATTTAAACCCAAAATTCCCAAAACCCAAAGCCAACCAAAACCTCAACCAAAAGCTACCATACTACTATCAAACCGAAGCTAATGACGAGGGGGAGATTAATACCTGATTATCTTCGAGAAAACCGGCCTCCAAGCCAAGCTACCCGCGATTTCTCCTCCAAGGGAGAAAAGGGAAATGGGGGAGAAGGGTTTATCGCAGGAGAGGGGAGGGAGAGAGAGAGAAATGGATTCCAAATGACGGAATCCCGAGTCCAACTGGTATATATAGCAAAAATGCCCCAAAATACCAATACCTTCACCAATACATCATGATTCATTAAAAATCATCTGTTTTCAAAAACTCTCTCTCTAACTCAAAAACCCCCTACCGGTGCCCACACACAGCACCCGAAATTCTGAGTCACACTAAAAACCCAACTCGCAGGTTTTCACCGGAATGAGAATACGATCTCAACCTCGGGATCCAACGATCCCAACTAATCAATTAGACGAGCCCAGAAGGCCCGATTTACCAACCTCGGGAGATGCCGAACCGCAATTAATTCCTAATTGCCACAATTAAAAATCCATCCAGGATTAATACTACACCGGGATTAACACCATTAATTCCCGGACATCACACTTATAGTCTCGGCGTGAGCGGAACTTGATGAACATTTCTGCATACATTCTCGTGTTATCTATCTCTAGGCAAGGAAAGGAGGAGGTGTTTTTAAGCATTCAAAAGGCCCCAGGGCTCAACCCTGGCAAGCGGTAGAAACTACCAAGCTAGAGTACGGTAGGGGCAGAGTGAATTTCCGCCGTGAAGATCTAGGAGTGTGAGCAGTACGAGCTGAAAGGCTCCCATACTGTTTGGAGGGAGCCACTGTCAATTATAGTGTTCTCAAATGCAATCGACAAAACGTGCAGTTCATTACTTCCGGTGTCATTTTACTTGACACAAGGATTAAATCTAAACTTCATATAGAAAAAATCCCAGATGTAGATGTCAATCTTTTCTACAGGAGATAAGGATTAATTCATCAATACAATCCCTTATCTAATAGTTCTCTAGTTCGAAATAGTGTTCTACAACACAAGGTTTAATTGCTAATTAAATAAATGAAATTTCCAAAATATGGAAGCCGGTCATCACCAAGTTACTTTCCAATCCTTAATCTATAATGCTTACAGGTAAATCATCTACCTGTCCATGCGTATTAGTTCGCTACAGGTATGAACTCTAATCCTTTAATATGTAATCACAGCAGGCAAAAACATATAAAACACGTAGTCAATTTCATATACAAACATTTTATTTGTGACTAGACACAATGTCCTAACACTAGTTCGAGCATATCCCAGATTATGATGTGATACCAAATGTGAGGCCGGTCCTAATCAGATGTTTAATTATCACATAATGATTAATTTACGTAAACAACGGAAGATTAGTTTCTAAATTCTTTTCGTTGATACATATATAATGATACCGAAAATATATCTAGTTATGTATTCTGTTCACAGATAATACATCATTCATCATTCAACATGACAAGTAAAGTTTTAAACTACGGTAATACTTCTACGTACATAATAATAGGGGCATTCCCCGGGAAAGAACCATAGTTTTAAAAATGTTCACTAAGACCTAGGACACAAAACGTAAAACATGAACCTGAGCTCGCTCTCAAGGAGCTCTGGTATTCATAGATGCTTTCTATCGAGCATCTACAGTACGTCCACCTGTACAACCTGTCATTCTCATACAACGAATCAAATCTCAAGATACCAAATATCGGAGTCCAAAGAAATGTATCATTAATCAATATTAAGCTCGAGCAGAGGCGGCATCGCGTGACATATCTCCTCCATCGCCTGCCCAGCATCCCTCGTGTCTAGGTCCGGCGACAATTTGCGTGACTACAATTGCTACCTAAATTGTCTGTCATCGTCATGCCCATCGTCCCATGACACTATAAATCTCATCAATATCAAATGGAATCAAAGGAACTGTAGGATCAATATGATATGTCCAATGTCCATGCATCAATGTATAATGTCATCTCATATGATGGAACTCAAATATATCATGCATCAATGTCTCATGTAATCTCATATGATGCAGCTCAATATTATCATCTCATATCAATACAACTCATATCATGTAGTTCAATGTATCATATAATCACATATACTGCAATTCAACATGTCATATAATCACATAGGAATCAAATAATGACAAGTAAACCATACCCCGGGTACATCACATGTCTTTGTCAAACATTATGATAGAATCGATTTTTTACGTACCTCCACCGAGTCAAACAAATATCAAGAATTTCCGTACTCCTCAAATTGACTTCGGGCTATAGTCACCTGACCAAATATCATTCAAATAGACCAAGACTATCAACATCATTATTCTAAAGATCATGTTCCAAGCCTTCTAAATTTCAGCTATATGCATCCTTCTAAATTTCAGCTATATGCATCCAATGCTAAACCCATAATTCTTTCAAAACTTAATCAAATGACATGGATCCAATTTAGTTTTAAAGCTACACCAAAATATGACATTTCATATGTTTGACACTTCTCCAAATTCGTTCATTTACCTAAGGCAAATTTGGTCTAAACATTATTTATGCAAAACAGGGGAAATTTTAAATTCTAGATTGACCACTTTTCGTAGAAGCTTCATACAACATCAGAATGACCTGATTCTAGTGGGAGAATTGAGATAACTCAAAATCCTACAATACATCTTTTATGGGCTTTAGGCTAATTCGTTCATCTTGAGGTACATTCTTTGCAAAACGTAACAGCCTAAAAACTCGCATGCAATCTCTTTTCCAGATTGAGCACCATGTAGTAATATTAGCATAACTTTTGCATATGAACTCCAAATTGAATGAGGCCAATTCCAAATGCAAGGTAACACCGAATACTACAACTCTTATTAGGACATACAACTTCAAATTAGTAGCCATTTATTCCGGAAATTTGAAGAACACACTGCATGTTACATTCATTCACATGCATACTCGATTTGAGCATAGTATAGTAAAATCATCATAACATTTTCATCGGAGCTCTAAATTGCATGCTTCTGTTTTTTAAAACGCATAAAATTCAATTATATACAACTTTTATTAGAGGAAGCTTATTCAAATTCGTACCATATCTATATGTAAAAGTCAAAGTAATGTACTACATGCATACTGAAATCAGCAGACTCATTTTGACAGCAACTCTTTCCATGAACAAACACCAAAATTCGAACCTTGATCTTAAATTAAAGTTGATAAAGCTTAAAAACATGTTATACCTTCCTATATCTTCAAGGTTTGAGCACTAAACCATCACCATATTTCCTTCCTAGCTTTCCAAGATCTTTCACCTCCACAAACAACTCCAATTCCAAAATTGCTTGAGGGTTCTTGCTCAAATCTAGGATGCAACATGCATCCACAAATTCACAAGAATTTTGGAGCTAAAGAGGTTGGAATTTCGAAATATAGAGAGAAGGTGGAGAAAAATGGTTGAGTGGGATGAGAGAGAAGTTGATGATCTTTAATGAAGTGGCCAATGGTTTCAAGACTTGATGGGTAATTTTTTTTAAATATTTGATGTATTGTGGAATCAATGTGTCAATACATCACAATCTTGCAAGATTAATGGTCCAAAATCATATATTAAACATGAGTTAATTAATTAGTGTCATGTGATCATGCACATGCACAAGCACTAAAACATGTTACACTAGTTGTTTAACATGTTTAATGAAGTGGCCAATGGTTTCAAGACTTGATGGGTAATTTTTTTTAAATATTTGATGTATTGTGGAATCAATGTGTCAATACATCACAATCTTGCAAGATTAATGGTCCAAAATCATATATTAAACATGAGTTAATTAATTAGTGTCATGTGATCATGCACATGCACAAGCACTAAAACATGTTACACTAGTTATTTAACTTAACTTAGTCCGGAACACCTTAATTCAAAGTCTGCACTTTTAATTATCCGGGTTTGTTTAACCATTGTTAATCTGGATTAATTAGCATCAGGGCCGTAAAATTCAACTAAAATTCCCAAAGTTAAACTTAAAATCTACATCATGTCAGAATTTCTTTGTGCTAAGTCCCTCTTTATTTTATTGTCTCTAGTAACATAAAATGACTAATTTACCCTTTTTTTGTCAAATACATGCTTTCTTCTCCATCCAATTGCAGGTTTTTCTCTCTGCTTCCACTAAAATTCATATGGGTTTTCATTTCATGCTTCATTGTTAAGCTCCATTCCAAAACCTCTACTTTCAATCGATCCAACTATTTGATTTATAATCGTGAGCATCACGGTGGAATTTTTTATCAGGAAAGAATTACTAATAAAATTTGGGATTTCTTTTCGAAAATATCGATGATCAATTGGAAAAATAGATGAGGCATCATCGGCCGACGATGAGGAGTAAGAATAAGAGGAGTAGGCCGGACGAAAATGTTAATGTTACTACAGAAATGTCGAATTCTTTAATAAATTATTACTGAAATAGTGAAATATACTAGATTTTTGTGAGAAATTGCGAGAACTTTCAAAGAAGGATTGGTTTATGTAATTTGAAATTTATTGCAATATAATCTGGTCGTCTAACTTAGATTTTTTCATTTATTTTTTCAAGTTTACAGAATTCAGTTTGTTGCAAATCATTGTATTGAGTGTAAATTATTCTATTATGTAGAAAAGTTCTTTTAAATAAAATAGTGATCGAGGACGATGTGCATCAGCTATATAATGTATGGAGGCTGTTTGTCGAGGATGTTGATAAGAATCAGTAACAGATTTATAGCTTAAAATTGGTACTAAACTCAAACACTTTTTGTATTAGTTCATTTTGAAATTGGTATTAAAATCAAACAATTTTAGTATTAAATACATTTGATGATATTAGAGTCAAACGATTTTGTATTAAATCTATACAATTTTGCTATTAGTTACACTTGAAAATGGTATTAAACGTATATAATTTTGGTACCACTTACAGATGAAATTTGTATTAAATGTATATGATTTTGGTACTAGTTACACTTGAAATTGATATTAAAATTTATGTTATTTTGTACTAGTTACACTGGAAATTTGTTTAAAGTTATACAATTTTGATACTAGCTACACTTGAAATTGATATTAAACGTATATAATTTTGGTACTAGTTACACTTGAAATTGGTATTAAACGTAAATAAGTTTTGGAATAGTTACACAGGAAATTAGTATTAAACCTATATATTTTGGTACTAATTACACTTGAAATTGGTATTAAACATATACAATTTTGGTATTAGTTGTACTTGAAATTGGTATTAAACGTAAATAAGTTTTGTAATAGTTACACAAGAAATTAGTATTAAACCTATATATTTTGGTACTAAGTACAATTGAAATTGGTATTAAACATATACAATTTGTTATACTTGAAATTGTTATTAAACCTATACAATTTTGGTACTAGTTAGACATGAAATTGGTATTAAACATATACAGCTTTGCTTCTAGTTACACTTAAAATTGATATTAAACATACATAATTTTGGTACCAATTACACATGAAATTGGTATACAACGTATATAATTTTGGTAATAGTTGCATTTGAAATTGGTATTAAACCTACACAATTTTGGTACTAGGTACACTTGAATTAGTAGCAAAGTATACAAGTTTTGTAATAGTTAGAAATGAAATTGGTATTAAACCTATAGAATTTTGGTACTAATTACACTTGAAATGATATTAAACATATACAGTTTTGGTATTAATTACACCTGAAATTAATATTAAAAGTATATAATTTGGTACTAGTTACATATGAAATTGATATTAAACCAATAATATTGGTACTAGTTACACTTGAAATATGTAATATATATATATATATATATATATATATATATATATATATATATATATATAAAAGTTTGGCACTAGTTACACTTCTAATTTGTATTAAACTTATATAAATTTAGTACTAGTTACACATGAAATTAGTACTAAACCTATACAATTTTGGTATTAGTTATACTTGAAATTGGTATTTAATCTATACAATTTTGGTACTAGTACACATGAAATTGATATTAACCCAATATAATTTTGGTACTAGTTACATATGAAATTGATATTAAACCTATACAATTTTGGGAACTAATTACACTTGAAATTGATATCAAACTATAAAATGTTGGTATTAGTTACACATGAAATTGATATTAAACATATACAATTTTGATACTAGTTATACATGGTATTAAACCTATACGATTTTGGTAATAGATACACTTGAAATTGGTAATCAAAATAAATAAATTTAATTTCAATTAATTAATTTAATTAATTGTTTAAATAAATCAAATTATATAAATAAATTATTTAATATGTAATAAATTAAAATATTTATATATAAATATTTGATAGAATAAAAGAATTGTTGTAAATAGTAAAAATAAGTGAAAAGTCATCAAGGGTATTTTTGGCATTTGATGAATAATATAAATCTATACATATATTATCAAGTACACCAAACACAATTTATTTATCATATTTTACTAATCATACGCACCAAACACAATAGTGTATCCATTAGTTTACTTATCATCATTATCCGCATTTTTCTCCATCCATCTCAAAACTACAATTTATGTGATATTATTTTATTAGTTCTAAAAGTTTGAGATTAATATGATTAAAAATAATTTTTGTGGGACTATATTTGATTGGTTCAAAATATTTGACACTAGTATTAAAAAATCACTCTATAAAACCATTTTTGTAATTTCCTTCGGTTTTAATAAGCAAAACAATAGTTGTATTGATCGTAATATCTTAAGAACAGGTATAAATCAAACAACATATTAATAATAGGGAAAATTATCAAAAACATCATATATTATGATCCAATTTCCACTTTGCAACCATTGTTTCAACAATAGTTTACATCCTCAATTTTTATTAGTTGTAACACTTTGCTTCACTTTTATGGATTGTAACATTTTACATCATCTTGACTCGAGTGTTTTTTTTCAAAAATTTAACGATGCATATCATCGCCTTACACATTCAAACTTAGAACCACTTCAACCAGCAATTGCAATTTTTTTTAAAATCAAAATAAATATTTGGTGTGTCAAAATTTCATTTTTCGTAATCATTAACTAGAGAATTTCGATCCTTAAAATACTATTTTGTTTTTAAACATTAGCTTAAATGGTCTAAGTTTGAGTATATAAGGAGATGATCGAATGTGGCGATAAATCATCGATAAAAATACAAAATCGAGTCAAGATGATGCAAAGTTTTACAATTCATGAAAATTGAGGATGTAAACTATAATTTTTCAAACAATGGTTGCAAAGTGACTTTAAAATGTATTTATAGCATGCAAATGTTTATGTTAAAATTGCTAAGTAAAACGTGTTATGCGATGTTATGTTAACTGATATTTATAACACGCAATGCTTATGTTAAAATCGCTAGTTCAAATTACACGCTCTTATTTTAATTGGTATTTATAACATGCAATGTCTATGTAAAAGCACTATTTTAGGGTGTTTTGAGTTGCTTATTTAAAGCATTTTTATATTATTTTTTGCTTAAAATAAGTTGCTTTTAAGTAAAAATATTAAGTGCTTAATACCAAAATAGAAAATAGCTTCATTAACTTTAATTTATTATAAATTGTCACTATTCAACTTAACGCAGCCAGAAACATATCATAACTTGCTTCTCTACTTCATCTTTTACCTGTTTTTTAAGAAAAACGATAACAGAAACAAAATAAGTTCATGGGATGGAAACCCGTCGAACCGGCGGTTCACACGTTTTTTTTTTTAAAAAAAATATTTATTATTTAAAATTAAAGTGTGTTGATGAAGATTCGTACTCTTGACCTCTATCATGTATATACAATTTCTTACCACTAAGCTAATGTCTTGATATTGTTTTATTTTAGATAATATAAATTTATATACTAAAAGACAATATATATTATATGTGTAATACAATAATAATTATTTTCTATTGACAAATAAAAATTATCTAAAAAAATATGTTATGTTTTTAAATAAAAAATATATGTGTAATACAATAAATATTATAATAATGAAGTAAATTATTATAAAACAATATATTATATACCTTTTAATTATTGTACACACACTTTATGTTCATTATTTGATTTACATTATATATATAATAACTAAATAAGTATATCTTAGTTTATCACAATATGACTTACAATAGAAACTCGATAATGTAATATTTGATTAATTAATAAAATCTTTTAATAATTTACTTATACTGATTTGGGAACAACGTATTAAATTAATAATTCACTAACTTTATATTATATAAATTAATAACTTCTAACTTAATATATTTATGATTAATTAAAAATCATCATAAAAATAACTTTACTGACATTTGTTTCTTATTTAAACTGATAGTGACAAATCTCATTACTAACTTTTTTTTAACATAACAAAAACTTGTGTGTTGTTTTTTATAGATAAATAACAAATAATTCAATGTTATACTCGTCAATTTCATATGTAATTAGTATCATAATTGTAAATATTTCATGCTAATATCATTTGCAATTAGTACCAAAGTTGTATAAGTTACATACCAATTTCATATGTGATTAGTACCAAAATTGTAAATGTTTCATATCAATCTCTTTTGCAATTCGTACCAATATTGTATAGGTTTCATATAAATTTCATATGTAATTAGTATCATAATTGTAAATGTTTCATACCAATCTCTTTTGTAATTAGTACCAAAGTTGTATATGTTTCATACAAATTTCATATATAATTAGTACCATAAGGTAAATGTTTCATACCAATATCATTTGTAATTAGTACCAAAGTTGTATATTTTTCATACCAATTTTATATGTAATTAGTATCGTAATTGTAAATGTTATATACCAAGCTCTTTTGTAATTAGTATCAAAATTGTATATGTTTATACGAATTTCATATGTAATCAGTATCATAATTGTAAATGTTTCATACCAATATCATTTGTAATTAATACCAAAGTTGTATATGTTTCATACCAATTTCATATATAATTAGTACCATAATGGTAAATGTTTCATACCAAAATCATTTGTAATTACTACCAAAGTTGTATATTTTTCATACCAATTTCATATGTAATTGTATCATTTCATATCAATGTCTTTTGTAATTAGTACCAAAGTTACATATGTTTCATACCAATTTCATATATAATTAGTACCATAATGACATATGTTTCATATTAATATCATTTGTAATTAGTACCAAAGTTGTATATGTTTCATACAAATTTCATATATAATTAGTACCATAATGTAAATGTTTCATACCAATATCATTTGCAAATAGTACTAAAGTTGTATATTTTTCATACCAATTCATATGTAATTAATATCATAATTGTAAATGTTTCATACCAAACTCTTTTGTAATTAGTACCAAAGTTGTATAGGTTTCATACCAATTTCATATGTAATTAGTATTATAATTGTAAATGTTTAATACCAATATCATTTGTAATTAGTACCAAAATTGTATATGTTTCATACCAATTTTATATGTAATTGTTATCGTTAGATAATCAGATTCATTCAATTAAAATGACATTATCTTATTTGTGGTCCCATCGAGTTTGATGAAACAATGGGGTAAGTTTTGTAAGGTTAATGGCATGCGACTTAGAAAATTTTCAATAGATATACTATACGTTAAAACTCAACGTATAAATTGCTAAATGATTCATATGAATATAGAGAGTTAATGGTAACTTAAAAAGTTCAAACCCCTCTCCCCATACATTTTCTTTGTTCTTTTTATGATTCTTTTATAGTAATTTTTAAATTTTTTAAATAAAATTTTAATTTTTTAATTTAAAAATTTAAGGGTCGCGCCGTAATCGGTGGTTAACCTTAACCTGTTGTTAACCGTAACCGTAACCTTAACCTGTTGTTAACCGTAACCGTAATCGTAATCGTAACTGGCGGTTCACGAACCGTAACCGTAATCGTCTACAAATGTTAAAGTTAAGGCTCGATCTCTTTTGAATCGTCAATCGACGGTTTACGAATGGTGGTAATGTCTAGTTCAAAATGACGCTACCACAGCGCAAATTAGCATTGCGCACTCTCATCCCAGAGCACTATTTAAAACACAGAAAATAGAATACAAACGAAGAGTTGAAACTTGCAACTGCTCTCTACTCCTCAATCTCTCTCAGTTTCTTCTTCCAATTTTCCCCTTTAGCTAAAATCTCTGCCATCCTGCGTCAGTTCCGAAGGCGGTAATTCTGATAATCTTAATTTCATTCATTTTAGTTTGATGCTTGTTTAGGGTTAGTTTGGGGGTTTAATATATATTGTTATCCTTCATCTGTATGGTGCTCACCTTCATGTGTAACAAAAAAGGGTGGAATCGCATGGAATTTTGCTCGTAAATAAACTTTTGGGCTGAGTGAGTGCATTTATTGTCATTTTTAACCATGCGTGCATGTTTATTCATGTTTTATTTCCTTGTTTTTCTTAAGTGTGTACTTACTTACTATATGTATCTATTGTTGTTGTTGTATTTTTTTTTTTCAGGTTCTCTCGATAGAATTTATGAAGATTTTGAGTAATGAAATTGGTGCGACATATTCATGAGCGATATATGTTGGTTATACTGTTTGAGTTTTCTCGAAATATTTCTATAGATTTTGATGAATATCAGTCTGGTCAATTGAATCTGATTGAGCTTGACTGATTCGAAGAGTTCCTCTCCTGTTCTTTTCTCTGTTATTATTATTTTTTCAACTTATCTTGGTAAATATATTGTTAAGTGCGACACATCTTAGTGGTATGTACGTTCTTTTTATTCTTTTCAGTTTTAAATGTGTAGATTTTTAAGAATACCTGCGCTTATAGTTACACAATTGTTCAAAATTTTCTTTGATATTCTATTTCTTCTTCTTCTTTGCAGATATTGAAGCATGAGATCATCAAGGGATGAAGCATCCACCAGCACTGACCTAATAAACACTCTATCCAGAGGACGAGCTGAGCCAGTGAGTTTGTTTAGAAATTTGTTATGATCTATTTTTCATTTTTTATTGCTTTTTTTTTTAATGGTGTATGCAACTATGCATGAAAGTACAGGTGATACTTGACAGCTTTTTATTTTATCTAGTTATGTTTGGGAGAACTTGAACGTAACCCAAGAGTTTCAATAGATGACCTCATTTTTCTGTCCTTTGAATGGAAAGTTGTAGTATTTTTATTTCCTTGATGCAATTGGTTGAATTTTTCCATTTTTTTTCTTTTCCACACTCTATTTTCAAGGGGTTAATAAAGTGCTTTATTCAAGTCAAGCTTTTCTTTTGAACTTGGTTATTTTTTCATGGGAGGATATTTGTATTTACTGACTCCATGAAAGAATGATGTGTGTGAGATGACTTACTATGGCCTGTACCACTATGTATGGTTTAAAGTAGGTAACAGGACTACAAGTGATTTTATACACAGAAATTACTATTTTTTCTATTCCATACTTAGCTTTGACCTGCAAGGAGGTGTTTCCTCTTAACTTATAATTGTTGAGGCATGGTTAGATGTAGCAAAGTTTATTTAACTGTAATGATTTGCTATGTTATGTTTTTTTAAAGGTTCTTGATTTAATTGCTGCTGTAAAAGGACTGCATGAGCTGAGCTCTCAGCAGCTTAGCAAACTAATAAAGGATTCTGGGAACAGTGTTGTCCTACATGTTTCTGAAGATGGATCACATTTACAGGTTGTTAGGAGTTACAAAAATTTTGTTTTATTATTTACCTTAACATTCTACCATTAAACTATGATGTAAAACCGTAAAAGATTAGGTGTACTCTGATATGCGCAGATTGCCGTGGAAAAGTTTGCTAGATATCTTCCTTTGCACCTTATTGCAGTGATTATGGCTTGGGAAAGGGACGAACCCACTTTCAAGTACTTGTTATGTGGTATCCTGCTGCTTCATTCCATGTGTGATCTTGCATCTCGAGTGCCCAAGATCGAGCAGGTTAACCGAAGTTTTATCATATTTCCTTTAGCAAGCAATGAATAGTAGCACATTTTATTTTGAATTGACTTGTACTTGTGGTGGTTAGATTCGAAATTATAATTGAGCATATGAACACCCTAATGAAAACTTGAAAATTCAAAAAAAAAATATATGTCCTATCATCTTATCTTACGTGGATCAAGCTTAGTCTCATTTGCGGGATCAAATCTGGCTGAGTTGAGATAGTGGAAGCTAGAAAGCATATAGTCACAGGTTCTCTGGTGGGAGCTATTGCCAAGTTCTCTCCTATTTTTGTGCCATCAAATTGTTTGTCAAATTTTAAGAACAACACGTCTGTACGATTTTGTTTGTTTCACCATACATTTCTTCATATTAGATCAATTTTTTAGTACTTCTTCCACTCTCCTCCCTCCCTCGCTCGGTCTATTGTTGTGATTCACTTGTATCTTTTCACTTTAACACATTCTCTAAATTTTTGTTGCAGGTGCTGTTTGATGATGCGAAAGTATCAGAGCAGCTAATTGATTTGGTCTTCTATCTGCTGGTTGTCCTCGGTGCTTATAGACAGGTTCTTCCTCATTCTTGTGTGATTTTACTTTTTCTTTCTTGTTGATGTGCATAAAGGAAGGGATTTTCTCTTTAGGGACGTCGCCACACTACCAATGATATGGTTCTCTTGCACTCTGCCCTTGTTGCTTGCAGTTTGAAATTGTTAACGGTGTCAGTTTCGCCACAATACCAAGAGGTTGCTCAAGTTTTGACTTCATATTACAAGGTAGTTATTGATAAGGATACTAAGAGTTTTGTAGATCTTAGATTATAGATTTACTTATCTTATATTTAAATTGTAGATTAAGATTATCTTTTATAGTATTCTAAGATAGTAGAACTCTTTTCTCCTCTATATATAGAGGATCTTTCTTTGTATTCAAGTTAAGTTGATAAATTAATAAAAAAGAAGAAGTAGAGAGCACAGACTCTCTCGATTTATTCCTTCTATTTTGCTTTCATGGTATCAGAGCCAGAAGATCACATATCAACTTTTTTCTTACAGCAAAATTCTGTGAATTTCGCAGCGTCGTTCGTATAAAACTCGACGTAAATTGCGAATAAAGTCTGTGATTTCTACAGTAACTCCGCGGCTCTGCTACAGTATTTTCGCGATGCTGCTACAGTACTTTGCTACATTAACTTTCGCTACAGTGCTCCGCGGCTTGCTACAGTATGCGCTACAGTAATTTCGCGGCTTTGCTACAGCAACTTCGCGATTTTTTCTTCATCATCGTTTCTCGCAGCAAGTGCGACGTCCTTTGACGTTTTTTTTCTTCACGCAGAATCTCGTCAACCCTACTGTTGTTTCCAGCACCATAGCAACGTTTTTTTTTCTCCCTTAAACATCGGACACAACAAATCTCTAATATTTCTCACACATGGCCTCTTCAGACAATAAACCCACTCATATTCCTCCAAATTCAATCGCTGTTGACTCCTATTCTTTACAAATTACCAACCACAAATTGACGGGCAGCAACTTTCTTCAATGATCGAGATCCGTCCAATTCGTAATTCGTGGCAAAGGAAAATACGGCTTCCTTGATGGGTCTATTCCTCAACCCCCAACCACTGATCCATTGTTTGCTCCTTGGGACGTCCACAATTCCATGGTAATGGCTTGGCTTCTCAATTCCATGGTTGATAGCATAAGTTCCACATATCTCTTTCACTCCACGGCCAAAGAAATATGGGATGATGTCTCCCTGGCATACTCTGACCTTGCTGATTCCTCACAAATCTTTGAATTGCGAAACCAATCCCGCAACTTAAAGCAAGGAGACAAGACAGTGACCGATTATTTTGGTTCCCTCAAGCGGATTTGGCAGGAACTTGATTTGTTTATGGTTTGCGACTGGAAAGACCCGGCTGACGCTGTTCTTTATCGTAATCTGATTGCTAAAGATCGCGTGTATGATTTCTTGGCGGGTCTCGGTCGAGATTTGGATGAGGCTCGTGGCCGTATTTTGGGGTTAACTCCGCTGCCTACAATTGATGAGGCGTTTGCAATTATACTTCGGGAGGAGAATCGCCGTCGTGTGATGCTTTCGCCTACTTTACAGAATCCTGAAGCATCTGCTCTTATTACTCACACTCCGGCTGATTCATCTACTCCACGCACCAAGGATGGGAAACCATGGTGTGACCCTTGTAAGCGGCCTTGGCATACTGTCGATACATGCTGGAAAATTCATGGTAAGCCAACCGATTGGGTCCCAAACAGGTTTAAGCCAAAGGATAGGAAGGCTCCACAGGTTGCTCTTGCATCGGAACAGTCCTCCTCCTCCGATACTTCAATATCGAAAGCCCAACTTGATCAGCTTCTCAAATTACTATCGGCCAGCAGTCAGAATTCCTCCTTAGGTGCCGCCATAGGTACTGTGCACGTTGCCCTTAGTGCTCTCAATCAGCCAGGTGAGCATTGGATCGTTGACTCTGGTGCGTCCAATCACATGTCTTCAACTAAGAATATGCTTACTACATTTTTACCAGTGTTGGCTACTCACCGAGTAAAAATCGCAAATGGTTCTTATGCCCCGGTTGTTGGTCGTGGCAATATATCCATTAACTCCTAATTTAATTCTCGTTGATGTGTTATATGTGCCATCTTTAGCTTGCAATTTGTTGTCAGTCCACAAGTTGACCAAAGATTTGGATTGTACTGTCTACTTCACACCATCCTCTTGTGTATTTCAGGACCGGAATTCGAGGAAGAAGATTGGCAGTGCTAAGGCGATTTCAGGTCTCTATTACCTTCAGGAGGATTCCTTTGTGAGCCATGCTGTCCATACTCCAACATCTCCTCCTTCTCTTTCCCGCGTGAAACAGATTATGCTTCTCCATTTTAGATTAGGCCATCCGAATTTTGCTTATTTGAAACGTTGGTTTCCTTCTATGTTTAGACACAATGATCTTTTTCAATTTGAGATTTGTCAATTATCAAAACATACAAGTGTTTTTTTACCACCATCCTCTTATAAATCTTCTGCGCCTTTTAATTTAATTCATAGTGATATTTGGGGCCCCTCCCGTCTGTCTACAACTTCTCATAAGAGGTGGTTCATTACTTTTACAGACGATCATACTCGTGTTTGTTGGGTATACCTTTTAAAAGAAAAATCAGAGGCTGGAATTGTATTTCAAAACTTTTATTCGATGGTTAAAACTCAATTTAATACATCGATTAAAATTTTACGTACGGATAATGACACATAATTTTTTAACTCCATCTTATCTGATTTTTTGACTCCCAATGGCATCATTCATCACAGCTCTTGTGTTAACACACCACAACAAAACGGTATTTCCGAACGTAAAAACAGACATCTACTTGAAGTTGCACGCTCTCTTATGTTCATCTCTAATGTTCCCAAGCTTTTTTGGGGAGATGCACTTCTCACTGCATGCTATTTGATAAATCGGATGCCTTCCCGAGTTCTGAAATTTAAGTCCCCCCTTGATTGTCTACATCATGTGTTCCCAGAATATCGGTCTTTCTCAACTCTCGATCTTCGGGTGTTTGGTTGCACTGCATTCGTCCATATACATGATCAAAATCGTAGTAAACTAGATCCTCGGTCACACAAATGCATATTTTTGGGTTACTCATCCACCCAAAAAGGGTATCGCTGTTACTCGCCCTCTCTGCACAAATACTTTATCTCTCGCGATGTCACTTTCTTTGAATCGGCTCCTTTCTTTTCTAAACCAGACACGTTGGCTCATCTTGAGGGGGAGTTTTTTCCCTCACCTTGCCCAGCTTCTACTCAGCCACAACCTTTTGATTATCTACGAGAAGTCTCTGCTGTGCCTTCACAGCCTCACTTCCCAGACCCTCCGTCTCCTCCTCTCGAGCAGCTCACGGCAGGGGGAGATTTATTACAGCTGTTCCCTTTCCATTACTCACGCAAAGATCCCTCCAAAAAGGTAGCAGAACCTACACCATCCATTGGACTTGACACTCAATCTTCTGACTCAAATTCCGCGTCAAATGAGGTACCTACTGAACTTGATACTGATTTATCTCATATACCTAACCTTGAAGATCTTGACATCCCTATAGCATTGAGAAAAGGGACTCGGTCATGCACAGAGCATTCTCTTGCCAAATTTGTGTATTATGGACACTTGTCATCTTCTATCCAAGCCTTGGTGACTAATCTCTCAAATACTAAGATCCCTATTACAATACAAGAGGCTTGGAGTGACCCGAACTGGAAGAAGGCTATCCTAGAAGAGATGAGAGCTCTTGAAATGAAAGGCACGTGGGAGATTGTAAAAATACCGAAGGAAAAGACCCCAGTGGGTTGCAAATGGGTCTTCACTGTTACGTATACGGCTGATGGACAAATTGATCGATATAAAGCAAGGTTAGTAGCAAAGGGATATACACAAACATAGGCATTGATTACCAAGAAACCTTTGCTCCGGTTGCCAAGATTAATACAGTAAGGGTACTATTATCAATAGCAGCAAATCTTGATTGGCCTCTATATCAATTGGATGTAAAAAATGCTTTTCTGAATGGAGATCTCGAAGAGGAAGTATACATGACATTACCTCCAGGGTTTGATGAAGAAAGTAAGAGGGATAAGGTCTGCAAACTGAAGAAATCATTGTACGGGCTAAAACAATCTCCACGGGCTTGGTTTGATAGATTTACTAAAGCAGTCATGAAACTTGACTATCATCAAGCCAATACTGATCATACATTGTTTTATAGACATAAGAATGGAAAAAAAACTCTATTAATTGTCTATGTGGATGATATCATACTCACAGGTGATGATCAAGAAGAAATAGAAAGGTTGAAAGGAAGGCTTGCAGCTGAATTTGAAATGAAGGATTTGGGTAAATTGAGGTATTTCCTTGGGATGGAAGTGGCGAGGAACAAATCTGGAATTTCCATCTCTCAACGAAAGTATGTAATAGATCTTCTAAAGGAGACAGGGATGCTTGGGTGCAAACCAGTTGCTACTCCGATGGATTCTAATGTAAAGCTAGGAGAAACTATGAGCAGCAATCCCGTTGATAAGGGAAGATATCAACGTCTAGTGGGGAAACTAATCTATCTTTCTCACACTAGACCAGATATAGCTTTCCCAGTGAGTTGTGTAAGCCAGTTCATGCATGCCCCATTGGAGGAACACATGTTTGCAGTTTATCGGATTTTAAAGTACTTAAAAGGGTCTACGGGCAAAGGCCTATTATTTCGAAAAACAGATACAAGAGATGTTGAAATTTTCACGGATGCTGATTGGGCAGGCTCAATAAGTGATAGAAGGTCAACATCAGGGTATTGTTCTTTTGTGTGGGGAAACCTAGTAACTTGGAAAAGCAAGAAACAACAAGTGGTAGCAAGAAGTAGTGCCAAAGCTGAATTAAGATCAGTGGCTCATGGTGTTTGTGAAGCCTTATGGTTAAAAATGTTGCTTGAAGAACTGAAATTGAGTATAATACTACCTCTAAAACTACTATGTGACAACAAGGCTGCCATTGACATCTCACACAATCCAGTACATCATGATCGAACCAAACACGTGGAGGTAGATCGACATTTCATCAAAGAAAAGATTGATGAAGGAACAATCAGCATTGTCTACATTCCCACATCAGAACCGACTGCAGACATACTTACTAAAGGCCTGTTTCGACCCATGTTGGAAAAATTCATTGACAAGCTTGGAATGCATAATTTATACACTCCAGCTTGAGGGGGAGTATTGATAAGGATACTAAGAGTTTTGTAGATCTTAGATTATAGATTTACTTATCTTATATTTAAATTGTAGATTAAGATTATTTTTATAGTATTCTAAGATAGTAGAACTCTTTTCTCCTCTATATATAGATGACCTTTCTTTGTATTCAAGTTAAGTTGATAAATTAATAAAAAAGAAGAAGTAGAGAGCACAACTCTCTCGATTTATTCCTTCTATTTTGCTTTCAGTAGTATATCATGTGTTACTGGATTTTTTAAAAGTGGATTGTTGAAATCTGGGCTATTTATCTAGCATTGCATTTAAATCCTAGGTGTTCATATTTAGTTTGTTGCCCATGCTTTCATTGCTGAGCGTGGTACTTTGAGCAGGTTGATGTATTTATGGAAGCCACTTTTACTGCAGTTCATAAAGATGTAAAGTTTCTTCAGTCCAGGCTGTCTGTTGAACATGTTGAGTCCTCTGCCAACACTTCCCCCACAGCAGAAGAGACATTGAATCATCTTTGCCAACAGTGTGACTCCTCTCTGCAGTTCTTGCAGTCTTTATGTCAACAAAAATTGTTTCGCGAGCGCCTTGTTAAAAATAAGGTCTGTAATCTGAATCAGTTGAACAACAAACAATAACAAATGCTTGATTTCGACCATCTATAGATGTATACGCTGAATCACTCAGGTTAAAAGAATATTCATGAATGCAAATGTCATGTAGCAATATAGCAATCATTCAAAGCTCATATTAAAGCACCATGAACATTTCTCCTAGTCCTGGACATCATCGAGTGCTATGTAATACAGTTGTAATTCCCCATCTTCAAACTTACTCTGAATTTAGAAAGAAACTCGCTTTTTTCAGCGTGAAGGTTACTTGCTTTCATCTTCTTGCCATGCCGTTATTTATTTTGGTAAAATCGAAGTTCCATCAGCAATTTTTTTCTTAAGTTCAGCTTTTATTAAATTGAAATATCAATCTTGATACTATCATTTTCCGTCTCCCCTGATTATTTTCATTTCCTGTTAAATTACTCCAGAAGTTATGTGGCAATGGAGGTGTTCTTGTACTGGCTCAGGCTCTTATGAGCTTAAATATATCATCTTTGTATGACACATTCTCCTCTTATGCGGCTTCTGTCTCTCGCTTGAAGTCTAAAGCTTTATCTATTGTAAGTTATAGTGCCCAATGAATACGGCCTTCCTTAAATGCACGGTGCAAGACTTGAGCTTCTTGAGAAGTCAATGCATATGCATCTTTGTGCATGTGTGAGATTGTTCTTCACTAAATAGTTGCGACTGTTTTCCAGCTATTGCACCTTTGTGAAGCAGAAAGTGTATCCTACCTGGACGAGGTTGCCAGCACTCCGAGAACTCAGAATTTGGCAAAGTCTATCGCATTAAAGGTCAGTTGCATGAGAAAAATGTCGTCATATACAATTTGGCTATGGATGTTGGATAATTTTCTATATCCGTTTAAAATGAAGAGTTCCAAGAGCACTTCATGCTTGATTATACAAATTATGAAAGCTATTGCTAACTTACCTTGAAATAATGTTGAAGCTTATTCTAACAAAAGTTCTCCCACATTAATGATTTCCAACCAGCTCATTATTTACCCTTTTTTTTCACTTAGTATTTTATTGAATTTCAAATGCACTGTTTTTTTTTTTGGTCGGAAAAAGACTATATAAAAATAAAATAGTACCAGAGGTACTACGAAAGTTTACAAAAAGACAAACACGCGAAAAAAATCAGGATGCTAGTAAACAAACCCTAGGTTCAATCACCCAGTCCGATAATACATAAGAAAAGCTAGTACTGCTGCTATGTCTAATCCAAAACCAAGATCTAAATTGTACTAGGTTGAAAAGGTCTTCCTCTGGCTCGTTGTTGCCTCTGAAAATTATTTTATTTCTGCCTAACCATATAGTCCATATTATCGCGAACCATATAGTTAACCAACCCTTTCTTCCCCTTTTTTGCTCCCAAAGCCCTTCGTGCTGCACCAAGTGGAAAGCCGGATTGTCAGGTAGTACGAGAGTGACTCCCAGCCACTTGTAACATTTCATCCAGAACGCGTAGGAATCCGAGCACCTAAACAGAAGATGAGTTGTAGTCTCCTCCACTTGTTGACATAGAACGCACAAATCTGGCACCGGGCCTCGGAGAACATTACGTTTCCGTAAGTTCTCTTTTGTCGGAATCCTGTCTTTAATTACCCGCCAAGCGAAGGCTCCAACCTTTTTCGGTGCCAAAGTCTTCCAGATGTCATCGTATAGCATCAGGGAATCGTCATCAAGAACTTCATCCTCTACAAATGTTCCATAAGCCGAGCGAACAGAGTAGCACTTGTTATCTTCAAGGCGCCACTCCCATGAGTCTTCCTTATCTTGGTCCAAAGCTGTCCTGTCAATAAAATTGAGTAACAAAACAAAAACATCCATTTCCCAGTCGAATAAATCCCGTCTCCAATCCCAGCTCCAAATCCATATACCATCCACCCACCCTCCATATTCCCTACTAAGATGTCTCTATCCCGCGCAATCGATGCTAATCTTGGAAACTTTTCTTCCAAACTTACCTCCCCCCCCCAGATATCCGTCCAGAATTTAGTCCCTAGCCCATTCCCTACCCTTCTAAACAGCCCCCCCCCCCCCCCAAAAAAAAAACCACCCCGAGTGGTCCAAGAAAGTATGCTTCAAAGTATGCTTTAAAAGATCTCTCCACCACACCTACTGCGTACCCCTCCCCCCCTCTCCCTGACACAATCTCTCGGCAGTTAAGATTACCATATTTAGAAGACAAAACCTGCAGCCACAAAGAATTCCCCCCCTTAATAATATCCCAACCCCATTTTCCTAATAAAGCCTTATTAAAAAAATCCAGGTTTCCAACACCCAAACCCCCCAATTGCTTAGACTTGCAAACCACCTCCCATTTGACCCAGGCCACTTTCCGACAAGTTTCCCCACCCCCCCACAAGAAAGTTGATTGAATTGATCGCAATTTGTATAGGATAGCTTTTGGGGCGCGGAACAGGGTGAAGAAATAGACCGGTAGCGAAGACAACACAGCATTCAGTAGAACCATCCGTCCCCCAAAGGACAGGCTTTGATCATCCCAGGCCGCCAGTCGTTTCCGAATTTTCTCCAAGATCGATTCCCAAGACGCACATTTCCTCGGATTTAATCCCATCGGGATACCCAGATACTTAAAAGGCACGATTTTCCGACTTTACAATTCAGCACAACCGCCATAGCATCCAGTTGTACTGGATCTACATTAATGCCTATTATACTGCTCTTAATGAAATTAATCTTCAACCCCGATATCAATTCAAATAGTCGCAGCACACCTTTGAAAGCTCTTACATTTTCCATCGTTGCCTCTCCAGACAGAACTGTGTCATCAGCGTACTGAAGATGGGAAATCGATATGTGGTTCCTACCCACCTTACACTCATCCCAGGCATTAGTCTCCACTGCCTTGTCTACCAATTTGGACAACGCTTCGGCCACTAAGATAAACAGAAAAGGGGATAAAGGATCCCCTTGCCTCACTCCCCGCTTCAGTTCAAATTCTGATGAGGGGCTTCCGTTTATAAGAACAGAAGCTTTGGCACTGGTGACACATTCCATAATCCAAGTCCTCCATTTGACTGAGAAGTTCATTAGCTGCATGACCTCGTCAAGAAAACCCCACCGGACTGAGTCGTAGGCCTTCTCAAAATCCACCTTGAAGAGTATACCTGTCCCTTTGGTCCGCTTCCACTCGTCCAGCATCTCATTGATAATAATCACACCATCCAGTATATGTCTCTTCCCCACAAAGGCAGTTTGGGTGGCAGATATCACCCTATCCAGTACCTTGCTCAGTCTATTTGCCAGAAGCTTTGCCAACACTTTATAAACGCACCTAATTAGGGATATCGGTCGATACTCCTCAATCTTGACAGGGTTTTCCGATTTAGGTACCAAGACGATAAAAGAAGGGTTACCCCCCTTAACAATCTTGCCGTTCCTCTGGAATTTTGAGAAAAACCTCATGAAATCGTCCTTGACGACATGCCAGAACTCTTTGATAAACTTGAAGTTGAATCCATCAGGACCCGGACTTTTGGAGCTCTCACAACACCAAACCGCTTTTTACCTCATCCTCTCCGAAGTCAGATGTAAGAATCCCATTATCCAAATCAGTTAACTTGGAGAGCTAATGTCTGAAAGACGTGGTCGGGTCCATTCCTCCTGCTGGAACCGCTGAGCGAAATAGCCCTGGACCCCGCTCTTTACCCCTGAAACAGTATCCACCCACTGCCCGTCAATCTCAATTCCCACTAACTCGTTCTTCTTCCTTCTCCAATTGACGAATTTATGGAAGAATCTTGAGTTTACATCTCCATCTTGAAGCCACCTGATTCTAGACTTCTGAAATAGTAGTGAGTCCTTGCTCCGGATTTGTCCTAGTAGAGTCCCCATTTCACTTCGTCTTAATTCCACCTCATCCGATTGCAGAGCTCTTCGATCTGCTATTGTATCCCATTCCAGAATCTTCGCTCGAGTCTCTTCAATTCGGACATCCACAAAACCAAACGCCTCCTTATTCCAGCCTCTCAGCTTATCCTTCAGCATTTTAAATTTTTCTTGCAGAACAAAACCCCCCCAACCTTGAATTCTGAATTCGCTCCAACTTCTTTCGACAAATACCTTGAATTCTGGGTGTTTCAACCACGCGACAATTACCCTGAATGGTTTGGGTCCCCAGTCCTCGACATATGATTTCAACACAATGGCACAGTGATCGGAGACGGTCCTATTAATGCCCCGTTGAATTAGGTTCGGCCATTCTTCTACCCACCGCTCAGATAGAAGGAATCTGTCCAATCTGCTAACACAAGATCCGTCAGGTCGGTACCACGTGAACTTTCTACCTACCAGCGGTAAGTCCACTAATCCCAGCCCAACTATGAATTCATCAAATTCCCGACATTCTCTTTCATTACTAGTCAAATTTTTTCCCCGTCTCTCATATTGACTTCGTATCGCATTGAAATCCCCACATATACACCAACGATTATCTGGGAGTTCCTTTATTTTAGATTCCAAAATCTTCCAAATCTCTTTTTTGGAGCTCAGAACGCACGGGGAATAGACGTTCACGATATGACATTTGACTCGATCAACTCCCCAATATCCTTCCACTCCCAGTATGCCATCTTCACCCCAACAGATATCCATAGAAAAGCACATTTTCTTCCAAATATAAAGTAGTCCCCCGGCAGCTCCCATTGCACCTTTGAAGACCCAATCAAAATCACCGTCTCCCCATACGGATTCACATAACTTCCTACTGACGACCTCCATCTTTGTCTCTTGTATGCACAGGAAATCAATCCTCTCTCTTGCAACAAACTTTCGTATATCCCTAATCTTAACCCTCCCCCCCAACCCTCTTATGTTATATGTTGCAAGGATCATAAAAACCTGTTCGAAACCCCCGGCACAGCAACAACACTCAATTTGTCTCGAATCGCCCCTTTGGCTCCAACTTCCATATCGACTAACTTTCCGATGATTTCCTGCTGATTTCCTACCGCCTCTAGCCCCAGAGACTTACCCAAATTCCAAATGTCCGTGGCTTCCCTCAATAAAGCCTCTTCTCGCCGGACGGGAGAGTACCTCGATAGCCGTGCAGCATTCGAATTGGCTGAGGCAGAAGGCGGTGACTGCACTCGTTTTTCCTGTGCTGGCTTCAAGTCAGGACCGTCCACCCCCCCCCCCCCCCCCCCCTTAGGTGGTCTCTTCCCGAGTGGGAGGTGCATCTGCTTCCCCGCGCATGTCCTTAATGAAACTTTTCCATTTCCCCTGGTCTGCCTTTTTTTTTGCTTTCATGTTCCTTTTCCGTGCCTGTCTTTTGTACCTCTGGAGTCCCTTCCCGTTCCTCCGAGAGTATTTAAAGAGAGGCTCTGGTGATGAATCGCTGACGCTTACAGATTGTTTCGAAGGTCTCTGACCTGACTGGGGTTTTTTTTTTGCTGCCACCCGAGAACAACGCTGATGGTTGGCTATCGCAAGCTTTCTCTTGTCCTTTCGCCTTCGAGCATTCCTCCACTCATTGTCCGGCCAACAATTGCGCGTTTCCTTGCTCATATCCTAGCGCCTTAAAGCATTCCACCTCAGCTTTTTCGCACCTAGATTCGTCGCTTCCTTTTGACGCGGTGACACCCGGGGACCCTGGCTACAATTGTTGTGAATGCTGGTATGAATATCTGCCAACAAATCACCCTCCAATGGCGACTGAGGTACCACCTCGTCAAAATAGTCTGGTTCTGAAGCAGAAGAGTCGGAATTTCCATTAGGATATTTGGGCCAACCCGGGTACATATGAGTAGGTGGGAAGAGCTCCACCCTATCCTGGGAGGATATGTCCTCCAATACTCTAATGGAAGACACCGAACCGTCAATGTTAACTCTGATCGTTCGGTTAATAATATCCTGACGTGGGGTGTCTATCAATACCCGTGCACTTTCCAGATTGTCTCTGTGCAATGTTACCTTGTCAATATCTATCAACCTTCCCAACGAAACTGATAGCAGCTCAAAGAATCTCGGACACCAAGCTTCGGCTGGAATGCCCGAGCATCTGACCCATGTTTCTCTTGTCGGTGAAATCGCCCTATCACTCCACGTAGAAATATCTTGAAACCATAAGTCTACCCAGTTTTTCTCCTCCGTAAGGATCTGCGCAAGTTTATCCTTCCGTTCGTGAAAAATGAGTACCTGAGAGTCTCCGATGGGTATAATTTTCGTATCCGGCAAGCCATTCGCCCTGAATTCGTCTTGAACCTGTAGCCTGTGTACCCGATCAATCAACTTACCAATAAGGCATCCCTCTAACCAAGCCGTTTCCTCCGGTCTCGATCGAAACGTCAGACCGGCCTCTTGTCGGGGTGGAACTCGAGGTTCTTCAAACTTGTTACGATCTAAGGGTGCCCTCGCAACCTCGGGGTACGACTTACCATTTCTTTCGCTCAGCAGCTGTCGAGCAAATACCACACCACCCTTTGTCTTGCCTGCTGGAACCTCATTCTTGTTAAACCGAGGCTTGTTAGCTCTGAGCTTGTAGGACCCCAACCATATCTGGTTCAGCTTATCCTCGGCATCATCTCCAATCGATCTTGCCTTGAACCTAACAAACCCAAACCGATTTCCTTTGAGGTCTCTCTTATTCGGCACATACAGGTCGCTGACTTCACCAACCTTTTGGAAAGTGCGAATCATATTCTCTGGTAGCCACCCCTCTGGGAAATTAGTGAAGAAATATGGCACCGAGTCGTCCTTAAAGAATTCATTCAACTTTTGGTGTAGCCTTGATTGATTCGGCCCTGCACCTTTGGTGGCTCGATGGTGCCCCTGAACCCCGTGCTGTCTGTCGCTCGGTCTTGGAGCAAAGCTAGGGTTAAAACGGACACGCTCGAACGGAGGAAGGACAGGAGAACAAGTTACCGGGCGAAAATTGCCCGAAGATGGTGGGCGAAGAGACCCACCACCTGGCCGAGCGAGATGCGGCCCAAAGGAGGCAGGAGCATGCGCAGAAGAGGGAGGGAGAGGGGGAGAGGGTGAAGGAGGGCTGGACGAGACAGTGGACGGAGGTACCCACCACCCGGCCGAGAGAGCCACGGCCCAAAGAGGCTGGTACAAATGCGGAACCTGAAGGGTAGGGATCGTGAAAGCTGCCCGCACCTGCTCGCGCCCAAGGGGCAGCGCTGGGTACGGTCGAGGTGGCCGGACAATGCGAGCAGACTGCATGGCGAAGGGAAGGGCTCGACACAGAGAAGACCCGACTTGATCAAGCTCGGGGGATGGTGGGAAAGGGTAAAGGTTAGGGGAGGCTGGTCCAGCCAGAAAGAGACGCCGGCGGCGAGGGGGAAGAAGGCGCAGATGGGTGAGGAGCGAAAACGAAGCTTACTGGGTCGGAGGAGGGAGGGAGGGAGGGTAAGGGCTCGGAGGAGGGTTGGAGAGGGTAAGGGTTAGGGGCGGGGAGGTCCAGCCGGAGCCGGAAAGAAACGCCGGCGGCGAAGGGTGAGGAGGCGCAGAAGGACAAGGAGCGAAACGAAGCTTGCAAGCTCGGAGGAGGGAGGGATAGGGCTCGGAGGAGGGAGGGAAAGGGTTAGGGTTAGGGGGGGAGGGAGGACCAGCCTGAAAGATCACCGGGCGGCGAAGGGTAAGGAGGCGGCGGTGGGCAGGAAAATTCAAAAATCTCTCTGTCTATTATTTTTGTTCTATTATATTCAGTGATCATTGATCCTGTTCATCCTTTTGTGTTCTTGTCATCTGGCTTGTGATTATAATTATTTGATAATAAATGAGCTGACTTCTGCCCTAACTGAATGGTGTGGGGGCATTTGTTTTATAGGTTCTTGAGTTACTGAAGAAATTGTTTGGTATTGATCACGATAAGTTAAACGTTTCCTCTGAGAAGATCTACCCAAAGGGGCAACTGGAACTGAATGCTATGCGCCTGGCAGATGTCTTTTCTGACGATTCAAATTTTCGATCTTTCATTATGATAAACTTTGTAAGCCTCTTCATTAATATAGTTTGGTATGAGCTTTTACACAATCTACATGCTTTAGTTCTTATGGTGTGTTCATTCAGACTGAAGCATTGGCAGCAAACTTTTTATTCTCCCATGGAGAGTTTTTATCTAGTTGGTGTTCATCTGATCTCCCAGTTTGTGAAGATGATGCGACACTAGAGTATGTCTAATGTACAGCTTCTGGATGGTTTATTTCTCCGTTAAGTTTGTTAAACTCTGAGAGTCAAATTCCTTTCCTTGCAGTGTACCTCGGGCATCTTATGCGCATCAGAGGACATCCTTATTGATCAAAATGATAGCAAACCTTCATTGTTATGTTCCAGATGTATGCCAAGGTAAAAGTATATTTCATTTTTGCATCATATTCAGATTACTATCTTGTTCTACTTTTATGGTAGCATTAAACTTTCTGTTTCAACCCCAGATGAGAAGGGTCTCTTTCTCAACAAGTTTGTTCAGTTCTGTCAAAAGGAACACCATAATCTATCCAAGGGATGCTCATCTGCATTTGATGCTGAAAGAACTACAACTATTACCAAGAACTTACGTAACAACCTTTCACCTGTACTGTACAATTAATTAAATTAGATGCACCTAATTCTCCAACGAGTTGTTTGCATGTAGGTTCACTGCTGAGTCACGCAGAATCATTAGTTCCTCGATTTTTAAATGAGGATGATGTGCAGCTTTTACGGTAATTTGTATGGATTTACCTTCCCGTTTTATGTTCTTTGTGATATTTATTTAAATATCAGAATTTTTTTTGAATGGTTCATAGTTCGGTCTGTTGTGATCTTGCTTGCTGTCTCTATGACAAGTATGCTATTTACTTCACAATTAGTATGTATGAATCCTCTGATTAATTATTGTGGGTTATATCCTGATCCAATTATCTTTTGTAGGTTATTTATCCGTCAATTTGAATCTTTGATTGTTCCTGCTCCATCTGAAGATAATCAGGTCTGTGTAAAAGCTTTCTTCCCTTGTGTACCAATATTTTCTCGTATTTTTTGCTAATCTTTGCAGTGAAACACCTTCCCCCTTCCCTTATTAATGGTCATGTTGAAAATGTTGTTTTGCGCTAATACTTGATCAAATGACACTGCCGGAAAAAAATTAGGGAAGAGGATTTGTGTAATGCTTGGACGAATGTTGTTCCGCTTGATTCATAATTTAATTTAATAGGTGACTAGATTACGTAGCGCAAATGGATAAATTTGTGTGAATTTTCTGTCATTCCGTTGGGTGTTGTTACTTTTGTTTCCTCTGAGATGCTCATAGTACAACGCTGTGCTCTTATTCGTACAGGGAAAAGTGGTTCCGAATCATGAGAATTGTAGCAGTAACATGAGCCAGGGTATGGTGAAAAATATTTCAATTCCAGAGGTGGACCAAATAGATGTCGAAGGGAATGGAAATGATCAATCTACTGATGAGGAAAGGAAATGTGGGATTATGGAACAGGGTGAACTAAGTGGGATCTCTGGGAATTTGAGAGAAATTGAAAGGGATACTCGGACAGCTGAAACAAGTGGGTCTGATTATAGCCCAATCCGAACAAAGAATTCAATTGATCAGATGGATGTTGATCACGTAAAGGGCAGTGCTTTTGAAGATACTTGGGAGGATCGAAAGGTCAAAGCTATACATTCTGATGAGAAGCAGCAAAGGAAACGCAAGCGAAATGTAATGAATGATAAACAGATAGCACTTATTGAAGCTGCAATCATAGATGAGCCGGACATGCATCGTAATTCAGCTTCATTACAACTTTGGGCTGACAAATTAAGTCGTCATGTGAGTATCAGATTCTTCTATGTTCACATGCTGCATTATCCATGAGTTTTTCTCTGTTATAATTCAAATTTTCCCTTTAAATTCTTCTCTAGGGTGCTGAGGTGACTACTTCGAGGCTCAAAAATTGGTGAGAGAGCCTTAACTTCTCCTATTTTATATTGCTCGGGGTGTTAATTAATACTGATATGGATGATGTTTAAGTGTGTGGTGTTGTTTTTTCTTGAATTTGTCAAAGTTTGGACTCATGAAGTGATTAGTGTCAAAGCATCCCAGATATTAGTGTCTGATCTTGACACAAGCACTATTTCAAGCCAGGAGCTGATGATTTTGATGAATTTTCCGTTGATAAATGAGACAGAAAATGCTGATAAAGAAGTTGATGAATTATGTTCAACATGGGGAACCGTGAATAACTGAATTGGGATTAGGAACTAATGGGTAGATAAGTAGTACAAAACGCAATACGATCTCAGATACAAATCTATAATTTTTTTGGTTCTGAGCATTCTAGTGTGGTCGGGTGTATAAATTTGAGATATGGTGGTTGTCATTAGCTGCTGTCAATGGTTGATCAACTAGAGGTGTCAAGGTTTCAAAATTAATCATGTCTCCTTAACTATCCATCCGACAGGGGTGCATCATGACACTGATTCTTTTCTCCTCGTTCCCTGTTATGGACAGGCTCAATAACCGAAAGGCCAAGCTCGCTCGTGCTGCTAAGGATGTGCGTGCACCATGTGAAGGGGACAATCTTGACAAACAAGGTGGGTCTGGAATTACCCTTCAGTTAGACTCGCCTCACAGTCCTATAGATGATTCTTTTATCCCATCTGCTGCAAGAGGGAATCTTGGCATTGAAGTTATTGATTGTACACCTAGGGTTAGCATTGACGAACACTTTGGGACTAGGCTTGCAGCAACTCAGGACGTTATTTTAGCAAAAGGGAAACTTGGCATTGAAGTTATTGATTGTACACCTATGGTTAGCATTGACGAACACTTTGGTACTACGCTTGCAACAACTCTGGACGTTATTTTACCAAGTACACCTTTGGAGCTAGGACAGTACGTGACAATTATGGGTGAAAAAGCTGAGGAGATTGGGAAGGGTAAAGTGTTTCAGATCGGTGGCAAATGGTTTGAAAGATGCTTGGAGGAATCTGGGGTGTGTGTTGTTGACGTCATTGAGCTTACAGTTGATAGATATTCCAAGGTTCTTCATCCAATGGAAATTACCGGCACCACTTTTGATCAGGCTGAAAAAAGACTTGGCTCAATGCGTGTGCTGTGGGATTTTAAGAAACTTCTTCCGCTTCCAACTCGTTGATGATATTATACACTTCTATTTGGAAGCAATGGTAAGAGTTAATATCCGCTTAAGATAGATTCCCTAGCCATTTGAGCTCCGACTGATATTCTTTGGCTTCATTTTTTTTAAGGCACGGATTGATTTGTGAGCTCCAGTACATGGTGTCTATTGAGGGCATGATTTGTTCAGTCTGAATTGAGGAATTTGGTATAACTTCTATGAAACAAGCTTGCATTTGGTGTGCCTGCAGCCTTGCTGAAATGTAATTGTGCCGTTCCCATGGTGGCTCACAAGAGGTTGAGGTTGAGGTTGTTGAGGGCTACGGATGAACAACCATCAAGAGATGGGTGTGGTTAAAAATAGGTAAGAAATAGACTGATCCTGAAAGTCGAGAAATTTTGTTTTTCGAACATGGATTATTCTTCCCCCTAATTTTCTTTTATGGTATCAGTTGCAACTTTTATGCCTTCAATTCAACTTTAATAGTTCAAACTTGCTGTTTGAAGGTTTTCTTGTTTCCAAAAGTTGGGAGTAGTTGAGTGTAATGAGTTGCTTGCAAGTGGAACAATTTTGGTGTTACATTTCGAATGCTTATCGCATTTCTCATCACAACTCGACTAAAACAAGACATTATTGTATCATTTTTCTTGAAAGAACATATGTAATGCTATCGTTTTTAATTTATCATATTAATGCACCTTTCAAACCAACTTTACATAACCATATAAATCAAACTTTCTATAACCAACACTAAAAATAATTCTGAAATTTTCTTTGTAGAACATGGGTTCCAAGAATCTTCAATTGTGATGTGATGCTTTTATCTTCCTATCGTTTCCAACCATCGAATGCAATTCCCAATCTGTGTACAACCTAAGACAACCCTTGTGAAAAACCACAAGGTGAATAATCTTGCCACTACCTATAGGATGTTATTCCTGCACCGAACCATCAGACATCATATATAGGCAAGCGAACTTCGATCGTGGTTGGGTTGTGGGCGACCCCTTGTAGGAGTAGGTGGTCTTTGAATGTTAAGCTCCTAAAAATAAAGAGACATTATTCAGTATATAAACTTACCAGCATCTATAGGTTGAAGGATTAACTAATTTAAGAATTGTTCAACTGGTGGAGTAGGGACACCCTACCCAGGAATTAGGAAGAAAGAAAAAAGGGAAGATGGGGTTTAAGATGGGGCCGGTAAATAATTGCGGTGGGAAAACCTATACAAGATTACCTGCATCCATGTTTCCTCTTTCGCACGTTCAGGAGACGTCTCTGGAGACTGGATCGGACTCGGAGGCGGCAGGGGATGAATCAATTTCGGAACGATGACCAATCCTCTGCCAATAACCAATATTGCCCCAGCATTGTTTGCCGTTCCTTTAATGAATGAAAGTATGTTTTCACTTGATTAGATTTATATCTAAATATAGGTAAAAACATTTGGACACAGTGTAGTCCTGAAATGCATACCACAATAGTTGGTAGCAGAAAAAAGTGTTATCAACTGTCCCTGCGCGAATCTTTCAAATCCATCCATAACACATTCATGAGCTCTTATGATAAGTTGCAATTTGTTCCTCTTGCAGAATTCTGTCACCCGATCCGGCTAAAGGAAAACAACGAGGCCGTGAGTATGCGTGGAAGCTTAAGATTGATCTGATCGATATTTAGTTATGAATCCAGTAACTTACATATGATTGAAGAACATTAAGTGTGGACCCAAGAAATAGGGAGAAAGTGGGATTGACGGGTCACAGGAAAGGACGTAATTTGATATTTTAGAAATATTACACGTAAATTTCAATTTTTTTCAAATCGTTGAGAGCATAAACCAGCGTAGCAATTCTAATAACATGACATGGTTCAAGAATGCATACCCCGAAGGTAACTAGTCCCGGCCCTCTTGCATTTGGTCTCAAACCCTCTACACTATCATTTTCGGTGGGGTCGGACCTGAATAACAACATGAAGGGAATGAGAACGCATTGAATATGAGTCTAACATGCAGGATGTGGAGTACGCATATAGCACACCATAACAAATCCATCAGCACTATCGATCCAGTATCCATTGTTATGGGCCTTTCAAGTTTCTCTATCTGTTCTACAGAATTTATTGACCTCCCAATGCCACCGTGCATGCAGATGATTTTCTTTTCTATTAATGCAGCAAGTGGAAGGTAATTAAACAACTGATTAAAACGCGCCCAAGCCCAGATACCATCATTTTCTCCCTGCATGAATATCAATACTTATCCTTAGAAACTCAGAAATCTAGGAGGCAACTATATTTGCATGAATATGTATTATACCATTCTTTCAATACATTCTACGCGAAAACCAAAAAGTGCATTGATATCAGCAGCTTCATGGTTCCCACGTATCAAGTGAACATTCTCTGGGTACTCGATCTGAGGTCCACAATAAAAATGATTATCAGCACAAAAAGGTGGTCATATCCATAAGAAAAAAAGGCACAGTTCCAGATAGTTAAGAAGCTAGCCTTGAGAGCAAGAAGTAAAGTGATGGTCTCTAAGCTGTGCTGTCCACGATCCACATAATCTCCCAAAAACAAATAGTCAATGTAGCTGAAATGAGAAAAACAAGTGTGATGACTCAACATGAAACTAAACACTCGTCATTCATGCAAATCCGTTGTGATGGTTTAGTCGATGCAAACAATTTTTTCGGCACCAACACACACCGGAGGCAAAGAAGAGAAGGGTTGGCCTCTTTCTACCTTGAGAGTGGTGAACAATTGTTGTTCTTTATATGGGAACAAGATCGATCCAAGAACGCAGTGGGATGAATTTAAAGACCAACACGACATGTGCTTAGTATTTGAAATTCTTCAAGCAGCATATATTCTTAAACAAATCCAAGTGCCTCCAGCTTGTCATTGGTGTTTGTATACAAACACCGTTTCGAGAAAGGTAGTGATGTCATAGCCAAAAGTCCATGCATATTGGGTTTCTAGTAATTTAAAGTAGTTGGAGTCTAGATATTTATTTTTTAGCTTTAGTCTAGTCTGTAATTTGATTTATAATATAATTGTTATTGAATTTATTTAAGAGTCATTTTATCCTAAAAATTTGGAATACAGTAATTGGCGGATTTAGAGTTATCTTACGCTATCATGCAACTATAAATGTGGTTTATTGAGTAACAAAAGTATCAAGAGAATTTTCATAAATAAAAGTATCGTGGGATCGTGAGGTTCTCTCCTAAAACGAACATCGGTTTCCACCATTAAACATTAGGGAAACAAGGTCGAAGAACCCACAAGGGAGATACCGACACCGATATGATAAACCCATTAATCGCCCATAACGCGGAACCATAACACTCTTATTAGATGCAACCATGACTGTAGACATCAGAAGAACTTGTGAAATGTGTCTGAGGATTATCCTTGAGATAAATTATAAAAGTGTAGTCTCACAAGTAAACTAGTATTCTCAGCAATTGATATAAACTATTTCACAAGGCAAAATGCATTTGACTCCCTATTGTTTTAGGTGGCTGAAAAACCCTCTCAGAAAAATAGAAGTAAAACCCCCAAATGCATTTAAGCCTATTATTTTTTTTATGAAGTTTTTTTAACAAGTTATCAAAAATACAGGCCTAAATGCACTTTAACCCTATTTCACAAGATGATAAAAACTTACGTTATGTCTCCTGCAGTGGAAGGATATTCATATTCATCAAACAGCCGCATCAGATCACCAAACTGTCCATGAAGATCGCCAAACAATTTGATAGGTGCTTTCAGTTGAAGAACAGTCGGTTCAAGTATGAAGATCTGCTCAGCAGCATAACAAAGCTCACCAATTTCGTAAGAGTCCAAAAAGAATTTTCTGTTGGTAGGAGGCTTCCAATTTCGAGGCCTGAGTAAACTTGCTATGATCTGCACACATAAATGACAATGAAATAATCAACCAAATGCCAGTCATTTTGGTACTTCATCCATTCATCTTTATAAACACAGATTATATGCAAAAACTTGCCTTCTTATGCAAGCCTTGAGGAGATCTCTGCCTCGTAAACTTTTTTGTCGGATTTGAGAGATCATTATGCAATGGAATCATTCGTCTGCTCTCATTTTCGAACTGATCCAACGACAACTGCCTAACCATCCCCCCCAAGCTCCCCACAGTCTCTTTTGCAACCACAACCTGTAACATGGAAAAGAGTATCTTGAATGACCACGTTAACAGACATTACTCCACACAAACTTAAGGAGAAGAACTCGACTGCTCTGGGGTGAAGTCGAACATCCGCCTCCGTGTCGCTACCCTCAGAAGTTGTCTCTGCAGTATGTGAATTATCATCCGACAGTGACGTTTCTTCAGGGGTGGCTGATGCTGCCTGCGATGCTTGCCAAACAGCATTAGCAACCTCGGCTTCAGCAGCAGATGCCTCAGTCAGTTTCTCCATTGATTTTTTATCCATACTACGATGAGAAAATGATTTCATCATTGGTCAAGCAACTACAAACGAAGCACACAAAGAACTAAAAGAGAAGCCTAGAATCATACCCTAAACCACCAGATGAGAGCGTTTCAAATTCTCCATCTGAAGGTGAAGTAGGAGAATATGAAGGTATATCATAAGTGTTTGATCTTGGACTGGGAACTGCGAAGCCTCTCTCTGATGGTGAAACTTGGGAATTGATGTCAGATTGAAACTGAGAATTTTCTGCGACCACAAAGTCATCTAACAAAGTATCTGCAACGTGAAATTTTAAAACCTTAAAGAGCAATAGCAACAAAAATTGGAAAACAGAATGTACAGACTTGCTGACTTTGTTAACTATTTAAATCAACATTATTTCTTGCTTTCATAACCATAAACCAGAACTGAAATTGTGCAAGCATTCCACAACCATTTATTGCAATCACCAAACTCTAATTTGCAGCCATGTTTACAAACAAAAGAAAATAACTTAGTAAGTTAACAATTGGTGTCACTCTAACGCTGGTTCAAACAGATCTTATAAGTCACTTCAGAATGTTGGCAGATTGACAACCTGTATTTAAAGGCACAGATACCCAGCAGCTCTGAAAAGCCTTTTTTGGATATCAGAAATGATCCAATGTATTAAAATTTGATGTTCGGGGCCAATAACTCTCAGTCATAGTGAACTCTTCAAGGACAAAAGTATAAATTTCAGAAAGTATGCTAGTCCAGGCACACAAATTGATTATTTACTCAAGCATTAATGTTCATATATGGGTATAGTGTAGAAAAATGACAAGTGATCTCAAACTTAAACAGTATGAATCGATTTAGGTAAGTCTGGCCAGAAACAGAAAACAAAGACCTCAAAGCACTCTGTTCAACAACCAAGTACGCCTTCCTACTATTGTGGAAAGTGAGGGAAGAGTTCATAGGAAATTAGCACAATCCAGAGCCAGCAAAACATATTGTTAAATTCACATAAGCAGCAACTCATGAAAATGTCTGAAAGAGGAGATAAGGATGCCGATAATCATGTGCTACTTTATATGGTTCTCGTTATTCATGTCTTTCACTTGTCCAACAAAATTTTCATATCAGTTTAGTCTTTGAGCTGGATACAGGCAAATTGCCAACATCAAATTTTACTTTTACATTTAGGAGCTAAACATTCAAAAAAAGCGTACTCGTAAAGAGATGTAAGTTGTAACCTACAACCTGACCATGGCGACAATTCACTTCCCCGTGAGAACAAAGTACTCGATACCATCCAAGTGTCTCTACTGTTGTCCAAATTAAAATGTGGTCTTGATGAAGCTAGAGTGAAAAGAATATAGAACTATGCCAGGTAATGCATACTTTACCTCCTTTCAAACCACCAAAAATATAAATCCGGATACCAACTGATGCAGCTGCATGACGACATCGACGCATAGACTCCAGAGAGAAATCAGACTCAGTTTGTCCTTTGTTGCAACGTGAAATAACCAGTCCATTTCTGTCCAGCCAAACTCCAGCTGCAGTATCCAGTACTTGAGAACGAAACAACATATATGTTATTTGGATATTGATTTCACCCAAAAAGTACAATACGATCACATCCAAGACTGGGTACTAAAGCGTTATCAAAGACAAAAAATGGAAGAAAATTCTTCGATGATTCCCAAATATTAAACCAGTAAAAAAATACAAGATACCTGCAATTGCTCCTTCACCTTCAATTACTCGTCCACCCCTAAGTGCGCCCCCAGTCACATGCAATCTCGCACCAACAAAAACCTGATAGTTGACGACACTGAAATTCTTGAAGAGTACACAGCCAAGAAAAAAGATGCTCCCTCAATATAAGACTTAACAATTTCCATACCGATCACATTCATCAATTTCCATGATCGATCACATTCAGGATTTACTATATGGAGAGGCAATACAATAATAAAAGCAAATATTAACAAGATAATGCAAAAATCACCATCATGATTAAAATATTCACGCTTGGATGTAAAGAAAACAACCAAAGTGTAGAAAACTGAAATATTTAACTTTGGAGAATAAGAAAAAATTCATGGCAAAAGGTAGGGAAGGGGAAAGCAATCAATCTTTGAAACTATCACTTACTGCAGCATGCTGATATCTTGGTGAAGGTGACACTCCTGGTGCAAGAGTCCATTCCCACTGACCATTCCGATGCATGAGCAATCCATAGGCATCAGCGAGTGGCTGCAGAGGGAAGCGTCAACAAATTTCATTAATCGAGACATTCCCCTTGAGAGAGGCCTAATTGAAATAGTTCAGAGTGCATGGAGAAAGGCGAGGCAAATAATTAATCAAATGATGCAACAAAGGAAGCTTATCAGAGAAGACAAAAATAGCAATAGATATGATAGTTTATCTTTTAACCTACTACATGAATGCCTCACATCATGGCCTCCATTGCATCATAGCTTCACTTTGTATGAACTTTACAAAACAAATGGTAAGCATCTTATCCTCATGTCCAAGAAAAACTTGTCAAGAGAAACAAATGAGTGCATCCACTGGCAAAAACATTTCACTTCGTAGAATCTAGCAGCTTAATTTGAGTTCCGACTGTACTACGAGATCAATGGCTCCAAGAAATACAGGTTGTCAATAAATAAACTCCACCAGAGACGTTAATCATACCATGCCCGACGTGTCTCTTCCACCACAAAGTAAAAGCATGCCATCGGACCGGGCACTAGCCGTTGCATACCTACAATCATGACCATGTAACTCTCTCATCAATGGGTAGTGAACAAAAAAAATTGATGCACGCAAAAATTCAAGATCCCAAGCAATGTATTCATAATGGATATTTTCTCAAGTGTACTCGAGCATTTGCACCACCATGCGTAAATTCTTAAAGTACAACTGAAAAAGTGGGATAGCATTGAACCAACATCGATAATCAAGTTCTTACACCGACTAGGACACAAAGAGGCACCAACACAAGGACAAATTTAGAGGCAGGGAATGAGGCTGGTCAGTAGATTACTGAAATCTATCTGAGAGAATTACATGCATGAAGAAATTCATGCTTCAACAAAGTTAACAACTCTACTTCATCTAATGAACTGGAAGTATAGAACCAATTGACTATGAGTAATTAGCATGGTGGCACATTAGCTTGAATACAACCTTTCATAGGTGATGAAGCTAATCACCATCATTATAATAGAACAAAAATGATTCCACCCCACAGGGAAAAAAAGAAAGAACTCAGCATAGAGGATATCAGGGACAGAAAAGACGAAAATTTTTCTTATAATAATTACGTCATTATCTAAAAACAAAGTTCAATGTCGAAGAAAAAAGTTCCCTTTGGTAACATGCTTCTGCTTAGCATAGTCCGGCAGTAATTCTCAACAAAATTAACACTCCTAATTAAGATGGTCAATGTCACTCACATTCTAGCAGAAGGTTTGTCACCTTCTGGATTAAGCTTCTGCCACGCATAAGGCTTCTGTACAGTATCCAATGCCCAAGCATCTGATAGCACTCTTTTACCTGCAGAAAAATAGTTTTCTCTCAAGTAGGGCCAAATACAATGCACCAGTATCATAGAATATGTATTTACAAAAAAATAGTCCCACATTCCTATCGAAGAGGCGTAAAATCAGCTACTGCAATAAGCTATGAAACAATTCCAACTCAAAGCCGTAATCTTTATCAACATGGAAATCAAGTTATTGCAACAGTACCAGAGGGACATTTGGGAGCTGACAATACTTACTTCTGGGTTTCAGTGCAAGTACAATTACCCAGACCATCTCCCCTACAAAGGTCCAATCACAAAACAAATTGTCCCACGAGACATTTGATTTTAATGAAGAAAGCACAGTGCAGGACCTTCCTGGGTAAATATACGTGTAGGCAGAAAAAAAAAATTCGCACCATGAATTGAAGCTGTAGCACAAGTAATTAACTACTTGCATGCAAATATAACACATCTCCAGCTATTACAGCTGGTATCATAAAAGTCACAGATGTGGTCAAGACTTATAATGAAGCCTTCGACTTAAAAAAGACATCATTTTCTTTGGTCATGACTTTCGACCAATGTAGTAATAATTTCGAGCTGCAATTCACATGATACGTCCCACTTGTAGATAAACGCATTGACCATGATTTAAAAAATAGAGAAGATTTACTCTCACCATCATTGCCACAAACAGTAACAAGGTATCTTTGTGCAACTAAGTCCAAGGTATGGCCATATCTAGGCCCTGGGCCTTGCCCTTTAACTACAACCCTGGCCAAGTTGAAAATTAGCAAATTTATCGATACCACAACAAAAAAACTGCAATCTCTAGGAGCATACTGTTGCCACTTGAACTTGTCATTAGTCATGTCAAGCACGTATAGATCATCGGTTGAATGTCCAGCAGGACCTGTCCCGCCCTAGCAAAGCATCATTCAACCATCTTATTAATCTTTGTTGAAAACAACAAAAACCAAAACTTTACTCCATGTTTGATTGTAGAACACACTAATTACCTGAAACACAACCATAGTGCCTACAGCAGCTGCTGCATGTGCAGCCCTAGGCGATGGTGGTTCTCCGGCCGGCCGAAGTCTGCTTCAATCATTGATGAAGATAAACAAAAGCAAACCAATCAGCATTCACCAATCAAATCAAAGTTGCAACAGTAGAAATTTATGAGATTGAGGAAATGCCTTGTCCATTTTCTAGTTAGAACATCATAGGAATGAATGGCATTCGTCACTCCAGCTAAACCTGAAAGGTGCACAAGTTCAATGTAAGACCAGTCATCAAATCCAAAATTCAAAAGTTAAGATTAAAGAGTGAAAAGGAACAAACAACAAAAGGGGAGATATATAATTACGGATGCCAGCGGCGCCTCCATTGCCGTCCTCGATGGCAGTAGCGCCGCCGAATAAGATGAGGCGGGGGCCGTGAGTCTTGGTGGCGGCTACGGCGGTGAGCGTGTGTCCACAACGCGGCCCAGGCGCGTCCTCATCCCTATCCCAGTAAGTTTCTAAGGGTAGGTAGGTCGGAGCTGGATACAGCCACGGCTTGGATCCCATTCAAAAACCCACCACTCACAAAAAATATACTCGAAATGCCAACAAAATTTGCAAGTAAAGGCTTTTAATTTCTCCAAATGTTTCTAAGGGTCGGTAGGTCGGAGCTGGATACAGCCACGGCTTGGATCCCATTCAAAAACCCACCACTCACAAAAAATATACTCGAAATCCCAACAACATTTGCAAGTAAAGGCTTTTAATTTCTCCAAATGGGTAGAGATTTGAATAAAAAACAATAAAAAAATTGAAATATAAAAAACTCAAATGATTTCTCAAAGAGATACGGAGTGGGAATGGAGCCTTTTGCTCCAGAAGTGATGCCAGAATTGAAACGAAAATGGGAGTTTTCAGAGGTTTTACTTTGAATTGATTATATATATGGAACAAAAGAAATGGTGACTTGAATTTCAACTTGTTACGGGAGGATGTACGAGCCAAATTCACACATATATATATATGTATATATTCAGTTAAATATTGTACTTAATGGATAAAAAGATTAAAGGAAAATCAAATGAACGGATTAAATATTTAACTAACCTTTCATTATTGCCTTTATCTCAATTCATATTTTGCTTTTAAAGTAATAAAAATTAGTCAATGGCCAAAAGGTCAAATATTATTAAATTATAATAGTCGACTGATTTTGACTTCAGTTTAACATAAAAAGGTTATATATATATATATATATATAATACATTTTGTACTTCTTCAAAATGAAGATGTTTAAATTCCTTATCCAAAAAACTTATGTTGATATTTGCTAAAGTTGAAAAAAGTTAATTTTAAGCGAATGAAAAAATTGAACTATGAAAATAGTAAAAAAACTGGATTAATAAACTTCAATTAATCATATAATTGACATCGTTCAACTTAAAACAGTAAGAAACATCTCATTATTTGCTTATTTACTTCTGTTTTTACATCTTTTTTAGAGAAATAATAGCAGAATCAAGGAAATTAAAAATTAAAAATCTGTTTTTTTTGTCTGAAAAGTATATAAACATTTACAAATACACAATAAGGTTTACAATTCTAATGTGGGATTCAATTTAGTCCAATTTTTGTATTTATTTTAAACTAAACATACTAAAACAAAGTTGTATACTACTACATATTTGAGAAGTAGCTCTACTTACAATCAAATGACTATTAATAATTACTTGGAAAAAGATATTCTAAAACTATTTGATACCCGGACGGGTCAAACCGATAAAAAATGGCTCATAGATCGGCTCTAGTTCACCCGAATATACCCGAAAAGTGACTGAACCAACACCTAGGGCGAGCTCAATGAGCTCACCCACTTGGCCTTGGGCGAGCTCCATCGCCCAAAGCACCCATGGGCGAGCTCCCCGCTCGCCCAAGGCCAAGTGGGCGAGCTCATGGAGCTCGGCCAAGTGGGCGAGCTCATGGAGCTCGGCCAAGAGGGCGAGCTGACCAGCTCGTCAGTTGTTCGGCCTTGTTGGTCCATCCGAGCATGCTTAGCTCCCAACATGTCAAGCTCCCAACATGGCTACCTCCGAGCATGCCTAGCTCCCAAACATGGCTAGCTCCCAGCATGCCTACCTCCCAACATGGCTAGCTCCCAGCATGCCTAGCTCCCAACATGCCTACCTCCCAACATGACTACATCCGAACATGCCTAGCTCCCAAACATGGCTGCTCCCAGCATGCCTACCTCCCAACATAACTACATCCGAGCATGCCTAGCTCCCAAATATGGCTACCTCCGAGCATGCCTACCTTCCAACATAACTACCTCCGAGCATGCCTAGCTCCCAAACATGGCTAGCTCCCAGCATGCCTACCTCCCAACATGGCTAGCTCCGAGCATGCCTACCTCCCAACATGACTACCTCCGAGCATTCCTAGCTCCCAAAGATGACTAGCTCCCAGCATGCCTACCTCCCAACATAACTACCTCCGAGCATGCCTAGCTCCCAAACATGGCTACCTCCGAGCATGCCTAGCTCCCAACATGGCTAGCTCCGAGCATGCCTAGCTCCCAAACATGGCTAGCTCCGAGCATGCCTAGCTCCCAAAAATGGCTACCTCCGAGCATGCCTAGCTCCCAAACATGGCTAGCTCCCAGCATGCCTACCTCCCAACATAACTACCTCCGAGCATGCCTAGCTCCCAAACATGGCTACCTCCGAGCATGCCTAGCTCCCAACATGCCTACCTCCGAGCATGCCTACCTCCGAGCATGCTTAGCTCCCAACATGTCAAGCTCCCAACATGCCTAGCTCCCAGCATGCCTAACACCCAACATGCCTACCTTCGAGTATGCCTATCTCCGAGCATGCTTAGCTCCCAACATGCCTAGCCTCATACATGCGTAGCTCCAAGCAGGATAAGCTAACAAGCATACTACACTCCAAGCATGCCAACAACTTTGTTTATCCAAACTAGTGGACGAGCTCAGAGTTTGCTCGTACCTCATGTCGGGCGAGCTCTCATTGTCGGGCGAGCTCGGGGCTCGCCCATGTACGCTATGGCTGATCTTGGACCCTTCATTGGAGAAATCGCAGAGACCTCAGCTCCCTTCGACCGATGGATAGTCACTTCTACAGGGTATAATGATTACAAGACATTATGGTGCTTTCTGCAGATTGAGGCGTACACGCAATTAAACTTCCCACACTGACCATGTAAGGACCCTAGTTCCTTAAGTGCGGATTAAAGGCATAAATAGAGCTAATCATGCTATATCAGAGTTTAATAGTTCGTGTTGAGGCTTTGAGCCCTAAGAATTACATGCCAAGTTAAGGACTATCAAATGGATTAATTACATTCACAAACAAATGAGTGTTATTCCCTATAGCTTTACACTACTCCTAGAGTAGATACTATACAAAATAGTCTTGTCCTTCTAATCAAAAGTGTTCTTCACGAGCTCACCGCCTCAACCCGCCTTAGCCCCTTTATCATGCCAAAATGTACCTACAAGGACAACCCCCAAAACATGAGCATGATATTATTCATATCCAACACAATATGAATATAAGGCGTAAATGCATAAATCATAATAATAAAACACTTCCTGTTTTTCCCATGCATTTTAAATGCTCCCTTTTTGGTTGTCCCTGTACCATAACTCATGAGTATAATCAATAGATTATTTAATGGTTCACACATGTCATGACATAACACCATTCCATTATCACCAATTACCAATCCCTAGTATGTTCATCACAATGTATTTTAATGCCCCTCGCTTCACATATAGGCGGCATATAATAACCTCGCTTCAATGGACATGCGGTACGACCACATCTCGCTTCACATTTTAGCGGCAAATATTCTTTCCTCGCCTCATATGATAACCACGCTTCAATGTGACATGCGGCACTCCCACCCCTCGCTTCACATTCAGCGGCACCAAATAAAATAGCGGCAAGCATTAAAATCATCAAGGGGATGACCATGACTCATGGGATGTGCACCAATAATCATCATATGCATATACAATCATCATGCATAATTCAACATGTATTTGCATCCACAATGCATAATTCTATATATACTCGCATCCACAATGCATAATCAATGAGTATAATAGATACATGTACCGTTGGGTGCCCGTACGTCCTCTACATACCTTTCCAAAAGTAGGATGTGGTAGAACTTCACTTCCTTGGCTGTGTTGCCACCTGGGATGGTTCTACACATTCACACAAATCAACATTAGAACCCAATAATAGTCCAATACCAAAAATCCTACAAAATAACCAAAAATACCATATTTTGTGACTCACGATCGATCGCCGCGAGGGGCCGATCGATCGCGAGATCATACTGCCCGAAACTCAATTTTTCTTCCTTCGGCGATCGATCGCCACACTTGGCACGATCGATCGCCAGCCTCACCGATCGATCGCCCAAATGTGGCGATCGATCGCCAATAGCTTCTGGCGCGCACTGTTGGCTCGCGATCGATCGCCACGGGCGATCGATCGCCGAGTCCTGTACCACAAAAAACACATTTTTTGAACACCATTTTCTTCCCAACCTACACCAACACTTAAACATTCAGCCCAACAACATAAAAATCATCATAAACCTTCAAAATACACCTTAAACAACCCAAAAATCCAACACCCAACCAAAATAATACCAACCCCAAAACAACCCATTTCAAAACCATACAAAACCATATCAAAACTAAACCAAACATCATAAAAATACCAAGGAGGTACCCATACCTCTTGGGGACTCCAAATCTTACAATAAATCTCACAAATAAGATTTTTGCAAAGATTTCCCTCCCACTTTTGAGCCAAAAACGAAAATGGAGAAGGGTTAGGGTTGGGGTTGGGGCGAGTGAATTGGGGATTTAATAAAGTGATGGGTATAGTGGGGGGTTGGGGTATTAAATGGGTTTTTAATTAGATTACATTCCCACAATTACCATGGTGTATTAAACATCCCAACATGACATTTTAAAAGCATTTTACCAAAATGCACCACAATCTCAATTAAATACATGTTTCACCAAGACAATTAATTCCAACACAGAGATTAATTATCACCATAATTAATCATATAAACATAACTAATGCCCAAATTGCAATTAATTATTTCAGGGATATCACAATAATCCCCTACTTATAAGATTTCGTCCTCGAAATCGCATGCACTTACCCCAAAAAGAAACTAAACATAAATAACATACCAGAAAACAGTTCCGGGTAGTGCTGCACCATATGCCGCTCCGTCTCCCACGTAGCCTCCTCGACACCCCTGCGATCCCACTGAACCTTGATCATAGGTATCACTTTGTTCCGAAGTCTGCGGTCTGCTCGATCCAGAATTCTAACAGGCCGTTCCACATAAGATACATCGGATTCTAACTGAACCTCGGAAGGCTGCAACACATGAGACGGATCCGGCTCATACTTCCGTAACATAGACACATGGAACACATCATGTATACCAGACAAAGAAGGTGGCAAGGCCAGTCGGTAAGCCAAAGTGCCAATGCGCTGCAAGATCTCGTACGGCCCAACATACCTCGGAGACAGTTTTCCGCGCATCCCAAATCGCACCACACCTCTGAAAGGTGAGATCTTCAAGAAGACCTTATCTCCCAACTGAAATTCTAACGGTTGCCGCCGTTTATTAGCATAAGCCGCCTGCCTGTCCTGGGCTGCTTTCATTTTCTGCCTTATCACCTTTATCTTCTATTCCATTTCCCGAACCAATTCCGGTCTTCCGACCGATTTACGATCCAAGTCATCCCAGCACAAGGGTGATCTACATCGTCTGCCATAAAGGGCCTTAAAAGGAGCCATCTGAATGCTTGCCTGGTAGCTATTATTATAAGAGAACTCTACCAAGGCCACCGAATCCTGCCAAGAAGCATCAAACTCCAATACACAAGCCCTCAACATGTCCTCGAGCAGTTTGGATAGTACGCTCGGTCTGGCCATCCGTCTGAGGATGATATGTGGTGCTCAATCTAACTTCAGTTCCCAAAGCTGACTGCAGACCCTCCCAAAAATGAGATGTGAATCGTGGGTCTCGATCCGACACTATGGAAATGGGGATTCCGTGCAATCTTACCACATCTCTAATATACAAATGTGACATCCTCAAATAGGTGAAGGTCATGCTATAAGGAATGAAGTGAGCCACCTTGGTCAATCTGTCCACAATCACCCAAATGGCATCAAAACCCGAGGCACTCCTCGGCAAGTGAGTCACGAAGTCCATGGAAATGTGTTCCCACTTCCACTGTGGTATCTCCAAGCTTTTCAACTCGCCGCCAGGTCTCTGTCTCTCTGCCTTAACCTGCTGGCAGATCAAGCACCTCTTAACAAAAGCGACAACATCACACGTCATTCTTTTCCACCAAAACTGATCACGTAGATCCTTGTACATCTTCTTCCCGCCTGGGTGGTGGTAGCGCTTATCGTGTACGCCCAAATTAACCCTTCTTCAGTTAATAACAAAAATATGTAGTAGTGGAAGTAGGGATCGATCTCACAGTGAAGGTAAATTTATTTCGTGCCAAAAACGAATAGTAACAAGGGGGTTTTAGGATGAATGATTACTACTAAGCAAATTCTATAATTAAACTAATTAACGAGATTATCTAAGATGATTTAAACTTATGAGAGCGAAGCGATTCTTGGTTTCCAGGTAACCATACTTTTGGAAAATTATCTTTTAGTCATCAAATCAAAACATTCGAATTCTTTCAATTATCTATCGATTGGAAATTCAATTCCTACTCATCTTATTCGTAGTCAAAGAGAAAACAACATTCAATTCAACCCTTACCAAATCTCTAATCACCACTATAGCCGTTAATGATTAAATCAATGATAGTTTCAAAACTAATGAGTTCGATAAATCTAATCAATGAAAACTACAGCCGTTAAAATTGATTACTCAACCGTTTCTCCTAAGAATTCAATAACACCTACAGCCGGTTAATTATTGATCTTAGTTGTTTCTTAACAAACTATCGATTATGTAATTGAATATTAGGTGATCGGTCTAATACACAAACACAACAATCATGGAATTCGAAATCTGAGAAACAAATTGAAATCGAAATCTAATTCAACAATCAAACCAAATTCTCATAAAAGATTTAAATCCAAAAGTAGGTATCCCTTCAACCAAGAATCAAAGGGTTTAGCCTAGCATAATTAAATCTAAAAACAATAAAAATTCGATGGAAAACATTAAATAAATAAAGGAAAAGAAATTACTAATATAAATCACGATTCCGGCTTGTCGATTCCGGTTCCGTTCTTCGTTGTTCTTGAAGAAAACTTGAAAGAAAATTAATCTAAAATCTCAAATTATTCTAAGAGTATGAAAAACTATCAAAAACTACTGCTAATGAGGCTTAGTCTCGAGTTTTAGGGTAAGGGAGTGATAAAAATGGGATACAATCTTTTAAACATGGTAAAAGACTCAATTTTCTAATTTTCGGACTCTTCGGCGATCGATCGCCTGATGTGTGGCGATCGATCTCTAGTTATATTTTTTTTTTCAGCGAATTTCTTGAGGCGATCGATCGCCGAGCTCCAGTAGACTTTGGCGATCGATCGCCACTTCTTCGCGATCGATCGCTGGTTCGTAAATTTTGTTGATTAAGTTTCTGTCCATAGGCGATCGATCTCCTCTTCGTGGCAATCGATCTCCTCCTTCAAAATTACATTTTTGCCCTTTTCTTGATCAACTTTTAGTCCTTGTCATATCCATGTCTCTTCTTGGTCTTTACACATCATTTTTAGCTCGTTTTCTTCGATTGTACCTACAATTACACAAATATACGATTAGGTAGCATACATATCAAATTATCTATCAAAACCTACCAAATCGTAGACAATTAAGCACTAAAGATGTGTCTATTTCTAGTCACATCAGGTGGATACTAAGTCTGCTACTATGAGCTCGCTTCAAGATCCCTCTACGCAACTCCGGCGTACTCGGAACCACCCAACGGCTACCCAATCTCAAGGATCCGTCCTCGGCCACTCTGAACTTTGATGGGTGACCAAGACGCAATAAAGATAACCATCTCTGAATCTCATCATCTGACTTCTGAGCTCTCCTGATGTTCTCATAGATATCTGGCTCAGCTAATAAGGTCGATACATACACAGGGGATGTATCTATGTCAAAATCATAGCCCAGATGGCAATATGAAGTCATCATGGCTGATAAATGGATGACGTCCTCATCAGTACTCCTCACTTTCCGGCTCAAAGCGTCTGCTGTCAAGTTAGCTTTTCCGGGATGGTACTCAATCTCACAATCATAGTCCTTGAGTAAGTCCATCCATCTTCTCTGCCTCATGTTCAGCTCTGCCTGAGTGAATAAGAACTTCAGGCTCTTATGGTCCGTGTAAATGGTGAACGACGTACCATACAAATAATACCTCCAAATCTTCAGGGCGAAGATCATAGCCGCCAATTCCAAGTCATGGACTGGGTATCTAGTCTCATGCGGCTTCAACTGCCTCGACGCATAAGCTACCACATGCCTATCTTGCATTAATACACACCCAAGGCCCTGAAGCGATGCATCAGTATAGAGGACAAACCTAGTGTTCTCCGAAGAAATCACCAACACAGGCGCCGTCGTCAACCGGTGTTTCAACTCCTGGAAGCTCTCCGCACAAGCTTCTGACCAAAAGAATGGTACTCCCTTCTGGGTCAACTGAGTCAACGGCTTGGCGATCTTTGAAAATCCCTCGACGAAGTGTCGATAATAACCGGCCAAACTATGGAAGCTCCGTATCTCGGGCACAGAAGTGGGTGCAGCCCACTCCATCACAGCCTCGATCTTCCTGGGATCCACCGATATCCCACTGCTAGATATGACATGCCCCAGAAACACTACACTGCTCAACCAAAACTCACATTTGCTGAGCTTGGCATACAACTGGTGATCTCTGAGAATCTGGAGTATTGTCCTCAAGTGTTTCGCATGCTCTTCTTCACTCCGAGAGTAGATGAGTATGTCGTCAATAAATACAATGACGAACTGATCAAGATATGGCTGAAACACTCTGTTCATCAAGCTCATAAAGACCGCTGGGGCATTCGTCACACCGAACGGCATCACTAGGAACTCATAGTGCCCATATCGATTCCGAAATGTTGTCTTCTGCACATCTTCCTCCCTGACCCGAATCTGGTGGTACCCGGATCTCAAATCAATCTTGCTATATAGTCTGGTACCTTGCAACTGATCAAACAAATCATCAATCCTTGGGAGAGGGTACTTGTTCTTCATTGTAGCCTTATTCAGTTGCCGGTAATCGATGCACAACCGCATCGAACCATCCTTCTTCTTTACAAAGAGAACCGGTGCGCCCCATGGAGATACGCTAGGGCGTATATATCCTTTGTCAAGGAGTTCCTGCAACTGCTCCTTCAATTCCCTTAACTCCGCCGGTGCCATCCTGTAAGGTGCACGAGAGATAACGGATGTCCCCGGTAATAACTCAATCCCAAACGCGACTTCTCTAGCCTGTGGGAATCCGAGAATCTCCTCCGGGAACACATCAGCAAACTCTGTTACCACTGGTACATCCTCAACTCTCAATTCTTTATTCTTTCCTGACGTGTCCACGGCATAGATGGGATAGCCCGTGTGACCACGTTCCAACAACTGAGACATTTTGATTGCCGAAATCAACGGAATCTTCACACGAGAACCGTTGCCATAAAAAGTCCACTGTATCCCCAAATCAGATCTGAACCTTACTGTTCTCTGTCGACAATTTACCACTGCCTGGTATCTGTTCAGAATGTCAATACCCACAATGCAGTCGAAGTCTGACATGCCCAACACAATCAAATCTGCCTTCAACTCGTTGCCCTCAAAATAAATGAGGCAATCCGCAAGAAACTGATCGGCAATAACATTTCTTCCAGTGGGTGTCGAGACCATGAGAGGCGTGGGTAACGAAGACGTTCGCATATGGTGTCTCTCCACAAAGCCCATAGATACAAACGAGTGGGAGGCACCTGTATCTATCAAACTAAAAGCAGGGTACGTAAATAAATGGCACGTACCGGCGATCACCTCCTCCGGGGCTGCCTGGGCCTGCTCCCTGGTCAGTGCATACACCTGTCCCTGGGACGGTCCCACTGTCTGACCTCCGATGGTCGATGCATAATCTGCTGCCTCTGATGCACTGTCCTGTCCTCAAATCTCGGCATGTTCCCTTGAAAATCTGACTGTCCTCCCCGAGTGGGGCAATACCGAGAGATGTGGCCCATCTTACCACAACTGTAACAAGCAGGGCAATTGCTCGAAGAGTGTGGCCCTCCACAATTGTCGCACCTTGTCTCCCCCGATCTATTTCCTTGCATAGGTCCTCGGTTGGTCGACCAATTGCTCTTCCTGTTCTCTTGCTTCCGACCAAAAGATTTCTTTCCACTGAACCGTGAGGATGAAGAAGCACCATGAGGCTTAAATGACTCTCCTCGGGGCCTCAAGCTATCGGTAGCTTGCCTCTGTTGTGGCACCTGTGGGGGTACATCGTTAGGATAGGCCCCAACTCCGATCTCCGCAAGTTATGCTCTAGTAAGAGCATCATCGAATGAAGTGGGGTTGTTGGTGATAACCCGGTCAAAAAGCTCCGGCCGTAACCCCTTCAGAAAGTGCCTCATCTTTGCATGTCCGCTTGTGGCAATATGCGGAACATAACGCAGCAATGAAGAATAGTGCATAGCATAGTCTGACACTGACATACCTCTTTGCTTCAAGTTTGTGAACTCATCTTCTTTTATCTGTCTCGCAGCCGCAGAGAAATACCGGTTCAGAAATCGGGTTCTAAAGAGAGTCCAATCGATCAATACACCTTGAGCCCTTAGTTCCATCACTGTAGTCTTCCACCACATGGAGGGTTTCTTCGCTAGCTGGAACTCCGCCAATCTCAGCCATGCCGTCCTTGCACAAGGAGCGGACACAAAAATCTGTTCCAGTCTTTCAAGCCATTCCCTAGCCTCTTCCCCTGACTCTGTCCCCTCAAACATAGGCGGGTGGAAGGTCAGAAACTGAGTCAAACTGATCTCGCCAGGTAGTAACAACTGAGCCACTGGTTCTACACCTACAGCTGGTGGGGGTAAAGGGGTTGTCTGACCAATGCTCGCATTAACACTGCCAACGTCACCTACCTCTTCATTGAGGTTTCCCAAGTTCATAGCCGCCATGCTGTAACACAAGGGTTAAACACAATTTCCAAAACAACAATATATATGTTATGCCGTTAGATAATAGGAATGATAATAAGCATGTTAGTATAACAACATATACATCAATATGCAACACATGCATAAACATGCCCCAAATGTAAGCACCTAGCCAATCATGCTAAGGCTACCCTTCACTCGTTCCCGGGTTCTCTAACCACTGCTCTGATACCACTAATGTAAGGACCCTAGTTCCTTAAGTGCGGATTAAAGGCATAAATAGAGCTAATCATGCTATATCAGAGTTTAATAGTTCGTGTTGAGGCTTTGAGCCCTAAGAATTACATGCAAAGTTAAGGACTATCAAATGGATTAATTACATTCACAAACAAATGAGTGTTATTCCCTATAGCTTTACACTACTCCTAGAGTAGATACTATACAAAATAGTCCTGTCCTTCTAATCAAAAGTGTTCTTCACGAGCTCACCGCCTCAACCCGCCTTAGCCCCTTTATCATGCCAAAATGTACCTACAAGGACAACCCCCAAAACATGAGCATGATATTATTCATATCCAACACAATATGAATATAAGGCGTAAATGCATAAATCATAATAATAAAACACTTCCTGTTTTTCCCATGCATTTTAAACGCTCCCTTTTTGGTTGTCCCTGTACCATAACTCATGAATATAATCAATAGATTATTTAATGGTTCACACATGTCATGACATAACACCATTCCATTATCACCAATTACCAATCCCTAGTCTGTTCATCACAATGTATTTTAATGCCCCTCGCTTCACATATAGGCGGCATAGAATAACCTCGCTTCAATGGGCATGTGGTACTCCCACATCTCGCTTCACATTTTAGCGGCAAATATTCTTTCCTCGCCTCATATGATAACCACGCTTCAATGTGACATGCGGCACTCCCACCCCTCGCTTCACATTCAGCGGCACCAAATAAAATAGCGGCAAGCATTAAAATCATCAAGGGGATGACCATGACTCATGGGATGTGCACCAATAATCATCATATGCATATACAATCATCATGCATAATTCAACATGTATTTGCATCCACAATGCATAATTCCATATATACTCGCATCCACAATGCATAATCAATGGGTATAATAGATACATGTACCGTTGGGTGCCCGTACGTCCTCTACGTACCTTTCCAAAAGTAGGATGTGGTAGAATTTCACTTTCTTGGCTGTGTTGCCACCTGAGATGGTTCTACACATTCACACAAATCAACATTAGAACCCAATAATAGTCCAATACCAAAAATCCTACAAAATAATCAAAAATACCATATTTTGTGACTCGCGATCGATCGCCGCGAGGGGCCGATCGATCGCGAGATCATACTGCCCGAAACTCAATTTTTCTTCCTTCGGCGATCGATCGCTACACTTGGCGCGATCGATCGCCAGCCTCACCGATCGATCGCCCAAATGTGGCGATCGATCGCCAATAGCTTCTGGCGCGCACTGTTGGCTCGCGATCGATCGCCAAGAACGGGCGATTGATCGCCGAGTCCTGTACCACGAAAAACACCATTTTTGAACACCATTTTCTTCCCAACCTACACCAACACTTAAACATTCAACCCAACAACATAAAAATCATCATAAACCTTCAAAATACACCTTAAACAACCCAAAAATCCAACACCCAACCAAAATAATACCAACCCCAAAACAACCCATTTCAAAACCATACAAAAGCATATCAAAACTAAACCAAACATCATAAAAATACCAAGGAGGTACCCATACCTCTTGGGGACTCCAAATCTTACAATAAATCTCACAAATAAGATTTTTGCAAAGATTTCCCTCCCACTCTTGAGCCAAAAACCAAAATGGAGAAGGGTTAGGGTTGGGGAGAGTGAATTGGGGATTTAATAAAGTGATGGGTATAGTGGGGGTGGGGGTATTAAATGTGTTTTAATTAGATTACATTCCCACAATTACCATGGTGTATTAAACATCCCAACATGAAATTTTAAAAGCATTTTACCAAAATGCACCATAATCTCAATTAAATACATGTTTCACCAAGACAATTAATTCCAACACATAGATTAATTATCAGCATAATTAATCATATAAACATAACTAATGCCCAAATTGCAATTAATTATTTCGGGGATATCACAGACCAAGGTATAGTCATTTCTGCAGGGTGTAATAAGTTGATGTGACGTGTCACTGGCAATGAGATCCTACAAGTTGCCAGCAACAACCATCCCCCTCCACCTCCTATAAATACAGGTTTGTTGATGGTAATAAGGCATGATGTATTCATCTCTCTCAAAGATTTCTCCCACCACTTATTCCAACTTGTGACTTGAGCGTCGGAGGGGACCCGTCAGAATAATCTTCCGGCCCACTTCTCACGTTTGTTCTTGATTTCAGGCCTACTTACCCTCATGAGGCAATACCTGAGCTAGCCCCAGCCATAGGAAGGATCTCAATCAGTGTTACTTGTCCATCGGAGGCACTACCTGAGCTAGCCCCGGCCATAGGAATGATCTCAACCAGTGTTACTTGTCCATCCGAGGCACTACCTGAGCTAGCCCAGGTCATAGGAAGGATCTCAACCAGTGTTACTTGTCTATCGAAAGAAGTCATCTCTTTTTAACAAGCATCATTGGCGCCGTCTGTGGGAAGCGAGAGCAAAGACTTTGAGATGACGGGTAGAGGAGAATCAACGAAACAGAATCACATCTGAAACAAAGGAATGAACAACTGCCCTGGTGAAGTTCTTGGGAAACGCGACCTTGGAATCACTTCCCCCGTTCGCTACTTACCCCGTAAGGCTCCTTGTGAAGAATCAAGCTTCTCCGGTGACCACTTAGACCTTCGCCAAATCATGAGAATGTTGAGGTCTAGCTATGTCATGTTAAGACTGTAGCAAGGAGAGTGAACTTCCGTGTAAGAGAAGGAAAGCCCATTATCCCTTACAACCTTGGAGGATAAGTTTTCCCTCAACTTTGGTTGCCAAATAAGAGAGAATATGTTTGAGGTCACGACCTGTGGACCATTTGGGTAGATCGCCCTCTTTTACCTCAATGCTCTGACACAGTCGAGTACTCTGAGTTCTTGGACAAGCCCATCGGGTATCCTTCGTGGATGAGTTCCAGTAGCTTCTTCCCTTCGAGGCCAGCTCTTAACACTTCATCCCTCATGGATGAGTCTCAGCAGGTATCCTTCTTGGGCAAGGTCATCAACTCCTTCCCTTCATGGGCAAGCTCAACACTTCATCCCTCACTGATAAGTCCCATCATGTCACCCTCATGCCGAGTTCGAGCACGTCATCCATTTCAAAGATGAGTTCCCACATGACATTCATCCGGCCGAGTTCCAGCATGTCACCCATTCAGATGAGCTCCTAGCATACCATCCATCTTACCGAGTTCCCAGCAGATCACCATCGTTGGCGAGCTCTGAAAACTTTGTTTCTTTAGGCCGAACTCCCAGTACTCCATCCTCATATGGGAAGTCCCAGTAACTCCTACCTCGGGGCCAAACTCAACCTTTGCTCCACAACCGAGCACGTAGGCGAGCACATCCTTAGCTCTACCCTGACTACGATCCAAGCACATCTTTAGCTCCGAGGGAAAGTACATCTTTAGCTCCGCAGGCGAACACGAAACCAAGCACATCCTTAACTCTACGCAGTAGCACATCCTTATCTCTACAGGCGAGAGTCGAGCACATTCTTGGCTCTACAGTTGAGCATGTAACCAAGCACATCCTTAGCACCATAGCCAAATGCATCCTTCGCTTCGCTGTCAAGCTCATCCTCGGTTCCGAATGAGGAAGGGATCATTAGCGTCCCACATGGTAGCTCTTCTTAGCTTGCCGGAAACAGGGTACGAGCAATACCCTCCGACGGCAAACTGGGAACATGAGCATGCGAGAACCAGCAGTCCATTATCAACAAGAATAAGATGCTCTCAACAAGGATCAATCTCCTCCAGTATCGGAGATCCCTGACCATCCAAACCATGATATGTGTTAAGGTCTGGCAAAATCATTCAGAATGAGTAACTCCCGTCCCAAGTACAGGAGACCCAGAAGTCCACCAACGAATGAACAATATGTGGAACAAAGTCAAAATGTTGAGGCTACAACTGGGAACAAAGCTATTGCCTAAAAGAAGGGAAATATATTCTCCATTTTACAGTCGCCCAAAGAAAGAAGATTCATTAAAACTTCAAGCAACCAAGTATGTAATTATGCATTGATATTATGAGGGAGCCAATTGTCGGATGTAACTGAATAAACTCGTAAGTGGGCCAGCAATGATTCAGCATTCTAAAACCAATTCGGGGACAAAAACCCAAAATCTCATCCCTTACTACCGAGCTCTCAACGTGTCATGTACGATGGAGCTACTAGTTAGCCCTGTGTGCGGGTGACATCAACGGTTGTCAAAAGTATACCAACCTATGCAATATATCAAGTTGACAACCAAGCTATTAGTTCATAAGGCCAAATTATCAAGAGTTCATCCCTTTCTCGGATGAGCTCCCCGCTGAACAATAACCTTGTCCAAGCCCCAGAAGTTCACCCCCTCCTGGACTAGCTCCTTCATCACTGTGCAGCTTTATGCATACGACTGAGCTACAGGCATCGTCCGAGCTACAAACCACATTCTCAGATCCACATCCGAGCTCATTAATGTCTGCGCGCCTGAGTTGTTGATTGGGACTATGGGGTTCCCAACCTATCAGTATGTTATCCTCAATGGCCAAATTATCAACATGCACGTATGAGCTCCCCGTATGTCAACAGGTCATCCCTTATGGTCCGCCTATCAGCGGATCATCCCCTTATGGCCAGGAATCCAACATAACGAGCTCCAAGCTCATAACCTAAGAGCATGGAGATGGTTCCTTGGTCAAAACAGCTTTGATAAATATGAGGAAAAATCATATTAAGGAAAGGGATATGTGCAGATAGTTATCAGCTCAGCTCAGAGGAGTTTGGCGATTTCAGGGGTGTTTACCCAACCTGTCGCGGTTACGCCCGACAGAGGATCAGTCGAGCTGCGATTACGCCGAGCTCATTTGCCTTGGTCACGCCAAGTACCTACAAGGATGTTTACCCGACCTGTCGCGTTTACGCCCGACAGAGGATCAGTCGAGCTGCGGTTACACCGAGCTCATTTGCCTTGGTTACGCCAAGTGCCTTTCAGGGGTGTTTACCCAACCTGTGCGGTTACGCCCGACAGAGGATCAGTCGAGATGCAGTTACGCCGAGATCATTTGCCTTGGTTACGCCAAGTGCCTTTCAGAGATGTTTACCCAACCTGTCGCGGTTAAGCCCGACAGAGGATCAGTCGAGCTGCGGTTACTCCGAGCTCATTTGCCTTGGTTACGCCAAGTGCCTTTCAGGGGTGTTTACCCAACCTGTCATGGTTACGCCCGACAGAGGATCAGTCGAGCTGCGGTTACACCGAGCTCATTTGCCTTGGTCACGCCAAGTACCTACAGGGATGTTTACCCGACCTGTCGCGGTTACGCCCGACAGAGGATCAGTCGAGCTGCGGTTACGCCGAGCTCATTTGCCTTGGTCACGCCAAGTACCTAAGGGATGTTTACCCAATCTATCGCGGTTACGATCAGTCGAGCTGCGGTTACACCGAGCTCATTTGCCTTGGTTACGCCAAGTGCCTTTCAGGGGTGTTTACCCAACCTGTCGCGGTTACGCCCGACAGAGGATCAGTCGAGATGCAGTTACGCCAAGATCATTTGCCTTGGTTACGCCAAGTGCCTTTCAGGGGTGTTTACCCAACCTGTCGCGGTTACGCCCGACAGAGGATCGATCGAGCTGCGGTTACGCCGGGATCATTTGCCTTGGTTACGCCAAGTTCCTTTCAGATGTGTTTACTCAACTTGTCGCGGTTACGCCCGGCAGAGGATCAGTCGAGCTATGATTACGCCGAGCTCATTTGCATTGGTTACGCCAAGTGCCTTTCAGGGGTGTTTTCCCAACCTGCCGCAGCTACGTCCGACAGAGGATCAGTCGAGCTGCGGTTACATCGAATACATTTGCCTTGGTTACGCGAAATGTCTTTATATGGGTGTTTACCCAACTTGTCACGGTTACGCCCGATAGCGGATCAATCGAGCTGCGGTTACGCCGAGCTCATTTGCATTGGTTACGCCAAGTGCCTTCAGGGATGTTTATCCAACTCGCCTTGGTTACACCAAGTGCCTTTAGGGGTGTTTATCCAACTCGCCTTGGTTACACCAAGTGCCTTCAGGGGTGTTTATCCAACTCGCCTTGGTTACACCAAGTGCCTTCAGGGGTGTTCAGGGATGTTTATCCAACTCGCCTTGGCTACCTCTGAGCATGCCTAGCTCCCAAACATGGCTAGCTCCCAACATGCCTACCTCCCAACATGACTACCTCCGAGCATGCCTAACTCCCAAACATGGCTAGCTCCCAGCATGCCTACCTCCCAACATAACTACCTCCGAGCATGCCTAGCTCCCAAACATGGCTACCTCCGAGCATGCCTAGCTCCGAACATGCCTACCTCCGAGCATGCTTAGCTCCCAACATGTCAAGCTCCCAACATGCCTAGCTCCCAGCATGCCTAACTCCCAACATGCCTACCTTCGAGTATGCCTATCTCTAAGCATGCTTAGCTCCCAACATGCCTAGCCTCAGACATGCGTAGCTCCAAGCAAGATAAGCTAACAAGCATACTACACTCCAAGCATGCCAACAACTTTGTTTATCCAAACTAGTGGACGAGCTCAGAGTTTGCTCGTACCTCATGCCGGGCGAGCTCAGGGCTCGCCCATGTACGCTATGGCTGAGCTTGTACCCTTCATTGGAGAAATCGCAGAGACCTCAGCTCCCTTCGACCGATGTATAGTCACTTCTGCAGGGTATAATGATTACAAGACATTATGGTGCTTTCTGCAGATTGAGGCGTACACGCAATTAAACTTCCCACACTGACCAAGGTATAGTCATTTCTGCAGGGTGTAATAAGTTGATGTGACGTGTCACTGACAATGAGATCCTACAAGTTGCCAGCAACAACCATCCCCCTCCACCTCCTATAAATACAGGTTTGTTGATGGTAAGAAGGCATGATGTATTCATCTCTCTCAAAGATTTCTCCCACCACTTATTCCAACTTGTGACTTGAGCGTCGGAGGGGACCCGCCGGAATAAGCTTCCGGGCCCCTTCTCACGTTTGTTCTTGATTTCAGGCCTACTTACCCTCATGAGGCACTACCTGAGCTAGCCCCAGCCATAGGAAGGATCTCAATCAGTGTTACTTGTCCATCGGAGGCACTACCTGAGCTAGCCCCGGCCATAGGAATGATCTCAACCAGTGTTACTTGTCCATCGGAGGCACTACCTGAGCTAACCCGGCCATAGGAAGGATCTCAATCAGTGTTACTTGTCCATCGAAGGCACTACCTGAGCTAGCCCAGGTCATAGGAAGGATCTCAACCAGTGTTACTTGTCTATCGAAAGAAGTTATCTCTTTTTAACAAGCATCACTATTATTTCCTAATCTTTCTATCTTAGTATGAAAAAAAGAAGGTCAACAATTAACAAAACACATGTAAGAATTTGACTGTAGAAATCTTCATAGGACTGACTCTATTCAATCGTGTTAAACAGTAAAAAACCTATACAAAGAAAATTCGAATACCATTGAGAATTCAAAACTACCTCCAATTGTTCATCCCCTTATTCAACAACTCCATTTTCTTCCAAGAAATCACGTTTTACCAACTTTTTTTTGGTATCAAATTATTCCATGCTCGTCTCGAATAGAATAACGTGATAGTTTGAAAAATGATATAAGTCGAATATTCTTCTGATTTGTGGCCTTTCTTACAAATAGTTTTTTTTTTTTTTTAAATACCTTCAAACAAAGATTGTTGTTTTGAATAATCTCATAGACTACTTCCACTCACATTTAGTAGTATGTTCCCTCTTATGTTCGATTAGAAGATATTCATAATATGGTAAAAACTATGTTACATTACGTAGAACACGCCCCATAGAGCACAAGTATTAAATTATCTATTATCTAACATAAACTTACCAATATATATTACATATTACAGCAGTTTAAATAAAATTATATGTATTTACTACCATGTAACATAGAATTGACTCTCATTTATTACTAGCTGATATTCATAAGGTTAGGGGTTGGAATGATTTTCCTGATGTTATTGGATCATACACAAGATGTAATTATATATTAATCACTACGTGAAAAGCTTTTGATTAGAAGTTCTTCTCTCTTTTTAGTGAAGTGCTCCTTTCATTCTATGGGCAATAGATATGATGATTCGACAACATCTGAATATATATTCAACCGCTTAATAAATAGAATAATCCGTATCCAAAGTAAGATCCGAAGAAAGAGAATCCAAAGCTGAAACCGGTGTAACATTGTCTATTATTCATCACTATGTTTAGACTTAACATAAACTGGATGCAGTATTTAACTAGAAATCATTACATATTCATATATTGATCGGTTATTTGTCATACTGTAGTAAATGATACATAACAACCATGCATTGAATCATTTACCAACTTGTTCTTACTCATACTATTTAAATAATATGAGATGTGACCACATTCACATTCTATGACCGCAGTCACGAATCATTTCCATTGCTTACACATATATACAAGTGCCATTGATATACACAGAGAGCTGGTTGGTAACCAATCCGTAAATTAACTGCGAGGTTTTACTGGCAGCAGGCTTTATTCTTAACTTAAACACAAGACGGCTTTGGGCATTAAATTACCAGCTTTGCATAATAGCCAAGAAGTTATAATCTTACCTCATTAAATGAACTTACAGCCTCATTTATGACCCATTTGACAACTTATAAATGGGAAGTGGGGCTGATGGTTGATGTGTTTATATCAGTGTTTTTAAAATTGGATCGGACATGAAATCGATGTTCTTACTGATTACAGGTTCGATCGATTCAACTGATTGAACCATTGATTCAACCGGTAATGACGTCAGCATTATGTAATATATATTTTAAGTTTTGTAAATATATATACCATATATTTTACCATGGTTTCAAATTGTTCACAATAAAAAAATATTGTTACACCAACATAACATGTCAAATTTAAAATTCAGATAAAATGAAATGTCTAACATAAAATAATAACAATAATAAAACATTTAAAACAACAAATAATGCCAAAAAAGATTAATATCCCAAAATTATAATAAAATATTTCACATATATTATAATTTACGAGAAACTAAGCATGTTTATATATAATATACAAGATACAATTATTGAATTATATGAAATTTTTTGATAAAAACACGCATAAAATATTATTTTGTAATCATTTCAATAACAATAAATTATATATAATATATTTTGTTCTACAAATTTGATTTATAATTTTTAAAAAATTAAAAAGAATTAGAATTTTAAAAAGGAAAGAAAAATGAAGGAACATATCGGTTCAACCAGTCAACCGGTTCACTGGTTGAACCGATTTTTTACCGGTTTAATCCGGTTCCCACTGTTTTTTTATCAGGGTGGTTTTGAAGGGTCAACCGTACCGGTTTAAAATTTGGCTTGAGGTGAGCAGATTTGCTACGCCAAAGAGAATTATATCGTTAGACTTCGAGTTGAGAATCAGGTAAATATGAAAATATTACATTTGCGATGATCAATATGATTCGTTAAGTGAGGTTTGATGTTGCCTCGATATTTTGAACTTTGTGGAATCATAGAGAACTTTGATTAAGTGGTAGATCGTTGAGACGAACACATCAGTTGTCATTGATACATGATGATCCTTAAGTATCTATGAATGAGATTGAGACACTCATATGTTGTGATTTATTGAGTTATACTCAGTTTTGCGATTTCGAGGACGAAATCTTTTTAAGAGGGGAAGAAATGTAAGACCCCGTTATGAATTAATAAGGGTAATTACTGATTAAGCAAACCCAGGTGATTTTTAAAAGCGAAGAATTCGAGATGAAGTGTTCCGGATCACAACACTTAACTTTAATTAAGTTAAAATACATCAAATTATTACATTGCATGCCATATTTTCGGCCAAGACATGCAAAATACATCACTTAAATTATATTTGGGACACATGGGTTTATTGGGACATGGAATGACTTAAAAAATTCATAAAATTGGCCTAGTATCCCACGCCCCTTCCTTTATTTATGGGTTAGCATTTCTTGTGTTTGTCATATCTGATATTCCATCATCTTTATCACTCCCACAAGCAAGCCATTTTCTCCTCCTTCCTCCATTAAAATTCGAAAAAGCTCCACCTCCTTTTCCTTCATCAATTTTGCTCAAACCTTGCATGCAAGCTTGGTTTTGGATAGGATTTAGGAAGAGCTTCAAGGCTTTGGGTGTTTTTAAAAGCTTGGGAGGTATATCATTCCCTTTATATTGTTAATCTTCGATTTTAGTTCTGATTGGGTCGATTTTAGAGTTATGTTTATGAATAAAGAGGTGAAACTCATACTGCCATGAGTTTCAGCAGAAACTATGGTTGCATGCAGTATATGGCTCTGTATTTTCGACTACCTTTACTTCGAAATCTTACTGTGAGCCTCAAACAAAAGTTGTAGATATTTGAGTTGTTGTTCTGTGGCTGAAATTTGGGATCATTTGGAATTGATTTGAGTGAGATACGCCCATTTTACTAAACTATGCCAGATTCAACTCTGCATGTGCTGGAAATGCACATGCAGTGTAGAATTTCGAACTTTGGACAAAGTTTAATTTCGATTCTGTTGTCGATTTCTACATGAACTTGTAGATCTTTTCATTCTCTTGAATTTAAAAAAATGAATGACTTATTTTGGACTTATTTTCAATTAAATATGAATTTTATACTTCAAGTGTGCAAATCATGTTCTGCATGTGGGCGAAAATGTCATGCAGAGTGTTGTCCGAGTTCCTGAGCATTTTCGGCTAGGAATTTCGAAAACTCTCCAGAAATAAGTATTTTAGTACTCTGAGTTTTCTGTCATTTTCCACTGGAATTAACCATTTTGGTTTTAAAATGAAAAAGTTATGGCGATTTTACAAACACTGCTCTAGATGGAAAATAGAATTTCAAAAGCTACGTATTTAGTGTTTTAACTACTTTTACTGGAAGAATTAGCCCGACATCATTAGACAAGAAAATGAATTCCTTTGAGTTTTGGAACTTTGAGCACTGGAATCGGGTCATTTGGAAGTCATATGAGTTTATTATGAATTTTCTACTAAAACTGGTCAGTCTGATTTTGAAGGAAAAATCAGTAGGAAAACACCTTTAAAAACTTATTTTAGCTTTTGTGTCATTTAAACACTTAGTGATAATTTTGTAGTATTTATGACCAGGTTAAATAATTTCGGGACTATTTTGGAGCACTCGGTAAAATTATTACTGGTCCGAGGTACGTAGAAAACGGGTTTTATCACAATGTCTGGCAAAGACATGTGATGTTCCCGGGTATGATTTACTTGTCATTACTTGCTCCTTATGTGACTATGTGATAAGTTGATTTGCAGTATGTGAATTACATGGTACATTGACTGCATGATATATGATGAAATGAGATTTGAGGTGCATCACATGAGATTATGATATTGCATGATGCATTGACACGCATGGACATTGAGCATGTCATGTTGAGCCTTTTGATTCGTTCTTGGTACCTATATCTTTTCTTGGTATGAGTGATGCGTGTCTGGGGATGATGGGCAGTCGTTGGCTCGGCAGGAGTGAGAGTGAGCTGAGGGATGCCGGAGCGACGAGCGTACCGACGTCGCCCAGACACGAGGATGATGGACCGCCGATGGCTCGACTGAGAGATAGATCGGAGCGCAGAGCGTGTCACATCCTGCTCGAGCACTGATGAGTGATTGATGATCTTCCTTTGGACTCCTGAGATATGGATATTCGAGATTTGATACCCTTCATATGCATTTGCATTCATGCACGGCATGCATCGCATGTTATTTGTCATACACTGTGATTTTATCTGTTTCTCGTACTGGGGTTCTGACCCCCTTCGCGGGGGGCTGTCATGTCTTTGTTGGATGGACATGACAGGTATTGCAGGTGGACGTACTGTGGATGCTCGAGATGAAGCATCGATAAATACCAGAGCTCCTTGAGAGCGAGCTCAGGTATATGGTTCATGTTTTGAGTCCCAGTAGTTGTTTAGTATTTTTACTTATGTTTTAAATTACCGGGGCATGCCCTGAGTATCTGTATTTTTAAGTATTACTTTACTGAGAATTTATACGTAATGCTTATGCGATGAATATCATGTTAGATGTAAAACTGGAAATACATATTTTCACTATTCGGAAATGTTCTAGAAACAAAATGCGAAAAATTTTGAGGGTCACTTTTTATAAGTTTTTAACTAAATCTTCCGCTGTTTACGTTAATATAACAATCGTGTGTTAATTAAACCTTTGATTAGGACCAGGCCCTCACAAAAACTATGTTACATTACGTAGAACACGCCCAATATAGCACAAGTATTAAATTATCTATTATCTAACATAAACTTACCAATATATATTACATATTACAGCAGTTTAAATAAAATTATATGTATTTACTACCATGTAACATAGAATTGACTCTCATTTATTACTAGCTGATATTCATAAGGTTAGGGGTTGGAATGATTTTCCTGATGTTATTGGATCATACACAAGATGTAATTATATATTAATCACTACGTGAAAAGCTTTTGATTAGAAGTTCTTCTCTCTTTTTAGTGAAGTGCTCCTTTCATTCTATGGGCAATAGATATGATGATTCGACAACATCTGAATATATATTCAACCGCTTAATAAATAGAATAATCCGTATCCAAAGTAAGATCCGAAGAAAGAGAATCCAAAGCTGAAACCGGTGTAACATTGTCTATTATTCATCACTATGTTTAGACTTAACATAAACTGGATGCAGTATTTAACTAGAAATCATTACATATTCATATATTGATCGGTTATTTGTCATACTGTAGTAAATGATACATAACAACCATGCATTGAATCATTTACCAACTTGTTCTTACTCATACTATTTAAATAATATGAGATGTGACCACATTCACATTCTATGACCGCAGTCACGAATCATTTCCATTGCTTACACATATATACAAGTGCCATTGATATACACAGAGAGCTGGTTGGTAACCAATCCGTAAATTAACTGCGAGGTTTTACTGGCAGCAGGCTTTATTCTTAACTTAAACACAAGACGGCTTTGGGCATTAAATTACCAGCTTTGCATAATAGCCAAGAAGTTATAATCTTACCTCATTAAATGAACTTAAAGCCTCATTTATGACCCATTTGACAACTTATAAATGGGAAGTGGGGCTGATGGTTGATGTGTTTATATCAGTGTTTTTAAAATCGGATCGGACATGAAATCGATGTCCTTACTGATTACAGGTTCGATCGATAATGATGTCAGCATTATGTAATACCCATTTTAAGTTTTGTAAATATATATACCATATATTTTACTATAGTTTCAAGTTGTTCACAATAAAAAAATATCGTTACACCAACATAACATGTCAAACTTCAAAAATCAGATAAAATGAAATGTGTAACATAAAAAAATAACATTAATAAAACATTTAAAACAACAAATAATGCCAAAAAAGATTAATATCCCAAAATTATAATAAAATATTTAAAATATTATGAAATTATTCACATATATTATAATTTATGAGAAACTAAGCATGTTTATATATAATATACAAGATACAATTATTGAATTATATGAATTTTTTGATAAAAACACACATAAAATATTATTTTGTAATCATTTCAATAACAATAAATTATATATAATATATTTTGTTCTACAAATTTGATTTATAATTTTAAAAAAATAAAAAAGAATTAGAATTTTAAAAAGGAAAGAAAAATGAAGGAACATAGTGGTTCAACCAGTCAACCGGTTCACTGGTTGAACCGATTTTTTACCGGTTTAATCCAGTTCCCACTGATTTTTTTATCAGGGTGGTTTTGAAGGGTCAACCGTACCGAATCAAGCACTGGTTACAGGTTAAATCGGTTGAACTGACCGGTTCGGACCGATTTTCAAAACACTGGTTTATATTTACGTGTTTATAGTTCTTAATCATGATATAGATGGAAAGCGAGTCAAAACGGGGGAAAAGATATGCATTTGAATGGGTTCGGTGTCACGCCGCAAAGAAAGAAGAAAAAATTTCCTTTTGGTGAACAAAGATGTAGTGCATTCAGATGTAAATTGAGGAATGTGATGAACTCAAGCTCATTAATAACCCCCGCACGGCTACTGTAGCACGTGTACACACAGACCGAAAAAATCATGCATCACAAGCCAAAATAACCGTGCACCCATAGACACAAAATGATCGTGCACCCACAGGCCAAAAAAAATCGCGCATCAATGTCCAAAAAGTGTACCAATGTAGAAAAAATCGTGCATCAATGTCCAAAATCATGCACCAATGCACAGAAATCATGCCCAGTGCACAAAAAATTGTGCATCAATGTCCAATTTAGTCCATCCATGTCCAATTTTAGTGCATCCAATATCCAATTTTTATGCACCCCTGTCCAATTTTTGTGCATCCAATGTCAAATTTTAGGTTGATGCACGCACATGATTAAAAACATCGTGCACCAAATGTATGAAATTTTCAGAATTTCATGTGCATCAATGTAGAAAAATCGTATATCAATGTCCAAAAATCGTGCATCAATTTTCAAAAACCATCGAAGCCATCAATTTCAATGAGAGTTTATCAAACGAAGACATCATTTTCAAAAGCAATTGATTCACTGTTGTAGCACGTGCACACACAAACCAAAATAATCGTGCATCACAAGCCAAAATAATTGTGCACTCATAGGCCAAAAAATCGTTCATCAATGTAGAAAACATCGTGCATCAATGTCCATAAAATCGTGCACCAATGTCCATAAAATCGTGCACCAATGCATAAAAATCATGCCAAATGCACAAAAAAATCGTGCATCAATGTCCAATTTTAGTGCACCAATGTCCAATTTTAGTCCATCAATGTCCAATTTTAGTGCATCCAATATCCAATTTTTATTCACCCATGTCCAATTTTTGTGCATCCAATGTCCAATTTTAGGTTGATGCACGCACATGGTTAATAAAATCGTGCACCAAATGTATGAAATTTTCAGACTTTCACGTGCATCAATGAATGTAGAAAAATCGTGCATCAATGTCCAAAATCGTGCATCAATGTCCAAAAACCATCGAAGCCATCAATTTCAAGGAGAGTTTATCAAACAAAGACATCATTTTAAAAAGCAATTGATTCACTGTGGTGGTAATATCAATTTCAAAATCAATTTCAACATCACTTTCATTCTAAACATGAGAAAAATCTTTCGATGGGTTAATGGCTTCACTGTGCTGAACAATTTCATTCATCGTCATTCCACCAGTAAGCTGTTTTAAAAAGGAAAATAAAAGACATGAGTTTTTTGAAGGAGATGCACATGCGGCGTGGGTGAAGGAGATGCACAGGCTGAGGAGGTGAAGATGTGGCGGCGACTCATGGGTTTGAAACCCTAATTTGGTTGAAAATGATGCATTGCTAAGGTTTGAACAAACAATTGGTATTTTAGTAAACAAATTGGGTGCCCTAACTATTTGAATTTCAGGTTATTTTGATAAAAGAAAAAATACCTTTATGGAAACAAGCTCATAAAATTGGACATATTTGAATAAAGTTTTCTGAAAAATAGATTGTTAAGAAATGTTGTTTTTAGCCTGGATTTAGTTGAAAAAAAGTTTTTTAAGTGGTACCTTTTGTAAGAAATCCGACAAGCATACAACGCAGCGGAATAAAAAAAATCTGGATTCCCACCGAAAGCCTATACAAAGTTATCATATTGGGTGTCAAGAGTTATACATTTATAGCGTGTTTGATGCAGAATCCTCGAAGCAAAACGTCCACGAGTCACGAGCAAAACTTTTCAACTTTGCCTCAATGATATCCACACGATCAAATCGAAAGGGATGTTGAATTTATCAAGTTGATAGACTTGATAAATCAACTGGAAGAAAGGGATGAAGGCGCGACTGCTTGTTCTAAACAAAAGCACGCAAGTCGTAGGTTTTTGTGTTAATCACTGTTAACCCATAACCCTATATATATATATATATATATATATATATATATATATATATATATATATATATATATATATATATATATATAATGGAAACAAGCTCATAAAATTGGACTAGATTGTTAAGAAATGTTGTTTTTAGCCTGGATTTAGTTGAATTTTTTTTTTTAAGTGGTACCTTTTGTAAGAAATCCGACAAGCATACAACGCAGCGGAATAAAAAAAATCTGGATTCCCACCGAGAACCTATACAAAGTTATCATATTGGGTGTCAAGAGTTATACATTTATAGCGTGTTTGATGCAGAATCCTCGAAGCAAAACGTCCACGAGTCACGAGCAAAACTTTTCAACTTTGCCTCAACGGTATCCACACGATCAAATCGAAAGGGATGTTGAATTTATCAAGTTGATAGACTTGATAAATCAACTGGAAGGAAGGGATGAAGACGCGACTGCTTGTTCTAAACAAAAGCACGCAAGTCGTAGGTTTTTGTGTTAATCACTGTTAACCCATAACCCTAAAGCCATATATATATATATATATATATATACTCATAAAATGAGGCGCTGCCATCTTTCAGAATAGAGTTTTTGGAAAAACACCTTGGCCCATCCCACTTTTTATATCCGTATATTTATATATATCTCTACATATATAAATACGGCCCATAATATACATATATATATATATATATATATTATTATATGATTAGGACTCTTCCTAATCAAATTAATTCATCCAATGAATTATCTCCCATTATCGATTTAATCTTTTGTGCGACCCGTTAGGATCTTGCAACGTTGGCAGTGAGATAAAATCTTATTTTATGTCACAAGCAATGAGCGGTATCTAGCAACACATCAATGCTACCCAAGTTACAAAAATGTCATTGACTCGACATAACCTATGGCCGGTGATAATATTCACCATGTAACTTAATCCCTTTGTCCTATGTGTTTAGATTAAACACGAGTCATGGAATAAGTAACACTCGTATAATTCAATCTTATATTTCGTGATCCCCTAGTCGACTAAAATAAACGAATAAGCTCGATATCACATATCGACTCATTCGAGCATGGCCATGCATTTTAGTCTCACTTGATCAAGGGCCCAAACACTTCTCTTGTTATATAGGAGTAACAAATCATATCTTGATCACTCAGCATCCCTCTACATAATTCGTAGTGTATCCAATGATTGTCTTTATAGTTTACCCTATTATTGGTAACGTTTGACAATATCAAGATACACAACTCCTTATGTTGGGATCTCTGGTGATCTCAAGTCATAAGGATTACATACAATATTATCACTATTAGAATTGCTTATGACATTCATATAACTATCCATGTAGCATTCTCATGGTGGGTCTGTTCAGTGCATAGTTCTCTAACATGTACCCATGTGTTGATTCGATATCTCATATCCATGAACAAATTCATCAATCAATACATACTAGTCTCAATGCAATATCATTGTCCTAATTCATGATAATACTTGACTAGGTACAATATTTAAGAATAATATAATTTTATTCTAAGGACATTAATATATATATATATATATATATATATATATATATATATATATATAAATACATATTCATATTACACAGATACTGAAATAATATAAAATAATGAATTGCCATTAATAAAATCATATTACATTATGCCAAAATCAATCATCTAATGAATTGTCTTAGGGCATATCCCAACAAATCTCCCACTTGCACTAAGACCAATCAGACATGTATTTAATGCCTAAAGATGTAGAATGACGATCATGCTTCTACTGTGACAGAGGTTTCGTCAGCGGATCAGATACATTATCATCAATTGGTACTTTACATATTTTTACATCTCCTCTTTCAATGATTTCTTGAATGAAATGAAAACGTCGAAGTATGTGTTTGGATCGCTGGTGAGATCTAGGTTCCTTAGCCAATGCGATGGCTCCATTGTTGTCACAATAGATTTCAATTGGATCTAGAATGCTAGGCATAACCCCAAGCTCAGAAATGAACTTCTTGATCCAAACGGGTTCCTTTGCTGCATCTGAGGCAGCAATATACCCAGTTTCAGTTGTAGAATCGGCTACTGTCTCTTTGAACTCTTCCAGCTCACAGTACCACCATTTAGGCTAAACACATATCCTGATTGCGATCGAAAATCATCATTGTTGGTTTGGAAGCTTGCATCAGTGTAACCTATTACATTGAGCTCTTCCTCACCTCCATAAATCAAAAATGTATCCTTAGTTCTTCTCAAGTACTTCGGGATATTCTTGACAGGGATCCAGTGACATTCACCTAGACAACTTGATATCTGCTCGTCATGCTTAAAGCATACGAAACATCGGGACGAGTACATATCATGGCATACATGATAGATCCAATAGCTGACGCATATGGAATCTTACTCATGCGTTGTCTCTCATCTTGTGTTGAAGGACACTGATCCTTCGAGAGATGTATCCAATGTGTCATAGGCACGAATCATTTCTTTGATTCTTGCATGCTAAACCGTTTTAGCACTTTATCTATGTATGTACTTTGACTTAGGCCAAGTAATTTTCTTGATCTATCTCTATAGATCTTGATACCTAACACATAGGTGGCTTCACCCAAGTCTTTCATAAAAAAACAATTTCGTAGCCAAATCTTTACATATTGGAAGGCAGGGATATCATTCACAATGAGAAGTATGTCATCTACATACAACATTAGGAAGATAATTATGGTTTCACTGACCTTCTTGTAGACACAAAGTTCATATACGTTCTTGATGAAACCAAACTCTTTCATTGGAGCATCAAAACGAAGATTCCAACTCCGAGAAGCTTGCTTCAATCCATAAATGGATCGTTGTAGCCTGCATATCTTTCCAGCATTCTTTTGATCGATACATCCCTCGGGTTGTTTCATGTACACATCCTCAAGTAAGTTTACATTAAGGAAAGCAGTTTTGACATCCATCTGACAGATTTCATAATCATGAAATGCAGCTATTGCAAGTAAAATCCTAATGGATTTAACCACGGTGTAAGGAATCCGACAAGCATACAATGCAGCGAAATAAAAAAAATCTGGATTCCCACCGAGGACCTATACGAAGTTATCATATCGGGTGTCAAGAGTTATACTTTTGTAGCGTTGTAGAATCCTAGAAGCAAAACGTCCACGAGTCACGTGCAAAACTTTTCAGCTTTGCATCTATGGTATCCACACGATCAAATCGAAAGGGATGTTGAATTTATCAAGTTGCTAGACTTGATAAATCAACTGGAAGAAAGGGACGAAGGTGACGACTGCTTGTTCTAAACAAAAGCACGTTAGTCGTTGGTTTTTGCGTTAATCACTATTAACCCATTACCCTAAAGCCATATATATATATATACCCATAAAATGAGGCGGCTACCATCTTTAGAATAGGGTTTTTGGAAAAACACCTTGGCCCATCCCACTTTTTATATCCTCATATTTATATATATCAAATTTATATATATATATGTCTCTATATATATAAATACGGCCCATAATATACATAAATAAATTATTATATGATTAGGACTCTTCCTAATCAAATTAATTCATCCAATGAATTATATCTCCCTATCGATTTAATATTTTGTGCGACCCGTTAGGATCTTGCTATGTTGGCAGTGACATAAAATAAGTTATTTTATGTCACAAGCAATGAGCGGTATCTAGCAACACATCAATGCTACCCAAGTTATAAGAATGTCATTGACTCGACATAACTTATGGCCTGTGATAATATTCACCATGTAACTTAATCCATTTGTTCTATGTGTTTAGATTAAACACGAGTCATGTAATACATTATACTCGTATAGTTCAATCTTATATTTCTTGATCCCCAAGTAGACTAGAATAAACGAATAAGCTCGATATCACATATCGACTCATTCGAGCATGATCAAGGGCCCAAACTACTTCTCCTGTTATATAGGAAAGACAAATCCTATCTTGATCACTCAACATCTCTCTACATAATTCGTAGTGTATCCAATGATTGTCTTTATAGTTTACCCTGTTACAGGTAACGTTTGACATTATCAAGATACACAACTCCTTATGTTGGAATCTCTGGTGATCTCAAGTCGTAAGGATTACATACACTATTATCACTATGAGAATTGATTATGACATTCATATAAATATACATGTAGCATTCTCATGGTGGGTATGTCCAGTATATAGTTCTCTAACATATACTCATGTGTTGATTCGATATCTCATATTCATGAACAAATTCATCAATCAATACATACTAGTCTCAATGCATTATCATTATCCTAATTCATGATAATAATTAACTATGGACAATTTTAAGAATAATAAAATTTTATTCTAAGGACATTATTATCTATATATATATATATATATATATTCATATTACACAGATACTGGAATAATATATAATAATGAATTGCCATTAGTAAAATCATATTACATTGTATGCCAAAATCAACCATCTAATGAGTTGTATTAGGGCATATTCCAACACCTTTCTGTAATTCCCTCTTGATTTTATAGCTTTGTGTGGCTAAACTTTAAGTTAAGGAACACAATACTTTGGAGTTCTATCGTTTCATGAGATTTAAGTTGCTCTATTATTTGATATTTTTTTTTGTTTATCAAGCATTTGCCTAATTTTATTGATTATGTTTGTGTGTTTGATTATTATTTTGATCACCTAATAATTTTCATATAAGACATCAAATTCATAATTATTTGATCCATCTAATTTGTGAAGTAACTGAGATTACATTTTGCATTTATTATTTCTTAGGACAACACTTAGACGAAATTAAATGTAACAATTTGTGTTTATGTTGTTTGGATTCATCAATATCACTAAGTTTTAATGCTATATTTGATTTAAATCTTAATCACTTGTGTTTACGTATGTTTCTGGTTTACTAAAAAAAGAATATTCAAATAAAAAAATATTTCAAATTGAATGTTCAATCTTTAGAATTTTCAAAGTGAGATAGAAATTAGAATATTCAATCTTTAAGTTAGAATTGAGATAGAAGATTAGGTCAGTTTGTATATATGTGTGTGTATGTCAGAAGTTTGGAATAAAATATGAATCAGAAATTTATCTCAACAAGTCTGTTCATGACATCGGAGTTTCTCTCTATATCAAGCCTCAAAACAAGAGCTACAACCACAGGGAAGAAAAGCCGATAAAATAGGCAACTTTCGTGATTAAAAAATATTTTCCCATATTTGCCCCTCACATCATTTTGAACACCATTATTTTGAAATATAATTTTTTTAATTTTTGATCTTTGTTTGGCCTTTGGTTTTTATATGTGTTTGATGGTCATTTTGCAAAACAAATCTTTTTTAAAGGTCACAAATAAAAAAAAAATTTGACCAATGTCATTTTTCAAATTATCACGTATCTCTACACATGTCGCAACTTCACAATTTAAATCAATAGAATTATGGTTTAATAACATCTATTAACTTTTAAATAGTTGTAACAACAACTTAGATTAGATGTCCCCTATAAGAAGATAAATGATTTATACCTCCTACTACTTCCTTGACTATAAGTGAGCCTTTTTTTACCCTCAGAATCCCTTATGTATCCTCATAAGTACTTTCCTTCATTATTATTTAAGCACCAACTCCAAAATCTAATAAAATGTCAACAAACTTAAAAAGGACATTTGGTTATAACATTAAACATCTCCTGGAACTTGATTTTATCAATAATAAGAACCACACAATATGGAAGACTAACTGTCTGTCACAACTAATACGGGGTGAATGCCATTTGTTTTTGGATATAGCTACAACACAGTAAAAGGTATCAATTAGTAGAGAGTCTTTCACTCGCTACTGAAGTCAAATAATGATTTTATTGCTCTATAATGAAGCCTGTATGGAACTCCGCAGCATCACCGTCCAATCTCTTTGCTTTATGCCCAAGGATGTATTCCCATTGCAGAAAACTCCTTACTTTGATTCTTATTTTTCAAAACGGACAGAAAACAAATTTTGTAGCATGTATTTTACATGTAAATGAGTGAGCAATTGGTCAAATGTTACTCACGTTGATAGCTTCTCGACTCCCCTTCGGTATACCTCCCTAAACAAGACGTCGACAATTTTATCATAATCCCACAAAAGATAGGAAACAAACCTCTGAAAAGATTAAGATTGTAGCTCCATCAAGAGAGAGAGAGAGAGAGAGATACTACCCAGGCAGAATGCCCCATCGCCAAAGAGCTGTATGCCAGTAAAAAAAATCACCATAGCTGATTGCTGACCATATAACCAAATGTCACATATCTGATAAGGCTGTATTAGTCATTGTTTATTCTTGTAATGCATAGAGATACTACTACATCTGTAGAGGTCGAACATGACGTTCACATTTGAACTAAATGATGTGAAATTGTGGTATCAGTACATATACTTCGTTACTCTAGAACACCAGATGACAAAGAAAGTTCATTGTTCAAGCTACACAAACTGCATAATAGCTGATCATCATAATTGTGAGTAAAGTTTATCCAGGCAGCAAAACTCAATCCGCTTATATTTTATTTTATCAATAATATCATCACAGATTTTTTGCACCATCCCATTCAAAAGACGAATTACCATTTGAAGCAATCCCACAATGCAAATTCTGAGCCTAGTCACATGTTCATGACTACTTATCGCATAATACTGGACGAAAATAAATCATTTTAATCATGTAATGAGCAACAATAAATTACCCTTCAAAACCTTCTTGGCAAGTACAGCTTGATCGCGAGGAATTTTTACTCCTAACTTCTCCCCTGAGTTTCTGCCCACTGCAGAAACGGATACATTCGACAAGGAAAGCCAATGTCTCATCTCAGTTACTTTAGTCAGAACTCAGATCCTTAAAAAGGGACCCAAACAATCCAGCCAAGGAAGATGATGCCACTCAAGATTCATGGCCATTAAAAAAGTCAAACGATGTATAAGTTTACTCTGCAAATCTTGTTCTACAATCTACACTCATTATAATTGCTCACAACACGTAGTGGACACCAATTCCACAGCCAAATATTGCTGTGAAGCCCTATTCCTATCCAAATATCAGAAGTAACGGAATTAGTCCATGAGCCGTCACAATGCCAGATCATAAACATTTATCTTAATTGTCACAAATTAGCTAGCATAAAAACATGCATAATCATCAGGATTTTACTGTCCGAATTCCCAAATTATCTTTAAATTCTTTGATGCTTGCTAAAAATTAGATGTTTTCTTTCTGGTGGATGGACGGTGCTGATAGCAACTCCGATAACAGCTCCAAGTGCTGCGGGGCGAGCTCGCAGCTAGCCCCTCGTGTGGGCAAGCTGCGAGAGCTCGCCCTAAGCAAGGCGAGCTTCGCGCTCCCCTTACCTTGCCATCCGCTGGTTTTGATCACTTGTTTAGGGTCTACCCGTTGGCTTTTTAATGAGCTTGACCCGTCTGGGTATCACTACTCCCCCATCAATTTCGAGCTAAATCGAAGGTGAAAGCTCGGATGTGGATAACATTCCTACGGGTCGCTTGAACAGTCCGTGTCGAATCACTTCTCCTCCACATTTTATTATTATTTATAGCTTTTCCAAATCTTGCAAATAGTTACATGATTGATTTGGACTTGACTAGATGATGGTATTGGTGGATGTGTATGATCTTGACTAGTCAAGTAGTGAACTACTCGGTTCCCACAGCCTCGCTTCCCAAGACACTATCTTAGCCATCAGTTTTGATTTCGATCAATGATTGAAATTTTTCTCTTCCTTCTATAAATATCACCCTTCCATTCTCCACTTCTTCACTTCACTTTCTCTTCAACTTCTTTTAACTTAAGGTTTCCCAAGTGGAGCTCCTAGTTACTAGCGACTCCCTTCACCCGAGCTGCTTTGTCCGAGTCAAGGCTCGTGGTTAGAGATGCTGCATCCGAGCCATCGTGCCTTGTCCGAGCTAAAATCCTTGTCATTGTATTCTTGCATCCTCAAGGTAATATCTTAGCTCCTCTTTAATGTCTTCATTTGTTAATCATGTCCTCAACATGTTCGATGAAATTCCTAAGTAAAAGATATACATTATCTCTTGGCAATGCTCGAGACAAGACGCACCTTCGTGCTTCGACGAGCCTCGTCATAAGGCGTTCGAGGCACGACCAAGCTCAGCACATGACCGAGCTTGGTGCATGGCCGTCCAAACCTCATCAAGAACACGGTTACCGGTTGGCATTCTACGCACACGAGACTGGCAAGTCAAGTGTGTCGACCCGTAGCAAAATGATCTCTCGTAGATATGCTACAGAACCCCATTGATTAAATCAAACAAAGTAAGGTGATCCCTGTTTCACCTTCTTCATTTGCGGTATTCTCGGACAGAGAAACCAAATGTCCCTCAACTTCATCGAATACTGAAGCCCATCTGATTTTGTCCAAAGGCCTATGACTAGTATTCCCAAGAAGAATGTTAAAGAAATTAATTTGGGCTGGCCATAAATAAAAAGTTAATATTGAGACTGAATTCTTGTACCACAATATCATCTGGGTATTAAATAAGGGGGGAAAATAAAATAGAGGAAATTACACATAGGTACCACTTTTGAAAACATGTTTCAATTAAATCTAGCAAAATATTTTCTTTTCAACTAAATACATCTTGTGGAAATCTTCTTTCAACTAAGTCCATTTTTATGAAACCCTAATCTAATTAGTCATTTGCTATTCCTATAACACCCTTATTCTAAAACCAATTTATAACAGATGAATTATCTCTTCCTCATCGTGAGAGTTGGTGTTGTCGCGTATTCTGAGAAATCAGCAATGGTGGTTATGCGAGGCGTATGGAGCGGCGGCGGCGTTGTGGTGGATGCGATGGTGACTCCTTTTCGTTTCGCCAAATGTTCTCCTTCTCCAACCACAGAAAACATATGTTTCGTTTCAATTTTGTTTGTTGTTTTTATGGTATTTTTGGATTTAATTAACATTGAACTTTTATTTCAATTTTGGTGCACATTATGTGTTTGCTAAAATGTCTCTTTAGGTAAACAAATTTTTTTGTAGCAAATTTGAAAAAAGATAAACAACATATCATCTCCTTCCAAAAGTTTTGATTTATTTTTTTCAACTTTCATTTGTTTATGTACAACATACAAAGTAAAAAATAGACTCGAAATTCCATTTTCATTCGTTTACATACTGTTTCATTTTTAAACTTTCAGACATCATGTCACTACGTTAGTGGAAGGATCTATAATAACATAAACAATGCATATATCAAATTCCCGACAATATATCAGTGAGGTAACACTATTTTATCTTCCCAAATCAAAGTAGAAGAATTAACAATCTTAAACAAGCAAGCAACGCATAGCGGTGCATGTAATTTACATGCACCGCTAGTCTACCGGTGCATGTAATTTACATGCACCGGTAGACTCAATAATTGCATTAGTTCTCAAATTACATAATAAATAAGTATCATACAATAATTGTTAAAGACGATCACAAATAACACTTAAAAATAAAGATATGTTGGTGTAATATATTATCATTTGAAAAATAATATACTTTTGTTATTTGATTATTCAATAATTTATCATATATTATATACTCATCCATAATAAAAATTTAATTTATAAAATAATATATTGTATATTTAATTTGTTACAAGATCAACAAGCAAGCAACATATAGCGATGCATGTAAATTACATGAGCTCTAGTTTATCGGTGCATGTAATTACATGCACCGCTAGTCTATCGGTGCATGTAATTACATGCACCGCTAGTCTACCGGTGCATGTAATTTACATGCATCGATAGTCTACCGGTGCATGTAAATTACATGCATCGGTAGACTCAACATTTGCATTGGCTCTCAAATTACATATCAAATAATTATCATACAGTAAGTGTTAAAGACATTCATAAATAACACTTAAAAATTAAGACATGTATGTAATATATTATTATTTCAAAAATCCTTATTCGAGGATCCCGACTTCTCCATTATTCCTTCTTTTCTTCTCTACCTTCTCTTTTATGGTGATAGGGTTTTCAACCTCTGTCTGCAACTAATTTTCAACAGAAAAGACAAGGGCTTTCGTAGTAATATGTAAACTAGAGGCACTGTGATAGTTTATCAGTCCAATCCATTCTACTGTATATTTGTGGAAAAATTACATGCACCTTTAGACCTATCGGTGCATGTAAATTACATGCATCGATAGACTCATGAATTGTTGGTGCATGTAAATTACATGCACCACTTAGTCTATCGGTGCATGTAAATTACATGCACCGATAGACTCATGAGTTGTCGGTGCATGTAAATTACATGCACCAATGGTTTCAATTTCATTACATTCTCAAATTTTCATTCAAACAATTGATCGAACATCTCAAATACATTATAGTTTTGAGTTTTACATTAAAATTCTACTAAAATCATTACAATAAAATTGAAATTCATAATAAATATAAAATTTTCATTCAAACAATTGACCGAATCTCAAATACATTATACTTTTACGTTTCAGATTAAAAATCTACAAACAGACATTACAAAAAAATTGAAATATAAAACAAAATCAATCGGTAAATAGATGATAAACAGAAGAATGAGATGATTTTGTCTTCTTGCACAACATTTTTGTTTTCGTTTCTTCGCGACCAGTGCGCGAGCTCCGACGCCATGTGAGGAGCAACAACTTCCGACGACTAGCGTTGGTGGTTGGGACATGTGGCTGGTGTGAGGATTGGAGACTAGGGTTGAAGGGTGTGATTCAAGGAAGACAGAAGACTATTTTGGCCATTTTGACCAAAAGTGGACCTTGAAGAATTTTTTTTGGGGTGACTGGGCTAAATTTTTACCAAATGATACCGGCCCGAAATTTTCCCAATAAAATAATTAAAAAAATCAAACTAAAAATGTTTAACTTAAATAATCATTTTTTTTTTCACAAATATTAAAACAACATAAGTTTTTGTCAACTAAAAACTTCGATTAATAATTTTGTGCTGCTTCTAAACAAGTGGGTGTTATTATGATGTATTGAGTTACAAAATACTTCAAAGCATATCTGCCGTACAAAAGTGTCAAGAAGCCTACAATCGCATGAAGGAATCAACAATAATAAACGGATGTGCTTAATCTAAAATATCATCAAAAGAGGTTGAGAAAAATAAAGTGTGATTTCTGACTTGAGCGTCGGAGGGACTCGCCGGGACATCCTTCCGGCTCCCTTCTCAGGCTTGTTCGTGATTACAGGCCTCACCAGCACTCGGAGCTGTTATCAAAGTTGCTACCAGCATCCTTCGGCCACCGAAAAGAAGACTTCTCATTTTTAGCAAGCATCATTCTTATTGAGGCTTGACCGGTATTGAGTATGCAAAAACATGAAGAGGATTGAACTTTTTAGCACCAATATTTGAATGATTATGGTTACATACAAAAGTTTGAATTACTAACTTCTCTTTAAATACTTCCCTCTACCGTCTCACTTTGCTGTGATAACTTTAAGTACCCCATTGTTTTTAAAGGTTTTAAACTATCATCCTCTACTTATCGTGGAAATTCACCTCCCTATTTTAGTAATCGCAATTTATCATTTCTTACCTCTGAAAAATCCCATATTTCTTTGACAGCCTCCTATCATTATACCCAAGAATCTAAACATGACAACTCATTTTTTAACTTTCTCGTTACATATATCCTTTTCGGAATAATTGTGTATGTTGGTACTTATATCCATCGGACTCTGTTTCTACTCAAAGCTTTTCATGAACCAAATGTTATTGAGGAGTCTCTTGATAGAGCCGTGATTCTATGTGATCTTGTATTTTAAGAAATTGTTTTCTTTGTAATTAGTTATTACCATGATTAAAGATTGTATACTATATTTAATCAATTGTACAACAATACACGTGGTTATATATATATATATCAAGATCACCCATCAACTCTTTGGCTATGTAGATGGTTCCAACGCCTGTATCTCGCCAATTCTTCCTCTTGAATTCGCTGTTGCAGTCCCTATTGCGGTCGCCAACCCTGCTTATGACTTATGGCTTCAACAAGACAATCTAATCCTCTCGGCCATCATGTCCACACTTTCAGAGGAAATTATCTCTCATATTGTTGGTGTCTCTACATCTCACTCCATCTGGGAGAAACTTGATAGGAGTTTTGCGGCCAACTCTCGTGCCAATATCACTCAAACGAAACTGAATTAGCCTCTCGATCGATGATTAATTTGGTAAAGTCTAAGAACTTGGCACTAACCTAGCCGAGATTGGTGAGCCACAGAGTGATCTGGATCTTATCACCTACTTATTAAGTGGCTTCGATTCGTCGTATGATGCAATCGTAACGTCTATCACCGCCAATGATGGCTTACTTACACTTGATGATGTCTATGCTCATCTATGGAAGGGCGTATTGAGAGTAATCTTGCCCCATTGATACCGCACCTATCTCTGCTCATTGCCACCTATGGCACGTCTACACCCGCACAACCCCACGCCCTAACTAGTGGCAACCATCACTCAGCGCCCAGCTCATTACCCAATCATGGTGGGCACAACAATTGTGGGAATCGCAACCGCGGGCGGCGACGCAGTGGTCACCGTTTCCCTACCTGTCAGCTCTGCTGTGACTTGGGACACTATGCTCTGGCCTGTCCACGTCGCTTTGAGCAATCCTATCCTAGTGCTTATATTCAAAATATGGCGCCTCCTTTCAAGGGGGCTTTCCCTCATCATGCTGGTTTCCCTTCCAATAACGCGAACCGGTACTCTTCTCATGAGGCCAATTTCGTGCCTCCACATCTGGACACCTGGTATCATGATTCCCGAGCTACCAATCCTATCACTGGTAATCTAAACAACCTTAATTTAGATGCTACACCATACAATGGCTCGGAACAACTACATATCGGTGACGGTTCAGGTTTACCAATTGCACACACGGGCTCTTCGTCCCTCTTTCCCTCATGCCTCCTTTACATGTCCGATGTTTTACATGTTCCTCATATTGATAAAAACATGATATTTATTAGCCAATTTACTAAAGATAATTATGTTTTTGTTGAGTTTAATTCGGATTGTGTTTTTGTGAAGGACGTGGCTACGGGAGCAACTCTACACCGAGGACGATGTGAAGCTGGTCTATATCCCTTCCGACCAAACCCTCCCACCGAAACTGGTTATTTTTTTTAAAAAAATGTAAACAGTGATATGTTACCTTACAAATATATTTTAACTCCATTTTATAATTCATATCAAATGCCTGATACAGATAAAAATATTTATTTGACTGATGAGGATATGGAATTTGTTGAAAATTGTGTATCCTGTTAGGTACTTTCGAAGAAGCGACAGAACGTTTCTCCAGTGGTACTTATCCAACTTCTGTTTATTTTCATCATTTAGTATTTACACGTTTGATAAAGTATTGAGAACAAATACCACACGTGCACTGCATCGCAATATTATTATATCCTGGTCAATGTTTAGCTTCATTTGAAATATTTTTTGAATATTATGCTAAATTCTTTGGGAAAGTTGTTGACGTTCAAAAGACGTCTATAATTCAGTCTCTCCAAAATATGTTTCAATTTTATAATCAATAGCACGCGAATCATCGCAACAAATGGCTATTGAAGAAACACAAGCTCAATCCAGAGGCGGAGGCATCAATTTGTTTAGGATGCTTGACAGGAAAAAACTGAAGGGAAAATGGCGTTCTATTAGCACGTCGACTGAGTTATAAATTTATCTGAATTATCAATTTCTAACGGAAGACAATTTCGACATCTTACAATGGTGGAAGGCAAATGCAGTACAATTCTCTATCTTAGCCAAAATGGCTAGAGAAGTTTATGTCGTACAAGCTTCAAGCGTCCTTCTGGATCGGCATTCTCAACATGTGGCCGACTTATTGGAGAATACATAAATAATCTATCTGCTGATTCATTATGCATGCTCATATTACTAAAAGATTGGTTTGAAACATAATATAAGAATAGAAGAGATGGAGCGATTGACGAATTCGTAAATCATTATGACGAGCAAGAAGAAACTTATCAGTTATAAAGATTGCTAAATACTAATGTTTTTATTTAGATTTTTAATTACCATAAGTGCAACTATTATTTGTATAAGCATTTATATTAACAAATGAAAAATAAATATATTGACAAACATAAAAAATTAAAGCATGGAACCGGACCGATTCGAAACCGGTTGGAACCAGATCCGATCCAGTTTCGAATAAGTCCGGACCGGATCCAACTGGTAAGCTATATATCAAGATCACCCATCACAATTGTGTGGGTTTCTATCATCCTAAATCATTCTTACAGATGTGTTCGTCTCTTTCATAACAATGTTTCTCTTATGTTTAAACACACTGTTACCAGCTGGTTTTCTCTATACTGATGCCATGATTTTACCAGTTATGTTAGTTCTTCTGGAAGACGCACTTCATGATATAAACTAATAAATATTTCAAAAGAAATTATCAATTCCAAGTAAACAGTTTAAACATTTCTAAGCACTTACAATTGCACAAGGAACATAATCATCTCACTCAAAGTAATGTCTTGTCTTCTAAACAGAAAAAAAAAAAAGACATTTTCAATCATCCATTCCAGGGAGTATCGGCACAACTGTGCTTCTACATGGCAGCAAATGGCCACTAAACAAGTACCACAAAGCAAAGAAACATTCATATAGATGTGCTCTACTCAGAGAAAAAAAATCCCAAACTTCTGATCAATAATCTTGAAATAAATCAGAGAGCTCAAACAACAAGTGATCTCACAATTCGAAGATACAGAAATTCAGCGCCACAATATAAAATCAGTTTATAGTTAGATCAAGATAAAGAATCAATTAAACAAAACGAATTCAATATAGATGAATGGACACATAACCATAATAGAATCAACAATTTATTAAACCAAGCCAAAATCAGGGCCTCGCATGGACCCAATTTCAAAGACAAATCCATTGATACAAACTAAGTTTTAGAAATGCATATCCCACAATGAAATCGACCTAATGTAAAACAAAGCCCTAAAATTCTTGAGACGCAGAGCCAATCTCCTTGTCCCGTCCTCCAGCCTTCTTCGGCAAAAGATTCTGATGAATATTGGGCAAAACACCGCCATTAGCAATGGTCACACTCCCCAGAAGTTTGCTCAATTCATCGTCATTTCTAACAGCCAATTGTATATGCCTCGGCACAATTCTATTTTTCTTGTTGTCCCTCGCCGCATTCCCAGCAAGCTCTAAAACCTAGATCCAGAAAGAAAACAAAAGGTAAAACAAAACTCAACCAAACAAATCAATAAACAAGCAAAATTCAATAACCAAAAGGAACACAATAGTGAAAATAAATTCAAATCACTACCTCAGCAGCTAGATATTCGAGCACAGCGGAGAGATAAACGGGTGCACCTGCGCCGACACGCTCAGCGTACTTTCCAGCCTTCAGAAACCTAGCGATTCTGCCGACGGGGAACTGAAGCCCGGCTTTCGATGAACGAGAGACTGATTTGGAGGCCTTGGGCTTGCCCCGACCACCCTTGCTGGAGGCTGCCGCAGTAGAACTCATTTGACTCAGGAAACCTAAACTTCCAAATAATTGAATTGGTGATGAAATTTGGAGCGGTGGAAACGTAGACATCAGAAGGGGTTTATATAGAAAAGGTGACAGCAGGACTATCGAATCCTATTGGTTCAGGTGAACAGGCACGGATCGCCAGGCTGGCAGAGGTATCAGTATCAGTGGAATATACGGGGTTTTGAATTTTGCACCTAATGAACAAGTTTAGGCGCGCGCGAACTCTTTTTTATTGGATTCACCATTACAAAGGCCCAATCTATTAGAATTCAATCGTCATTCATTTTTTGGGCCTAAATTTCTTAGGAGTATCCTGCACTATATCTTGTGTAATTATCAGGGTGTTCACGGACCGGATTCGGACCGGATCCGATCGGTCCCGGACTTGTTTTGTGTGGAACCGGACCAATCCGGTTCCCAACGGGATTGGTCCGGTTCCGGTTCCATAGCAAATGCCATGAACCGATCCGGTTCGGAAAAACTCGGAACCGAATTATCGGATTGGTCCGGGGTAAACCGGTTCCAACCGGAACCGGTTTGGCGATCGATCGCCATGTTCGGCGATCGATCGCCAATTGTCTCTGTTTTTTTTTTTTTACCTACTGGGTCTTGGCGATCGATCGCCATGATTCTGGCGATCGATCGCCAAGCCGATTTTTTTTAAATTTTTTTTTTTTCAACTCAAATCGTAAAGGAAAAATATTATTTATTGAATATGAAAAACAACATAAAAGATACATCATTTGAAATTTATAATAAAAATACATTACTCATCATAATTTATAAGTATAGTCTTGGCCAATTCTTCTTTTTCTTCGGAACTTTCATTGCGGAACTCGTCGATTCCTCCTTCTCTCTTATTTCTTCTCTCAGCATCGAACCAATCTCTTAGCAGCGTAAGCATGCACAATGATTCTGCTTGTAGAGAAACTCTATAGTCTCCAATGAGCCGAGCACAAGTTGAAAATGCCGACTCTGATGCGACACTGTATGTTTGGACTGCAAATACATCTCTATCCATTGTGGCTAAGACTGGATATTGTCTTGTGTTTGCTTTCCACCACTCTAGTACGTCAAAATTTTCATCTGTAACGAACATTTGACCCAGGAAGAACTGCAACTCATTTGAAGCGGTAGATGACACTCCGCTTCCTCTCTGCTTCTTTCTTCCAAGGCTCCGCAACAGATTAATCCCTCCGCTTCGTGACTGACTAGCCTCTTCTTCTTCTCCTCCTACTACACGCGCCGATGAGCTTTGTCCATGTTCACTATGGTACAATCCAAACATATTTTGGAGAGAATGCATGATTGACGTCTTTTGATCGTCAACATCCTTATCCAAAAACGTACTGTAATATTCAAAGAAAGTATCGAAAGATCCTACACCCTGACTTGGGTCTAACAATGTAGATATACAGTGCACATGTGGAATTTGTTCCCAATATTTTTTAAACTTCTCCTCCATACGATAAACGAACGACGCCAACTCAATATCATCTCTAAATTCAATAAATTTGCAAAACATGTTAAATACAAGTGGAAGAAAATAATGAGAAGTAGGATTACAAACACCGGAGAAATGATATGTTGCATCTTTAAATGTTGATAACAAAGCAGTTAAATTGTTAATAAAAAACCAATCCTTATCAGACAATAAATAACTTTCATCACTTTCAGGCATTTGATAAGAGTTATAAAAAGAAGTTAAAGCATCTTGATAAGGTAACATCGATTCTAACATTTTGTGCAAAGAATTCCATCGACTTACAATGTGCGGTGGAAAAAGAGTAAACCGAAGGTTCTGACTTGCACACGTATGTTTCCAATCACGCTTAATGCGTGACTGTCGTATCCATTGACAACAATTTTTAAGTTTGTCTATGCTACTACATTCAGCATCTTCATAACCATCTTTTACTGCTAAATTAATTATATGACATGCACATCTAACATGGAAAAAAACACCATTAAGCATTGGTCGTAAATATATTTATTCATTCAGTGGAAAACACCACAAACTCTCGTCTTTGTTCTTCATTTATTCACATGAGCATAAACTATTCTTTCATCAATGAAGCACATCTCAATCAAATTGCTTTTTAACATGGTATCATAGTTGATCAAGTAACAATAACTTGATCCTACTCCGATCCTTCTTTGTTCTTCACCATTTTATTTTTTTTCTTTCTTCTTTCTCTTTTCTTTTCCACTTTCCATGGCTGAAACACCATCACTCTTGTCTGGAGTACGCACATATCCCACACCCACTGAAGACCCTAGCCACCTTTCTATCTTCATCTAGTGATACCACAAACATTATCATCACTTCCCCTCCACTTTCAGGTCCCAATTACGTCACCTGGCATCGGGCTTTCACTCTTGCCATTTCCATAAAAAACAAGCTGGTTTTTCTCGATGGCACCATTGTTACTCCAGTGATGGACAATCCTTTATTCGTCCCTTGGCTGTGATGTAATAACCTCATTCTTTCCTGGATCTTGAACTCTGTCACCAGAGAAATTGCTTCAAACATCATGTATATCAATTCCGCTAAGGAAGTTTGGGATAAATTATGTACCCGTTTTTCCCAACCAGATAACGTCTGTATCTACCAACTCCAGCAACAACTGAGTTGTTTGAATTAAGGCGACATGCCCGTCAATGACTACTTTACGAGTCTTATTGCCTAGTGGGAAAATTACGCACCCACTTCCTTGTTGTACCTGTGGGCATTGCACCTGCCATGCCCCTGGCACTGTTGGAGACATACATACATCAGATCATATATTTAAATTACTCATGGAATTGAACGACTCTTATGAAGGAATCGAGGGGCAAATCTTGCTGCTGACTCAAACACCTACATTAGACCAGATCTTTGCCACGGTGTTATAGGAGGAGCGACAACATTAAGTCAAGGTTGTCCTCACACCTACTATGGAGTCGTCACCCTGGATGCCATCCATAATTCTAAACCCAATGAGATCCGATGTGATAATTGTGGTAAACCATGGCATACTCGTGAGAATTGCTATCGACTCATCGGATTCCCCGCAAATTTCAAGTTCAGCAAATCCATGAATAGTCCAACTGGTAATCATCGCTCTAAACCCCAAACATTTGCCAACAATGTTGTTTTGCCAGAACCTCAACCAGCAACAGATAATGTTCTTGTTTCCCTCACTCAAGATCAACTTCAGAGGATCATGCACTTCTCAATACTTATGGCGCTCAGCCTCGTCCCACCAATCCTCTGCCCTTCACAGAATCCTCATCCTTCACAAATCATCACTCAAATATGGCAGGTATAAAGTCTTTTCCACATTCAACTTTTCATCTTCATTCATGGATCATTGACACGGGAGCTACCGATCATATGGTCTGTTCACCAGATTTATTTTCCTCTAAAATCTGTTTTACAACACTTTCGTGCATAAAGGCACAATTCAGTTATCTGAACATCTCACTCTCACTGATGCACTATGTGTGCCTTCCTTTAATTTCAATCTTCTCTCCGTGAGTAAACTCACCAAGGATCCTTCTATTTCACTTGTTTTTCTCAATGATCTTGGCTACATATAGGCCCAATCTTCCAGGATGACGATTGGACTAGCTAAATATCACCATTGGCTCTACCACTTGCTCTCCACTCCTAAGGCTCAAGCCATTTGTCTTCCCTCATTGCAGCCTCACTCTCTGCCTCAAGCCCTTCAAGCTGTGTGTGATGTCCAGATTATTATTAATCATTTGTTGGACTAAATATGATTTGAATTTTATTGATAATTAATTTTAGAATTAATTAGAAGTGGAATTGACCAAGTGCAGGTCAACTGGCAAATTAATCGGATCCTAAAATATTTTGAGATTGTAAAATATACTCCGATAATATTTTAGAGATAAATTAATTAAAATGAAGAATTTAAGTTTTGGGTTTTTGGGGTGTGTGTAAATCCAATCGTTGTCTCTAAATAATATGTCAGTGCACCGGCGACACTTCGATGTACAAAACCGGGATAGGATACAAAAAAATAAATATGTTTTGTTGAGCATTTTTCGGACACACACAGTAAAAGGTGTAAAATCACGCACAGAAATCCCGATCCCCTCTTTTCTTTCTGCATTTCGCGCACATTCAGACCCCTCGCCACTAATCCGCCGCGCCCGCCGCCGTCCGAGCTCCTTCCGGCGCGTCCGAACCGCCGCCGCCTTCGTATCTCCCAGGCACTTCTTTCCATACCAATATCGCGAAGTTTCGTCGAGGATTGCGTCCGGATCTTGCAAGGAAGCGCCGCGGGTTGAAGTCGCGATTTCGTCCAATTTTGGGACGATTTTCTTCCGATTTTTTTGTGGGTAATCATCGCCGTCCCTCAGTCGTTATTTACCTGAAATCCCACGAATTTTTGATGAGCTTTGGTTCGATTTTGTTGGCATTTTTTGGAAGGGTTCGAGTGTGTGCTAGTGTGTGCAGCAGTGTGTGTGCGTGTGTGTGTGTTTCTGCGTGTGTGTGTGTGTCCAGCATGTGTTTGTGGATGAAGATGGTGTGTATGTATGTATTCCAACATGTATTGGTATAGGTACAAGACTTCTATATATGTTGTGCCTTGTGGTTGGATGATGTTTTGTTAATGTAAAAGGTTAACTTAAATTAGTGTAATGAGTTAAGGCGGTTATGTGACGATAAATTGAGTATGAACAATTGGGAATTGGATAGCATGAAAATGTTATTAATTGTAGGGATTTAATCATAACTCACATTATTGAACGGATAATTGTTGAAAATGAATTGGTGATTAAATGTCGTGATTTAGTGTCATTGTTGTTAAAAGGTGAAGACTAGATACATGCTAGTATGTGTTGACATGGAATAGAGTTATGGTGATGATTATGCTCAAGTGGATAGCATGGCATGTATTAATGATTTATGTCACTTTATTGAGTTTCAAATCTTATTAGTACTAAATCAAGAATTATGGAACCAATGCATCTTTAAAGTGTTAAAGTTGAATTTAATCAATAAATGACTTTATGTGGGGATTAAGGGGATTAGATTTAAAAGAGTAGAATCTTGTATCTACATGGATCCCTTCTTTCGTGTCTTGGTTTGAATCACCTCGGTGTGGGTTTGAATAATTGTGGAACGTGTTAATTGGCTTAATTGGATTGTTTTAATTAGACACTAGTTGTATATCATTATACATACACCCTTGCACTTCCTTTCCCTCTGTTGAACTTGTGTGTCTAGTGAACTGCTATGTGAGTTGGACGTGATCTTGCACGTATGGGTGTGTGCATCACGCATCATGTGTGTGTTGCACTTCCTTTCCCTCTGTTGAACTTGTGTGTCTAGTGAACTGCTATGTGAGTTGGACGTGATCTTGCACGTATGGGTTTGTGTATCCCGCATCATGTGTGTGATGTAGCTGATGGTGGGAGAAAATGGGGTTTTGCATCACCAATGACATATCATGATTCATGTGAGGATGTGTGCATCCAAAGTGTTGATTATGATTTGATTCATAATATTGAGTTATTGATTTGTGATATAGAAATGAAAGTAAGAACTATTTGATGGATGTTCATTGCTCGGATTATGAGCTAATATTGAATTGACGTTCGATATAGACTCTACAGGAGACTTCGGACGTTGATGATAGCTTGTTCATGTTGTCTACTATAAGGTACGTGGTGACGTACGAGCAGGTATATCTAGTCTCTATACATTCATGTATACATGCAAATTTTGAATATGATGATTCAGGTAAGTGTTTGACTTTAATAATTGAGTTTCATATACGAGTTATGGGGGACACGTAGTGGTGCGTGATCCAATTTTACTTGTTGAGTAGTGATGCCGTGGGCATGAACGATATGAGAAAATATCGAGAATGAGATAATGGGATAACCAGGGTTATATTGGGATAACCAGGTTTACATTGATGTTGAATTATTTATGTTGAGCATAAATGATGCATTGTTGTTGTATTGAATTCATAGTGTTGTTGGATATCATATTTTCAATGATAATACTGAACTTGACATTATGAAAGTCCGTGAGTTTGAAACAGGAACAGTGTGTGGAAGCTATACAGATTCGGAATTATACAGGGAGTATATTTTATGAGTTTTGAATAATCTAAATTGTTGCATTATGATTTCATATGTCGATTTGTGATCGAATATTGAGTTGGAGTGTGCTCACCCTGTGTGGGGGCTGTTTCTGTTGAAACAGGTACAACAGGTACGATGCTGCTTTGGCGTGCTAGGCTCGAACCTTGTTGGATGATGCTTCCAGAAGCATAGTATGAGATTGAGCCGATATACGAGTTTGAGCGGTTGGTATTTATACTAATTATGCATCCGGATGTGTATCCGTTATTCGTTGCTCTTCTGTGAGCACTTGTATTTATATATGGACTGTTTAAGGGTGTTGAAACCCACTTTTGTTGTCTTATTAGTGTGGTGTCTTCCCTGGCCGGGAATTTACTTGTGTTTCCGTATTCTGTTTAGTATCGTGTGTCCCTGGTCGGGAGTTATATTATGTGATGTGTTTTTATTTCCGGATAGCTCAGTTTGTGGGGAGACTCTGCCCAAATTTTTATAAAAACCCACAATGCAAAAGTGGTATAATGGGGATGGTATTGGGTGAAACCCCTGAGTCTATTTGTTGGTAGAGATGAACATATAATGTTGAGCATTTGTTTGTGTCTTGGAATTATGGGAAACAAGTAATGATTCGTTTTAAAGAATGAAAAGAAAATGAAAAATTTATACACATACGACGTCATAAATGAACTAATGACGAGTTTAAGTGTTGGGGCCTTACATTAGTGGTATCAGAGCAGTGGTTGCTCTTTGGGGCTGTTAAGGGCCTAGGAAGTTATTGATAGCACATAATTATGCATGATAGCATTAATGTTGTATGACACAACTAGTTGTTTATGTGCTTTTATGATATGAAAAGTGGTGCTAATCATTATAATTGCAGGAATCGTGTAGAATGCGATGTGATAGCATTAATGGTGATGTCTAGCACTTCATGTTAAAGGATCTGATTTGTAGGAAAATCAGGAAAGGTGAAACGTACGGGCTTCGGACGGTAAAACGTGTTACACCTTTGATTATGTATATCGTGGATAGTGGATCCTTACATGTGATGATATATGTGAAATGATAGTGATATATTGTGATAATGGAACCAATTGTTGTATTTGATTATTGTGGTAGAATTGATGAATGTTCCGGTAGCCTTTATCTCCGAGCGAGGGAGGTACTTGCCGCTGTCATGACTAAGCGAGGTAACATGCCGCTGTCATTGTCGAAGCGAGGGGTCCTAAAATTCCGCTGTTGTATTGGGACCGGAACAGTCACAATTCTAGTGATTAATGTGGAATATTGTGGTTATATGGTATCGATCATTATATTGTGAACTGTTGTATTAACCTGGATGCAGGTACAGGGAGCTAGTGGAAGTTCCGGTAGTTGTTATATTCGAGCGAGGGAGGTACTTGCCGCTGTCATATGAAGCGATGGTAGTATGATATTTGCCGATGTCATGTCTAAGCGAGGTAACATGCCGCTGTCATTGTCGAAGCGAGGGATATCATATGATGCCGCTATATGTCGAAGCGAGGGGTCCTAAAATTCCGCTGCTATAACAAGACCGGAACAACCACATTATTCGATATTGATAGCGATGTCTCATTCCGCTATATTGGTTGGCGATGGTTCATGCCGCCAAGTGTATTGATAGCGATGTCTCATTCCGCTATATTGGTTGGCGATGGTTCATGCCGCCAACTGTATTGATAGCGATGTCTCATTCCGCTATATTGGTTGGCGATGGTTCATGCCGCCATGTGTACTGATAGCGATGTCTCATTCCGCTATATTGGTTGGCGATGGTTCATGCCGCCATGTGTATTGATAGCGATGTCTCATTCCGCTATATTGGTTGGCGAGGGTTCATGCCGCCATGTGTATTGATAGCGATGTCTCATTCCGCTATATTGATTGGCGATGGTTTATGCCGCCGGGTACATGTATAGCGATGCCTCTTTCTGCTATGTCAATGGCGATGGCTCATGCCGCCAGACATGTGTTTATTGATGGTGCATTCCACTGATTCCATGGCGATGGTTCTTGCCGCCGATTATATATATTGCGACGTCTCATCGCTATTCGGTTGATGGTGAGTATATCAATTTGTGTACTGATATGAACTCATATTTTGTGGAATATTTATGATTGAGAGCAGGGACAATTTAAAGGATCAAGTGTGGATCAACTGTGTACAGTAAGTGTTATTACATCTTATTGTTTTAAGAATGTATATTCATTGTGATTATGGATATTATGTATGCCAGCGTTGGCGATGAGCATTATGTACCGCCGTAGGGCGATGAAGATTGATGCATTGCTATGTGTTAGCAATGAATATTTTTAGTACCGTTATTGTGATTAACGATGAATGATGTTGTATCGCAATTGTGTTAGCAATGAGTATTGATGATGCTTTGATTGCAGATGGCAATTAAAGTTATGCTACGTACAGTTATGTTATTGCTCATTGGGTATATGTGATTTAGGCCCAAGAGGATATTGAATCGGTCCAGGAGGACAAAATATCGAGGTAAACCGTTTCAGTTAGTTGAACATATTGATATATGTTGATTCGAGTTATTTTGTTGATTCATATTGATTTTGAAATCATGTACATGTAGAAAAGTTGATAATAGAATTGAAGTGGAACCTAGATGTGTCATTCATGTTTTATTGCGGTAATAAGGCAAGAAGGGGTGTAACCTCTGTGATAGCACTCTCATATCTACGGTGTGTAGTGATGAGATATTGAAAATAGATGTTAATCATTGTGTGACAATATTTATTGTCGTGAAAGCATGCTAGTTTTGTATGTGGTGGGATTAATAATTGATTAATCACCTATTAGGTTGAATGGAATACAATCAGATAGACATGAGTTTAATGAGTGTGTCACGGGATGGCATGAGTATGTCACGGGATGACGCGTGATTACTACGAATGTCGTGTGTGGACATGTGTTCATTGTGAATATTCATGATTAATGAATTATTATGTTTCGAGGATGAGTTAAAGATTGATATAAATTGCGTCATTAAAGCATGCAACTGATTCTTATGTTAAATTTCAATCACCATATGTGATAATGTGCAGTAGCATGTTGTGTATAGAACTGCGAGAAACTTATGATGCAGGAATTAGTGTTTGATGACAGAAACATTATGGATGTCAAAATGCGTAAATGACAAGGTACGTGTTATGTTACTAGTATTTGAGAAATGCTAACGGGATTATTTTGGTACTTGTCCTATGACAGATAATAATTGGGTGAAGTAATATGGAAATGTTGATACTTAAGAGTATGTGAGTGCTGTGATTAACATGATATTATGGTGCCATTGTGTATTGTAGATGAATCCATCTACAAAGGTATGTCACGAACTATTCGATATTGATGTTGATGATGAGTATAATCGTGACATGAAAATATTGGTGTTAAGCCATTTATCATGAATTGATACTGATGGTCTGTGGCTATTGGTGTGTATAATATGTATATACGTATGTGAAAATGACTAATGGGTTTTCTAGTCATTACCTTGCACCAGATAATAGCCAGGAGATGATATATGAAAGATTGATGCATAAAGGCTCAAGAGTACCGTTACTTCATACGGATGATAGTGATGATGTGGGGATAAGTTGCATACATTTGCAACGACACAGGTATGAAGTTAATTAGATAAATGTTGATGTATTGTCAAATATTCTTGAATATACATGAAAGCATGGATTGCATGATTTAACGAGATTATGTGATGGGTACTGTGATAAAAGTATATGACGGGAAATAAGATTGTGCAATGGAATTGTGTCGATGAAAGTACACAGGTGGTGAGATATGACAAAGAAGCTTGACGGTTAAAAACTTCTTGCGATCGTTGGTGCATCGTTGGTGCAATGGGGCACATGTGTGAGCCACGATGATTCCGATGACTGTCATCCTACGGATGGTAAAGTCTCTATCTTGAGCTATATACGGTACGTAAATTTTACAGTTGGCTTTTATGGTAAGCATGCGTTGAAATTTCGAGGACGAAATTCTATATGTTGGGGAGAATTGTGATGTCCAGATTATTATTAATCATTTGTTGGACTAAATATGATTTGAATTTTATTGATAATTAATTTTAGAATTAATTAGAAGTGGAATTGACCAAGTGAAGGTCAACTGGCAAATTAATCGGATCCTAAAATATTTTGAGATTGTAAAATATACTCCGATATATTTGAGAGATAAATTAATTAAAATGAAGAATTTAAGTTTTGGGTTTTTGGGGTGTGTGTAAATCCCAATCGTTGTCTCTAAATAATATGTCAGTGCACCGGCGACACTTCGATGTACAAAACCGGGATAGGATACAAAAAAATAAATATGTTTTGTTGAGCATTTTTCGGACACACACAGTAAAAGGTGTAAAATCACGCACAGAAATCCCGATCCCCTCTTTTCTTTCTGCATTTCGCGCACATTCAGACCCCTCGCCACTAATCCGCCGCGCCCGCCGCCGTCCGAGCTCCTTCCGGCGCGTCCGAACCGCCGCCGCCTTCGTATCTCCCAGGCACTTCTTTCCATACCAATATCGCGAAGTTTCGTCGAGGATTGCGTCCGGATCTTGCAAGGAAGCGCCGCGGGTTGAAGTCGCGATTTCGTCCAATTTTGGGACGATTTTCTTCCGATTTTTTTGTGGGTAATCATCGCCGTCCCTCAGTCGTTATTTACCTGAAATCCCACGAATTTTTGATGAGCTTTGGTTCGATTTTGTTGGCATTTTTTGGAAGGGTTCGAGTGTGTGCTAGTGTGTGCAGCAGTGTGTGTGCGTGTGTGTGTGTTTCTGCGTGTGTGTGTGTGTCCAGCATGTGTTTGTGGATGAAGATGGTGTGTATGTATGTATTCCAACATGTATTGGTATAGGTACAAGACTTCTATATATGTTGTGCCTTGTGGTTGGATGATGTTTTGTTAATGTAAAAGGTTAACTTAAATTAGTGTAATGAGTTAAGGCGGTTATGTGACGATAAATTGAGTATGAACAATTGGGAATTGGATAGCATGAAAATGTTATTAATTGTAGGGATTTAATCATAACTCACATTATTGAACGGATAATTGTTGAAAATGAATTGGTGATTAAATGTCGTGATTTAGTGTCATTGTTGTTAAAAGGTGAAGACTAGATACATGCTAGTATGTGTTGACATGGAATAGAGTTATGGTGATGATTATGCTCAAGTGGATAGCATGGCATGTATTAATGATTTATGTCACTTTATTGAGTTTCAAATCTTATTAGTACTAAATCAAGAATTATGGAACCAATGCATCTTTAAAGTGTTAAAGTTGAATTTAATCAATAAATGACTTTATGTGGGGATTAAGGGGATTAGATTTAAAAGAGTAGAATCTTGTATCTACATGGATCCCTTCTTTCGTGTCTTGGTTTGAATCACCTCGGTGTGGGTTTGAATAATTGTGGAACGTGTTAATTGGCTTAATTGGATTGTTTTAATTAGACACTAGTTGTATATCATTATACATACACCCTTGCACTTCCTTTCCCTCTGTTGAACTTGTGTGTCTAGTGAACTGCTATGTGAGTTGGACGTGATCTTGCACGTATGGGTGTGTGTATCACGCATCATGTGTGTGTTGCACTTCCTTTCCCTCTGTTGAACTTGTGTGTCTAGTGAACTGCTATGTGAGTTGGACGTGATCTTGCACGTATGGGTTTGTGTATCCCGCATCATGTGTGTGATGTAGCTGATGGTGGGAGAAAATGGGGTTTTGCATCACCAATGACATATCATGATTCATGTGAGGATGTGTGCATCCAAAGTGTTGATTATGATTTGATTCATAATATTGAGTTATTGATTTGTGATATAGAAATGAAAGTAAGAACTATTTGATGGATGTTCATTGCTCGGATTATGAGCTAATATTGAATTGACGTTCGATATAGACTCTACAGGAGACTTCGGACGTTGATGATAGCTTGTTCATGTTGTCTACTATAAGGTACGTGGTGACGTACGAGCAGGTATATCTAGTCTCTATACATTCATGTATACATGCAAATTTTGAATATGATGATTCAGGTATGTGTTTGACTTTAATAATTGAGTTTCATATACGAGTTATGGGGGACACGTAGTGGTGCGTGATCCAATTTTACTTGTTGAGTAGTGATGCCGTGGGCATGAACGATATGAGAAAATATCGAGAATGAGATAATGGGATAACCAGGGTTATATTGGGATAACCAGGTTTACATTGATGTTGAATTATTTATGTTGAGCATAAATGATGCATTGTTGTTGTATTGAATTCATAGTGTTGTTGGATATCATATTTTCAATGATAATACTGAACTTGACATTATGAAAGTCCGTGAGTTTGAAACAGGAACAGTGTGTGGAAGCTATACAGATTCGGAATTATACAGGGAGTATATTTTATGAGTTTTGAATAATCTAAATTGTTGCATTATGATTTCATATGTCGATTTGTGATCGAATATTGAGTTGGAGTGTGCTCACCCTGTGTGGGGGCTGTTTCTGTTGAAACAGGTACAACAGGTACGATGCTGCTTTGGCGTGCTAGGCTCGAACCTTGTTGGATGATGCTTCCAGAAGCATAGTATGAGATTGAGCCGATATACGAGTTTGAGCGGTTGGTATTTATACTAATTATGCATCCGGATGTGTATCCGTTATTCGTTGCTCTTCTGTGATCACTTGTATTTATATATGGACTGTATAAGGGTGTTGAAACCCACTTTTGTTGTCTTATTAGTGTGGTGTCTTCCCTGGCCGGGAATTTACTTGTGTTTCCGTATTCTGTTTAGTATCGTGTGTCCCTGGTCGGGAGTTATATTATGTGATGTGTTTTTATTTCCGGATAGCTCAATTTGTGGGGAGACTCTGCCCAAATTTTTATAAAAACCCACAATGCAAAAGTGGTATAATGGGGATGGTATTGGGTGAAACCCCTGAGTCTATTTGTTGGTAGAGATGAACATATAATGTTGAGCATTTGTTTGTGTCTTGGAATTATGGGAAACAAGTAATGATTCGTTTTAAAGAATGAAAAGAAAATGAAAAATTTATACACATACGACGTCATAAATGAACTAATGACGAGTTTAAGTGTTGGGGCCTTACACTGTGACTCAAGACTATACTCTATGGCATTTAAGATTAGGCCATCTTTCAAAACAAAGAATGCAGTTACTTAGATCATAAAATGCTGATATACCTTGTAACGGACTCCATGAGTATTGCGATATATGTCAACGTGCCAAACAACGAAAAATTTCTTTTTCCCCCAGTAACAGTGTCTCATCTTGTCTCTTTGATTTCCACTATGATATACGGGGCCCTTACTCACAACCATCCATTAATGGCCATCAATACTTTCTCACGACGATCATAGTAGAATGACATGGGTGTACTTAATGAAATTTAAGTCTGAGGCCCGATCAATTCTACAAAATTTTGTGCACCTAATACGAACTCAATTCAACTCCCAACTCAAACAAATTCGTACTGATAACGGGCTTGAATTCCAAATGCCTACTTTTTATAATTCTAATGGGATCACTCACCAAAAATCTTGTGTTTACACTCCACAACAAAATGGTATTGTGGAACGTAAACACCAACATCTTCTCAATGTTGCTAGGGCACTTTTACTCCAAGCTTCTTTACCATTGAAGTTTTGGGGGGATGCGATTTTAACTGCCACGTACTTAATCAATCGAATTCCAACACCTCTCCTTCAAACAAAACTCCTCGTGAAATCTTACTTGGTTCGATACCTTCATACTCACACTCACATCTACGTGTCTTTGGTTCTTTATGCTACATCTCCACCCTTCAACACCAAAGAACCAAATTCGACCCTCGAGCGCAAAAATGCTTTTTCATTGGATATCCAGTTGGTTTAAAGGATACAAAGTTTTTAATTTAGACACTCAAAGTGTCCATGTTTCAAGGGATGTCATTTTCTTTGAACAAGTGTTTCCTTTTGATCACTCTAAAGTCTCCACAGATATTTCAAATTCCCCTTTGATTCCCTCCCTCCTGCATCACCAGACTTCAATATTCCTCCTACTCACATCGATCCCATGCCATTTTCTCCGCCCACAAATCCTTCATCATCACCCCTGATCGAATCATCATCCTCTCCACAATCTCATCTCTCCTCTCTAGAGTCCATAGACGACAATAGCTCTGTCTCAATCCCATTCACTGATACTCCTCATCTACGTCGCACCACTCGCATTCGAAAGCCTCCATCCTATCTTCAGCAGTATCATTGTAATCTGACCAACACCAACATATATACACATCTTCCCACTTCCGATCCTTTACATTCCTATCTGTCATTTACACATCTCTCCCCTGCTCATTCCTCATATGCCATCACACTATCTACCCACAAAAGATCCTTCAACATATGCCGAGGCTGTGCGCTTTCAGCATTGGAAAGATGTCATATCCTCTGAACTTGCTGCTTTAGAAGCATATGGGACTTGGACTATCACTACATTCCTGCTGGTAAAAAGGCAATTGGGTGCCGCTATGTTTTCAAAACGAAGTTAAAATCAGATGGTTCACTTGACAAACAGAAGGCACGCCTAGTTGCTAAGGGATACACACAGAGGGAAGGCTTTGATTTTACAGAAACATTTAGTCCCGTAGCAAAAATAACTACTGTAAGATTGTTGTTGGCTGTGGCTTCATTTCATTCTTGGAATCTTCATCAACTCGACATTCACAATGCTTTCCTTCATTGTGAGTTGGATGAAGAGATCTATATGTCCCTCCCTCCGGGATTCCAGCCAAAGGGGGAGTGTCACGACAATTCACCACTTGTTTACAAGCTACACAAATCTCTCTATGGCTTGAAGCAAGCTTCAAGAAAATGAAATTCCAAATTCACTTCATCACTCATATCGATTGGTTTCCAACAATCTCAGTCGGATTATTCTTTATTTACCAGGAAGGATAACTCAGGTTTTATAATATTTTTGGTATATGTTGACGATATCTTGATTGCTTGTGATGATATGCAGCTTATCGACTCTATCAAGAACTTCCTATGAAGCCAATTTAAGGTTTGCAATCTAGGGACTTTAAAGCACATGCATGCTTGGTTGCAGGACATCTGCCACACCAATGGAACAAAATCATAAATTATCAAGCATATCCTGCAATCACTTAATAGATGCTTGATAGGGTTGAATATTACGTGTTTTTATGCTATGATATGTATATGTTTTCGTGTTGATTCTTGGATTATTTTACGGTTTATGGTATATATTTCTCTATTTCAGGAATCAATGTTGAAATGTAGGGAAATGTGAAGAAATCAAGCTAAAATGATGAAAGAATGAATAAAGTTGAAGAAAAGAGAAAAAAACCAGAATCCAAGACACATGTTGCTCCTTTCTCCTAAAATTACTATATGTCCGAGCCAAGTTTTGGAAATGTGGTCCATATACAAGTTGTAGAACTTTCTCTTATCTTCGCGTGGACAGCTAATTCATCAAATTTGGAGTTTTTATGAGAAAGTTACGGCCAAAATACGAAACTCGCCAGAAGCTGAAAAAGGCGAAGAAAAACATTCTGGTCTTGCCGATTGATCGAGCAAGCATTGCCGATCGATCGAGCAAGGCTGAAAACGCCACAAAATTCTTACTGTGAAGCTAGATCGATCGGCCGCTTTGTCCCGATCGATCGGCGGAAGGAATTTTCAGAAAAATAATGTTAGGATCGGTCCGGAGTGTTTAGAAGGGGAGGGTGAATGAACACTCCTTCTAAAAATTAATCCTTCGTGATTTCTTTCGGATTAGTGAAAGAAATCTGTTTCTTAATCAATTCTGGTACAAAACAGACCACTGAAAATATAAGTGCGGAACGGTCTGTTCTTGTATGTAAGAACGGCTCGATGGCTAGTGAGAAAGAACGAGTGCAGAAATAAGATACACAGGATATGTTTCTGGAAGTTCGAAGGTGGTGTAATCCTTCTACGTCTCCCCTTCTTCCAATTAAGGAAGGTTTATACTAGAAGACTTTGATTTATACAATCCTGTTGTACAAACCTGATTCAGACTGGATTTACCTCACTACCAATCTGAAACTCCTAGTCACTCAATCTGCTCAGACACTCTCTGTCTGACAGTTACAATATGTTTCTCACTTTCTGATTTTCAATATGGAAAACACAAGATGCGCACAGTGATCCTAAATGATCAAATGTTACGAATAAGACGTGCTTAAGAATGATTTCAGCTCGAGAGCTTCTGAACTTGTAAGCTTGTGCTGTTTTTGCTTTCTTGTTTTTCAATTGATCAGCGAATGTTGGTTGTCAGCCTCTATAAGTTCCTTTTGTTGCATCATTTTATAGTTGAATGTACCAACGACATTATTTCCCTTAATGTGCAACTTTGACTCTGCTTAAACACTGAGTAGGCTTCAGTCTTCTTCTTCAGGAAACTTGCCGTTCTGGTTCATACTTTCGGCGACTGTCAGGTAAGCTGCTCTTTATCTTCTTACCTATTATGGCAATCTTCAGTCTTTGGTCCTTTGTAGCATTAATTACAACATTAAATGCTACAATAAATAGCCGTTAATGATTCGGACTGAGGAGCCATTCTGTATGTATCCTAAGCTGTTCTGATCTGATAAAGATAGAGATCGATCTGAAGCCACGGTTGAGTCAGTCTGATAATCATCGATCCGGTCTGATAAGTAATGTGACTTATCAGCTTGTTCTGTTGTTGAGCTATCGATCTGGTCAGTCTGATTACCCTCGATCCGGTCTGATATGCTTTGTCATCTTATCAGCTTGATCTGTTTTGGGCGATCGTTCTGGTCAGTCTGATTTCTCTCGATCCGGTCTGATTTGTTTTGTCATCTTTAAAATCTCATCGATAAGATCCGGGACTAACAAATAACTTCCTTATAGAGTTTATGTCCAACAAGGAAGTCTTTGATTCCCTTCCCCTATATATTATACACGAAAATTACAACCCAAATCAGATTTTAAACCCTAGGAGCCTCCACACCTCCATACCCATATCACCTTCATCCATCTTCACCAATTCATCCTAGGAATTGGAACAACCCAACAAGGCGATTAAAGAGACGATCGAGAAGGAAGCAAGAGAAGGAGCGAGGATCTACAACCGGAGTCGACGCTGGGAGTTTATTCTTACTTTTAAACTTTAGTTTTGTTTTGTTTTGATTTTATCATGCTTGGATTGTTGCAAGACATGTTTGAGTATTTGTATTTATTATGAGTATGAACTAAGTTTTTTTATCGAGGCTAGGCGAATCCTTTGTTATGAACCTTCGATTTGATGATTGAATTCTTATAGTTCTTTGCGTATGTTTTATGTTATTCATGCTTTTAGAGGATTGATCACCTTTGAATGATGTTAGTATCGTAATTGAGATCGAGAGATGATTTTATGATACTGAATTAATAACTCATACCATGGATTTCAGACCGAGATCGAGAGATGACGTCAAATACATGCGTGATAGCCATAGATATCTAGTAATTGAAAGCTAGGAGTTTTCATGGATCTTATGCGATATTGAATTGTTAAATAAATGAACGAGAGTTACTTACTGCAATTCGGTGTTAAGTTTAATATAGCTCGAGAGAGTGTATTACATAAATTGGGAGAACTCGTCACCTTAGAAATATTTGAATATTCAATCGAGAATTGTAGGGAATTGCATTGGTGAGCCAAAGTCTCGATAATCTTCTCTAGTGGATTTTTCTCGTTTACTTTTATTGACTTGGTTGGATTAGTAGTTTATATTAATTAATTAGTTGTTAATTATAAATTAATTATCGTAGGTTAAATATAGTTAAAAGATATCTTATTTGGTACTTGCTTGTTAGTCCCTGTGGGTTAGACAATCCTTATCTTCCTATCTATACTAAAACTTGACACCGTGCACTTGCGGTCTAAAATCGCTACACTGAGAAATTTTCTGTTTAAAAAATAAGCGATCAATGCTTCATGTTACAGAAGGCTTATTGGAATATTATTCTACCTCACTATTACTAGACCTGACATCACTTACTCTGTCAATATCCTAAGTCAATTCATGAATAAACCTGGAAAGAACACCTCTTGGAAGCATACCGAGTCTTAAAATACTTGAAGGGATCTATTGGACAAGGACTTATTTATCGGACAGATTCATCTTTCGAGCTCAAGGGATTTAGTGATTCGGACTAGGCAGCATGTCCAGACACAAGAAGATCAGTGACAGGGTTGTCCATATTTCTTGGAGTTCTTTAGTGAGCTGGAAATCCAAAAAGCATAACACAATTTCGAGATTCTCATCTGAGGCAGAGTATAGAGCTTTGGCTCACACCACATCTGAGATTGTTTGGCTGCAAAAATTGTTGGACGACTTTGGGTTACACATAAAGCTACCTATTTCATTATTTTGTGACAATCAACCGGCGTTACATCTGACAAGGAATCCAGTGTTTCATGAACGCACTAAACACATAGAATTGGAGTGTTGGCCGGAATGATTAAGACGATTTATGTTCCTTCGAAACATCAACTAGCAGACATATTCACCAAATATTTGGGCACTCCAGCTTTTACGCACTTACTATCCAAGATGGGAATATTAAACATTTGTACACATCTTGAGGGGGAGTGTGAAAATAAAGAGGGAAAGAACAAATATGCACAAGATAAGAAGCCGTGCATCTGATACATATAGGGTAGAATGAGAGAATGAATTCTGCGCCTAGAATCGATTACTTCTGAAGAGAACTCTGAAGCAAAACCTTTTGGATCGATTACTTCTTCTTGTTCAAAATAAATGAACATCATTGAGTTGGATCGATTAAACTTTTATTATTAAGCCTTATGTTGAAGTTCAAAATAAATGAACACAGACTTAATCAAAAGAGGATTTTATTGATCACCAAGAAAATCCTAAATACACAGTCTGAAAAATTATTTTCTAGAAGACTGAGACGGAGGCGGCCTGAAGTCTTTCTTCTTTTCCCTCTTTTTGTCAGCAGCAATCTCTTGAAGAAAGTCGACAACTTGAGCTAGCTGCGCGCTGATAGCGTCAAGACGAACGTCTTGAGCGCGGAGGGAATTGGCAACAGATGCTCTGACTTCAGTGGCTAGCTCGATCTGCTCTTTTCTCAGACTGTTCTTGTAAGAGGCTTGTTGAGAAAATAGATTGTTTATGCCGCGCTGAAGGCTTCCGATACTGGCAGTCATCTTTTCTTTGAAAGAATCAAAGTCCAAAGCTGTAAGCCTCTGACCTTGATGAACTTCGAGAACGCGTTGAGAGAGAGACAGGCAGTTGTCGGAGAGATGCTGAAGAGTCCTTGCCAGGAATGGAGGTGCATCAGAGTGTTGGCTGGGAGAGCGATCTGATGAGGACAAAGCCTGGTCATCGTCTTCAGCAACTGGGACAAGTGAAGATACAGCAGCTTGGTGACTCTCAGACTGGATCAAGGTGACCAGATCCGAAGAAAATGTTTGAATGAAAGCCATATCTTCATCGGATTGGACTGGAGGAGTGCTAGGTCTGGAAGGCTCCTCAGTCTGGAGAGCTGCAACAATGGTGGACACCACCAGATCCGGATCGACGAATTCTGAAGCGCCAACTGTTGCCAGTTCTACTGTTGGACTGATTTGAGCACGGGAGGCTGAGGACCCCAAAGGAATGGAGGTTGTTGGAGAGTCCAACAACACATTCAATGGTTCATCATCGGGCACAGACGGAGCATTAGGTAATGGCTGCTCCGCTGTCTGGTCTGGTAGTGGCTCTGCAGTCTGATCTGGTATTTGCTCTGCAGTCTGATCTGTTACAACAGAAGGAATAACCTCAATGAAGGGTTCTGCCATAGTCTTGCTTGCAGAGGGATGATCCGGGCTGGTTGTGGGAGTGGATATACTAAGCTTCTGTCGTTGAAAATGGACAGCTAAGTGAAGAGCATGAACATCCATCTCTAATTGAGCAATTACAGCCCCATCATCTCTGGCAGTTGGAGCAAGCGGATCGAAGTTCTTTTTCTTGGCAGCTAGAAGCAGATTGGCCAGTCTGAATCTGTGAATAGCCGTAAATAGGTCTTTGCGCTGCACGGCAAGCCGAACATCATCAGTCTCTGTGCCTTTCAGAACTTCCTCTTCCATCTTCTTCAGTCTGCTCAACTTTCCGAAGAATAACTCAATGTGGTTGATAGTCCTGTACTGGACATATTCATCATAGACCACAATAAGTTCCTTCAGCCTCTCATCAACATCCTCCATAGCGATGTCGATGGCTGTCTGCGCTGCAGATTTTGGTTTAGAGGAGAGGGGTTCGGAGAGAATGGCTTTTCCCTTGCCGGTGGAAGAAGGAGACTTGATCCCTGATTGGGTATAATCACCCAACTCAGTGATAACTATTCCTTTGACCGTGGGAGAGGCAGAGGGGACTCGGATAGTGACTTTGGGTGCAGGAGTTGGAGCCTGTGAAGGTTGGATGGAAGGTTGTGGTGCAGGGGTGGCTGTAGGTGGAGGCAATATGGGTAAAGCTTTCAGGGGTAAAGGCTTGCTGGGCTTGGTAATCTGGGTTCTTGGCTTTTTGGGAGGTGGCTTTATTGGTGGCGAGGGAGCAGACTGAGTTTCTTCCGAATCAGTCTGGATGGTCAGTTTGCGCTTAACGCGAGGTTTGCGCGTAGCAGCCTGTTCTTCGCCCTTCTCAATCTTGACAGCAGCCAGAGTAGCGGGAGTGGGCGGAGCACTCTTGGACTTCAGCAAAGCAAGTCCTTTGGAGTTTAAAATCTTGAAGGGGCTGAGAACGGACTGCTTTCCCAGCTCGATTTCCAAGGACTCCAGTAGTTTACTGAGGGGAACAGCAAAGCAGACAGCTTGTTTCGAGGCAATCACTGTTTCCATCAGAACTCCAAACAGAATCACAGACCAGTTCATCTTCTGTCCGGATACGATAGCCGCCATAGCTCTGAACTTCTCTGCGGTCACTGCGTCAAAACTTCCTGCTTTCCCCAACAGAGGCTTGCCCACTATCTCGCACAGCACCTGGAAATGAAAGTGCATTTCCTTCTTCTTGAACGATGGTTGCAGGCGGGAGCCAAGAATAGATATCTTCTTTTGAAGATCCGAGAGTGACGCCTGATGAATCTGTCCAAATTCCGTCAGTCCGGAATTGGGGAGACCAAAGGTTTTGGCCAGCGTCAACGGCGAGATCTCAAAAGTTGTGCCCTTGACGGTAGTAGATATTGATGTCTTCTGGGAGACGGCATTGGCGAACAGTTCGCGGATTTCTGATTCATAAACACCGGTGCCGCACTCCAGAAAGTTTCTCAGACCAGAAGATTCCAAAGCTCTGAAGATGGATACCATCTCTGCATCTTCTGTCCTGTAGATTTCATTAAACTCAACGGAGAGAGAGTTGTGAGTAATGGTAGCCATTTGAGAGAAAGTAAAAGGGTGCAAGGATGAAGGAGAGTGAGAGAGTAAGAAAACAGATAGCGGTAATATGTAAAAAAGTGAAATAAAATGAGATGTTCAGCCCGCTAAATATGAGAGAGAAGACACGTGTCTTTATCTCGATGACTGATGAAAAGAAATTCAAAAATAAACGGTCAGGATATCATATAGTTAAGGCGGTTAAAATGCGATCAGTCCGGGCTGTTTTTGTGCAAAAAATGTATTGTCCAAACAGATTATGGGATAACATCAGATTGACATAGATCGGTCTGAAAGTTCGGACCGGTCTGTGTCTTTCTGATCATTGTATTATCAATCTGTGGTAACAAGAATCTTTAAACGCGAAAGAAAACAAATTTAAACTATTAATTAAGTCAATTAATCCAAGAATTTGACGAAAATAATTAAACTTAGCCTCTGGGAGTGGTTTGGTGAAGATGTCTGCTGCTTGCTGCTCTGTTGAGATGTGCTCGATCCGAATTTCCTTTTTGCCAACATGATCCCGAATAAAGTGATGACGTATATCAATGTGCTTTGTTCGAGAGTGCAAAACTGGATTATACGTTATAGCGATTGCACTTGTTGTCGCAGAATATAGGAGAGTCAACAGCTTGGATGCCATAGTCTTTGAGCTGGTGTTGAATCCAGAGCATTTGAGCGCAACAGCTTCCAGCAGCTAGATATTCTGCTTCAGCTGTGGACGTGGCAATCGATGTCTGCTTTTTACTGAACCAAAAGATCAATCTTTCACCTAGAAATTGACATGTTCCACTGGTGCTTTTATGATCAATCTTACAACCAGCGTAGTCTGCGTCTGAGTATCCGATCAGGCTGAAGTTTGAATCTTTGGAATACCAAAGACCAACGTTCTGAGATCCTTTTAAGTATTTCAGAATACGCTTGGCAGCAATAAAATGTGATTGCTTTGGTTCTGACTGAAATCTGGCGCACATACAGACTGAAAACATAATATCAGGCCGGCTCGCTGTAAGATACAATAACGATCCGATTAGTCCTCTATACATGGTTACTTCAACTGCTGTTCCCCCTTCATCTTTGTCTAACTTGATTGTGGGACTCATAGGAGTTGATGCAGTTGAGCATGTTTCCATTCCAAATCTCTTGAGGAGCTCTTTGGTATACTTGGTCTGATTGATGAATATGCCATTGCTGAGCTGTTTTACTTGGAGACCCAAAAAGAATGAAAGTTCTCCCATCATGCTCATCTCAAACTGTCCCTGCATTAGCTTAGAGAATTTCTCGCACAATTTGGGGTTAGTTGACCCAAAGATTATGTCATCAACATAAATCTGAACTAATAGGGTATGTTCCCCCTTAATAAATTTAAATAGAGTTTTATCTACTGAGCCGATCTGGAAATCATGGTTCAGCAGAAATTGAGATAGAGTGTCATACCAGGCTCTTGGAGCTTGTTTCAGACCATACACTGCTTTATTCAGTAGATATACATGATTAGGATACAAATGGTTCTGAAATCCAGGTGGTTGCTCAATATAGACTTCTTCCTGAAGCTTTCCATTAAGAAAGACGCTTTTGACGTCCATCTGATATACTTTGAAGTCTTTAAAAGCAGCATATGCAAGAAATATTCGGATAGCTTCAAGTCTGGCGACTGGTGCAAATGATTCATCGAAGTCGATTCCTTCTTCTTGTCTGAATCCCTGTGCCACCAGTCTGGCTTTGTTTCTAACCACAGTTCCATCTGCGTCTAGCTTATTTCTGAAGACCCATCTGGTTCCACTAACAGGCAGATCGCTTGGTCTGGGGGTCAGACTCCAAACTTGATTTTGTTCGAATTGATTAAGCTCTTCTTGCATTGCTTTAATCCAATTGAAGTCAGTCAAAGCTTCATCGATCTTCTTGGGTTCCAGAGTTGAGATGAAGGCAGCATGAGTGAACTCATCCATCATCTGTCCTCTGGTTCTGATCGGTGCAGAGGGACTACCAATCACTAGATTAGGTGGATGCTTCTTAGTCCATCGATAGCTTGACTCTGGATTGTCTGGACCGGTCGGATGAACGGTAGCAGCATGATCAGCATCTGCTTTAACAATTGAGTGAGGAACATCCGGATCAGCTCGATCAGGGGAAGCTTCAATGGCTTGATCCGGTCTGTCTGGTACTTCTGGTTCTGGTGGATTGTCTCTTGACCTGTTAGCTACAATCTCATCATCACTGTTAGCTTCGAGATGGATATTTTCCATCTGATTTTGAATTGAATCTTTGTTGCCCTCAACACATAATGATTCATCAAAAACTACATGAACAGATTCTTCTACAGTTAAGGTTCGATTATTGAAAATTTGATAAGCTTTGCTAGTTGATGAATATCCTAAAAATATTCCATTATCTGACTTAGCTTCAAATGCTGTAAGATGATTCTTACCATTGTTATGAACGAAGCATTTGCAGCCAAACACATGAAGGTGAGAAATAGACGGTCTGTTACCAGTCCATATTTCATAGGGGGTGAGATTCAGCTTCTTGTTAATCATAGACCGATTTTGAGTGTAGCAAGCAGTGTTTACAGCTTCTGCCCAGAACTTTTGCGAAATGCCAGAATCAGCAAGCATTGTTCTTGCTGCTTCCTTGAGCGTTCTGTTTCTTCGTTCTGCAACTCCGTTCTGTTGAGGAGTTCGAGCGGCTGAAAACTCATGCTTGATTCCATGATCTTCTAGAAATGATTCAAGATTCTGATTTGAAAACTCAGTGCCTTTGTCACTACGAATCCTGTCTATACTGGATGATTTCTCGTTCTGAGTTCGTTTCAGCAGCTTGATCAACTTCGGACCGGTCTGATCTTTACTGCTCAAAAATATAGTCCATGTAAAGCGTGAGTAATCATCAATAACAACAAGAGTATACCGCATTCCCCCTAAACTTGTTATTGGTATAGGACCAAACAAGTCCATATGCAGTAATTCTAAACATCGGGAGGAGGATTTGGCATTCTTGTTCTTGAAGGATGATCTGATCTGTTTGCCCATTTGGCAAGCTTCGCAGATCTTATCCTTAGCAAAATCGATCTTGGGCAGACCGATAACTAGATCATGTTTACACAGGCTGAAAATGGTCTTAAAGTTTATATGATTCAAACGCTTATGCCACAGCCAATGTTTATTATCATTGTTAGCGATGAAGCAAGTAGGATTATCAGGTTGAGCATGATTCCAGTTAATCTTATATGTATTTCCATTCCTGATTCCTACGAGCATGGTTATACCGTCTGATGATTTAACAGTGCAAGTGTGTTTGTGAAATTCTACAGCATAACCATTATCACAGAGTTGACTTATGCTGATCAGATTATAGCACAGATTTTCAACTAACAGCACATCATTGATAATAATGTTACCATGGACAATCTTACCCTTGCCCACGGTCTTACCCTTTGAGTTATCTCCGAAGATGATCTTGGGTCCAGTACATTCTGTGACTTCAGACAGCAGCTCGATGTTTCCAGTCATGTGACGGGAACACCCACTGTCCAAATACCAGTCTGATGCGAGTTTCTTCGGTACCTGTCATCAAATATAATTATTGTTGGTACCCAATCCTATTTGGGTCCAGAACGGATTAGCCATTTGGGAACCCACACCTGTATCAGCTTCAATGGCTTGTGTGTGTAGGGTGTGCTGTGTGCTGGTCTGTTTCGATGTTGTGTGTGATAATGTGTGCGCTGTGAAAACCTTTGATTTTCATAAGGTAGTCTATATCTTCGTTGAATCGATTTTGAGTTATAGTAATTGTATTGTCTTCCTTGCCTTCGATCTTGCACCTTTGGATTTGGTCTGATAGACTCAAATCTTGCTGGTGCCTTTTCTTTGGCTTGGTCAACATAACCAATTCCTTTTCTCAGATTTTGATTCACGTAAGAGACTCCTGTTTGAATCTTAGGTGCTTCAGTTTCATATACTGTGCTGGATTTAACAAATGTCATTTGTTTGACTTGATTCTTTACCAGCAACAGCTCAGATTCATCTTTGGTGCATTCTTTGGTGTCAAAGCCTATGCCGGTGAAATCACCGACGTTTCTTTGAACCTCTTGTAATTCTTCCAAGGATGTTCTGGATTTTGTCCATGTTTTGAATATATGTGAGAGCTTAGCATTTTGTGTGCTAATTCTCTTATTTTCTTCATGGAGCTGATCATAAGAGATTTTCAGCTTATTCAGCTCGATCTGGAGATTTTTGCACTCACCCTGCTCAGAGCAGCTTGGTTTGTTGTGCTCATCCATTTGATCACTGACTTTAACTTTATTCTTCTCAAATGATTCAGCTAAGATTCTATAATCATTAGCCATGTCTTGTAGTGCGGACATGAGCTTTTCTCGTGTAAATTCATTTGAGTTAATATCATATACCTCGTCTGTCTGACTCATCTCTTCGTCTGCCATAAGTCATTGAATATCTTCTTCGCTTTCGCTGGAAGAGTATTCAGAGCTTTCCGAGTCTGAGTCTGTCTGAGCCCATTTGCTGTTTCCTTCTTCAGCTACTAGGACTTTTTGAGATTTTCCATGATTCTTGCGGTCTTTGTAGTGCTTCTTCTTTCTATCATCACGATGCTTCTCTTTCCGTTCTTCTTTCTTCGGTCTGGTGCAATCTGCAATAAAGTGTCCGGTCTTACCACAATTGTAGCAAGCCTGATCATTAACAGTATCATCTTTTCTTGATTTATAATGATGAGAGGGTTTGAAGTTCCTCTTATTCTTAGACATAAATTTACCGAATTTCTTGATAAATAATGACATAGCATCGTTACTTATCTGTTCAGCAGATCGGTCTGATGTTGAAGCGATCTGGTCTGGAATGGCTGCCAGGGCCTTGTTTGGTTGAGAGATGAATGGCTCTGCTTCACCTCTGCTTATCAGTTCAAACTCATAGGCCTTAAGATCTGCAAACAGATCATGAATTTCAACCTTGTTAAGATCTTTTGATTCCCTCATGGCAATGGTCTTAACATCCCATTCCTTTGGCAGAGCTCTCATTACTTTCAGAGCGATCTCTCTGTTAGAATATTCCTTCCCCAGACCATTCAGTTCATTTATGATGCCGGTGACTCTTTCATCAAACTCATTTAGAGTTTCTCCACTTTTCATCTTTATGCTCTCAAATTTTTGAAGAGCAACAGTTAACTTGTTTTCTTTGGTCTGGTCGTTGCCTTCACATAGCTGTTCTATCTTCTCCCAAATTTCTTTGGCAGTAGAGCACATTTTGATTTTGCTGAACATGTTCTTGTCCAAAGTCTTGAACAAGATGTCTTTGGCCACATTATCGAGATTTGCTTTCTTTCTTTCCTCATTCGTCCAGAGGGATCTGTCCTTTTCTACCATTGTGGTTCTCCACCGGTAATGGCGACTGCTGTATTTATTTTTTGGATCTTCATTGGTCCATCAGTGATGACGAACCACATGTCGTCATCCTGAGCTGCCAGGTGAGCTTGCATTCTGATTCTCCAGTCATCATAGTCTTCTTTTGAGAACATAGGAATTTTGTTGAATGATGCCATCAACTTGAGTGATTTAGCTGATTAAGATGACCTGCTCTGATACCACTTGTTAGGATCGGTCCGGAGTGTTTAGAGGGGGGGGGGTGAATGAACACTCCTTCTAAAAATTAATCCTTCGTGATTTCTTTCGGAGTAGTGAAAGAAATCTGTTTCTTAATCAATTCTTGTACAAAACAGACCACTGAAAATATAAGTGCGGAACGGTCTGTTCTTGTATGTAAGAACGGCTCGATGGCTAGTGAGAAAGAACGAGTGCAGAAATAAGATACACAGGATATGTTTCTGGAAGTTCGAAGGTGGTGTAATCCTTCTACGTCTCCCCTTCTTCCAATTAAGGAAGGTTTATACTAGAAGACTTTGATTTATACAATCCTGTTGTACAAACCCGATTCAGACTGGATTTACCTCACTACCAATCTGAAACTCCTAGTCACTCAATCTGCTCAGACACACTCTGTCTGACAGTTACAATATGTTTCTCACTTTCTGATTTTTAATATGGAAAACACAAGATGCGCACAGTGATCCTAAATGATCAAATGTTACGAATAAGACGTGCTTAAGAATGATTTCAGCTCGAGAGCTTCTGAACTTGTAAGCTTGTGCTGTTTTTGCTTTCTTGTTTTTCAATTGATCAGCGAATGTTGGTTGTCAGCCTCTATAAGTTCCTTTTGTTGCATCCTTTTATAGTTGAATGTACCAACGACATTATTTCCCTTAATGTGCAACTTTGACTCTGCTTAAACACTGAGTAGGCTTCAGTCTTCTTCTTCAGGAAACTTGCCGTTCTGGTTCATACTTTCGGCGACTGTCAGGTAAGCTGCTCTTTATCTTCTTACCTATTATGGCAATCTCCAGTCTTTGGTCCTTTGTAGCATTAATTACAACATTAAATGCTACAATAAATAGCCGTTAATGATTCGGACTGAGGAGCCATTCTGTATGTATCCTAAGCTGTTCTGATCTGATAAAGATAGAGATCGATCTGAAGCCACGGTTGAGTCAGTCTGATAATCATCGATCCGGTCTGATAAGTAATGTGACTTATCAGCTTGTTCTGTTGTTGAGCTATCGATCTGGTCAGTCTGATTACCCTCGATCCGGTCTGATATGCTTTGTCATCTTATCAGCTTGATCTGTTTTGGGCGATCGTTCTGGTCAGTCTGATTTCTCTCGATCCGGTCTGATTTGTTTTGTCATCTTTAAAATCTCATCGATAAGATCCGGGACTAACAAATAACTTCCTTATAGAGTTTATGTCCAACAAGGAAGTCTTTGATTCCCTTCCCCTATATATTATACACGAAAATTACAACCCAAATCAGATTTTAAACCCTAGGAGCCTCCACACCTCCATAACCATATCACCTTCATCCATCTTCACCAATTCATCCTAGGAATTGGAACAACCCAACAAGGTGATTAAAGAGACGATCGAGAAGGAAGCAAGAGAAGGAGCGAGGATCTACAACCGGAGTCGACGCTGGGAGTTTATTCTTACTTTTAAACTTTAGTTTTGTTTTGTTTTGATTTTATCATGCTTGGATTGTTGCAAGACATGTTTGAGTATTTGTATTTATTTATGAGTATGAACTAAGTTTTTTTATCGAGGCTAGGCGAATCCTTTGTTATGAACCTTCGATTTGATGATTTAATGATTGAATTCTTATAGTTCTTTGCGTATGTTTTATGTTATTCATGCTTTTAGAGGATTGATCACCTTTAAATGATGTTAGTATCGTAATTGAGATCGAGAGATGATTTTATGATACTGAATTAATAACTCATACCATGGATTTCAGACCGAGATCGAGAGATGACGTCAAATACATGCGTGATAGCCATAGATATCTAGTAATTGAAAGCTAGGAGTTTTCATGGATCTTATGCGATATTGAATTGTTAAATAAATGAACGAGAGTTACTTACTGCAATTCGGTGTTAAGTTTAATATAGCTCGAGAGAGTGTATTAGATAAATTGGGAGAACTCGTCACCTTAGAAATATTTGAATATTCAATCGAGAATTGTAGGGAATTGCATTGGTGAGCCAAAGTCTCGATAATCTTCTCTAGTGGATTTTTATCGTTTACTTTTATTGACTTGGTTGGATTAGTAGTTTATATTAATTAATTAGTTGTTAATTATAAATTAATTATCGTAGGTTAAATATAGTTAAAAGATATCTTATTTGGTACTTGCTTGTTAGTCCCTGTGGGTTAGACAATCCTTATCTTCCTATCTATACTAAAACTTGACACCGTGCACTTGCGGTCTAAAATCGCTACACTGAGAAATTTTCTGTTTAAAAAATAAGCGATCAATGCTTCATGTTACAGAAGGCTTATTGGAATATTATTCTACCTCACTATTACTAGACCTGACATCACTTACTCTGTCAATATCCTAAGTCAATTTGAATAAACCTGGAAAGAACACCTCTTGGAAGCATACCGAGTCTTAAAATACTTGAAGGGATCTATTGGACAAGGACTTATTTATCGGACAGATTCATCTTTCGAGCTCAAGGGATTTAGTGATTCGGACTAGGCAGCATGTCCAGACACAAGAAGATCAGTGACAGGGTTGTCCATATTTCTTGGAGTTCTTTAGTGAGCTGGAAATCCAAAAAGCATAACACAATTTCGAGATTCTCATCTGAGGCAGAGTATAGAGCTTTGGCTCACACCACATCTGAGATTGTTTGGCTGCAAAAATTGTTGGACGACTTTGGGTTACACATAAAGCTACCTATTTCATTATTTTGTGACAATCAACCGGCGTTACATCTGACAAGGAATCCAGTGTTTCATGAACGCACTAAACACATAGAATTGGAGTGTTGGCCGGAATGATTAAGACGATTTATGTTCCTTCGAAACATCAACTAGCAGACATATTCACCAAATATTTGGGCACTCCAGCTTTTACGCACTTACTATCCAAGATGGGAATATTAAACATTTATACACATCTTGAGGGGGAGTGTGAAAATAAAGAGGGAAAGAACAAATATGCACAAGATAAGAAGCCATGCATCTGATACATATAGGGTAGAATGAGAGAATGAATTCTGCGCCTAGAACATTCTTTGGAATCTTTGCATTTTTAGAGGAAAGTATGTTAGGGATCGTGCATGCATTGTGTGAGCATTGCACATGTGAATTAGTAGTTTTGTTTTAGCTTGCTATATATAGTTGATAGGCATTCTTGATTGTAATTAACTTTTTCATCATTTATTCATTAAGTGGAAAACACCACAAACTCTCGTCTCTGTTCTTCATTTATTCACATGAGCACATAACTATTCTTTCATCAATGAAGTACATCTCAATCAAATTGCTTTTTAACATTTATCACTATTTATCACTCTTATTATTGATTACAATTATATTATCTACATACCAAGTGGACGCTTAGTACTTAGGATTTGATAAATAAAGTATTATTGGCAAATATATGAGGTATGTGACATAGCATCAAGTGCAATAAATGATTTACTTTAATTCTTACATTTACAAATTATACCATTTAACCGAAGTTTTGATTTCATTTATGATAAATTTGAAATTATCTCAGTTTTGTCAACGTCGTGAATAAACTCTTTTGTAGACGGTTTACAATTTTTTTATGCAAGAAGGCCTACATTTGAAGGGTCGAGAACAAAAGAAAGGGGCTATAATGCTATACTTCTAAAAATCACTGGCGCAGTGTCGGATCTCTCTAGGACATCGATACTCATCAGACACTACTTAAACACGTGTCGTATACGTCATATGACATGTCATTAATTTTTTTAACAAATTAAAATCGGACACACATGTCGGACGCTTCCCTCAAAATCAAATACTCGTGTCGGACACGATCGATGGGCATGTCCGACACAGAAAATAAACTTTTGGGGGGTTATTGTACAATTTAAAAAGTTTTTGGCTAAAATGAAATTTGGACGTATTAGTTAAATTTTATTTTAATTGAAGTAGTATACATTTGATGTAAGTATAAGTGATACTATGATGTTTTCATTGGCATGCCTTTATTTATATGCTTTTTTGAATTTTGTAAGAATATTTTTTGTGTTATCTTTTATTTGGACGTGTTTGTTAAATTTTATGTTAATAGAAGTAATATATTTTGGTGTTAGTATGCGAGATAATATGATGATTCCAGTGACATTCATTTATTTATATGTTTCTTGAATTTGGTAAGAATATTTTTTTGCTTTTTTACATGTTTTAGAATTTTTAAAAAAAACGTGAATTATAGTATTTAGTATATAAAAATATATACAGATGTGTCACAACCGAGTCGTATCCTGAAAATTTTGACAATCTGTGTCGTCGTGTTCGTGTCGTGTCAGTATCGCCGTGTCAGTGTCTATACATCGTAGGATAGGGGTAATCTAGATCTCATCTCAATTACTTTAGCCAACACTCAAATCCTTTAAATAAAAATAAATAGGTGCCAAAAGCCCAAATATTCGCCACTACCACTTGGTTGAAAGTGGCATAATCGTCTTCTCTAGTTATGAAAGGCCTGAATTCTATCCCACGATATCACAATTCTCTCACTATTAGTAGTTGTAATACTAAAAAAAAAAAAAAAAACAGACAGGGAAGATTTACAGTTACGAATAATCCAGCCAAAGTAATAGGAATTAGACCTAAAGGGCTCTCGGAATTCCCTTTCAAGCTTTCTCGAGTCCACATCCTCTTTGTCTTATGAATTCTCATATGCTTATGTTTAGTGTTAAGAAAAGTGGGAAGCCATTCAAGATTCACGGCTTTCATATAATAGGTTACTCTTCAACTCTCTGAAGAAATACACAATTATAACTTCTCACGTGCCATAGTGATGGATAACAATACGGATGTGAGCCTATTAAGATATGTGATAGAAGAAACTTCAAGATTTTAGTTAATTACTTTTATAGTTTTTTATTTTATTAATGATTATTAACATAAATATAATCTATTCGATTTTAATAAACTTAAATATATATATATAAAGGATATCAAAATATTTTAGAAATTGATAATTTGAAAATATGGTGAAAATATATGAGGTGGCATATAAAAGTAGGCTACAAATTTACAAAAAAATATTTATTATAGGTACTTTTCATTGAGAAAAGAAAATGATATGTTCGTTTATTGATTTAAAATGATAAAAAAAAAAGTTAATTCAAGATTTGATATTTGATAACACAATATAAATAACATAGATTATTAATAAATATTATAAAGTAAAAAATAATAATAAAGTAGCAAAGTGTGGTCAATAGTTTTAAGTTTAAGGAAGAGTATTTTGCAAGATGCAAAGTACAATTAACCCATTTGGGAAGTTAAATTTAAAGTTAAACTTGAATGAACCCTAAAGCATGGATGTATATAAAAATACAATAGCAACTCCAGCACGTGTTATTAACTTTATTTCCATTTTTTATTAAATATATATTATATACATCTATGCAAAAAATAATTGTAAAAGGAATAATAAAGAATAAATAAGAGAAAATTAATTAGTATAAAGTTTTTTTAGAAAATTAAACTGGATATATTCTTTCTCAAAATTCGCAATGCACCGACCGTTTAATTTCATAGTAGTTATTTGGTGCATTTAATTTATTATATCATATGTGTAGAATTAAGTGTTTGTCGTTTTACCAATAAATATAGTTGATAATAACAATATAACTCAAATATTTTTTAATCATACAACAGTTCAAGCATCATATTTTCATCGCTCGTCTAATAGAGATAATTATTGATTCTCAACAATCTATTTTTCAATAATTGCATCATTTACAACTCATGGAAATAAAAAAATGTGATACCAATTGAATGATCAAACATTTATCATTTTATCAAAAATTATAAGCGATTGTTATAATATAATTCAAATATTTTTGAGACCGTATAATAATTCAAGCGACATTTTCCAAGGCTTTCAACAATAAAACTTCTAGAATATATAATATATGTTGAGCAAAACAATAGTAAATATTTTTTTCTAATAAAAGATTAGGTCTTATTTGGAGTCGAGTTGACACATTTTAAGCTCTAGAAAAACCCTGTCGAGCTGGACTCGATAAATGTTCTCGAGCTTCTCGAAAGCGACTCAAGTAATTTTGGAGTGATTCGAACTCGAAATTGACAACTTATTTAGAAAAAAACACCTTCCTAATATAATAATTAAAATATATAATTCAGGATAAAACAAAATGCTAATAAAAAATCATTACTTGAGTTCGAAACATTAAAACCTGAACTTCTTAATCCGAAATGGATGGGGAGAGAGAATGTTCATTTTTTAAAGGGTACTGGCTAAAGAATGTAACTACTCAAATTCTACATTAAATACAAGAATATTATAATTAGAGTAGCCAAAACGGACTACTCAAATTCTAAATTAAATAAAAGAATATTATAACTAGAGTACTGAAAACGGGTTGATTCGCCCAACCCATTATTCCAAACAGTTTGGTCTGTTTAGGCTCGTATCTAGAAGGGTTGAAAAATCTACAACCCAACCCAACCCAACTTGATATAAAATAAAAAAAATTTAAACTATGATTTTAATGATTAAAATTATTAAATAAATTATTAATCATATTTTAATTAATTAATTTATTTTTATTATAAATTAATTAATTGACCTAACCCACAGCTCCACCTAACCCGCTAAACTAGACAAATTGTCATGTTAAGGGTGCGCTTGGTTCGAGGATATGATAAGTGATGGATAGATTAAAAAGTGGATAATGGGTTGATAAGTAAACTAATGGATAAGTTATATTGTGTTTGGTTCGTATGATTAATAAAGTATGATAAGGAATATTGTGTTTGGTGTACTTGATAATTAGGTGGTATAGATTAATTTTATTCATAAAATGACAAAAATACCCTCGAATATTTTTGCACTTATTTTTTTATTTATTTCAATTAAAATTTAAATTAATCAAATAAATTATTTATGTAATTTAATTATTAATAGAATATTATTCTTGCACTAATTGAGCTACTTCTTGATCAGTTTGAGTACTAAAGTCACATTTCTTGTTTGTTTTGAACTTTATTCTTGCACTTATAAATAATTTTTTATGTTATTTTTAAATTTTTTAAAAATAAAAAGCAAAGTTGTTTAAATGAAAACAATTTTAGATTAATACATCATTAGCAAAACTATTTCCAATTCTGAAACCTTGTTAATTTGCCCACCAAGCATCAAAGCCACGCCACCATTCCCTTCGCCGCCAATCACCATGTTCTTCCAAAAAACCAGAGAAACTTCGGAATTACACGAGGCAGATCTCATCCATTTTTGCAAGTAGACATTAATACCTTCAGACACCTCAATAATGAGTCTCAAACTTAGATCTGGTTCGTGTTACCCTCTGTCAATTTCTTAATCATAGCTTCATCCCAACAGTTAACAGCGAGCATTTGAATAACAACATCGTCGTATGGTGCATTTTGTAAAAATGAAACTGAACCAGTTTTGTGGGCTCATCTACAGCCCTTCGCATCAATTGAAGAGTCTTAAGTCTGGAGAAATGATTTACGGCATGAGTAACTGCCCTGTCTTTCCATTTCTGAGCAGCATATTTGTTTACTCTATGTTTGATTATTTTGCAGCGAAAACTATTTGTGTTGTCCATGGTGATAGCGAGAACATGAGGTTTTTGTCGCTGATTCCATCTGGGTTGGGGGCAATAATGTAATTATATGGGGCTGTGGAGGGGTGATGCCGGGTAGTGATTAAATATCACTGCCTCCGGATGTGATAAGTTATTCAAACATTTTATGAAAATAATATCTATAGGATCGGGCTTTGCATATCATCACGGGCTGCAATAAGGCAACCGAACACCTGATGATGACAGGCTAGTTCCCAATCATGTATTCATCTAGTGAACCGAACACTGCCTTAATCTAAAAAACCTTGGTTCAACCCAGCGCAACCCATCTTATGGGCTCTAATTATAACATTGTTTACCATATTTCTCCACGACCATTACCCTATTACAAAATCAAGATTCATGTAAAGATACGTGTCCTTTAATTACAGAAACTACCCATTTATAAGAACAGATAACTATCAATAAATTGGATCAAATCCCAAAAACAAAGATATTTCCAGTTATACCCTTCTATGCTAGAAGACCAAATTGCCCACTCATCCTTTCCACTCAATGCATTGAGATGTTGGCCTTGTTTTCTGATTCCCGGCTTTCAGAGGGCAAGCGGTTTGAACTGGCAACACCATACAATTATACTGCAAACACAAAGAGCTACTCATCGGAATCTCCACCGTCGGATTAATCTCGATTCCGGTCAAGTAATTGTGCTGTAGATACAGTATCTGTATGTTGGATGCCAATAACCGGTTCACGAAGCTGGCGGGGACGTGGCCCATGAACCGGTTATTGTTCAGGTACAGATTCTGAACCGTGGAGAACATTGGCGAAATTTCGCCGGATAGCCGGTTGAAGCTTAGATCAACGATCGGGATTGTGACTAGATTAGTGGGGTGAACCGTGCCGGAGAATTGGTTGCGCTGTACTTGGAGGTTGGTGATTGGGAAGGTGAATAACTCAGCAGGAATGGGTCCGGTGAACCGGTTCATGCTGAGGTCGACGTAGTTCAGCTTGTTTAATCGGTTCAGTAGCACGTCGACAGGCCCGGTGAGCTGGTTCGATGACAGCGAGAGGTACTGAAGGGAGGGAGGGAGTCCGGTTGATGAAATCGAACCGGAGAAATCGTTGTGTTTCAGGTCGATTCGAGTTAAGGATTGGGAAACGAAAGGTGGGATTGAACCGGATAGTTTGTTGTGACAGAGGATGATGTTGGATAACGCCGGCAGGCCTCCGATGGAATATGGGATACTTCCGGTGAGCTGATTGAAGCTAAGATCGAGTGTTTGGAGTCCCTGGAGCTGGCCGAGTTTCTCCGGGATTTCCCCGGTGATGAAGTTCTGGCTGACGGCGAGAAACCGGAGGTTTTTCAACTGAGACATAGTGTCAGGCAGAGAGCCGAAGATCCGACCCGGGACAATGGTTAATTCCGCCATTGATGAGAGTTTACCAATCTCCGGGTCAAGTCTTCCTGTCAGACCCGGAGACCCGGCTCTAGGATCACCGAGATTGAGAGCATTCACTTTATCCCCGTCGCAATAAACACCGGAGAAATTACACGGTTCCGAAGTGAAATCCCAGGAAGTAAAATAATTCGACCCGGGCAAATCATCCAAGTTTTTCCGAATATTTTGCAATGCCAAGAAATCGATGGGGTCCAACATTGCATGCGCGAGAAGACCACATTTCAGAACAGAAATCAGATGAGCCAAAAACATGAACCAGAAGCAGCCATTTTCCCTCAAAAAACACTTCATTCTAGTTGCTTCTCCTGCTGATTGATACAAACTGGAGAGAATATGAGGAGGGATTTATAAAGGGATTTTGAAAGTAGTGCTTTTTCGTGAATAAGAGACTGAAATATTTAATGGAGACAGCAACAAAAGTTACAGAATAAATATAAAACACAGTGAAGAAATAGGACGATAAAACTTGACTGGCTTCACATGAAAGCAGCAAACAACAAGAAAAGTGATAGATGTGAATTTATTTTTCTTTTATCGGATTTGTGGGAGAAGGTGGAGAAATATGGGAAGCGAGGTTTTAGGTATTTTACTGCTTGGGAAGATAATAAATTGTTTATTTGGATTTTTGTTAATATATCTCGGTTTGGTTTGGGACTGGCAAACGGTTGTCCGAGCCTATGTGGAAACATACGAGGCTACGTTTTGACGCTTTGGTTGCTCTGCTGGCAACCCACGAGACTGGTGTCTCTTCGCTCTGATTACATAGGTACCGCTTTGTACGTAGAATGGGATAAATGAATGATAAATAATAAGAATGATTAGAAAGATAAAGTTGAGGATTAAATAGTATTACGTGATTAGTTATTTGATATTTGGTATGATTTTAAAATGATGGATTATTTTTTGTGTATTGACTCAATTACCAAAATACCCCCATAGTATATTAAAAAATTACTAAGATATTATAAAGACAAAAAAAAATAACATATTTTTATTTAATTGAATAAATAATTAAATAAATATAAATATATTTTATAAAATAATATATTTAGATATATTAAATTAATAAATTCAAAAATATTATTTTAATTATATAAAATAAATAAACATAAAACTTATAAACTATTATTTTAATAATAATAATTATTTATAATATGAAATAAATTATTAGAAATAGAATAATAATAATAATAATAAGTTAATATAAAATATATTAAAAATAAAATAAAATATATATAATAAGAGTAAGAGAAAATAATAAAAAATAAATTTTTATAATTGTGAAAATTGTAGTAATTAATAGCCTATTTTTAAAATAATTGGATAAATAATTTAAAAAATTATTGTTTTAATTTATTAAAATTATTTTAATAATAAATTTAAATATATTATATTAATATTTAGATTTTCATTATATTTTTTGATATCCAAAATATAGATCAAAATAACTACGAATATTAATTAATAACATATAGAAAAATTAAAATTTAGAAATAATATAATTATCGTAACAATTAAATAATAATACAAATTTTTGAATATTAATTTTAATAATAATAAATGTTACTAATAATTATAATATTATTCATATTATAGATTATATTTAAATGTTATTAAATTTAATAATTTCTAATTTTTTTAAATTCAAGGATATTATTAGCAAAAAATATAATCCACCAATATCCTTCAATTCCACATGGTATTATTTAACCATCATATGAAGGATTACCATATGTACAGTGTGGGCCGAACGGGCTATCATACTTTTTATCATGTCTACCAAACACATGATAAGTGAGTGATTAAAATCTTAATCACCCCTTATCATTAGAGCTGTCAAAACGGGTCAGCCCGACCCAAACGGGTTGGCCCGCCCAACCCGTGACCCAAACGGGCCCAACCCGTTTGGGCCCGCCTCCAGGCGGGTTGGGAAAATCCCAACCCAAACCAACCCAAGGCGGGCTGGCCCGCCGAAATTTTTTTTTTTTAAAAAAGCTTCATAAAAATATTTCCAACTAAACTTGCAGAACCTGGAACTGATGCTAGAAGAATACTGAAACCTACTTCAGGTTTTATGTAGATATTAGCACTGCTACTAAAAAAACTTGATTAGGGAATCAATATTTTACTCAATCATGAAATACATGTTGCAACTTTCAAGCAATACAAATTGAAAAATATATGGTAGATCGAATGATTCAATGTGATATTGAGTTTTTTTTATGAATCGAGCCTAGAAAAGGAAAAAAAATTTAAAAAGAAAAGGGCCAACCCACGGGCCAGCCCGCCAACCCGCGGGCTAGCCCGCCAAAACCCGCGGCCCGTTTGGGCCAGCCCATATAGGCCCGCCTACTGGCGGGCCTTAAAATGCTGGCACAACCCGCCTATTTGGCGGGTTGGGTTGGGCCAGGCCCGCGAACCTGACCCATTTTGACAGCTCTACTTATCATGCATACCAAACACTCCCATATTGTTTTATTTTAGCTGATAACATTTATTTTGAGACAGTGAATGAAGCTGTCTTTTGAGCTCCCTGTTAAGATAAATGGACTAATTTACCCTTTCAGTCAAATGAAGCTGTCTTTTATAAGCTCAAGGTAGAAAACCGCTCCTCCTCATCTCTTTGGCTATGGCCAACCTTTGTAAAGAACCTCCCGACCCTCTCTTTTCATTCCAACACCAACGAAAACATGTACAAGATTATGACCTCAATTGTAAATTTCTGGCACAACATTATCATTGTTCTCGCTGGTCAGATCATTCTCTCTACTTCTTAAAGGATTTTGAAATTTAGCTTCCCATAGATGGAGAATCATGAAGAGGACGAGGAACCAGTTACTAAAGGAAATGAGTTGTAAATTGTATCACTCACTGAATCTGCATATGGTGTTGCTCCTGGTCCGAAAGAGGATGCTTCGAGCCAAAGAGAGTGAGTCTGAAACATATACTATTTTATGTACTTATTACACGTTACACGTAAAGTTAGTATGAAACATATACTATTTTGTGTACTTATTACATGCGAGGTTAATATGAATCACATACAATTTTTTGGTACTAGTTACACATGAAGTTGATATTGTTATGTTTTTAAAGCTTTAATTAACATATGTATTTTCTTTGTATTCTTGAAGACTGGCTTTTTACTTTCTTCAATTGTCGAAAAATCAAAATGATATTAATTACAATTGAAATTGGTGTTAAACACACAATTTTGGTATTAGTTACAACTGAAATTGGTATTAACATTTAATTTTTTTGTACTAATTATACATAAAATTTGTATTAAATCTATACAATATTGGTACTAGTTACACTTAAAATTGGTATTAAAGATATATAATTTTGGTACTATTTACACATGAAATTGGTGTTAAATGTATACAATATTGGTATTGGTTACACTTGAAATTGATATTAAACCTCTATAATATCGGTACTAGTTATACTTGAAATTGATATATGACGTATATAATGTTAGTACAAGCTGCACATAAAAATTGTATTAAACATATACAATTTTGGTACTAGTTACACATAAAATTGATACTAATTACACAAAAAATGGTATTAAACCAATAAAATTTCGATATTTGTTACACATAAAATTTGTATTAAACCAATACAATTTTGGTGCTAATTACACATTAAATTGGTATTATACCTATTTAATTTTGGTACTAGTGATACATAATTTGGCATTAAACATATATTGGTACTAGTTACATATAAAATTGGCATTAAACCTATACAATTTTGGTACTAGTTACATATAAAATTGGCATTAAAACTATAAAATTTTGATAGTTGGTACACATGAAATTTGTATTAAATCAATACAATTTGATACTAATTACACATAAAATTGATATTAAACACATACAATTTTGGTATTATTTATAGATAATTTTTTTATTAAACCTAGAAAACTTTATAGAAATATTGGTAGTTCACTTTTAACACCAATGTTGTTTGAAATTTGTATTGCTTGTTTTTCGATATAGAAGTTTAACATTAGTATAAAATATTTTCGATAGAAATATTGTTAGTTAAGTTTGAAATTAGTATTTTTTGTTGTTCGATATAGAAGCTTTACCATTACTTATGCAAATGGCCTACTCATACCAATGGACTACGAAGGCCATTGTCCTACACAAAAAAACATGAACTATTGTACACTTAGTATCAAAATTGTATATCTTTCATACCCACTTCACGTATAATATGTACCGATATATTATATGTTTCATACCAATTACATGTGTAACTAGTACCATAATTGTATAGGTTTCATACCAAGTTCAAGTGTAACTAGTACCAAAATTGTATATGTTTCATACTAACTTCAACTGCAGTTCGTACCAAAATTGTAAAGGATTCATACAAATTTCATGTGTATTTAGTACCACAGTTGTAAAGGTTTCATACCAAGTTCATTTATAATTAGTACCAAAATTGTAAATATTCAATACCAACTTATGTGTAATTAGAACCAAAATTGTAAACGTTTCATACCAACTACGTTTGTAATTAGTAACAAACATGCAAACGTTTTCATACCGATTTCATGTTTATTTAGTACCAAAATTGTATAGGTTGCATAGTTCATGTGTAATTAGTACCAAAATTGTAAATGTTTCATACCAAGTTCATGTGCAATTAGTACCAAAATTATAAAAGCGTCATATCGAGTTCATGTGTAATTAGTACCAAAATTGTAAAGGTTTCATACAAAGTTCTTTTGTAATTAATATCACAATTGTATAGGTCTCATACCAAGTTCATTTGTAATTAATACCACAATTGTGTAGATTTCCTGCCTAGTTCACGTGTAATATGTACCAAATTTGTAAAATGTTCATATCAATTTCATGTTTATTTAGTACCAAGTTGTAAAAGTTTCATAACAACTTCACGTGTAATTAGTACCAAAATTATAAAGGATTCATACCAACTTCATGTGTATTTAGTACCAAAATTATAAATTTCATACCAAGTTCATGTGTAATTACAACCACAATAATATAGATTTCATACCAATTTTGTTTGTAATTAGTACCAAATTTGTAAATGATTCATACATCTTTCAAGTATATTTAGTACCAAAATGTATTGTTTCATACCAAGTTCTTTTGTAATCAGTAACAAATTTGTAAAAGTTTCATACAAACTTCATTTGCGATTCGTACCAAAATTGTAAAGGATTCATATCAATTTCATGTTTATTTAGTACCAAAATTGTAAAGGTTTTATATCAAGTTCATATGTAATTAGTACCAAAATTATAAATATTTCATACCAAATTCACGTATAATTAATACCAAAATTGTAAGGTTTCATACCAACTTCAAGCGTAATAAGTACAAAAATTGTAAATGTTTCATACCAACTTCGTTTGTAAATACTACCAAAACTGTAAACGTTTCATACCAATTTCATGTCTATTTAGTACCAAAATTGTAAATGTTTCATACCAAGTTCATGTGCATTTAGTACCAAAATTATAAAAGTTTCATACCGAGTGCATGTGTAATTAGTACCAAAACTGTAAATGTTTCATACCAAGTTTTTCGTAATCAGTACCGAAATTGTAAAGGTTTCATGCCAAGTTCTTTTGTAATTAGCACCACAATTGTAATAGTTTCATACCAAGTTCAAGTGTAACTAGTACCAAAATTGTATAGAATAGTACGAAAATTTCATAGGTTTCATAGTTCATACCAATTTTATGTACACTTAGTACATAAATTGTATATGTTTCCTACTAACTTCACGCGTAATAAGTACCGAATATAGTACATGTCTCATTCCAATTTTATGTGTAACTTATGTTAGGATCGGGGTAGTGTTTAGAAGGGGGGAGGGAGGTTGAATAAACACTAGATACAATTTTGATTTTACTCGGGTTGCTGCAGACTGTTAAGTACTGTAGTAGATTCTCAATATATTGCAAGTCAGCAGACACTGATTATAGTGCGGAAGACGTCTGTTGGACTTGTGAGTACTAATAACTGAATGGTAAATTGCAATAAGTAAATGACACAAGTATTGTTTCTGGAAGTTTGAAGCACAACGCTTCTACGTCTCCCCTTCTTCCTTTGCAGGAAGGTTACACTAGAAGACTTTGGTTTACACTTTACAGCATACAACCTTCTTAGGCACTCACACAGCTTGGCCTAAACTCCTAGCAATAACAAATTCCAAGTTTGTTTACAATGATTTCTATGACACTCACACAAGATATAAACTGTTTAGCTTCGAGTGTTTTTCGAGCAACAGACTCAGTTGTAGTTAATCTGTCAAGATTACAGTAGTAGTTCTTTTCTGCTCTTGCTGAACCTTCAGAGAATATTAATGAATTGATTTGCTTTGATGTTGATGTTTTCCTTTTGTTTGATTGGATGGTTCAGCTAACCTCTTCATTCTTCACTTGGACGTATTTATAGACTCAGTGGTCTAATGAAAACTTTTCTGTATTAGGAATAGACCAGCTTTCCAAATTCTGATTGTCTTCTTTTCTATTTTGTTAAGCAACAGCTCTTTTATTCTGACACTAATGGTGGCGGAGATATAGCAGGGTGCGGCGCTCAGTTGTGCCTTTGTCAGAATAGGTTGTACTTGTTTTGTCTTGTTGCTTTGCGCTCTTACTGGATGATTAGACTTCTACTGGCTTTCTTCTTTCAAATGATCGTTCATTCTTCTGTATTCAGTAGATGATTATCCGGTAGATGTTTGTTATCCGGTAGATGTCCATCCGGTTGATGTTTGTCCAGTTGATGTCCATCCGGTAGATGTTTATCCAGTTGATGTCAATCTGGTAGATGTTTATCCAGTTGATGTCCATCCGGTAGATATCTGTTAGGATCGGTCCGGAGTGTTTAGAGGGGGGAGGGGTGGGGGGGTGAATGAACACTCGTATAAAATAAATCCTTTTTGATTTCTTTCGGGTTAGTGAAAGAAATCTATTTCTTAATCAACTTTTCTGCAGAACAGACCACTGAATATTTTAGTGCGGAACGGTCTGTTCTTAGACTAGTAAGAACGGCTCGATGGCTTGAAAAGTATAACGAGTGCAGAATGATAAAAGACGGAATATGTTTCTGGAAGTTCGAAGGTGGTGTAATCCTTCTACGTCTCCCCTTCTTCCAATTAAGGAAGGATTCCACTAGAAGACTTTGATTTATACAATCCTGTTGTACAAACCCGATTCAGCTGGATTTACCTCACTACCAGACTGAAACTCCTAGTCTCTCGATCTGTTCAGACACACACTGTCTGACAGTTACAATTGATTCTCATTTCTCTATCTTAGTAAAGAATACAAAAGATAAACTAATTTTATCTATGCACACAATGATCCTGAGATGATCAAATATTACAATATGCTTGTGCTTATGAAAACTTTTGGCTCAAGAATATCCGAACTTCTAAGCTTGTGCTGTGTTTCTTTCTTTTCGTTTCTCTTGATTGATCAGTCAGTCTTCTTGAGCTCTTTAGTTGCATCCTTATATAGTTGATTGTACCAAAGATATTATTTCTTTTCTGTGCAACTCTTGACTCTGCTTAAACTCTGAATATGCTACAGTCTTATTCTTTAGGCACTTGCCATTCTGGTTCATGCTTTCGGCGACTGTCAGGTAAGCTCTTCTTTGTCTTCTTACCTTTTACGGTAATCTTCAGTCCTTGGTCTTTTCATCATTAATTGCAACATTAAATGCTTCAATAAATAGCCTTTAATGATTCGGACTGAAGAGCAAAGCTTATTCAACCTTGTCTGCTCGGATCTGATTAGTGTTGAGATCGATCTGAAGGTTCGATCTGGTCAGGCTGATGTTCATCGATCCGTTCGGATTTTTGTGATAGACCATATCAGCTTGATCTGCTTTGAGCATCGATCTGGTCAGACTGATGTTCATCGATCCTTTCTGATTTGTTTTGTCATTTTTAAAATCCGGAACTAACAAATTCCCCCTTTTTGATGATGACAAAACCTAGATTCTATGTCTTCTTATTCAGTCTTATAAAAAGAATTCTGAAGCTATTCTGCGGATCAATTAATTCTCCTTGTTCAAAATAAATGAACTGATTTAAATTGTAGTTCGGATTGATTAAGCCATTTTGTTCAAAATAAATGAACCGAGACTTAAGTAAGAATTCTGACTTTTATTGAACAAAAAAATCTGAGATACATTTACATGTCTGACTTAAATAGACATCTACTTCATCGCTGATGACTGAGCTGGCTTGAAATCCTTTCTCTTTTCCCCCTTTTTGTCAGCAGCAATCTCTTGAAGAAAATCAACGATCTGTGCGAGCTGAGCGCTGATAGCATCAAGACGAGTGTCTTGAGCAATAAGGGACTTTGCGACGGAAGCCCGAACTTCAGTGGCCAGCTCGATCTGTTCTTTTCTCAGGCTGTTTTTATATAAAGCTTGCTGAGAGAACAGGTCATTCAGTCCGCGCTGAATACTGCTAATGTTAGCCGTCATCTTCTCTTTGAAGGATTCAAAATCCAAGAATGTAGCCCTATGACTCTGATGAACTTCTATGACTCGTTGGGATAGAGATAGACAGTTATCAGAAAGAAGTTGAAGTGACTTGGCCAGAGATGGGGCATCATCAGATAGATGACTTGTAGAGTGATCAGATGGCGACGTAGGATGATCAACCTCTGCGGCAATCGGAACAAGTGAAGACATATCAGATTGGCGTGTTTCGGACCAGATCAAAGTAACCAAGTCCGAGGAGAAGTCTTCCCAAAATGTCATATCTTCAGCAGATTGATCTGGAGGAGTGATAGGTCTGGTAGGCTCCTCAACCTGTAACGCTGCAACAACTGTTGACACCACCAGATTTGGATCGACGAAGTCTGGTGAGACGACTGTCATATGTTCGGCGATTGGACTGTGCTGAATGTGAGAGACTGAGGATGCTAGGGGGGTGGAAGTTGTTGGAGATTCCAGCAATACATCCATGGCTTCAGTCTCTGCTACAGACGGAACATTAGGCAGTGGCTGCTCCGCTGTACCAGCAGGAAGTGGCTCAAAGAATGGTTCGGCCAAAGTTTTGCTAGCAGATGGGTGATCTGGGCTGGGAACTGGAGTGGATATGTTGAGCTTCTGTCGTTGAAAATGAACAGCCAATTGAAGAGCATGAACATCCATTTCCAGCTGAGCAATGACAGCACCATCATCTTTGGCAGTCGGTGTGTTGGCGTCAAAATTTGCCTTCTTAGCTGCAATGAGCAAGTTGGCCAGTCTGAATCTGTGGTTAGCCCGGAACAAGTCTTTGCGATGAACTGCAATTCATACGTCATCAGTCTCTGTCCCCTTAAGGACTTCTTGTTCCATCTTTTGGAGTCTCTTCAGCTTGCCAAAGAACAGATCAAAGTGGTTGATCGTTCTGTATGCAACATATTCATCAAACACCACAGTAAGCTCCTTTACTTTTTCTTCAACATCTTCCATGGCGATGTCGATAGCAGTTTGCGCGGCTGACTTGGGTTTGGAAGAGAGAGGTTCAGTGAGAACTGCCTTGCCTTTGCCGGAAGGAGACGAGGTCTTGTCTTGATCCCTGATTGAGTGTAATCTCCCAAATCTGTGATAACAATGCCTTTGACTACAGGGATGGCCGAGGGAACTCGGATGGTGACTTTGGGTACAGTGGTTGGAACTGATGAGGGTTGAGTTGAAGGTTGGGTAGCAAGGGTGGCTTTTGTTGATGGCAAGGTGGGTAAGGTTTTGATGTTGATGGTTGAAATGGGCTTGGTGATCTGGGTTCTTGGCTTCTTTGGAGGTGACTTGGCTGGAGATGAAGTAGCAGACTGAGTTTCCTCTGAGTCAGTCTGGATTGTCAGTTTGCGCTTGACTCGAGTTTTTCTAGCAGCAGCCTGTTCTTGTCCCTTTTCAATCTCGACAGCCACCAGATCGGAATGAGTGGGTGGAGCACTTTTGGATTTCAGTAGTGCCAATCCCTTGGGGTTGAGAATTTTGAAGGGGCTTAGAGCAGACGGCTACCCAGCTCGATGCCCAGTGTCTCCAATAGCTTGCTGAGAGGAACAGCAAAGCAGACAGCCTGTTTAGAAGCGATAACTGTTTCCAGCAGAACTCCAAACAAGATCGCGGACCAGTTCATTTTCTGTCCAGAGTAAATAGCAGCCATGGCCCAAAATTTTTCGGCAGTGACGGCGTCATAGCTTTCGGCTTTTCCCAATAATGGCTTGCCAACAATCTCGCAGAGAACTTGGAAATGAAATAACATTTCCTTCTTCTTGAAGGATGGCTGCAGTCGGTGGCCAAGAATAGATACTTTCCCCTGAAGATCGGTGATAGTGGCCTGAGGGATGAGGCCAAACCCAGTCAGTCCGGTGTTGGGAAGACGAAAGGTCTTTGACAGCGTCGAAATGTCAAAAGATTTTCCCTTGACGGAAGTGGAGATGAACGTCTTCTGAGACACAGCATTGGCGAACAACTCTCGAATCTCCGACTCGTAAACCACCGCCCCGCATTCCAGAAAGTTCCTTAATCCAGAGGATTCCAATGATTTGAACATGGAAACCATTTCTGGATCTTCAGCCCTGTAGATTTCATTGAACTCAACAGATAGAGAGTTGTGAGTGATAGTGGCCATTTGAGTATGTAAAGAAGATTGCAAAGAAATTGGAGATATTTGAAAGTTAGAAATAGATAGCAGTAATTCGTATAAAGTGAAATGAAAGTGAGATGTTCAGCTCGCTAAATATGAGAGAAAGGACACGTGTCGGTTTCTCGATGACTGATATCTAAGTAATTCAAAATAAACGGTTAGGATGAAAGAGAGATAAGGCGGTTAAAGTACAATCAGTCCAGGCTGTTATAAACAATTACTTTATTAAAGACTGGTTGACCAGACAGATCATGGGATAATATCAGATTAGTCATAGATCGGTCTGAAAGTTCGGACCGGTCTGTGTCTTTCTGATCATTGTATTATCGATCTGCGCCAGTATATAATCTTTAAAAGTGAAAAGTAAGATATTTCTAAAATATCAAGATAAGTCTATTAAACCAAGAATTTGACGAAAATAATTAAACTTAGCCTCAGGAAGTGGTTTGGTGAAGATATCTGCTGCTTGCTGGTCTGTTGAAATATGCTCAATCCGAATTTCCTTTTTACCAACGTGATCTCGAATAAAATGATGTCTAATATCAATATGCTTTGTTCGAGAGTGCAAAACTGATTATACGTTATGACAATTGCACTGGTGTTGTCACAAAATATCGGAGATTCAACAGCTTGAATGCCATAGTCTTTGAGCTGATGTTGAATCCAGAGAATTTGAGCGCAACAGCTTCCAGCGGCAAGATATTCTGCCTCAGGTGTAGATGTGGCAGTAGATGTTTGCTTCTTGCTAAACCATGAGATCAATCTTTCACCTAGAAATTGACATGTTCCACTGGTGCTTTTGCGATCAATCTTACACACAACATAGTCAGCTTCTGAATATCCAACTAAACTGAAATTTGAATCTTTGGAATACCAAAGACCAACGTTCTGAGATCCTTTTAAGTATTTAAGAATGCGCTTAGTAGCAATAAAGTGTGATTGCTTTGGATCTGTCTGAAATCTAGCGCACATGCACACTGAGAACATAATATCAGGTCGGCTCGCTGTAAGATACAAGAGCGATCCGATCAGTCCTCGATACCTGGTTACTTCCACTGCTGTTCCCCCTTCGTCTTTATCTAGCTTAATTGAAGGACTCATTGGAGTTGATGCAGTTGAACAAGTCTCCATTCTGAATCTCTTGAGAAGCTCTTTGGTATACTTGGTCTGATTGTAAAGATACCATTGCTGAGCTGTTTGACTTGAAGACCCAGAAAGAATGAAAGTTCTCCCATCATACTCATCTCAAACTGTCCCTGCATTAACTTAGAAAATTTCTCGCAGAGTTTGGGGTTAGTTGACCCAAAAATAATATCGTCAACATAAATTTGAACTAATAAGGTATGTTCCCCCTTAATAAATTTAAATAAAGTTTTATCCACTGAGCTGATATGAAAATCGTGGTTCAGCAGAAATTGAGACAGAGTATCATACCATGCTTTTGGAGCTTGTTTCAGTCCATATACGGCTTTATTCAGTAGATATACATGATCTGGAAATGAGTTGTACTGAAATCCAGGAGGTTGCTCAATGTAGACTTCCTCCTGAAGCTTACCATTAAGAAAAGCACTCTTAACGTCCATTTGATATACCTTGAAGTCTTTAAAAGCAGCATAAGCAAGAAATATTCGGATTGCTTCAAGTCTGGCAACTGGTGCAAAGGATTCATCGAAGTCAATTCCTTCTTCTTGTCGGAATCCTTGTGCCACCAGTCTGGCCTTGTTTCTAACCACAACTCCATCTGCGTCTAGCTTGTTTCTGAAGACCCATCTGATTCCAATAACAGGCAGACCACTTGGCCTGGGGGTTAGACCCTAGACTTGATTTTGTTCAAATTGATTAAGCTCTTCTTGCATGGCTTTAATCCAATTGTAATCAGTCAAAGCTTCATCAATCTTTTTGGGTTCCGCTTAGATATAAAAGCGGCATGAGTGAATTCATCCAACATTTGTCCTCTGGTTCTTATGGGTGCAGAAGGACTTCCAATTACTAGATCATGTGGATGCCTCTTTGTCCATCGATAGCTTGATTCTGGATTATTTGGTCCAGACGGATTAATAGTATCAACATTATCAGCATCTGCTTTAACATTAGAGTTTAGAACCTCCGGATCGGCTCGATCTTGAAGAGCTTCAGTGGGTTGATTCGGTCTATCTGGTACTTCAGGTTCCGGTGGATTGTCTCTTGACCTGTTAGCTACAATCTCATCATCACTGTTAGCTTCGAGATGGATTTTCCATCTGATTTGAATTGATTCCTTGTTACCCTCAATACATAAAGATTCATCAAACACTACATGAACTGATTCTTCTATAGTTAAAGTGCGATTATTGAATGCGAAAATCTTTACTATTGGATGAATATCCTAAGAATATTCCATTATCTGACTTAGTTTCGAATGCTGTAAGATGATTCTTACCATTATTGTGAACGAAGCATTTGCAGCCAAATACATGACAGTGAGAGATAGACGGTCTGTTACCTGTCCATACTTCATATGGAGTAAATTCAACTTCTTGTTAATCATAGATCGATTTTGAGTGTAGCATGCCGTATTTACAGCTTCTGCCCAGAATTTTTGGGAAATACCAGAATCTGCAAGCATTGTCCTTGTTGCCTCCTTAAGCGTTCTGTTCCTTAGTTCTGCAACTCCATTTTGTTGAGGAGTTCGAGCAGCTGAGAATTCATGCTTAATTCCTTGATCTTCTAGAAAGGATTCAGATTCTGATTTGAGAATTCAGTGCCTTTGTCACTTCGAATCCTATCTATGCTTGATGATTTCTCATTATGAGTGCGTTTCAGCAGCTTGATCAACTTCGGACAAGTCTGATCTTTACTGCTCAAAAATATAGTCCATGTAAAACGTGAGTAATCATCAATAACAACAAGAGTATACCGTATTCCCCCTAAACTTGTTATTGGTATAGGACCAAACAAGTCCATATGTAATAGTTCTAAGCAACGTGAGGAGGATTTGGCATTCTTGTTTTTGAAGGATGATCTGATCTGTTTGCCTATTTGACAAGCTTCGTAGATCTTCCTTGGCAAAGTCGATCTTGGGCAGACCGACAACTAAATCATGTTTACACAGGCTAGAGATAGTCTTAAAGTTGAGATGATTCAAGCGTCTATGCCATAGCCAGTGTTTATTATCATTATTCGCGATGAAGCAAGTAGGATTATCAGGTTGAGCAAAATTCCATTTAATCTTATATGTATTTCCATTTCTGATTCCTACAAGCATGGTCATACCGTCTGACGTTTTAACAGTGCAATTGTGTTTGTGAAATTCTACAGCATAACCATTATCACATAGTTGACTTTTACTGATCAGATTATAGCATAGATTTTCAACTAATAGCACATCATTGATAGTAATATTACCATGGACAATCTTACCCTTGCCCACAGTCTTACCCTTTGAGTTATCACCGAAGATGATCTTGGGTCCAGTACATTCTGTGACTTCAGACAGCAGCTCGACGTTTCCTGTCATGTTTGGGAACCCACACCTGAATCAGTTTTAATGGCTTGTGTGTGTCTGGTGTGATGTGAGCTGATCTGTTTCGATATTGTGTGTGATGATGTGTGCGATATTGAGGCCTTTGATTCTTATAAGGTAATCTATATCTTCGTTGAACTGGTTTTGAATTATAGTAGTTGGATGGTCTTCCTTGCCTTAAATCTTGCACCTTTAGGTTTGGTCTGATAGACACAAATCTTGCTGGTGCCTTTTCTTTGGCTTGGTCAACGTACCCAATTCCTTTTCTCAAACCTTGATCCCCGAAGGAGACTCCCGTTTGAATTGTAGGCACTTCGGTTTCATATACCATGCTGGATCTAACAAATGTCATCTGTTTGATTTTGTTCTTTACCAGCAACGATTCAGATTCATCTTTGGTGCAATCATTGATATCAAAGCCTATGCCGGTGATGTCACCGACATTTCTTTTTACCTCTTGCAATTCTTCCAGTGATGCTCTTGATTTTGTCCATGTTTTGAAAATATGAGAGAGCTTAGCATTTTGTGTGCTAATTCTCTTGTTTTCTTCATGGAGCTGATCGTAAGAGATTTTCAGCTTGTTCAGCTCGATCTGTAGATTATTGCACTCACCTAGCTCAGAGCAGCTTGGTTTGATGTGCTCATCTATTTGATCATTGGCTTTAGCTTTAGTTTTCTCAAATGATTCAGCTAAAATTCTATAATCATTAGCCATGCCTTGCAGTGCGGACATAAGCTCTTCCCGTGTGAATTCATTTGAGTCAAGATCGAATACCTCATCTTTTTGACTCATTTCTTCGTCTGCCATTAGACATTGAATATCCTCTTCGCTTTCACTGGATGAATATTCGGAGCTTTCTGAATCTGAGTCAGTCTGAGCCCACTTGCTGTTACCTTCCTATGCTACTAGGACCTTTTGGGACTTCCCATGATGATTTTTATAATCTTTGTAGTGCTTCTTTTCTTGTCATCACGATGCTTTTCTTTTCGTTCATCTTTCTTCGGTCTGGTGCAATCTGCAATAAAGTGTCCGGTCTTACCACAATTTTAGCAAGCCTGATCATTAACAGCATCGTTTTTTCTAGATTTATAGTGATGAGAAGATTTGAGATTCCGTTTATTTTTAGACACGAGTTTACCAAATTTATTGATAAATAATGACATAGCATCATTACTTATATGTTCGATAGATCGATCTATTGAGGGGGTAGTCTGGTCTGGAATGGCTGCCAGTGCTTTATTTGGTTGAGAGATAAATGGCTCTGCTTTACCTCTGGTGATCAGTTCGAACTCATACTTTCAATAGATCTGCGAATAGATATGCCTTAAGATCTGCGAATAGATCATGAAGTTCAACTTTGTTCAGATCTTTAGACTCCTTGATTGCAATAGTCTTGACATCCCATTCTTTTGGCAATGCTCTCATTACTTTCAGAGCAATCTCTCTGTTAGAGTATTCCTTGCCCAGACCATTTAGTTCATTGATAATACCAGTAACTATTTCATCAAACTCGTTTAGAGTTTCTTCAATCTTCATTTTTATGCTCTCAAATTTTTGTAGAGCAACAGTCAGCTTGTTTTCCTTAGTCTGGTCGTTCTCTTCACATAGCTGTGCTATCTTCTCCCAAATTTCTTTAGCAGTTGAGCACATTTTGATTTTACTGAACATATTCCTGTCCAACGTCTTGAACAAGATGTCTTTGGCTACGTTGTCTAGATTTGCTTTCTTTCTTTCTTCATTCGTCCAGAGGGATCTGTCCTTTTCGACCATTTGGGGTTCACCACCAGTAATGGCGGCTGCTGTGTTGACTTTCAAAATTTTCATTGGTCCATCAGTGATGACGAACCACATATCGTCATCCTGTGCTGCCAGATGAGCTTGCATTCTGATTCTCCAATAATCATAGTCTTCTTTTGAGAACATAAGAATCTTGTTGAATGATGCCATCAGTCCAAGTATCTTTGATGATTAAGACAACCTGGCTCTGATATCACTTGTTAGGATCGGTCCGGAGTGTTTAGAGGGGGGGGGGGGGGGTGAATGAACACTCCTATAAAATAAATCCTTTTTGATTTCTTTCGGGTTAGTGAAAGAAATCTATTCTTAATCAACTTTTCTGCAGAACAGACCACTGGATATTTTAGTGCGGAACGGTCTGTTCTTAGACTAGTAAGAACGACTCGATGGCTTGAAAATTATAACGAGTGCAGAATGATAAAAGACGGAATATGTTTCTGGAAGTTCGAAGGTGGTGTAATCCTTCTACGTCTCCCCTTCTTCCAATTAAGGAAGGATTCCACTAGAAGACTTTGATTTATACAATCCTGTTGTACAAACCCGATTCAGCTGGATTTACCTCACTACCAGACTGAAACTCCTAGTCTCTCGATCTGTTCAGACACACACTGTCTGACAGTTACAATTGATTCTCACTTCTCTATCTTAGTAAATAATACAAAAGATAGACTAATTTTATCTAAGCACACAATGATCCTGAGATGATCAAATATTACAATATGCTTGTGCTTATGAAAACTTTTGGCTCAAGAATATCTGGACTTCTAAGCTTGTGCTGTTTTTCTTTCTTTTCGTTTCTCTTGATTGATCAGTCAGTCTTCTTGAGCTCTTTAGTTGCATCCTTATATAGTTGATTGTACCAACGATATTATTTCCTTTTCTGTGCAACTCTCGACTCTGATTAAACTCTGAATAGGCTACAGTCTTATTCTTTAGGCACTTGCCATTATGGTTCATGCTTTCGGCGACTGTCAGGTAAGCTCTTCTTTGTCTTCTTACCTTTTACGGTAATGTTCAGTCCTTGGTCTTTTTCATCATTAATTGCAACATTAAATGCTTCAATAAATATCCGTTAATGATTCGGGCTGAAGAGCAAAGCTTATGCAACCTTGTCTGCTCTGATCTGATTAGTGTTGAGATCGATCTGAAGCTTCGATCTGGTCAGGCTGATGTTCATCGATCCGTTCTGATTTTTGCGATAGACCATATCAGCTTGATCTGCTTTGAGCACCGATCTGGTCAGACTGATGTTCATCGATCCGTTCTGATTTGTTTTGTCATCTTTAAAATCCGGAACTAACAATATCTATCCAGTTGATGTCCATCCGGTAGATGTTTATCCAGTTGATGTCCATCCGGTAGATGTCTGTCCAGTTGATGTCCATCGGTAGATGTCTATCCAGTTGATGTCCATCCAGTAGATGTTTATCCAGTTGATGTCCATCCGGTAGATGTTTATTCAGTTGATGTCCATCCGGTTGATGTTTGTCACTCGATAGGTGTGTATCCAGTAGGTGTTTGTCATCCGGTAGATGTCCATCTAGTTGATGTTTGTCACCACCAAAACTTGGAAATGTTTTCCCAACAACTTATACCAAAATTGTATAGGTTTCATACAACTTCATGTGTAACTAGTATCAAAATTGTATATGTTTCATATCAACTGCACATGTAATAAGTAGCAAAAATGGTATAGGCTTCATACCAATTTCATGTGTAACTAATACCAAAATTGTATATGATTCATACCAATTTCATGTGTAACTAGTACCAAAATTGTATATATTTCATACTAACTTCACGTGTAATAAGTACCAAAATTGTATGGTTTTCTTACCAATTTATACATAATATGTACGAAAATTGTATAGGATTCATAACTATTTTATGTATACTTGTACCAAAATTGTATAGATTTCATACCAACTTCACGTGTAAAAAGTACTGAATATAGTACATGTTTCATACTGATTTCATGCGTAACTAGTATGAAAATTGTATAGGACTCATACCAATTTTATGTTTAACTAGTACCAAAATTGTATATATAATGCTAACTCAAGTGTAATAAGTACCAAAATTCTGTTTTTCTCATACAATTTTCTTGTGTAATAAGTACCAAAATTGTATAGGATTCATACATATTTTATGTATACTTAGTACCGAAATTGCATAGGTTTCATACAATTTTATTTGTAACTAATATCAAAGTTGTATATGTTTCATACCAATGTCACATGTAACTAGTACCTAAATTGTAAAGATTTCATATCAATTTCATGGGTAATTAGTACCAAAATTGTATAGGTTTCATACCAATTTCATGTGTAATAAGTACCAAAATTTTATTGGTTCAAACCAATTTTATGTATACTTAGTACCGAAGTTATGTAGGTTTCTTACCAATTTTATGTATAATTAGTACCAAAATTATATAGGTTTCATACCAAGTTCACGTGTAATAAGTACAAAAATTTATAGGTTCCATACCAATTTTATGTATACTTAGTAACGAAGTTGTCTAAGTTTGGTACCAATTTTATGTATACTGTGTACCAAATTATATTGGTTTCATACCAACTTCACTTGTAATAAGTATTAAAACAGTATATATTTCATAATAATTTAAAGTGTAACTAGTACCAAAATTGTATAGGTTTTATACAAACTTCATATGTAACGAGTACCAAAATTGTATAGGTTTCATACCAACTTCACGTGTCAGAAAGCAAGGGAGTTTTAGTATTTTTAGGTGAATAGAGAGTTAGAACTAATGCAATTTATTGCTTGTGGACCGATACCAAAAGTTCTCTTACACAGTGACTGATTTTCAAATTTAGTTTGGTTTTGGGGATTTATTCTGATTTGCCCTTAAATTAATGTATAATTAGTTAAAAATTTATTCAATTATACAATTTCTTTTAAAAATTTGAAGCACATATAATTTTTGCTAAAATTAACTAGAATAATTTTTAATTGTTGAATTTAACATGATTGGTTATTTTACTTTTTTATGAATACTGTTTCATCAAATACTTACCACTATGCTAAAAATAATGGCTAATTGTAGAGCCACAACTTTATTTCCTTATACAGCGGCAACGAAAAACCTCACACCAAACGACAAATGACATGAGAGTTGCACCACATGGATATCAATGGGCCGGGGTTGTTTTGCCTTAGACGACAGATGACCGCACTTTCGTCCATGAGCGCACATAAGAATTGCTGGATAACACCATCCTACAATCCCCCAGAAATTATTTCCTGAGTGTAGGGGCGTAAACGGACCGAATCGAACCGAATATACAGAAAATTTTAAGGTTCGAATTCGGTTCGAAATAGTTATATTTGAGCTTTGATTCGAAGTTCGAATAGTTATAAAATTTTGGCTCGAATCAAAGCTCGAGTTCGAGTTTGGCTCAAAAAGATTTGAACATGTTTGCGAGCTATTCGAACTATTGCTAAAAAATAAATACCCGAAAGGTTCGAAATATATTAATTTAATATATAATTATCTTATATTAATAAAATATTACAGTTCTCGAGCGGCTCGTGAACTATCGAACAAAGATATTTGGGCTCTAGTTCGGCTCGAAAAAAGTTCGAACATGTACGATTTCTGCTCGAATTTGATAATTTCGAATACGAATCAATTATTTTTTGAGACGGCTCGAAAAGTTCGTGAAAATGTTTGATTCGTTTACACCCTATCTGGGCGGCTCGAACCCATGACCTCGCTCTGATACCAATTGCTAAGATCAAGAGTTTACCACTAGGCTAAACAATATAAATGATATAAGAGTGCACCTTTATTTTCTTATACAGTGGCATCACAAAGCCTCATAGTAATTGACAGGTGGACATGAGGATGCAATGTGTGTCAATGTGCTGGGCTTATTATGCCTTAGAAAACAGATTACCGTACATTCGTTCACGAGAGCACAGAAGAATTACGGGGTAACATGATCCCCAACTTTTACATTTTTTAAATTTAAATTATATACAATAAAACCTATAAAAATTAATAATATTAGGACCGTTAAATTTTATGTTGCAGTTTGAGAACACAAAATACATGCAAAATTTTGTGCGTCAGATCTTAGCCCACACAACACCAACCCAAAGCGGCAGGAAACCATCAAAATTCATCTTAGCCCAAAAACTTAACCAACCATCAAAGATATTATCATTGCTATTAGTTGTGATCTATTATAAATTTATGTTTGTAGGGCCTTCCTACCTTAAGATCATAATCAAGACATAATCAGGGCTAAGCATGCATCACAGACAGTTTATGGTTCCGGTTATTACGTGAGCTAATAGGATTACAGGCCAAAATAAAACTTCAAAACTAATTAATTACATTCCCAATAATGAATGTTAACATTATAGATTCACACTACTCCTAGAGTAGAGACTATACGAAATCCTGCATCCTAATTCACAATGCTCCTCGAAGCTCACTGCCTCAACCCGGCCCATAGCCCTCCAAATCCAAAGGTGTACCTACAGGAACAACCCATCATGAGCATGTACATCATTACTTAACATCATACGGTAATGGCATATAAACAAATGCATGAAAGTAATTGGTAACGTATACTTCATGGTTAATCGCATTAACCCTCTTTGGTTGTCCCTGTTTCATAGCCATGCATATAATCATTAGTTCTTGACATGAATGATTAAAATCATACTTCGCATATATGCTCATAACCAACAATGTTAATTAGAAATGGGACTATCCTGGTTCTATTATGACAGCGGCACAATTGGCCCCCTCGCTCGACATAAAGCGGAATTGTGATACCCCTCGCTACGCCTTGATAGCGGATGTATCTCCTCGCTTAGCGGAATATGATACCCCTCGCTACGCCTTGATAGCGGATGTATCCCCTCGCTAGTTATGTGAGCGGCAAGTACCTTCCTCGCTTGCCCATAATAACCACCGGACATTCTACCATTTCTAGTAACATAGTTTAATATTCATCATAAACATCATAGCATCTTATAGACATCATCATCTTGTAAACATCATAATATCTTATAGACATCATCATCTTGTAAAACATCATCATCTTATAACATCATCATCATATAAGCATCATCATTTTATAGCATCATCATCTTATAGCATCATCATCTTATAGCATCATCATCTTATGAACATCATAACAAAATATAACAGTAAATGTACGAAATCTTAGTTAAGTAAACTTGCTGGTTATTCGTTAACTTCTTTTTGTTGACCCTGATTCACATTCATGCATATGGGCATCTTACCCTATCGTATGGCATCTTACCATATCATAAACATCGTATGACATCTTACCATATGGGCATCTTACCCTTTCATAAACATCGCATGGCATCTTACCATATGGGCATCTTACCCTTTCATAAACATCGTATCATTATTAAACATCATATAAACATCATCATCATAAACTTACTTATCATAACATCATCGTAAACATCTTGTCATCTTTATTCATCATACACGTCATCATCATAAACTTACTTATCATAATCATCGTCATAACATCGTAAATACTTATGCAATCATAGCATGATCATAGTATAGGAGTATGGTTTACCGTCCGATGCCCGTACGTCTCTTACGAACCTTACGTCTCTTACGAACCTTAATTCCAAAAATGAAGAAGCTGTAGAACTTTATCTCCGTGAAGTTGTGGGTACCTGGGATGGTTCTACATAACCATACAAATCGATATTAGAAGCTAGACAATAGCCAAATACCAAAAATTCAACAAAAATCATCATTTTCCACTTTTTAAACAGTGGCGATCGATCGCTACTTGAGGCGATCGATCGCCTCACTTTTTGCCTTGCGGCGATCGATCGCTTCATTTGAGGCGATCGATCGCCTGCTACGCGAAATGGCTACTGGCCTTCGGCGATCGATCGCCACCTGTTGGTGAGCGATTTCTCACCATTTTCGTGCATTTTCAAAGCTTCACCCCACACCATTCAAACCAAAACTTTCCTACCACCTCAACAGCATCAAAACTCACTAAAACCCACATAAAACACTTCAAAAATCATACCCCAACCATAAATAACATATACCCAAAACAAACCCACATAAATCATCAAAAACTAACCCATTTCAACACCAAACATCATAAAAACTTTAGGAAGGGTTCCATACCTCTTGAAGACTCCAAATCTTAACCAAGATCTCAAAAACAAAGATTTTGTGGAGCTTCCTCCTTCCTCCTTTGAAGAATTTCGAAAATGGGTAAATGGGAAGGGTTTTGGGAATGAATTGGGGATTTTAGAGGGGAAAGGTTAAAGTGAATAAAGGTAGTGGGGTAAAGGGTATAGTGGGGTATATGGGTTAATTTAATTAGACTTGTACCCATTAATTAACATGATGTATAAAATACCCCAACATGGTATTTTAAAAGCATTTTACAAAAATGCACTAAACTTCCACTAAAATCATACCTTCCTCATAATTAACATCTAAAACAAATAAATCATATTAACACCCCATTTTCTAACATGCATAACATGCACCCTGAAATGCAATCCCCCGGGTCACGCCTATCATGTGACTAAGCATTTCATCATGATAATTAATTTCAACACATAAATCAATTATCCACATAATTAATCATATTAACATAATTAATTCCTTAATTGCAATTAATAATTTCGGGGACATCACATTACTCCCCTACTTATAAGATTTCGTCCTCGAAATCGCATGCACTTACCCCAAAATGAAACTATACATAAATCACATACCAGAGAATAGTTCCGGGCAGTACTGTACCATATGCCGTTCCGTCTCCCACGTAGCCTCCTCGACACCCCGACGATCCACTGAACTTTGACCATCTGTATAACCTTGCTTCAAAGTCTGCGATCCTCTCGATTCAGAATTCTGACTGGTCGTTCGACACAGAATACATCTGAACTCAATTGAACCTCTGAAGGCTGTAAAATATGAGACGGATCTGGCTCATACTTACGCAACATAGAGACATGAAAAACATCATGAATACCAGATAAAGATGGCGGTAGAGCCAAACTGTAGGCCAAAGTACCGATACGCCGCAATACCTCATACGACCCAACATACCTCGGAGATAATTTCCCCCGCATACCAAAACGAACTACACCCCCGAAGGGTGAGATTTTCAAGAAGACCTTGTGTCCTACTTGGAATTCTAGCGGTCGTCGTCGCTTATTGGCATAGGCTGCTTGCCTATCCTGGGCCGCTTTCATCTTTTGGCGTATCAATTTAATCTTTTCTTCCATATCCTCAATCATACCCGGTCCTCCGACCGTCTTACTAATCAAGTCCTCCCAGTACAACAGTGATCTACGACGTCGCCCGCAAAGAGCTTCAAAACGCCTGATAGCTGTTATTATAAGAGGACTCTACTAGTGGTACTGAATCTTGCCACGGAGTATCAAACTCCAAAATACATGCCCTCAACATGTCCTCAAGCGTCTGTAAGGTACGCTCTATCTGACCATCTGTCTGAGGGTGATAAGTTGTACTCAGTCTCACCTCTGTACCCAAAGCTGTCTGAAGATCCTCCCAGAAATGTGGAGTAAACCTTGGGTCTCTGTCAGACACAATCAAGACTGGAACCCCATGCAACCTCACCACATCCCGCACATATAATGGGGCCATCTTTAGGTATGTGAAAGACATATGACAAAGGATGAAGTGAGCTTCCTTCGTCAGCCTATCCACGATCACCCAAATCGCATCAAATCCCGAGGCCGTCCTTGGCAAGTGGGTCACAAGGTCCATAGATACGGGCTCTCACTCCCACTTAGGTACCTCCAAGCTCTTCAGCTCGCCACCAGGCCTCTGCCTTTCTGCCTTCACCTGTTGGCAGATCAAACATCTCTTGACGAAGGTCATAACATCACGCTTTATGCGTCTCCACCAGAACTGACCACATAGGTCCTTATACAACTTTCTTCTTCCTGGGTGCATACTGAACCAGCTACTGTGAGCTCGCTCCAAGATTCCTTTACGCAACTCCGGCGTATTTGGGACTATCCAGCGGTTGCCGAGTCTTAAGGAATCATCCTCAGCCACTCTAAACTTTGATGGCTGACCTCGAAGTACTAATAACGACCACATCTGAACCTCATCATCTGACCTCTGGGCTTTCCTAATAGCCCCAAATATGTCTGGCTCAGCCAATAAGATCGACACTTGCACCGGCGATGTGTCCACATCGAATCATGGCCCAGATGGCAACAAGAAGTCATCATAGCTGATAAATTCATGACATCCTCAGCAGTACTCTTCACCTTCCTACTTAAGGCGTCTGCTAACAAATTCGCTTCACCTGGATGGTACTCAATTTCACAATCAAAATCTTTGAGTAAGTCCATCAATCTTCTTTGTCGCATAATCAACTCAGCCTGTGTGAACAAAAACTTCAGGCTCTTATGGCCCGTGTAGATGGTAAACGACGTACCATGCAAATAATGCCTCCAAATCTTCAAGGCAAAAATAATGTCTGCCAGCTCCAAATCATGGACTGGGTACCTAGCCTCATGTGGTTTCAACCGCCTCGATGCATAAGCCACCACATGCTTATCTTGCATCAACACACATCTCAAACCCTGCAGTGATGCATTCGTGTACAAGGCAAACCTCTTATTCTCAGAAGGAATCACCAATATAGGTGCCGTAGTCAAACGACGCTTCAATTCTTGGAAGCTTCCCTCACAAGCTTCGGACCAATAGAACGGCACTCCTTCATGAGTCAGCTGTGTCAGGGGTCTGGCAATCCTTGAGAAACCCTCGACGAAAAGTCGGTAATATCCTGCCAAACCCAGAAAGCTCCGCAACTCAGGTACAAAAGTGGGTGCAGCCCACTCCATCACAACTTCAATCTTCCTGGGATCCACAGATATCCCACTGCTAGATATAATATGATCCAAGAATACCACACTGTTCAACCAGAACTCGCACTTGCTAAGTTTTGCATATAGCTGATGATCCCTAAGGATCTGGAGTACTGTTCTCAAGTGCTTCACGTGTTCCTCTTCAGCTCGAGAGTAAATAAGCATATCGTCAATGAAAACTATGACGAACTGATCCAAATATGATTGGAGCACCCTGTTCATCAGGCTCATAAAACAGCTGGGGCATTCGTCACCCCAAAAGGCATGACAAAAAAAATCCGTAGTGCCCATATCTAGTCCTGAAAGCTGTCTTCTGTACATCATCCTCTCAAACTCGAATCTGATGATACCTCGATCTCAGATCGATCTTACTGTAGAGCCTCGTACCCTGCAACTGGTCAAACAAATCATCGATCCTCGGAAGCGGATACTTATTCTTCACTGTAGCTTTGTTCAGTTGTCTGTAATCGATGCACAGACGCATCGAACCATCTTTCTTTTTGACAAATAGAACTGGTGCACTCCATGGCGATACGCTAGGGCGTATATAGCCCTTGTCAAGGAGCTCCTGCAACTGAACCTTTAACTCCCTTAGCTCCGCTGGTGCCATCCTATACGGGGCACGAGAAATGGTAGACGTCCCTGGTAGTAACTTAATCCCAAACTCGACCTCTCTCGTCGGTGCCCTTCCGGAAATACATCAGGAAACACCACCACTACGGGCACATCCTCAACCTTTAACTCTTCCCTCTTTTCAGTAATATCAACAGCATAGATGAGATATCCTTTATGGTCTCGTTCCAATAACTGTGCCATCTTGACAGCAGATATTAACGGAATCCTGAACTGGAACCATCCCCATAGAATGTCCATTGGACTCCCATATCAGACCTGAATCGGACAGTCCTTGTCTGCAGTCCACAACTGCCTGATACTTGTTCAGCACATCGATGTCCACAATGCATTCGAAGTCTGACATTTCCAGAACAATCAAGTCTGTCCTCAGCCCGTTACCCTCAAAATAAATGAGGTCGTCATAAACAATCTGACCAGTTATCAAACTTCTTCCAGCGGGTGTCGAGACCACAAGAGGCATGGGCGACGGAGAAGTGCATATGAAATCGCATCACTTACTTCAACATTTGCTGCTATGCTGCAACACAAGGGTTAACAACAATACCCAAAAGCAGTTCATATAATACATCGTTAGAGAAACAAAACATGTTAGTACAACATCATATACTTCATATGCAACATATGCATAAAACATGTTTAAAAGTAAGCACCTAGCCAACTTATTGCTAAGGCTACCCTTCACTCATTCCCGGGTTCTCTAACCACTGCTCTGATACCACTAATGTAGGGCCTTCCTACCTTAACATCATAATCAAGACATAATCAGGGCTAAGCATGCATCACAGACAGTTTATGGTTCCGGTTATTACGTGAGCTAATAGGATTACAGGCCAAAATAAAACTTCAAAAGCTAATTAATTACATTCCCAATAATGAATGTTAACATTATAGATTCACACTACTCCTAGAGTAGAGACTATACGAAATCCTGCATCCTAATTCACAATGCTCCTCGAAGCTCAGTGCCTCAACCCGGCCCATAGCCCTCCAAATCCAAAGGTGTACCTACAGGAACAACCCATCATGAGCATGTTCATCATTACTTAACATCATAAGGTAATGGCATATAAACAAATGCATGAAAGTAATTGGTAACGTATACTTCCTGGTTAATCGCATTAACCCTCTTTGGTTGTCCCTGTTTCATAGCCATGCATATAATCATTAGTTCTTGACATGAATGATTAAAATCATACTTCGCATATATGCTCATAACCAACAATGTTAATTAGAAATAGGACTATCCTGGTTCTATTATGACAGCGGCACAATTGGCCCCCTCACTCGACATAAAGTGGAATTGTGATACCCCTCGCTATGCCTTGATAGTGGATGTATCTCCTCGCTTAGCGGAATATGATACCCCTCGCTACGCCTTGATAGCGGATGTATCCCCTCGCTAGTTATGTGAGCGGCAAGTACCTTCCTCGCTTGCCCATAATAACCACCGGACATTCTACCATTTCTAGTAACATAGTTTAATATTCATCATAAACATCATAGCATCTTATAGACATCATCATCTTGTAAAACATCATAGTATCTTATAGACATCATCATCTTGTAAAACATCATCATCTTATAACATCATCATCATATAAGCATCATCATTTTATAGCATCATCATCTTATAGCGTCATCATCTTATATCATCATCATCTTATGAACATCATAACAAAATATAACAGTAAATGTACGAAATCTTAGTTAAGTAAACTTGCTGGTTATTCTTTAACTTCTTTTTGTTGACCCTGATTCACATTCATGCATATGTGCATCTTACCCTATCGTATGGCATCTTACCATATCATAAACATCGTATGGCATCTTACCATATGATCATCTTACCCTTTCATAAACATCGCATGGCATCTTACCATATGGGCATCTTACCCTTTCATAAACATCGTATCATTATTAAACATCATATAAACATCATCATCATAAACTTACTTATCATAACATCATCGTAAACATCTTGTCATCTTTATTCATCATATACGTCATCATCATAAACTTACTTATCATAATCATCGTCATAACATCGTAAATACTTATGCAGTCATAGCATGATCATAGTATAGGAGTATGGTTTACCGTCCGATGCCCGTACGTCTCTTACGTACCTTAATTCAAAAAATGGAGAAGTTGTAGAACTTTATCTCCGTGAAGTTGTGGGTACCTGGGATGGTTCTACATAACCATACAAATCGATATTAGAAGCTAAACAATAGCCAAATACCAAAAATTCAACAAAAATCATCATTTTCCACTTTTTAAACAGTGGCGATCGATCGCTACTTGAGGCGATCGATCACCTCACTTTTTGCCTTGCGGCGATGGATCGCTTCATTTGAGGCGATCGATCGCCTGCTACGCGAAATGGCTACTGGCCTTCGGCGATCGATCGCCTGATTCAGGGCGATCGATCGCCACCTGTTGGTGCGCGATTTCTCACCATTTTCGTGCATTTTCAAAGCTTCACCCCACACCATTCAAACCAAAACTTTCCTACCACCTCAACATCATCAAAACTCACTAAAACCCACATAAAACACTTCAAAAATCATACCCCAACCATAAATAACATATACCCAAAACAAACCCACATAAATCATCAAAAACTAACCCATTTCAACACCAAACATCATAAAAACTTTAGGAAGGGTTCATACCTCTTGAAGACTCCAAATCTTAACCAAGATCTCAAAAACAAAGATTTTGTGGAGCTTCCTCCTTCCTCCTTTGAAGAATTTCGAAAATGGGTAAATGGGAAGGGTTTTGGGAATGAATTGGGGATTTTAGAGGGGAAAGGTTAAAGTGAATAAAGGTAGTGGGGTAAAGGGTATAGTGGGGTATATGAGTTAATTTAATTAGACTTGTACCCATTAATTAACATGATGTATAAAATACCCCAACATGGTATTTTAAAAGCATTTTACAAAAATGCACTAAACTTCCACTAAAATCATACATTCCTCATAATTAACATCTAAAACAAATAAATCATGTTAACACCCCATTTTCTAACATGCATAACATGCACCCTGAAATGCAATCCCCCGGGTCACGTCTATCATGTGACTAAGCATTTCATCATGATAATTAATTTCAACACATAAATCAATTATCCACATTAATATAATTAATGCCTTAATTGCAATTAATCATTTCGGGGACATCACAATGTTATAGGCAAAAAATTTTGTTTTCTGAAAAATGATAAATATCTAAGATAATTTTAACATTAATACAAATTTTGGTGTTAATTAATCTAGATAATGCCACTTAACTCAATAATCTACTCTACCTTGATAATAAAGGTATCGAGTTCGATTCTCCCCACTCCCTGATTATTAAAAATTTATTTCAAAAGTATACCCTGCCACTAAAAGTAATATATTTTTGATATAATTTCATAATTAGGTATTGAGTTCATAACAATGATAACTATCGAATTAATATAATTTTCTAAAAAAGTAAAAATCATAAATATATTAACCAGAATCAATCTAAGGATGTGTTTGCAATTATTTAATCAAAGTACTTTTACGTTGATTTTGCTTAAAATTAGAAAAGTTGTTTTAAAGTAAAAGCATTGAGTGTTTGCTGAATTTCAAATTATTAAAAAATTACCGCCACACAAGTAAAAATAGTGAAAAATATCTTATGATATGCTACTCTTCTTCTGCTTTTATCTACTTATTTTTAGAGAATCAATGGAATAAAACACTCGAAATCTCATTTTTTTGTCTGAAAAGCAAATAAACAGTTTTGAAAAGCAATTGCAAATACCCATTAAGTGCAAACAAAAAATCCATGGATTTCAAATCTACCATCTTCAATTTTAAGACAATATTTAGTAATATCAAGATATTTCAAATTCCTAATTATTAAAATCATCGCAAATCAAATTTTCAAATACATTGTTAAAATAAATATTTCCATCCAAATACAAATAATCCACCAGGTAAATATCTGTAAACTATATCTGATTAAAAAGTGCTCGGTATTCTAGTAAATTGTCGATCAATAAGTTAGATAAAAAATTATTATTGCTGAAAAATTTGATAGATGGCTGACTCTCTATTAAATTCAATTTACAAAATTGATACACTTTTGTTTTAAATACTATTATACGAGTAGGACAATGGGTTTATATTATAATCTATATATATATATTCAGTTTTAAATATTGTACTTATCAACGAGAAAGTAATGGATAAAAAAATTAAAGGAAAATAAAACCATATGTGAACGGATTAATATTTAACTAACCTTTCATTATTGCCTTTATCTTGCTCTTGGTATGTGTAATAGGATACATTATGGATATATTAAAAATGGATAATAACTTGATTATGAATTGATAAAACAAAACATGAATATACTATATTCTATTTGGTTCGTATGATTCGTATGATTGATAAAATATGATAAGTAATAATGTATTTGGTTTATTTGATAATATGTAGCATAGATAAATTTGATTTGTAAAATAACAAAAATACCCTTGAATTTAAAATAAATTATTTATTTATTTAATTAAATAAATAAAATTAATCATTTAATTTAATTAACTAAAATAAAACAAATTAAATTTAAATAATTAATTAAATTATTAATAAAAATATTAAAATATATTTGTTTCACTTTTTACTACCCTAATTTAGACAGTAGCACGGTTCAGAACTGCCTGTTAGACTGTTCGGAATCGCCAGTTAGACGGTTCAAAAGAGCTCGACCCTTAACCTTAACCTTCATACATGGTTCCGGTTACGGTTCGTGAACCTTCGGTTACGGTTACGGTTCGACCCTTGTATTTTAAATAAAGTTAAATTTACATTATAAAATCTTTAATAAAATAAAGAGTTTGAACATTTTTTCTAAATTATGATCGTAAAATATAAAAAAATACAGTTAAACTTTAATAAATATATAGATTTGGATTGAGAAAATCATATTAATTTAACATATATTAAATTTATTGTAATGAAGAACATAATATAATTGCAAAGATGTAATTGACGAGCTGATAATAGAGAATGTTGTTGCAGTGACAAATATGATGACATTGAGATAACAATTGTACTATACAGCCTCCTTTTCGAAAATAGACTTTTAAAGCATCGATAACATTAAATATTTTTTATTGCGCTATGAGAAAACTACACAGAAGTTCTATTATGTTAAAAATAGTCGGAAATAAGATTTAAATGTGACTATCAATTTCAACAAGAGACAAATGACAATTAAGTCATTTTTATAATGATTTCATATATTAATCATAAATTTATTATGTATTATTATTAATTTATATATATCATGTTGTCTATATGATCTTTTGTTTATATATTATCTTATAAAGTTAGTGAATTATTAATTCAAAATACGTTGTTAATAAGTTATGATAAGTCAAATCATTTGAAAGATTTTATTAATTAATTGAATATTAAATTATCGAGTTTCTAGCTATTAAGATATACTTATTTAATTATAATATTTATAATGTAATACCAATTAGTGAACCTAAATACCTTGTAGTTATTGGTAAAGTCACTAACTTGTAGGTGAGAGGTCATGGGTTCGAATATGGAAGCCTACAATTTATTTTAATTAAAAAAAATTAAATCACCGGCGGTTACTATTTTAAAAACCCATGAACCGTCGAACCGGCTCTACGGGTAATTGGCCCATTTACACAGTTACGGTTCCGGACCAGACCACGATTAATTTATAACTGCGGCCATGTCTACCTTCGACCATCGACCTAGAATTTTGTTTGCCTCCCCATTCCTTTTCTTTTTGTTCGACCATAGCAAAGCTCGATCCAAGCGGCGATTCAAAAGGTGACCTTCCAGAATTCTGTTAAGCTATTTACACAGGTCTGTATATAAGTTTATGTTGATTCTTTAATGGTTACATTTTGGGTTTTTGGTTCGAATCTTTCTGCTGTTTTTGGAAAATGGCTGTCGAATTTATTGCTGCTATCTTGGGTGTTCTTCGTTCGGTTCTTTAGCTTAGTTAGTCGTGAGTTGGAAGGTTGTATCAAATTTTCATTTCATTTCGTTCTTGCTGCTGCAGTGAATATTTGTTCCCTCACCGGAGTCACGCCCGCAATCCGTGGACATCACCATCATCCGACCCCTACAAAGATAAGGTGTATAAGGGACATTTATGTAATTTATAGGGACTATCATTAATACTGTGTAATGGTGGATTCACAGTACCACGCTATTGGAGGGATGCATTTTCATGGATGAATAGTGCCATTTTACGGCGCTCCATGAAAATAATTGATTGCCAAAAATGTAACCAAACAATTGATAATGACCTAATCACTATTTAATCAGCCCAACCTAACGCAGCCTATATGCATGTATAAAATTCAACAAAAAACCAAATTATTTATTAAATATATATCACGAAAATAAATACAAAAACATAAAATAAAATTTATTATAAAATAAAAACAGAAACTATTCCATCAAACTAAATAAAAACAAGAAAAACTATTTTAAAAAGATTTTAATATCACTAGTAAAATGAAATTTAAAAAGATTTTTAATGATGCCAACTATCCTAAAGAGCAATGAGTTACACTTTTAGAACGGTGAAAAATACGAAAAATAGAGGAGAATTTACGTTTGCACATGGAAAAAACAAAGATTAAGAATTTATGATCATGACTAATATATATATATATATATATATATATATATATATATATTGAAGTATTAATTTTCTAATAAAAATATTTTCACCTCACTTTTAGGGTTTTGAGGAGGAGAGAGAGGAGAGTCGAAAGGGATTAATTAAATTGTTCAAATATTAGTTAATGGGAAAAAGAATTATTTAAAAAACAGCACGTCTCACATCAAAACTTCTGTAATAATCCACCCTTTGTTCGTTGCCAACTATTTAATTCTTACCTTTCAGTCTGCCAAAGTTAACCATAATTGTGAATTCACGTGGCAACATCAATTCGATATATATATATATATATATATATATATATATATATATATAGTAAGAAACACAGATATTCGAAATGAAATATATAATTTATATAGAAGAAAAAATGTAAGAATGTATCGTATACTGATTTGGTCACGTACGATATAGGCTCCGCAATATATATGTACGTCGAGTCGAGTCGAACCCATATATAGACAAACTAAGCAACGAAGACATTCAAAATGAAATATGTATGACTTATATAAAATAAAAGATGTAAGCAATTAGTTTATCTTGGTTTGGCCACATACGGCGTAGGCTCAACAATGTACATGTACGTCAAGTCGAATCCATGGATTTCAGCTCTTTCACGAGAGCAATATGACGATCGAAGAAGACAATGCTAAAAGCTATACAAAGATTTTATCTTTAAGTTCAAATAGATTAACATGGATATTCTGGCCGAAAGATGCTACTGGAGAAAACTGTCTCATGTGCGCGACCGATGTCATTCCTTATATGGTTTATGTTGTGTGCCTATTATTGTGTGTGTATTATTTTTCATTCCGGTTATACGTTGTGTGTGTGTATTATTTTAAATATTAGTTGTATAAAGATATAAAATAATAGATCAAAACCCATTTACAACACTCGAGAGAGAGAGAGAGGCTTCTCAAATACATGAATGCACCATAAATAATTATACCAAAAAAGTGACATAAATAGGTCGATAATTATGATAGCGTATCAAAGCAGGATCAAACATTAAGACTTTAAATCAGCCAGTAGTTTTTTTTTTTTAAGGGGGAAAATACTAAATATTTTTTCGAACACAATGAAAACTCGAGTTTTTAAAAGAAAATGACCACTGGCTCTTTATCAGCTGGGTTAGGCCCAATAGCTTATTTAATAACACCTAATTTTGTTGCTTCACACTACAATATGATATGTATCAAAATTATATAAAAGCATTTTTACATTAGTTGTTTTTTTTTTATTTCTTGGCAGAGTCATGTTTTGGAAAAATACTCATCAAGATCAATATCTAGACAATAGCAGATTCGTGGAACAATTAGATGGGCTGATTATTGTCTTTTTAGGAAAAAAAATATACGTAAAATGTTACTTTTTAATTTTTTTTTGCGAAAAGAGCTCCCTCATGCCATCATCTGCATTATACATGCATTACCATAATACAATAGAACATCGATAATTTAACATCCGATTAATTAATAACATTGCTTATGATTCCAATTTGGGGACACCATGCTAAGTTAATAATCCGTTGATTTATAAGATAATATATATATAACCACTTAATACATAGTATATCTATGCTCTTGAATCTCGTCTATGTTTTTTTCTTAAAATAGTAAGAACTCTTGGTGTGATTTTCTTATACCTCGACAAAAATTATTCAATATCATCGCTGTTTTAAGAGCTTCCTTTCAATAATGGGCTATTTAATAGAACTATCATACTCAACTTCATTATATTTGCAATTTTCAACGCTCTCAATTATTTGCTTGTCAGTCAATACTGATGTAGTTATGTTATTTTTCCAGGGTAGTTGATAGGAATAGAATAAAGGGAAAACCCTTTGAATATAAGGTAAGAGCAGAACAAACAAGATATACCGGCTCACTAATCTCTCAGCTCAGGATGACCGATTAGTGCTTTGATTCGCAGATAGAGACCCCGAGCCTAGATATTCTGATAATGAAACCAGAGGGGTTTGTTTTTTATCGGCGGAATTCAGTGGAGCCTTTCCTATTGATGAGATCAAGCCAAAAACAAGCAACCCAAAGGACAAGAGTCACCCGGTATGTAGCACGACCATAGAGATAATCGGCATGCATTCCATTACTATGTGCTAGATTTGAAGTTCTTGAATCCCTTCATCATCTATCAGTTCATCTAAATTATATGTAATCATGTTATCAATTGATCGAAGTTTACAATGACGAAAGTAATCTGCAAATATAATATATTTGCAAACATCTATAAATTAAAAATTATCAGTTTATCGATTATTTAATATAGTAAAACCTCTATAAATTAATACTTGATAAATTAATAAACTCTCTAAAAAAATATATTTTGTCGGTCCCAACTTGGGCCATTTTAAAAAATTAGTAATTTTAATAAATTTAAAAAAATATTTTTTAAGAAAACTCTTATATAAATTTATAGTCCCGTCAATATCATAAATCAGTAATTCCCTAAAAGTACTGAAATAACTATGATAATTTAGTAAAATATAATTTTATTGTTGTTTGTTTTTTTCTTGAAATTTAAATCTAGGAGGATTTCATCTCTAAATTTTCTCTTCAAAAGCTCAGATATCGTGTTGTAGGACTGCAACAAAAATTGTTGCCGCTATGAGTGCTTCCTTTCGAGCGGTTGGTTCCACATTATTGAATCATCATTAGCTTCGTCATCAAAATGAGTTTCAATGACACTAACCACAATTTCTTCTAAATTTTGGGTCTCTAAACATTCATAATTTTTACCAGGAAATCCAACAGGTGATTGATATTCATTGTATGTTGGTAATCAAAATTATTAATCATATTTTAGTGATACATACAATGGTTTTTTTATGTAATTAAATTTATATTCGTTGGATCCAAAAAACACTCTTTAAATTGATAAATTATTAATTTATCGATTAATTAATAACTCTCTAAATTAATAAAATTTCATGATCCTAACATCATTAATTTATAGAGATTTTGCTGTATTAGCTAAATTAATAGGATTTTAACAATCTCAAATGTATTAATCTATAGAGTTATAAGGTAATTTCCTAATGCTTTTAAAATAAATAGCATAAATCTGGATTTAGTTGAATTTATTTAGTCTCCACTACACATGTGTATCAAAATAGTTATTCATATAGTTTTTGCTTAATATATAACAAATGTTGTATGGCTTCCAATATAAATCCTTTAGTCCAGTAAGAAATTATTTCTTATGTTTCTATAACTGTAGATAGACAAATAATATATATATATATATATATATATATATATATATATATATATATATATATATATATATATATTATCGTGTGTACACACGCATAATTGAACATGAAATCAAAATAAATAGAGAACCCACATTATACATTCGAAATGAAATATGTATAATTTATATTGAAGAAAAAATGTAAGAAAGTATCGTATACTGATTTGGCCAATTACGATACAGGCTCAACAATGTATAAGTGCGTCGAGTCGAGTCGAACCCATATATAGATAAACTAAGAGACGAAGACATTCAATATGAAATATGTATGACTTAAATAGAATAAAAGATGTAAGAAATTAGTTTATCCTGGTTTGGCCATATACGACGTAAGCTCTGTTTTTACAAAATATTCGGGAATGTGTATGAAAGGCAAGTGAGAAATGAAATGGATTATTATGAAGAAATGTCGATGCGAGATTTGTAATCTCCTTCCTTAAGACAATATTGCTCCGCCTTGGTGCTAACGGTTTCAATTGCAATTTGTCTTCCAAGATACAACGACTTACGATTTGTGAAAGAATCATTTCAATTCACAAATCCTTTAAACCACAAATGTTTAAAAGTGCTCAACTAAAAGGAAGGATGAACAAGATGATTGTGCAGAAATTTTGCAAGAATTTTGCTTCAATCTTGTGTTTTATTTTCGAAAAAACTGATCCTAATTTGTTCAGGGTTGTTCCTTGTATTCTAGACCATGTAGTGCCATCAAAAGACACCATCTAGAGGTGTCCAATCAAGAAAAAACACAACCACACGTGAATGTCTGCACCCTGTGTAGGGCACGATCGATCGTGCTCAGAGGCGCGATTGAGCGTGCCTTATTCTTTCAAATTTCTGTCTTAGGCGATCGATCTCTCACTGAGGCGCGATCGATCGCCCACAACAGAAATTTTTTTTTTTCCGTTTTGCACTATATTGATCAATCGATTGACACACGCCGATCGATCGAGGCACTCAAAAAATCCGAAACTCAATTTTCTTTGGTTACATTTTAATACAATTCACACAGAATCTCCAACAATCCCCCACATGAATTAAATTAATGCATGTATGCAGTTTGAACACTTTTCACGAATTGTTTATAGCATCTGGAGAGATAGCTTGCGGCTTTGAACCTTCCGTAGTAGAATTCAATCGTATTTACTTGACTTAATAGTGAACTATAGTCTTGAACTATTTAGTCGTTGATGTAAACCAAGACAACTGAACTCACATCATAACAAATCTTACCTTCGTATTGGTTTATTATAGTTTGTCCGTTTCGGCCACGGATCACGCTTGGTTTCATAAGTGCTTTCCATTCTTTGAAGCGGTCACACTTCGCACTTACGTAGGTGATATCATAAAAGAGTATCCCGCTATACTCCAACATATTCTAATATGTTTTAGGAATCATTAAAGGCCTTTTGCCTATCCTCGTACCATTTTTACAGGCTACACATCATAGAAATGGCTTGGAGATTAATTCTCCAAGGTGTTTATACAATCTCGTAGTTTGGTTGCCCTTTTGAACCTAGATCTTGGGATCTCCAGTCACATATGTTGGGTATCCACTACAAGATTTTGATTATAGGGTTTTAATCCCATTCCCCTTGATAAACTATATACTTGATCTCTAGGCAAACCTTTCGTGAGCGGACACACAATATTTTTCTTTGACTTCACGTATCAATAACATAATGCAATTTGAGATCAATTGTTTAATAGTATTGTGCCTACGACGTATATGTCTAGGCTTACAATTATACATGCTACTATGTGCCTTCCTATAGCATATTGGCTATCACAATGTATTTTAATTGCAGACACATGTTTTTCCCAACAAAGAATTTCTTCCAAGAAACTTCTAAGCCATTCGGCTTCTTCTCCCGCTTTATCCAAAGCTATGAATTCAGATTTCATAGTGGATCTCGCAATACAAGTTTGTTTGGTAGATTTCCACGACACTGCAGTCCTCCAATGGTAAACACATAACCACTTGTCGACTTGGAGTCTTGCGTGTCCGATATCCAATTTGCATCACTGTATCCTTCCAATACAACATGATATCTTGTATAGTGCAATCCATAGTTCAGGGTATATCTTAAATATTTAAGTACCATCGTCAATGCTTTCCAATGATCATTGTTTGGATTACTCGTGAATCTACTTAGTTTTCCAATCGCATATGCAATATCAGGACGTGTACAGTTCATGAGATACATGAGACTGACAATTATCCTTGAGTATTCTAATTGCATGACAGGGTCTCCTTTGTTTTTAACCAAATGTAGATTCGGGTCATAAGTTGTCTTTACAGACGACGTGTCATTCGCGAGAAATTTCTCGAGTAGTTTCTCAACATAATGAGATTGAGAAACACTCGTCCTTCAGATATTTGGAGATTTTAATTCCAGTATCACATCATCTTCACCCATATCTTTCATTTCAAAATGTTTTATTAATATATTTTTCATCGCATTGATGATTTCTAAGTTGCTTCCTACCATGAGCATATCATCAATGTACAAGCATACTATTAAATATGCTTTAGGCGTGTTTTTCATATATATACATTTGTCACACTCGTTAATTTTGAAACCTGACAATATTATTTTGTCAAATTTTTCATGCCATTATTTCGGCGCTTGCGTAAGCCCATATAATGACTTAACGAGTCTACACACTTTTTCTCTTGTCTGGGAACCACAAACCCCTCGGGTTGTTCCATATAAATTTCTTCATCAAGTTCCCCATTGAGAAATGCGTTTTTACATCTATTTGATGTATCTCTAAATTGTTTAGAGCAGCGATATCAATGATCACTCTAATGGATGTAATTCTCGTGACTGGCGAAGGCCTTCCTTTTGTCTATATCCTTTCGCCACGAGTCTCGCTTTGTATTTATCAATTGAACCATCAGACTTATATTTCCTTTTAAGAATCCATTTGTATTCCAATGGTTTACTTCCAGTAGGAAGGTCTACCAATTCCCACGTGTGGTTTTGCATTATGGATTATATCTCACCATTGATGGCCTTTTTCCACATAGGAGCCTCGGGGCCAGACAAGGCATCGCTAAGCGATCTTGGTTCATTTTCTAACACATATGTTATGAAGTCAGGACCATAAGTCTTAGCCACTTTAGTTCTCTTGTTACATCGTGGCTCTACTTCCTCAATATAGTCACGGTTATCGTCTTCATTCACCTTTTTCTTAGGGATTGTTTCCTTGTTTTCATTACAAGGAAACATTGCGCCTTAAAACGCTACAACTCTCATTTCTCTATTTTAAATAAATTATCGATTTTTATTTTGATGATTACCAAACATATGCTTTTTGTACTAATGATTTGTGTTGAGTATGCAACATAAGTTATGATCAAATTAAGCATATTGAAGATTGACAAAATGTTGAATGCCAAGAGAAAATAATTTTTTGATCAAACGGGTCTCCCCAGGCGATGAGAGTCATTGCCCCAGGCGATGGGTGCCAGGCGAGGCATCGCCACGTCCATCGACAGAGGATGGCGAGGCGAGCATGCTACGAAGATCGCCCAAGGCGATGATGACCATCGCTTCAGGCGATGGCAACCATTCAAGACTTAGCCCCGCACATCGACTGAAGCGATGCCGAGGACCGCGCGCATGGATAGATCGCCCGTGTCGATGGCTGGAACGCCTGAGGCGATTGCTGGAACGCTTGAGGCGATGGCTTGTTCGTTTGAGGCGATCCATATTTTTAGCTATGGCATTTATTTTCGGTGGTGATCGCCTGACGCGATCCACACAACGCCTGAGGCGATCTGAGCAATTTTGTGACCGTTGGAATGCAGTGATGGTGATCCCCCGAGGTGATGTCCGAGGCGATCGTGGAGTGATTTTAGCCTTATGTGTAGCAATGGCTAGTAGGAGCCTTGGGAGCCTTCTACACTATAAATATGGATGTTTTGGATCATTTTGAAGACAAGAAACAAGAGTATAAACTACAAGAAAGTTGTGTTTAATCAAAATCATTCTAGCATTGCAAACTTCATACATTTGTGTTGTATTGGAGTTTGTAATTTATTTCTTGTTTGAGAGCTTTTGATTCTTTGAGTTGTTACACCGTGAATGTGTTATTTCATTTGTTGTAAACGTCCTCCAACACCGAAGCAAGTTGGAAAATTGTATAAGTCGCCGACAAGTGAAGTTGGTGCAAGGTTGTGGCTATCCTTGGAGCCCTCAAGGGCAAGAAGAAGTTGTGTGTTGTTATCCTTGGAGCCATCAAGGCCAAGAAGAAGTTGTTCTAGTGGAACCTCGGTTGGACGATTTCTAACCACGAGGAGGAGACGTAGGCGATTCATCGCCGAACTTCTATAATAAATTCTCGTGTTCTTTGTTGCTTTATTTATATATTTCATTTACATTATTTTATTATATTGTTTATTATTCGATTGACATCAAGCCTTCCGCAGCGCAAACTCGATTTTTGCAAATTCATTTTAAAACGCTAAAGTAGCCAAGGAACCTCATTCACCCTACCTCTTAGGTTCCAACAAGTGGTATCAGAGCCATTTGATTTTTGTTTTAAATCAATTTTTTTTATGGCTAATCTAACAAATGAGTTTTCTCAAGGTCAATCGACCAATCGTCCTCCGCTCTTCACGGGAAATAACTACGGATATTGAAAGAATAGAATTTCTCTATATATTCAATCCATAGATTATGACCTATGGAAGATTATTGTGAAAGGTCCACATATTCCTTTGAAGGAAGTTGGGCGAATGAATGTTCTCAAAGAAATGGACGATTTTACAAGGGCGTATATATATATGCAATCCATAGATTATGACCTATGGAAGATTATTGTGAAAGGTCCACATATTCCTTTGAAGGAAGTTGGGGGAATGAATGTTCCCAAAGAAATGGACGATTTTACAAGGGCGTATATGATCTTAATTTCTCAAAATGCTAAAGCTATTAATATTTTGCATTGTGCTTTAGATATGAATGAGTATAACAGGATTTCGATGTGCTCAACCGCCAAAGAGATTTGGGACAAACTTCAAATATGTCATGAGGGAACCAATCAAGTGAAGGAGACAAAGATCGATCTCTTGCAACTCAAGTATGAAACCTAGATGGAGTCCGGAGAGAATATTGATTCAATGTTTAGAAGACTCACTCAAAGCATCAATGAGCTTGCCCAACTTGGTGAAAAGTATCATCCGAAACAAATATGGAGAAGAGCTCTTAGAGGTTTGCCTAAAGAAAGGGATGCTAAAAGAACGGCTATCATCGAATCTAACAAAGGAGATAGTGCATCATGTGATATTGATGAACTTCATGGTACCTTGGTGACCCATGAGCTTGAGGTGTCAACTCGGAAGGAAATGAAGAAGGAGGAAGAAAAAGCAAAAGGCAAGGGGATTGCTTTGGTTGGAAAGAAAGCACAATCCGATGACGAAGATGATGAGGAAATGACATTGTTCACAAGGAAGTTCAAGAAGTTCTACCGGAAATACAACAAACCAAGAACCTCCGAATCCAACAAGAATTCTACTAAACGAGAGGTAACTTGTTATTATTGTCAACAAAATGGTCATTATGCTAATGAATGTCCAAGTAAAAAGAAGGTGGATAAGGGAAAGAAGAAAGCTTTAATGGCCACATGGAGTGACAGTGACTCCGATGAAGAAGTAGCAAATCTTTGTCTAATGGCTCTTGGAGATGAGATGAAGATGATGATGATGAGGTACCATCTTATGATGAATTATTATATGCTTATAATGAACTTATTGATGTTCTTGGTAAAACTAAAAATAGTAATAAATTGTTAAAGTTGGACTTGGCTAAAAAGGAAGAAGAAAATATCACTTTGAAAAATGAACTACTTGATTTGAAGAAATCATTTGGGAAGTTTAATGATAGTGTTTAATGCTTCATGAATTGCTTGCTTGCAAAGATGTAGCTTTGATCAAGCCGGATTAGGCTTCTCAAGCAAATCAAAAATATTTTCAAGCTTGTTGGCCAAAGCCAAGCATAATCCCCCTACGTGCACCTATTGTTGTAAGGTTGGTCATGTAAGAAATAAATGTAGATTTGTCAAAAATCAATACCAACCAAACAAGAGGTTGAAGTGGATTCCTAAATCCCCCATTGTTACTAACCAACATGGACCCAAAGAACAATTGGGTACAAAGGTCCAAATATTAAAAATTTGTTTTGTAGGGAGGAACAAGTAAGATGTTCAATTCTTGGTATCTCAATAGTGGATGCTCAAGACATATGACGGATGACAAGAACTTGTTCTTGTCACTAAAAGCTAAAAGTGGAGGAAGTGTCACCTTTGGAGACAATAGCAAAGGAATCATTGAAGGCATTGGCTCAATTGGTAACTCTAACTCTACTATTATTGATGATGTACTTTATGTCAAAGGACTTAAGCATAATTTTCTTAACATAAGTCAATTATGTGATAAAGGTTATGAAGTCTCATTTGCATCACTTCATTGCAGCGTATCATACACACATGACAATCCATTAAATTCATTGGTTATAGAAGTGAGAATGTGTACAAGGTTGATTTGGACAATCTTTCTTCTCAAAATGTAAAATGCCTTGTAACATTAAATGATAACAAAAATGTGTTATGGCATAGACGACTTGGTCATGTTGGATTGAGCACCATTGGATTGCCTAACCTTGATTTACAAGTTGATTCTATTTGTGATGCTTGTCAACTAGGAAAGCATACTAGAGAATCTTTCAAAATAAAAATGTTATCTCCACTTCTATGCCACTTGAATTGCTTCATTTAGACTTGTGTGGTCCTTCAAGAACAACTAGTCTAGGTGGAAAATCTTATGCATTTGTCATTGTGGATGATTTCTCTAGATTCACTTGGACATTGTTTTTAGCCCATAAAAGTGATGCCTTTGAGAGTTTCAAAATATTTGCTAAAAGACTTGAGAATGAGAAAACTCTTTCAATAAAAAGTATCCGTAGTGACCACGGAATCGAATTTGAGAATGAAATTTTTATAAACTTTTGTGATGACAAAGGCATTGGTCACAACTTTTCTCGTCGTAGGACACCTCAACAAAATGTTGTTGTTGAAAGGAAGAATATGACATTAGTGGAAATTGCACGTATTATGCTATGTGAATATTCACTTCCAAAATATTTTTGGGCCGAGGCAATGAGCACCGCATGATATATCATTAATCGTTCATCAATAAGGCCAATTCTCAAGAAAACTCCATAGGAATTATGGAGGGGGAGAAAGCCTAACATTTCTTACTTCAAGGCATTTGGTTCAAAGTGCTTCATTCACAACAATGGTAAGGATAACTTGTTAAGTTTGATGCCAAATCGGATGAAGGTATATTCTTGGTTATTCCAATACTAGTAAAGCATATAGAGTGTTTAATAAACGTAATCTTATTGTTGAAGAATCTATTCATGTTATATTTGATGAGACTAACCCTCGAGTATCGAGAATTTCTCTTGATTGTGATGATGAAGAATTACTTGAGCAAATGATAGAGTCAACCACCCTTGAGGACTTTAGTGGTGACAAAAAAGAACTAAGAATGGAGTCAATTAATTCCAAAGATGATGGGGAACTTCCAAAGGATTGGAAAACCACCAAGGATCATCCTATGGATCTTATTATCGGTAGTCCATCAAAAGGGGTAAAAACTCGATCCTCATATATCAATATTTGCAATCATCTTGCTTTCATTTCTCACATAGAGCCTAAGGACATTAATGATGCATTGGTTGATGATTCTTGGATCTTGGCTATGCAAGAGGAACTAAATCAATTCAAAAGAAATAAAGTTTGGAATCTTGTACCTAGGCCTTCGAACTACACCATTATTGGAACAAAATGGGTATTTAGAAATAAAATGGATGAACATGGGACGATTATTCGAAACAAGGCTAGGTTGGTAGCTAAAGGATATTGCCAAGAAGAGGGCATAGATTTTGATGAAACATATGCACCCGTTGCTCGCTTAAAATCCATTCGCATGTTACTTGCTTTTGCTTGCTTTAAAGGTTTTAACTCTTTCAAATGGATGTCAAGAGTGCCTTCTTGAATGGTGATTTGAAAGAAGAGGTGTATGTTGATCAACCACCAGGCTTTGAGGATCCACATTTTCCCGACCACGTTTTTAAACTTGCTAAAGCTTTGTATGGTTTGAAACAAGCTCATAGAGCTTGGTATGAAAAACTATCTTCATTCTTAACCAAGAATGGCTTTACAAGAGAAAAATTGGATATTACTTTGTTTACATTAATTAAGGGAAATGATTTGCTTATTGTTCAAATATATGTTGATGATATCATATTTGGTGCTACTAATGAATCTTTGTGCAAGGAGTTTTCTAAATTGATGCAAGATAATTTTGAAATGAGCATGATGGGGGAACTCAACTACTTTCTTGGATTGCAAATCAAACAATGCAAAGATGGAATCTTTATAAGTCAAGGAAAGTATGTCAAAGATATGCTAAAGAAATTTGGAATGGATAATACGAAGAGTGCATCAACACCAATAAGCTCATCAACCAAGCTTGACAAGGATGAACAAGGTAAACCAATTTGTCAAAGCTTTATAGGAGTATGATTGGCTCTTTGCTTTATTTAACAGCTAGTAGGCCGGATATCATGTTTAGTGTATGTTTATGTGCTAGATTTCAATCATCACCAAAAGAATCACACTTGTTGGCCTTAAAACACATTTTTAAATATCTTACAAAAACTCCAAATCTCGGCTTGTGGTATTCTAGAAACTCTTTCTTTGATTTGAAAGCTTACTCCGATGCGATTTCGGAGGATATAAGGTGGATAGGAAAAGCATAGTGGTACTTGTTTCTTTCTCGGTAATAGCTTGGTATCTTGGTTTTCCAAAAAGCAAAATTGTGTTGCACTCTCAACAATCGAAACCGAATATATAGCCGCAGGTAATTGTTGTACACAAATCTTGTGGATGAAAAGCCAATTACTTGATTATGGGCTAGATATTTCAAAAGTTCTAATTTTTTGTGACAACACTAGTACCATATGTTTATCTAAAAATCCAATTCAACATTCTCGGACTAAGCATATCGATATAAGGCACCATTTCATTCGTGACCATACCGAACAAAATGATGTTGAATTATTTTATGTTAATACCAAGGATCAAATTTTCGATATTTTTACAAAATCACTAGACGAAAACACTTTTATTTTTCTTCGTGGTGAATTGGGTATGATTGAACTTTGAGCATGTTTATATACCTTAAGAAATGATATCATATTTAGGGGGAGCTACTATACTTCGTCATATGCATAGAGCAATTGTAAAATTCATTTACATAAATTAATTATGTTTAATGAATTTTATAGCTCAACATTTTATTTCAAAAGCGCATCTTGAAATCACCTTTAAAAGTCACAAATTGTGGATTATTGTGTTTTTGAGAATATGTTATTTATTTTAATCCTTGTTGTTGATAGATGGTATAATGGAAGATAGGTTAATTAAAAATAAATTTTTGGTCTAAAAATTGGCTCAAAATCTGGCCAAACCATCGCCTCAGCATCCTGTGCGCAACACCTCGTCCGTGGCTCACATCGCCTCAAACGATGGCTCTCATTGCCTTGGCGTTCATTGATCGCCTCAAGCGTTCTATAGATCGCCTCAAGCGATCTCGAATTTTAAAGTCTGAAAGCTACGGCGTTTTGCTCATTTTTCTGCACATTTTTGGGATTTTCACCCATAATTAAAGAAACCTTCATAATTGCAATCTCCAATCAATTCTAAGCTTTTCTCAACCATCAATTTCACTTTCTAAACAACAATTCTTCCAATTGGAAATTTTGCAACCCTAACCCCAATTTTCCAAAACCCAAATTTGTCTCAATTCTTTCAAATTTCTTGCTCGAATGTCTAGTATCAACCGAGAGGAAGGTGAATCAAGCCGAATGAGACGTTTTAATTGATCTACTAGGAATTATACAGGTCCTTCTCTCGACGGTAAGCCAATTCCCGAAGATTACCATTCTTGCAAATTATATTCCGGCTATGTGTTTGATTTTAATTTCCTTAGAACTTCCCAACTCCCCATTCTTGATTGGATTCAATTCCAACATTGGGAAATTTTTTTCAAACCTCCTAGAAAGAATGATTTTTTGTATCCATCCATGATTCATTCGTTCTATGCTAATCTTGAATTGTTTGAGAGAGATGGTGAATTAACTATCAAATACATTGTTTGCAATCACCCCATTGAATTCACGAGTACCGAATTGGGGAACATTCTTCGCATTCCTTCGGAGGGTCCAACTAAATTTGCTCTAGCTACTTGGCCTAATGATGTGGTATGTGATCCTGCCTAAGCTTTGTATCTCATTTTTGGCGGTTCTCCCCAATGTCCAAACCACTCTTTTCTTGTGAATTCTATTCCTACGAACTACCAAGTCTTACACAAGATAGTGATCACCTCGATGATCCCTCGGGATGGTGATCGTCTTAGATTGAAATTCTCTGATGTGTACTTGATGTATTACATCATCACTATGACCCCCTTCAATCTACCAGATTCATTGTCCAAATTTTTAAGAATACATCCCATAATCCCAAAAAGGCAATTCTTCCTTTCGGGCGTGTCTTAACCAAGATTTTTCTTCACTTCAATCTTCCCTTCAATGACAATGAAAAAATTCCTATTAAGCCTAAGGAAACTTTCAATCTAAGGTGTTTCCTTTTTAATTTCTTGGAATCTTTTCACTTCTTGTTGGGTTAATGATCCGGGGAACTTGCTCTCCGCTTTCAATCCTAAAGATCACCCATCATTACCCATTGATAGGATGACTAGTGCTCAACGACTCCACTTTCCTTTCTTGATTGAACCAAACCAAGAGGAGCAACCCATTCCACATCAATCTCCCTCAACCTTTGATGACATGATGAATATTGGGGCGGATATTCCGGCTCCTGATAGTCATCAACACATTCTTCATTTGAATTCAATCAAGATGCATTTGCATTCTTCACCTCTCAATTTCAAACCCTTCGTGATGATATGAACTCTCAATTTCAATCCTTGAGAGTAGATGTAAATTCTCAATTCCAATCAAATGTTGCGTCTCTTCAGGCTTACCAAGACTCATCTAGAGAACATTTGTCATATTTACGACATGAGGTGGACGCTCTTCGATCTCAGTTTCCCAGTGCCCGCATGGACGAGGATCCTAATCACGGGAATGACGACGATGGTGGCATGGATTGAGTTGTACTAGTTTTTTTTAGTGTTTTTTAGATTTTTATCATTTTGGAATTGTTTGTAAGGATTAAATTGTTTAAATAATGTTGGACTAGTTTATTGTATATGTTGAATGTACATTTAGTTGACATTGTGTTGCTTGTTGATGGCTTTATGGTTTTTTCAATTTATAAAGGAAACTCTGTCCAATTTTCTTAAAAATCCTATACCTTTTTATTCTCACAAAAAGGGGGAGAATGAATGCGTAAACTTGATTGTTGGAATGCTATTTGAAATTTGTTTTTACAACTTGTGACACATTTTTAAAAGGTGATAAAAATGCACATTGAAACATTGTTTATCATTGCATTCATTAAGGGGGAGTTTAAACTCTCCATGCACTGCATTGCATTGTTATAAGTTTTATTTTCTTTCAAGTTTACCAGGTTTTGTGATCATCAAAAAGGGGGAGAATGTTGCGCCTGAGAACGCTACAACTCTCATTTCTCTATTTTAAATAAAATTATCGATTTTTGTTTTGATGATTACAAAACCCATGCTTTTTGTACTAATGATTTGTGTTGACTATGCAACGTAAGTTATGATCAAATTAAGCATATTAAAGATTGACAAAATGTTGAAATGGCAAGAGAAAATAATTTTTTGATCAAACGGATCGCCCCAGGCGATGGATGCCAGGCGAGGCATCGCCACGTCCATCGACAGAGGCGAAGGCAAGGCGAGCATGATACGAAGATCGCCCAAGGCGATGATGACCATCGCTTCAGGTGATGGCAACCATTCAAGACATCACCACGCACATCGACTGAAGCGATGCCGAGGACCGCACACATGGATAGATCGCCCAAGGCGATGGGTGGAACGCCTGAGGCGATTGCTGGAACGCTTGAGGCGATGGCTTGTTCGTTTGAGGCGATCCAGATTTTTAGCTACGACATTTATTTTCGGTGGTGATCGCCCGAGGCGATCCACACAACGCCTGAGGCGATCTGAGCAATTTTGTGACCGTTGGAACGCGGCGATGGTGATCGCTGATCGCTTTTATTTGAAACAATTATTTCCAATCTAGCGATTTTTGACCGCAAGTACACGGTGTCAAGTTTTAGTATAGATAGGAAGATACGGATTGTCGAACCCACAGGGACTAACAAGTAATTACCAAATAAGATGTCTTTTAACTATATTTAACCTACGATAATTAATTTATAATTAACGACTAATTAATTAAAATTAACTACTAATCCAACCAAGCCAATCAAAGTAAACGAGAAAAATCCACAAGAAAAGATTATCGAGACTTTGGCTCACCAATGCAATTCCCTACAATTCTCGATTGAATATTCAAATATTTCTAAGGTGACGAGTTCTCCCAATTTATCTAATACACACTCTCGAGCTATATTAAACCTAACACCGAATTGCAACAAGTAACTCTCGTTCGCTTATTTAACAATTCAATGTTGCATAAGATCCATGAAAACTCCTAGCTTTCAATTACTAGAATCTATGGCTATCACGCATGTATTTGACGTCATCTCTCGATCTCGGTCTTAAATCCATGGTATGAGTTATTAATTCAGTATCATAAAAGCATCTCTCGATCTCAATTACGATACTAACATCATTCAAAGGTGATCAATCCTCTAAAAGCATGGAGAACATAAAACATACGTAAAGAACTATAAGAATTCAATCATTAAATCATCAAATCGAAGGTTCATAACAAAGGATTCACCTAGCCTCGATAAATAAATTAGTTCAACATAGTAAATCAAAACAAATCAAAACAAATATTAAAAGACAAGAATAAACTCCCGATGTCGACTTCGGTTGTAGATCCTCGCTCCTTCTTTTGCTTCCTTCTCGATCGTCTCTTTTTATCGCCTTGTTGGGTTGTTCCAAATCCTAGGGTGAAGGGTTGAAGGTTGTTGATGGTGATATATGGAAGAAAGATGGAGGTTATGGTGGAGTGAATGGCTACTGGCCGTGTGAAGGAGGCGTGAGGTTAGAGTGAAGAAAGGAGGCGTGTAGTGATGGACGTTTGTGAAGAAGGCGTGAGGTTTGGATGGTGAAGGACAGGGAGGGGGGGGGGGGGGGGGGGGGCTGAGATGGAGGCTGTGATGTGTTTCCTAGGTTAAAATCTGATGTATGCATTGTAATTTTCGTTTGTAATATATAGGGGAAGGAAATCAAGGACTTCCTTGTTGGAAACAAACTCTATAAGGAAGTTTTTTTAATGAAAATTCATTCCACCGATCGATCCGGACGAAGTGGCCGATCGATCGAGCCTTCCAGTAAGAATTTCGTGGCTTTTTCTGCCCGTATTGATCGATCGGAAATCCTTGTTCGATCGATCGCCCTTCACAGTAAGTTTCTTCGCCTTTTTCAGCTTCTGGCGAGTTTCGTATTTTGGCCGTAACGTTCTCGTACAAACTCCAAATTTGATGAATCAGCTGTCCACGCGAAGATAAGAGGAAGTTCTACAACTTTTATATGGACCACAGTTCCAAAACATGGCTCGAACATATAGTAATTTGAGGAGAAAGGGGCAACATGTGTCTTGGATTCTGGTTTTTTTCTCTTTTCTTCAACTTTACTCATTTTTTCATCATTTTTGCTTGATTTTTCACCTTTCCCTACATTTCAACATTGATTCCTGAAATAGAGAAATATATACCATAAACCATAAAATAATCCAAGAATCAACAAGAAAACATATACATATCATAGCCTAAAAAATGCGTAATATTCAACCCTATCAACTCCCCCAAACTTATCACTTAATCGTCCTCCATTAAGCATTAAAATCTTAAGGTAGAGTTCATTCTTGATATTTGAAACAATTATTTCATGACTTGCTTATTCTCAGAAATCTCATGCACATATACAAAAGTTGACAAGACATGTTTTCTCCTAAATCAAGTAACACATCTCAAAATCGGAACGTGTGTGTGTGCTATAGTCAATCTTAAGTTTCATGCACTTATTCAAGATCAAATCATGTTAATCAACTCAAAGTCAAGATTATCATCAAGCACCCCATAAGCCTATTTTCAAACAACTTCTCCACTAATGATAGTTACTCCCTAGACTTGGATCAAAAGGACTTTTTAAGCTTGTAATGTAAGGCCTTTGGTGTTGGCTTCAAAGAAAAGATAGTGTTAGTTCCGGATCTTATCGATGAGATTTTAAAGATGACAAAACATATCAGACCGGATCGAGTGAAATCAGACTGACCAGAACGATCGCCCAAAACAGATCAAGCTGATAAGATGACAAAGCATATCAGACCGGATCGAGGGTAATCAGACTGACCAGATCAATAGCTCAAAACAAAACAAGCTGATAAGGCATATTATATATCAGACCGGATCGATGGATTTCAGACTGACTAGATCGATGCTTCAGATCGATCTCAATCTTTATCAGATCAGAGGAGTCAAAGATACATAAAGAATGACTCCTCAGTCCGAATCATTAACGGCTATTTATTATAGCATTTAATGTTGTAATTAATGCTACAAAGGACCAAAGACTGAAGATTGCCATAAAAGGTAAGAAGACAAAGAGTAGCTTACCTGACAGTCGCCGAAAGTATGAACCAGAACGGCAAGTGTTGGGAAAACGATTTCTAAGTTTTGGTGATTACAAACACCTACTGGATATTAAAGATCAACCGGATGCTAAAGACCTACTGGATATTAAAGATCAACCGGATGCTAAAGACCTACTGGATATTAAAGATCAACCGGATGCTAAAGACCTACCGGATATTATAGTCTAACCGGATAAAGTCATCAACCGGATAAAGTCATCAACCGGCTGAAGTCATCAACCGGATGAAGTCATCAACTGGATGAAGACATCAACCGGATGAAGTCATCAACTGGATAGATACCAACCGGATGAAGACATCAACTGATAAAGACACTAACCGGATGGAGACATCAACTGGATAGATACCAACCGGACAAGACATCAACTGGAAGAAGACATCAACTGGATAAAGTTATCAACTGGTAAAGACATCAACCGGATGAAGACATCAACCGGGTGAAGTTATAAACTGGATAAATATCAACTGCAAAGTCTCTCACTGAACAAGGACATCAACTGGTCTTAAGAGGATGAACGACCAGTTGAACAAAGAAACCAGCAGAAGTCTAAGCAACAAGACAAAGTAAGTACAACATTCTCTGACAAAGGTACAACAGAGCGGCGCACCCTGCTATATCTCCGCCACCATTACCGTCAGAGTGAAAAGAGCCGTTGTTTTCCAAAATAGGAAAGAAGACAACAGGTATTTGGAAAGCTAATCCATTCCATATACAAAAAGGCTACCGTTGGACAACAAAACCTATAAATACGTCCAAACAGAGAATGAAGAAGTGCTGAGCAACTTTCAAACTAAGAGAAATACTTCAAAGCAAGAAAGCTATACGACTGATATTTCAAACGTTCAGCAAAGAGCAGACAAACCGCAAAACTGAATCTGTGAAAGATTATTTTCAATTGAAGTCTGCTGCTCAGAAACTCTCAAAGCTAGAAAGTTTTATTCTGTAGAGAGTGTTGTAAAATCACTTGTATCCAAAAGATAAGAAGAGTGTGATTGCTAGGAGTTTAGGCCAAGTGTGTTAGTGCCTAAGGAGGTTGTATACTGTAAAGTGTAAACCAAGTCTTCTAGTGAATCCTTCCTGCAAAGGAAGAAGGGGAGACGTAGAAGCGTTGTGCTTCGAACTTCCAGAAACAATTCTCGTGTTATTCGTTTACTGCTTTATTACTTCAGTTTTATTCCTCACAAGTTTTGTAGACGTCTTCCGCACTATAATAAGTGTCTACTGACTTGCCTGTTATTGAGAAGCAACTGTAACACTTAACAGTTTACAGTTAACCAGAAAAGAAATCGAAATTATATCTAGTGTTTATTCAACCCCCCCCTTCTAAACACTACCCCGATCCCAACAAGTGGTATCAGAGCCAGGTTTTCTCAATCTTGAGAAATTACCATTCACCAAAACTGATGGCCTCATTCAGCAAAATTCCAATGTTCAAGAAAGACGAATATGATGACTGGAGGATCCGCATGCAAGCACATCTAAGTGCTCAAGATGATGATATGTGGTATGTGATCACCGAAGGACCGTTGAAAATCATGAAAGTCAATACAGCTGCTTCTATCACAAGTGGTGATCCACAAATGGTAGAAAAGGAAAGATCTCAATGGTCAAATGAAGACAAGAAAAAAGCAAATCTAGACAATGTTGCTAAAGATATTTTGTTCAAAACTTTGGACAAAAATATGTTTAACAAAATCAAAATGTGCCCAACAGCCAAAGAAATCTGGGAGAAGATTGCTCAACTCTGTGAAGGAAATGATCAAACCAAAGAGAACAAGCTTACTGTGGCTTTGCAGAAGTTTGAGCATATCAAAATGATAAATGGAGAAACTCTCAATGAGTACGATGAAAGAGTGACTGGAATAGTAAATGAACTAAGCAGTCTGGGAAAGGAGTTACCCAACAGAGAAGTCACTCTCAAAGTGATGAGAGGTCTACCAAGAGAATGGGATGTCAAGACCATTGCTATGAGAGAATCGAAGGATATCAACAAGATAGATCTACATGGTTTGTTTGCTGATTTAAAAGCCTATGAATTCGAATTAGGCATTCGGGTTGAAGATGAACCAAGTTCAAGTCAACCAACAAAAGCTCTCACTGCATCTGAGTCTCTGCCTACTCCTACTGAAATGACTCCAGAGAAGATGTGTAACGATGCGATGGCAATGTTCGTAAAGAAATTTGGAAAATTCATGAAGAAGAACCAGAGACCTTATCAATCATATCCTCGAAGGCAAAGCTCCAAAGGAAATTCAGAAGAAGAAGAGCGAGTATGCTTCAACTGTCTCAAACCAGGGCATTTTATCGCAGACTGTCCTAAACCCAAAAAGGATGATCACAAAAGAGGATCCAAGGATTACAGAAAATCCAAGGAAACCAGAAGAACATCCAAACGGGACAGAGATCAAAAGGTTTTAGTGGCAGAAGATAGTAAGAGCAAATGGGCTGATTCTGAATCAGAATCAGAGGAGTCAAATAGCTCACCCAGCGAGAGTGAAGACGAAGAAGTCCACTGCTTAATGGCGAATGATGAAAATGAGGTACATGAAACCAACCTATCTGAATTTACACATCATGAACTCACCAATGCATTGCAGGACATGATAAATGAGTATCAGACGCTATACGAATCTTTTGAAAGCTATAAGACTGAGCACTCAATTCCAACTAAAATGCTTGAAAACAAACTTGATTGTGAACAATCAAGGGAGTTGAATTGCTTAAGGGAAGCAGCCAGTCGCCTAGTGAAAGAAAGAGATGAAGCCAAGTGTGCGTACCAGAAACTCAGCAAACTGGTTAGCACTTGGAATGCGTCGACTACCAGAAAGGATGAAATGCTTGAGTCTATAAGGCTTGCTGGTGATTTAACTGGCATAGGCTTTAATAGCAATGACAGCAGATCATCTGGTAATGAGCCTCAACTGTGTCTAACAAAAGGCAAGGTTCAATCAATGAACTTTGTAAGATCTAGCACAGTATATGACCCATATGAACTGGTCAAAGAACCTGTTAAAGCAACACTCATCAAAGAACAGGTACAGCACAGAGGTATCGGTTATGTAGAACCACTCAAAGAAGCTAAACCAAGGCAAAAGTTCAGAAATGAACTTAAAACCACTGGTCGAGCAGCTAGAGAGGTTAAACCCAACTGGTACTACAACTGTAAACCTGTTCAGAAGAGGTATATGCTAAATAATAGGAACTACAAACCAAAAGCGCATGCATACACATATTATCACACTCCAAAGCTAAAATCATCACCTACATGTATAAATGCACACACATTTCAGAACACACACCGACCTAAGTCATTCAGGGTCATACAAGTGTGGGTTCCGAAAGGACTAATCCTACCAGGACCCAAGTAGGATTGGGTACCAATCAGTCTATCGCGTTAATTGCAGGAAACTAGAATGCATCCAGTTCGGAGCTCAGAATGGTTCCTAGACAGCGGGTGCTCTAGACATATGACAGGGAATGCAAGCTTATTGTCTGAACTAGTGGACTCCACTGGACCCAGAATAACGTTTGGAGATAACGCGAAAGGTAGAACCGTAGGTAAGGGTAAGATTATCTACGGTAACCTCATCATTAAAGATATTCTCTTAGTTGAAAATCTATGCTATAATTTGATTAGCATAAGTCAATTATGTGACAATGGTCATTCCGTAGAATTCAATCAGCATTCATGCATAATTAAATCTTCTGATGGCAATGTATTACTTATAGGAAGAAGGCATGATAACACATATAAAATTGATTGGAATCTTAATCAGCCTACTTCCTTTACTTGCTTAGCTGCTCAGAATTCTTCCAAAAATTGGCTTTGGCACAAACGGTTGAGTCACTTAAATTTTAAAACTATTGCTAGTCTGCGTAAACTTGATCTAGTTGTTGGACTGCCTCAAATTGAGTTCTCAAAGGACAAGATCTGTGCAGCATGCCAACTCGGTAAGCAAATCAGATCCTCCTTTAAGAACAAAGGGAGTAAATCTTCTTCTCGGTGCCTAGAGTTGCTGCATATGGATCTGTTTGGTCCTATACCAGTAACAAGTCTAGGGGGAATGAAGTACACCCTAGTGTTAATAGACGATTACACTCGTTTCACGTGGGTCTTGTTCCTAAGTGGTAAAGATCAGGCTACTCCAAAGCTGATCAAATTACTGAAAAGACTCCAAAATGAGAAATCGTGTGGGATAGATAGAATTCGCAGTGATAAAGGTACTGAGTTCACCAATCAATCACTCGAATCATATCTAGATGACCTTGGTATTAAACACGAATACTCTGCAGCTAGAACTCCTCAACAAAATGGAGTTGCTGAGCGTAGGAACCGCACTTTGAAAGAAGCTGCGCGAACTATGCTCGCGGAATCAGAAATATCGCAGAAATTTTGGGCAGAAGCTGTCAACACAGCATGTTATACGCAGAACAGATCGATGATTAATAAGCGAGCAAATAAAACCCCTTATGAGATCTGGAATGGCAGTAAGCCAAATATTTCTTATTTCCATGTGTTTGGTTGCAAATATTTTATTCACAACAATGGAAAGACTCATCTCACCGCCTTTGATGCCAAATCTGATGCTGGAATATTTCTTGGCTATTCTACAGTTAGTAAGGCATTCAGAGTATTTAATAATAGAACTCTTAATGTAGAAGAATCAGTGCATGTAAAATTTGATGAACCTACTGACTGTACACTATCCGATATACAAATAAACAACTTGAGTAATCGACTGGAAAGCACTTATATTGACGAAAATGTTGATGATGAGATTGATTACAGAAGCAGGGCTGACTGCTCCTTAGAACCAGAAATCCCTGAAGCTCAAGCAGAGGAGTCTGCAGGCCAACAAGCACTGCAGCCAGCCATCAATGAAACAGTGGCATCCACCTCTACTGCAGTTGAAGGAACCAATGAGAAAGATGGGTCAATCAGAATCTCTGATTTACCTACCCACATCCAGTCAACTGAAGAACTCAACCCACTAGGACCTTCGCTCCGGTGGAAGAAGGATCATCCACCCGAGCAGGTCATCGGTAACCCTCTTGCTCCTCTACGCACCAGAGGACAAATGATTAACGAATTTCTTCATGCTGCATTCATATCTCATATAGAACCTAAGAAGATTGATGAAGCTATATTAGACCCAAGTTGGGTAGAAGCAATGCAGGAAGAACTAAACCAGTTTGAGCGAAACAGAGTATGGTATCTAGTACCACGACCACATCATCACACTGTAATTGGCACCAAATGGGTATTCAGAAATAAATTAGACGAAAATGGAACAGTAATTAGAAATAAAGCAAGATTAGTTGCACAGGGCTACAGACAGGAGGAAGGCATTGATTTCGATGAAACCTTTGCCCCTGTAGCACGATTAGAAGCAATTCGCATATTTCTTGCATTTGCTGCATTTAAAGACTTTAAAGTCTATCAGATGGATGTTAAGAGTGCATTTCTTAACGGCAAACTCCAGGAAGAAGTTTATGTTGAACAACCTCCTGGATTTGAAAACCATCAGCAGCCATCTCATGTTTTCCGACTGAATAAAGCTCTGTATGGTCTAAAGCAAGCTCCCCGTGCCTGGTATGAAACTTTATCAAAATATTTGACAGAGCACAACTTTGTTATTGGCACGGTGGACAAGACCCTTTTTAAATTTACAAAGGGAGATCATACGTTGCTAGTTCAAATATATGTTGATGATATTATCTTCGGGAGTACTAACCCAAAACTGTGCGAAAGATTTTCTAAAATCATGCAGGAACAATTCGAGATGAGCATGATGGGAGAGTTATCATTTTTCTTAGGATTGCAAGTCAAGCAATCTAGTGAAGGAATTCTGATAAATCAGTCCAAGTACACCAAAGAGCTACTGAAGAAATATGGAATGAGTACCAGCTCAGCTGCTGCTACACCAATGAGCTCATCTGCCAAACTCGACTTGGATAATTCAGGAATACCAGTCGAAGTTACAATGTATCGAGGCATGATCGGATCTTTACTATACTTGACAGCCAGCAGACCCGATATTATGTTTGCAGTATGTATGTGCGCCCGGTTTCAAGCAAATCCCAAGCAGTCGCACTTCACTGCTGTCAAGAGGATCCTAAAATACTTAAAAGGAACCGAGAATGTTGGTCTATGGTATCCAAGAGACTCAACTTTTAATCTCATTGGATACTCAGATGCTGACTATGCTGGATGTAAAATTGACAGGAAAAGCACCAGTGGATATTGTCAATTTCTTGGTGATCGGTTAATATCATGGGGATGCAAGAAACAGACATCCATCGCAACCTCCACTGCAGAGGCAGAGTACCTTGCTGCTGGAAGCTGCTGTGCCCAACTGCTCTGGATTCAGCAACAACTCAGAGACTATGGAATTGAGTCCACAGAGGCTCCTATTTTCTGTGACAATACGTCTGCCATTGCCATTACATACAATCCAGTTCTTCATACTCGTACTAAACATATTGACATTCGTCATCATTTCATCAGAGATCATGTTATGAAGAAGGAAATACGGCTGGAGTACATTTCCACAGAACAACAGGCAGCAGACATCTTCACAAAACCCCTACCGGACGCTAAGTTTTCTTACTTTCGAAATATTCTTGGTTTAATTGAAATTACTTCTTGATTATTTTGATTGGGTAATGGATTCAGGGGGAATTTATTAGTTTAATTGCATTTATTTAGGGGGAATTTCTGTTTTAATTTTATCATGGTTATTTAAGCTAAGCTGGTAATACAATGGTCAACTGCAGTGGGAGTATTCGTACCAGTAGGACTCTGCATCCAGTAGATGTTTTCCTACCAGTCGAACCCCACATACCAGTTGATGTTACCAAATAAGCTTTGACAAAAATAACCCTCGATACTAATTAACCTAATGAACGTCGGAATTCAAAATTACTTTTGTGTAAAATAAATTATTTCACTCCCGCCTAAATCTTGTCCTTTTATTTTTTGGTTAAAATCTTTCTAATTGTTAGATGATTGCCACGTATACATGTGTCCGCTCATCTACAGTACGACGTTACATATACTTCCTTTTTCACCGCCTTTAGTTTTTCTCCTCTTCATCTTCTCCAAACATCTTACTGCTACAATCGTTTCTTTCAGAAAATTTCCTTTAACAGATTGCTGCTGCTTCTTCACCTAAATCATTCAAAATGACGAAGACTGTTCAACCAAGTTTTATCACAATGCTGTTCACGTCGACTTTAACTCCATATACACTTCATCTGATGAGGAAACAAAGGATTTGATTCAAAAGCTGGATTCCTCAGGGCTATTAGTGATCCTAAGCCAGGCTCCCTCATTTTACCAGGATGAACTACAAGAATTCTTTGCCACAGCAACTGTTGTGGATGACACCGTTGTGGCATCCATCTCTGGGCAGTCAGTCACCATCACTCAACCAGAGTTTGCCACTCATCTGTGCCTACCCTCCACTGGACTCTCTGACTTTTCGACTATTCCGGCAGACCTGAGAGAAGAGATGCGGCTCACAGTGTCGGACTCTGACCATCGTATTCAACGACCTCCCTTCAGGAAGGTATTAATGAAGAGCCACTATCGACAACTGGCAGACATCATCTCAAGGGGATCCTCTGTAAGGCAGGATCATTTGATATAATTACCCCTGAGAAGTTTGACGTCATGAGCGCCATATGCAAAGGGTTGGAGATCAACTGGTCAGCTGTACTATTTCAAATACTGACTAGTCTCGTCGTATCTGGCAAAGGTCAATCCGGTTTTGCTCTCCCTCTAAGCAGTCTATTTGAGAGCAAACACATCAAGACAGGAGCTCTCTCTCATCTTCATCCAGGGAGACTCATCACTCACAAGTACCTTCAGCTTCATCGCCAACGAAGTGGCAGAGAAGGTGGAGCCACAAAGCGCCGTTTGACTCAAGTCATTAGTGACTCGGAACAGACTGTCTCTGAATCCGCTGAGTCTCCTCCTCCTCCTCCTCCTCCTAAGAAGCCAAGGACCAGAAAAATTGCTCCTCTAGTTGCCCGTCAGAGAGACACTGCCACATCTGACACTATCTCCTCTGCCGGACCTACAGGTGTTATTTCTGACAGAGAACCCAGCCCTGTCATCCCTTCAACTGGGGAACCCACTGCTGTATTAGCCATGGTGTCTGCTCCATTAATAGACACTCCTTCAGCTCAGGTGAGCTCTCAGCAGGCTCCAGGCTCCATCAGCTTCAGGACACCCAAGTCTACGTGTCCTTACTGTCATCCCAAGGCCACTCCAGCTGACAAAGGAAAATCTCTTATTGCTCCAGTGTCCACTCCTGTTGCATTCGAGATTCAAATGGTCATGGATGCAGTTAACGCCCAACTGGAACCCCAACTGGAGATTTTTGATCGTTGGGTAAAGGCTCGAGTACAGGTTCGCTTTGATGATATCGACCCAATTCTGGCTCAGGCAAAGCAAGATGAAAACAAAATCCTGACCTATCTTCAAATCCCCGAACCTGAGAAAAGTTTGAAGCTGCGTGATGTCTTTAGGATTATGAACTATGTGGGCGGACTCCAAGATCTTGTTACATCCCGCGTTCAAATGTTTGATGGCCATTCAAGAACAGCGAATCATGATCGAGCAGTTCTAAACGCTCTAGGCCTCAAGCTGGAAATGGCTGAGCTTGCTCTTCATGATCTTCGCATATCCACTGGGATTCATTCATGCTCCTCTTCTGAAATTATTGCAAGCCCTGATCAGCCAGATCTACAAATGGCTATTGCAAATTTAGAGGTTGTCCCTCCTACTGTGGAGCTTACTTCTACTGCTTTGGAGACCTCTCCTACTGGAGCAGACGCCACACCGACAACTTTGGAGGCAGCATCCTCTGCTCCCAGCTCTCCACATGATCAACAGCCCCACCAAATGATTGTTGATCACACCAATGTCGATTCAGTTATTCAGAATGTGGTTCAGCTGGTCACCATCTCCTCTGCAAATAATGAACCAAGTGAATCCTCTCATTCCAATGATCATACTCAAGCGTCTGCTGCTGAGATTGATCAAGACAATGCTGAACTGGATGCTCAGCATGTGGAAGAAACTGGAACTATGGATATAGCTATCTCCGCTTCAACTGCGGCCCCTCATGTTGACGCTACTATTTTGCCATCCACTGCAGTCGTCATTGCTCCTCCAAATGCGTTTGCCCCTGCTGCTGATATCCCGATGCTTGCCGGCGATCCGTCCATGGATCAGGAACTATCCGAGGGTTTTCTTTGTCTTCACAAACCCTCTGGACGAGCCACCAAACATCGCTGCCCAGCTAGCTCATCTCTCCACCGCTATTACAGCACTGACCCATGATGTTCACAAGCTTAAGCAGGAAGAGAGGGCTGCAACACTTGTTTTAGGAACTCTTCAGCAGCAAACAGACTCTAAATTTCAGCAAGTCTACGCTGACCTAAGTAGTTTAACTACTACTGTCACTAGACTTCAAACCTTTGCTGAGAATGCGGTTGCAGAAGCAGTTTCTCATATTGGCCAGGCGCGTCTTCAGATCAATCAGAACAATGAATCTCTTCATACTGCCACCTCAATGGCTCTTGGAGAAAAGATTGACGACGCCAAAAAGATTTTGACTGATCAATTGGCCACCATGCAAGCAGCGTTTGCATCTCAAATTCAAGATATCTGCAACAGTCTGCCTGCTTGCTCCTAAAATTATCCGCAGGCTGCTGAACCCAGTCGAACTGCTCCCTCTTCTCAGAGAGCCGTCAAGTTCAGCTGCTCATTCATCCCCTGCAACTGGAGCACTCCCTCAGTCCAGACCCACTGCTCAACAAAGATCTCGAAGTCCGCGCCAACCGCCTACCGAAAAAACGCGACTATACCAAACATTGGTTAGGGCGCAAATAGTATCACTTTCTGACTCACTCTTACTTACTCCTATTTACTTACTGTGTTAAATTGACTGTCTCTCTGTATTCACTATTTAACATAAATGCATTCACAATTTATTGCTACCCTTGTTTTTTCCTATAAATAGAGGTTCTTGTTTGATCACATAACACACATTCACTCATCATGCTTACTTTTAAGTTATTTCTCATTCCCTGGTTTTCTGTTAGATCCTTTCCTGCTTCATGGGTTTATTACTTATCTAAATCAACCCCTCATGGGTTGATTACTTATCTAACCCAGCTCTGATAAGCTTCAGCGCTTTGATCCTGTTCTGGTGCTCCTCATCAGTCAGGAACTACTACAGCAGATGCCTGGGTGCTGATGACAAAAAGGGGGAAGATAGAGATAGAGTATTCTCAACAGAGATAGAATATTTTTATTAGGTGATTCCATAAAAACTAAGGGAGCTGCCTGATGAATATTCATATGACTCTTCCTCTTCCCGACATTTCTCTCTGAAACAAGGTGGATCGAGCTCTTCCTCTCCGCAACTAAGTGAATCGAAGCCTCTCCGGTCTACTTTGTTTAATTAAAGAGAAATTTGTCATGTATCATCTATTTTATGTAAAACTAGACTTGTCTTAGGACCCTATTCAAAGTGTAAGAATTCATCTTATATAAGATGAATTCTCTCAATTGTCCAGTTTGATTACAACTTGTAATCTGCTTATATTTAATGAAAATTCTTTTTCATGATGTCTTCAAGCCATTTTCAGGACTTTATCTTATTTACGCTAGTAGGAAATCGATTACTGCTTAGTTTGTCATCACCAAAAAGGGGGAAATTTGTTGGGAAAACGATTTCTAAGTTTTGGTGATTACAAACACCTACTGGATATTAAAGATCAACCGGATGCTAAAGACCTACTGGATATTAAAGATCAACCGGATGCTAAAGACCTACCGGATATTATAGTCTACCGGATAAAGTCATCAACCGGATAAAGTCATCAACCGGCTGAAGTCATCAACCGGATGAAGTCATCAACTGGATGAAGACATCAACCGGATGAAGTCAATCAACTGGATAGATACCAACCGGATGAAGACATCAACTGATAAGACCACTAACCGGATGGAGACATCAACTGGATAGATACCAACCGGACAAGACATCACTGGAAGAAGACATCAACTGGATAAGTTATCAACTGGTAAAGACATCAACCGGGATGAAGACATCAACCGGGTGAAGTTATAAACTGGATAAATATCAACTGCAAAGTCTCTCACTGAACAAGGACATCAACTGGTCTTAAGAGGATGAACGACCAGTTGAACAAAGAAACCAGCAGAAGTCTAAGCAACAAGACAAGTAAGTACAACATTCTCTGACAAAGGTACACAGAGCGGCGCACCCTGCTATATCTCCGCCACCATTACCGTCAGAGTGAAAAGAGCCGTTGTTTTCCAAAATAGGAAAGAAGACAACAGGTATTTGGAAAGCTAATCCATTCCATATACAAAAAGGCTACCGTTGGACAACAAAACCTATAAATACGTCCAAACAGAGAATGAAGAAGTGCTGAGCAACTTTCAAACTAAGAGAAATACTTCAAAGCAAGAAAGCTATACGACTGATATTTCAAACGTTCAGCAAAGAGCAGACAAACCGCAAAACTGAATCTGTGAAAGATTATTTTCAATTGAAGTCTGCTGCTCAGAAACTCTCAAAGCTAGAAAGTTTTTATTCTGTAGAGAGTGTTGTAAAATCACTTGTATCCAAAAGATAAGAAGAGTGTTGATTGCTAGGAGTTTAGGGCCAAGTGTGTTAGTGCCTAAGGAGGTTGTATACTGTAAAGTGTAAACCAAGTCTTCTAGTGAATCCTTCCTGCAAAGGAAGAAGGGGAGACGTAGAAGCGTTGTGCTTCGAACTTCCAGAAACAATTCTCGTGTTATTCGTTTACTGCTTTATTACTTCAGTTTATTACCTCACAAGTTTTGTACGTCTTCCGCACTATAATAAGTGTCTACTGACTTGCCTGTTATTGAGAAGCAACTGTAACACTTAACAGTTTACAGTTTTTAACCAGAAAGAAATCGAAATTATATCTAGTGTTTATTCAACCCCCCCCTTCTAAACACTACCCCGATCCACGCAAGTTATGAAGAAGAAGACGAAGCCTACTCAGAGTTTAAGCAGAGTCAAAGTTGCCACTTCTTTAAGGGAAAATATGTCTGGTACATTACAACTCTAAAAGGATGCCACAAAGGGAAATATAAGAACGTTGCTGAGCAATTGAAAAACACCACACAAGGCAAGCAAAACAGCCCAAGCTTACAAGCTCGAAAGAAGCTCTCGAGCTGATAATGAAATCATTTTTAAGCACGCTTACTTTGGCACATTTGATCATTTGGATACTGTGCGCATCTTGTGTTTTTCTGTGTTGAAAATAGAAGTGAGAAACTTATTGTAACTGTCAGACAAAAGTGTGCTGAGCAGATCGAGGACTAGGAGTTGCAGATTGGTGTGAGGTAAATCAGTCTGAAATCGGGTGTGTACAACAGGATGTATAAATCAACAAGTCTTCTAGTATAAACTTCCTGAATTGAGAAGGGGAGACGTATGAAGTTAGGAGAAGGATTACACACCTATCGAAACTGCCAGAAACTATCCTGTGTATCTTATTTCGACTTGTTTCTTCTTACTGCCATGAGCCGTCTTACATATACAAGAACAGGCCGTTC